>BSYO01000038.1:9430761-10630761 GCA_033239525.1 Nepenthes gracilis | reverse complement strand
ATCGTCCTCCTCTTCAGGGTCTGAGCCCCCTACCAAGGAGTCGTGATGGGCAGAGCGAGGGTTGAGAGGCCACGATGAGGTGGGGCTTGCCGCAGCGGCAGCGAAATGTTGCCACTTGGAGCCTTCAGTCATTGGGCCGGCGAGGCCATTGAGAGCGCCACCGGGCTTTGAATCCAAAAGGACTTCCAATTCCTCTCGGCGCCGGGGACCTAAGGTAGCCGGTTGACTAATCCGCCGTGCCCAGTGGGCAATTGAGGAGATTGAGATCCAAGTGCAGGCCAACATTGCCAACATCGAGCAGAGTCGGGCACGAGCGGCTAACTTCGAGCAAGCATGGTCGGAGGCAGAGGTGAGGACTTCGTAGCTGGCCGACAACAATACGCAAGCCCAGAACTGAATCGCTATTCTTCAAGAGGAGCTCGAGCGGTGCCAGGTGCAGCTCCGGGAAGAGCACGTCGTCCATACGCAGCTAGAGGCCAAGCTGAGATCAAGGATCCGGCCGGAGGGCCTGGCTCCCATGCTGGAAGGAAGGTTCTAGGAAGGGATTCGATTCAGCCGAAGGATAGCTTCTCTGGCAGTGTCTAGCTTTCGTGTAGGCCTTCTGGACTCTCGGAATGCAGGTGCCTAGACGCGCGAGGAGCTGACTGAGTTTTTGACACCCAATCCTGTCGAGCCCAGCAGGGGCAGATAGTGATGTTGTATTTTGCGACCACTGGTTGACTTTTCCTGCAAAGAAACTTTATCAATGAAATTTCCTAACAAAATTTCTTTATGATAGAGCAGTTTATCTGTTGTCATTTGTTGTATTCGAATGACTTGTTTTGCCCTTCCGGTCTGGATGTCGGATGGATTACCGCCGTCGTTTCCGATGGCTGATATCTTCACATCAACTACATCGTGTGACGGTTGGGATTTGGCAAACGGCTACAAGCGTGAGTGGGGGCTGTTTGTCAGGCGTCATAATAGGCTGCCTTCGACAGGCGTGTCGCGCTCTGCTGAAGGGACGCGGGTCATAGCCAATATTCGAGGCCACCCTTATGTTTTCCCGCACGACGCCGCTTGACTTTCTCTTGCATTTCCTATTTAAACGACGCTTCCCCACGCCATTCACACTTAGTGCTTATCTGCTTCGAGGATCTATGGCAAAGAAGAAAAGCTCTCCTTCCACCATTCGTTAGAGAGTAGGCAATATCAAGACATTCCTTTCAGCGAGCGCCGTCGCTGCTCTGAGGGTTAACTACCGTATCCCGAGCAACTGGACCTATCTCCTTCCCGGTGAGGGGAGGAGAGCGAATGCGCCCCCCGAGGGCTTCATTACTATATATGAGCACCACCTGAAGGGTGAGCTTTGCTTCCCCATGGAACTGGATTTGTACGGGATCTTCAAGGAGCTCAGCGTTCCGGTGGCATGGCTTCATCCTAATGTCGTACGCTACCTGGTATCCACGTGCGTCTTTGTCTGTCTGCACGGTTGCGAGTTCTACTCGCGCTCGGTGAAGATGATGTTTTGCTTTGTCCAATTGGAGGATTGGATTTCGATGTCTCCTCATCCGGGCTTCAGTTTCCGGGGGATGAACCCCGACTCAATAAAAAATTAGAAGAATCGCCTTTTCTTCCTAGCGGCCCCTCTAGAGTGGGACATTCCCAACAAGTAGGGTCCTGTGAGCGACTTCTTCTCGAAAAGCGCTAGCAAGGAGGAAGAGAGGCAGGAGAAAAATCTAATCGATCATATCCAGGCAGAAATCAAGACGTTCGCCACTCATGGGTTTTACTTGACCTCCGAGCTCTTTGCGGCCGTCAAGTGGAAGCCCACAAGTAGCGAGGCGGCGGTTGCCACCCAAAAAAGGAAGGCCAGGGCCCTAGCTATCAGAGAGCCATCAAAGGAGTCGCCCGAGTAGAGTGGCTCATCACTGTCACTATATTCCTCTTCTAACGAGGACATGGCGGCCCTGGAAAGGTTGAGGGGAGCCAGAGGCACTTCTAGTAGGAGGGCCCTGATATTGCCGGCCGTGTCAGGCCAATCCACTAGGCCCTCCCCAATGATGCCTATTGGGGTCGCTTTCGTGACATAGGAGCTAGAGCCGCAGCTGCATGAGGGAGTCGCCAAGTGCTCGCCAATTCCTGCCGTTGCTTTGGCGGAGTACGGTGTTCCCTTGGCTGGGCTTCCCTCAGGCAAGGGGTCCGAGCCAACTTCTCTTTTTGATGTCGGGGTAGGACCCTCCACCGATGAGGGACTAGTCGAGTCCACCGGAGGGGTGGCCGTGGCAAGCACCGAGGAGGCAGCGATCGATTTGACAGAGCTTATTAAGGTGGTCGATCTGGAGCCTGCCGCCGCGCCCATGAATGCTCCAGAGGCGGTCGATGCACTCGGATTGTGCCTAGCCGTTCGTCGTTGGTCCTAAGGCTGTTGCAGCAGCTGCTGCACTCGAGGGGATCACTGCTGAAGCTCCAACCGGTGAGGTTTTGGTGAGCGGGACAAAGGAGGCTGTTGAGCAGCCGAAGCCCCCAGGCGTGTCCGACCTTGAAGACGTGCTAGATCTGCCCGACGCTACGGAGGAGCCATTCATTGAGGTATGATTTCTTCGCTCATCAAGTGGGAATTTATTCTGCCAACTTCCTTTGTGCGATGTTTCCCACGTTGCCAGAACTCATTGGTTCCTCGTCCATTTTCTCTTTTGCAGATCTCAGACGCGATTCGATTCCTCCACACTACTCTTTCTCAACGGGATGAGCGCACCCACCGGGCTTAAGAAGAGGGCGAACGGGCGGCTGAGCAGCATTGGAGGGGCGAAGTTGCCACCCTAAAGCTGGAGAACAAGTGGCTGCGAGGTGAACTGGTGGCGGCTGGGGATCTCATTGTTAGCTTGCAGGAACGGTGTGCCCGTGTTGAGGCTGGCTTGTGAACCCTGCTCTCTCTGGAGGAGATGGCTCAAGTGTTGGACGTAAAATTTTGGGACGGCATACGCCTATGTCGTCTCATAGTCTCCATCGCGGCTCCAGGGGTCTCCCTCCAGGGGTCTCCCTATGGATCTTTGACCCTCGTAATGATGGAATCGAAGATAGTTCACACTTAATCAACTTTCCGGAAGGGGCAGGACCTTCGAGCATGTAGGGCGACCACACTCTTTGTTCACTTTTTCTATATAAAGCTTTTTTAGAGAAACCTTGTAATCTTTGGCTTGAATAAAGCATACTTTCCTTTCACTTTTCTTTCTTCCTCTCTTCTTTTTTTTTTTTTTTTTTTTTGTGAATGATATGGATCTTCTCATTGTGTTGGCTAGGCTGTCTCACTATCATTGTCAAGGCTCGCCTTGGGAGTCGTGTGCGCCATGCTCGTCCTCGGGTGAAGATGTCGCCGCATCTCACGCATAGTGGGATGCTCTGTCAAATGGATTGGACGTCGTCGTATGCCCCGTGGAGTCTCCCGATGGCCAGCTAGGTTTTGAGGCCACAGTAGTCAGACTCCGGGTCTTAAGCCGTTGCGCGCAGGACACCGTCTCTATGCTCCGCCCTGCTCAGGGCATCGTCACTTACGTGCGCAGGTCCTAGCCTACCAACTGTTGTTGACTTAGGGTGCTCTCTTCTTTTGGAGAAGATCGCTGCACACCTGCCGCTTAGCCTTCCTAAGGTTTTGATGGCCGTTTCGTTGGGAGCTTCCAGAGCCACATGGCTACTAGTTCAACAGCATTCGAGTCGCTTGAAACAGAGCCGAGATTCTGTGGCTGCTAAGAGCCGTCCGAAGCGGAGCTGGACTTTGAAATTCAACCACAGGTGGGTCGTTAGGCCTAGGGCCGAGGTTTTGTGGCTGCCAAGGGCTTTTCTACGAGGAGCCGAAGTTCAGAATTCGACCGCATGTGAACCGCTAGGCGCGAGGCCAAGCCTTTGCGGCCGCAAAGGGCCTTTCAACATAGAGCCGAAGATCGGAATTCAACCGCATGTGGGCCACTCAGCACGAGGCCAAAGTTTCTTTTTACAAGTGGACGAACGTCTTCCTCACTTAGGGGCAGTCTAAACTGTTTTCGTTTTTGGAAATGGCAAGCAAGCACACATTCGTATGAGCAGTCAAACAATGAGATAAAAATAACAATTTTATTAATGGAAACATGGTACATATACAAGCATTCCAGTTCATGTACGCACATCTTACCTAAGCGCGTGCGTGTGGCTCGCTGGTAGTACTTCTTGAGGTGAGTGACATTCTAAGTCCGAGGGACCAGTTTGCCGTCCTGGGTGCACAGCTTGTATGCTCGGAGGATCGCTGAGACAAGGAATGGGCTTTCCCCGTCTGGGGAGAGTTTGTTCCTGTGGGTCGTTTTGCCCATCGCATCTACACTTCGAAGAACCAGATCCCCGACCTCGAGTGGGCGAGTCTTCACCCGCTTATTGTAGTATCAACCAATATGCTATGGGTAGGCTGCTGTCCTCAGCCGCGCCGCGCCGCGCCATGCCACGTTGCAGGCTTCCGGGAGCAGGTCCAGGCACTCTTTGAGCCATTAGAAGTTGCTAGCAGGGTCGAAATATTCAATCTGAAGGTTGGGGAACCCCACTTCAACGAGGGCGACCGCTTCAATCCCGTAGCAGGGGCTAAAGGGCGTCTTCCGCATCGACTCCGGCGGGGTCATGCGATATGACCAGAGCATAGAATGTAGCTTATTGGCCCAGGAGCCCCCTACATCCTCAAATTTAGTCTTCAATCCATGCAGCAGCATCCGGTTGGTCACCTCGACCTGGCCGTTAGCCTACGGGTATACCACGAACGTGTGAACCAGTCTAATGCGCAAGCTCATGAAATATTTAGTGAACCGTTTATCGATGAATTAGGTTTCGTTGTCGGTCACTATGACCTCAAGAATCTCAAACCAACAAACAATATTCTGATTGGGTATACCACGAACGTGTGAACCAGTCTAATGCGCAAGCTCGTGCAATATTTAATGAACCGTTTATCAGTGAATTGGGTTTCGTTGTCGGTCACTATGACCTCAAGAATCTCAAACCAACAAACAATATTTTGATGGATGAACTCCATCATGTTCTGCTCGATTATGCGTGCCAAGGGAGTCACCTCGACCCACTTGGTAAAATAATCAATGCCGACGATAAGGAACTTTCCCTATCTGGAGGCCAAGGGCATGGGCCCAAGAATATCGAACCCCCAACGACGCTGATTAGTTCCGCATTGGGGGCACCCAATGGGTCATGCTTCTAAATCCCCCGGGACACCACCACTACTGATCGGATTCATCTTCTTCCCATTAGGCTTCGTTGGTTCTAGTCTAGATCCATGCTGGACCTATTAGAATATTTCTTTAATTAGTAATATTTGGTCATCACATGATAACTTACCTTATATTTATATTACCATATATTAGATTTCTGAAAATTAAGAATTAAAAAAAAAAATTATTAGTTTTAAAATTTTTGAATATCCACATATTACTTTCGTAATTTTTAAAACAACTAATACTATTATAAATGAATACAAAATATTAAGTAAGATTTTTCTATTACTTTTAAAAACACTTTAAATAATAACTCCACTATTACTTTATTTAAATCAAAATTTTCTTTCATTTTGAATAAAAAATTATTTCATACAAAATGTGCATGTCACATTATTAATATTTATTTTAAGAAAAGTTTACAATGTCCTTCTCCATTTGTGGAGAAATTTAAAAATATTATTTTATTTATTTAAATATCTTCTTGGAAACAACAATTTAGGACGTTATATATGTAAAAAAAACTTGGCTACAAAGAGGTGAAAATTGACTCCGCAACACGATAGAACTCCACGTACTTGATGCTAAACACCATATACCATTTTCGTTCTATTTTAACCATATTTCATAATGAAAATATCTCATCAGCAAAGCCGATTACAAATATTAACCAGAAGATGATTAAAATAATTAAATATGATTTTAAAATTTTTTATTTTGCTACTAATGAATTTGCAAATAATCACTACATAATATCGAATTTATTATTGAAATAATTGCTATTATTTACTGACAACTTTGCATTTAGCAAGATTATGAATTCTGTTATGTAATATCAGTGATAGAGGCAATATAAAATTTTAAAAAAATAAATTTGTAATACTTGAATTCTCATTTGATATATTTCGAATGTATTTATTAATCATGGGTTTCTCTAATGCATTGGATTAAGGATATTTTTTGTAAAAATTTGATGAAATTTGGATTCAAAAATCTACTCCCGAAGCACATTCGGGCAGCGCTCAAGTGCTGAAACTTGCGAGTGCCAGCGCTCGAGCTTGAGTCATTATAAAAAGAGCCACGGGTCAGATTTTTGCCATTCTCGTGCAAAAAAGGAGGAGGACAGAGAGGAATGCAGGGAGAGAGAGAGAAAGCAGCGTTAGAGTAGATTGGAGCCTCTGTTTTTCAGATTTGCTCGGTATAAGGTCAAGACAAGTATTCTCTAACTCTATCCTTCGACTATTTCTCCGTTGAACGTATTTTATTTCCGATTTGGAGATTTAGGGTTTGTGCATGCATTTTAGCTAGGCTATGAACCAATGTGACGAGATGGCCAAAAGCAACAAGCCTAAAATGAAGACCGGTACCAATGACATGGGTGGCCAAAAGTTGTAGGCCTAAAATGTAGTCAGGTCAAGATCTGCAGGCCTAAAATGTAGACGGACGCCAATGATATGAGATGGCCAAGAGTTACAAGCTAAAATGTAGTTAGATAGAGATATGCATGCCTAAGATGTAGACGCACGCCAATGACATGAGACTAGAGCTGCCGGCCTAAAACATAGCTGTTATAATATGCAGATTTGGATTCTGAATTGCCTCTGTTTATGAGGATGTGTTGTTGGCTTCTATTTGCTGTTGACCTCTATTTATGTGGGTGTGCTGCAGTCTTCTGTTTATGTGGGTATGCCACGACTTCTATTTATGTGGGTATGCCGTGGCTTCCGTTACATGGGTTTGCCGTAACCTTTGATTATGTGTCGGGGTATCAAAGCACAATTTGTTATACGTTCGTATTAGTGGGATGGTATGATGAGATTTTGCTTTGGGTGTGCTGGTGATTTGGCTTCTGATTTGAGCTCCTGCTTCGAATATGATGATTTGGCGTCTAATTTCGACAATTTGGGATTTGTATCTAGTATCTGTTTTGATATTCGTTTATAAATTCTCCCTCTGATTTGCATATACTGTTTTGTGCATGTTTATAATGATACTTGCTGAGCCTTCGGCTTACGTTTTCATATTTCTATCTCTTCAAACTCGTACAAGGCTGAGATGCTTTGCAGGAACTAGACGAGATCTGATGTGGCGTTATGTGGTCCAGTGGGTTGGGCATCTGTTACGACTCAGATGGTGTTGATTGTATTTCTCTATTATTTGGATTGAGTTTGTTATGGATTTTGTTATTTTTGGATAATGGAATTAGCTGAGAATAGTTCTTTGAATTGTGTAACAAGGACCATTGGATTTAATATATATATAAAATACAGATGAGTTGTTATCATATTTGAATATCTCCCTTACAATATTCAAAGTAAGTCATATTTATATTGTCCGGACGGTTATCCAATAAGGTCCTGTGCAGGTTTGACTTGTCAAGTATTATATTTTGGTTAGTTATACCCAGATTTTAGAATTTAATTTCAAGAATAAAAACTAATTAAACCTACTAAATTTCACAGCATGACAAAATTTTTTTAAAAAAATTATTCAAATATATTAAAAATAAAATATTAATTAATGTTATATTTAAATTTATTTCATAGGAAATTTCTCTAAAATATTATAGAAATCCTCCAATGTCAACTTATCTTGCTATCATTGTGGACCCTACGTGAATTTGAATAGGGCATTTATTTGTCTTAGAAAATTTACGCCAACATGGGGATGGACGACAACATAGAAGAAATGAAGATACGGGTACATCATAATTTGTATATAATGTACAACTTTTATACATCTCAGTCAAGACTATAACCATCCAGTCCAACAGCGAATATGGTCACAGTGAATGAGATTTGTATTCCTTGATACGAAGTTGGAGTGGATCACAATTTGTAAGTGAAAATTCAACACCACCTGAATAACTTTACTAATTATAATCTAACCATGTCTTCAATTTTCAAAGCAACTGGAGGTTTTTAGATTTTAGAATTGTGAAAAATTATGAGAACACATTTGCTGTGCTCGTATCAATAGCGTGAGATCTTTTTGCTCACCAACAAGTACAGTATTATCCAAGAATGTTTCAGCGCTGGACATCGAGTAGTAAACGAAAATTGTGCCAAGATGGCATCAAAGACAAAAGAAATATGTATTCTAATTAAAAAATTGATTAGATGTAAAAGTTTGTGTCAAAAATTCAATCATTTTGAGTAGTAGCAATGAAGAAGAATCCAAAAGCAGCGGCTACAGTAGTGCAAGCAACAATCCAAGTGAAACTTGAGGAACAAATGAATTGTTAATTGTAATTTTTTTAAGTTTTTTAAATTACAATATTGAATATTTAATCAATAAAATGAAGTAAGAGATATTCATTCATAATAATGTATATTTTATTTATTTTTTCCTCTTCTCTCATAAGCAGACGTTGGGCCGCTGTATGGCCTGGCCCAACAAGGGCCCAACCTAAATGGACCACTTGCCGTGCTTGATGGGTTTAAATCCATGTCAAGCTGGCATGGCACAGTACTTCATTGGTGGCCCATGAAATTAAGTTGTGACAGCACGACATGGAACTTGATGGGGCTCTGATGAAATTTGATCATGCCGGCACAATGCCACACGCCCCACTTAACATCACTATCCATAACTAACAAGAAATGTCTATTTATAAACAAAAATGGCACAAGGAACACAAATCCGACTAAATGGCAATTGGAAATTATGTTGGTTGAAATTGTAGCTACAAGATAAATTAGTTAAAGAACAAAAAAGGCAAAAATAACTTCTTACGGACATATATGTGCTACATAGGTGGCATATAAATCTGTCATTGTCACATGCCAAGTGTGCCCATAAAAGTACCTACAATTTCCAATATACATGTCTACGTGTGTGGTTTATAAATTGCATAGAACTACTAAGACATTAAAAAAGTAAACAAAGTCTTTAATATATAAGAAGCCAAAGGTAGACTCGCTATTCCAACGTGGGCCATTTGTTTCTCAACAAAACTTGTAAATCTACAACAATATATGTGTTTACGTACCAATGATATCCAGCAACAGGAGCAAACTTTGGATTTGGACCAACCCTAACAAACTCTCCATTCAAGCACTCCTGCAGCATAAAGACAGCCTAGAAATTCAAACCAATGCACATCTTTCTTTATTATTATTTATTTATTTAATGTTTTCTCTTCATTTTATAAGCATAATTTATGAGCAATCCTCAGAGAATAATAGAGAAAAAGCAAATGAGATCATTTTCTCTTCAAAATATAAAAATGATTGCAAGAAACGGATGTTCCATAGCAAACTATAGCCGATATTGCCTTTCAGTTGAGAAATGAAATGCACATAAGTGATCAAAATATGGTCAATTATCCTTCATGTTAGGCATCAACTGCAATATCCTTGGTTTCTTCTTCTTCGTTATCATAGTTTTCAGATGACTGTAGTCAAAGTGGACCATAAACAACAACAAATGGTAACCCTAAAAGATACTAATATTAATTAATGTTTTAAACCATTCATTGAACAGAATATAAATTCCATCATCTCCACATGTACTCTACTTTCACAACAAACCTGAGCAAAAATTTAATCTTATCATAAATAAATGATACAAGCACATGAGAGTGTTCTCTCTTATTATATCCTCTCATGAGTGAATTCTAGAATTTTTTCTGGAATAAATCATTCATTTTAAGGACACTATCTAGTTGATTCCATAAATTTAAAAATAAGCAACTAATTTATTAGCATCAATTGCAATAAGGGCCAAGTGTCATTATGTCAATAAAAAATGGCTCGGGGATATGTTAACAAATTGTAATACGATTTTTTGACTTGTATATATAGAAATAAACTGGATTTATTCATCATTGCATAGAATTCAATTACTACAATAAGAACAAGAGAGTTACCGCAATTTACTATAACCTAGCAAATTGTGATTTGGGATCCACATTCAGCCTATGGTGCACAACAATTTAGATTGTTATCTTCAACATTCCAACCAGATATATGACAAAAGTACAGCAGTTTCATATATATTAGTCTGTCCAAATTTTTAATAAATAATGAACTGATTACCATAAAAAGAAGACAGAAAAACTGAGAAATCTCCTAATCATGGCACCTCCAAGATCTTTGAGATCACAGTAAACAAAATGGCCAAATGCAAACTTCAAATCTCTATTTGACCAATTAATTTGTAATGTACAGCATGTCATAAATAATAGAAATTATTACCACTGTTATTGCTGACAAGGTATGCCAGTGACCTATATTAAATGATTTTTCACTTATTAAACAGAGTATAGAGGAGAATTCATTGACATACATATTGTCAGAATTAAAACTCCCAATAATGGCCAAGACGATTTTGTTGGGTGGGTCACTCCCATGAGACCGTCCTTAAGTTCAAGAAGTCGGAAATCCAAGAGTTAGAAGTTTGTAGTTCAGGAGCTCGGGATGCCAAGAGTTCAACACTTTTTGCGGCTGTCAAGAGCCACTGAACTCAGCTTTTTCAAGGAGATCGGTTTTAATGGGAATTCAATTATCTGGGAGTTTGGCATTTCTGAGTCCTTTGGTTATTGCATCCAGGACTTCCGCAACTCTTAGTTTTGACAACTGGTGCTTGATATCTCCACATCTGGGAAAGAAATTAGGAGAGTGGCTGCCAGCTAGCCGTTAAGAGGCATACAGGTTTCCTAACCTGGCATAAAAGAAAAGCACAGGCACTAGGCCAAAGTAGCAACAAAATAAACAAGTTCATAAGAGAGCAAAGAGAGAGAAAGAGAGGAAAAAGAGAAGAAGGGTTGGTGCTTTGTTTGGTCCAACAATTTATGTTCTGATTCCTTCAATTCTTAAGATCTCTGCCGGTTTCGTTTCCCATTTATTCGATCTTATACCAATCTTGAGTTTGCTTGAAATTGTTGTGAAGTTTTTGTACCCAAATTGTGAGAAGTTCTAGGATTTGGGTAACCAAAATCATTTTAGTAAGGTATCTTTCCTGACTCTCAAATCTCGTGGTTTTCTCCTATGTTGAGAATGAGTTTTCCACAGAAAAAATGTATTGTGTCCTTTCACATGTGTGTGTCATTGTTCTAACTCTTCACAAATTCAAGTGACCTTAACATGGTTTGCCATCAGCTTGTTTTACTGCCTTCTTGACACAACTGTTGACTATCGCTTCAAGACAACCTCATTATGGCAAACCCCAAATGTGGCTTCCAAGAAATCAGACCGAATGCAGGAGCAATTAAAAATAATAAATGGACTTTTGGTCTGAAAGCATAAATCAGCTACAAGGGCTGCTTCTCATGTTCCCAGGCAAGGCCACTGATTGCCAGTGCCTTTGTTTCTCATTAAATACTGCGGCATAGGAGGAGGGTGGCAATTGTATCATTTTTCAAGGGTAGCTTCTAGCTTCTAGAGTAAGTCTGATAGCTATATGTTGGTAAGTGATTCTCAGGTAAATGTCCTCAATTAATAAGTGATTCTCAACCCTAAGGTGACTGATTTCCAAAGTAGACTACTATTAGAGTTTGAAAGTGCTAGGTTGGTGAGTAATTCCCTACCCTTAGGTGAGTGATCCCCTAAGCAAACTATCTAAAGATTGAATGATTCCATTTCTTCATTGGGTTATTTTTCATATATTATCTCCTGTAATCCTAAGTTATGCAATTTATCTCCTCATTTTTATTGTTATTTTTTGTTCTTAAATTTCATTTAGTTCCTTCTGAATTTTTTTCCAATATCAATTGGTATCAGAAAAGGATATTGATAAAAAAATCGAAAAACATGGGCTGTTTTTTTTTTAGTCTAAACTTGAGGACAAGGTTTTTTTTAAGAGAAGGAGAATGATGCGGCTACCAATGTTAACACTTCAACACAACCTCAATACAGCAGCCCGCAAATGTGACCTCCAAGAAATCAATCTTAATGCAGGAGCAACAACAAACAACAAATGAATTGTTTGTCCCAAAGCATAAATCAGCTCCATGGGCTGCTTCTCATGTTCCCAAGCACAAGGCCACTGATTGCCAGTGCCTTTGTCTTCTCTTTAAATACCGCTGTGGAGGAGGAGGAGGGCAGTTTTATCTGTTTTTTAAGGAGATATTCTACCTTCTCAGCAAAATACGATGGCCCTCTATTGGCAAGTGATTTTCAATCCTTACGTGAGTGATTCCCTATATACAATCAGAGTTTAATGATCTTTTATTGGTAAGTGATTTCTAATCCTTAGGTGAGTGATTATTTAAACAAACTATCCAAGACTGAGTAATTTCTTTTATTGGGTGAGATTTTCCAAGTACAATATCTTCTAATCTGAAGATATGTAATTTATCCTCTCAATTTTATTGTTATTTCTTATTCTTAAATTTTAAGTAGTTCTTTCTGAAATTTGTCCAGCATCAATTGGTATCAAAGGAGACTGATAAAAATATAGAAAAAAAAAGCCAGTTTTTTTAAGTCTAAACTCATTCACGCTTCAAGACAACCTTATTATGGCAGTCCCTAAATGTGACCCCCAAGAAATCAGTCTCAATGCTGGAGCAACTACAAATAATAAATGGAGTTTTGGTCCCAAAGCATAAATCAGCTCTAAGGGTTGCTTCTCATGTTCACAAGCGCAAGGCCAATGATTGCCAGTGCCTTCCTCTTCTCTTTAAACACCACAGCATAGAAGGAGGAGGAGGAGGACGGGGAGGAGGAGAAGGAGGGCAGATTTATCATTTTTATGGGAAGCTTCTAGCATCCAAAGAAAGTATGATGACTCTATATTGGCAAATGATTCTTAACCCTTACTTCTTTTTTTTTTTTTTTAATTATTACATCTTATCATGAATGGGGTAAAAAAAATATAGTATACCCCAATCATTAGAATGTTTTTTTCACACCTCGTAACTTTTCCTCAGCCAGGCTTAGACAGAATAGCAAAGCAAGTACAAGTATTAGTGACAATTGTAGCTTCTCAATAGAAAAATGTGTTCCACATCATTAATACGCTTTATGTTTGCTAGTGATAATTGTAGCTTCACGGTAGAATCAATAAGCAATAGAAGTTTCGAGAATTCAAAAGAAAGTCATAACGAGATGACCCGTTTATCATTACAAATCACGATAGCGTCAAATGAAATATGTATCAAGTGAAATTGCAATAATGCATGTAGCAAATGTGTCTTAACAGATTGATAGACTTGCCCTAAGTAAACAATTCAAAGATTAAGTGATTTCCTTCGTTAGTCGAATAATTCTCCAAATACAATATCCTATAATCCGAAGTTATACAATGTCTCACCTTATTTTTACTGTTATTTCTTTTTCTTAAAATTTTGAATAGTTCCTTATGAATTTTGACCGGTATCACTCCGAACATATCCTAGCATTCACTAACAATGAGTTTGGTAAAGAAGAAATGTTAGAAAATGGTTAATGTTAGAACAGAATGGAATGAAATGAAAGGAAAAGATGAGAAGAGAAAGGATGGGAACACTGTTTTCCCTTCTCTTGTTTGGTTGATTATAAAAAAACTAGTGGTGAACATGGATCAGTTTGACGCGGAATAAACTAAACCATGTATTGCAGTTTAGATTTTCACCAAATTAAATCAAACCGCCAATTGAGACAAACTACTCAAACCATAAATGTGTTTTGGTTCATTTTGTGAGGTTTATGTGGTTTGCAATCCTAAGCTCATTAGTTTAAATGTCATTTGTTCAATTTAAAATATTATACACAAAATAAAAAAAAAAGTAATAATATTAACATAATACTAATAATATGTCAAATATGTTATAAAATAATATAAAAAATATAGTGAAAATACACAATAGAGAATAAAAACAACATTATAATTGAAAAAATTAACCAATTAAGAAATATTCCAATATCAAATTTAAAATTAGTCCATGGTACCTTGTGAGAAAACAAAGATATATGAGAAAATATTTGATCAGGAAAATAATGTTAAAATATTATATTAGGGAAAATAAATATTGTCTAAAAAATTAATTTAACTTTTTAGAATATGTCTAATATTATAGAAATTTACTTGCTATATGGTCAGACAACAAATAAGAATATCAAATAATTTAGGATACAATGAAGTTTTGGGATCAAGAATTCAACTACTTGTGTTAAAATTTAAATCAGAAGTACACTAAAAACATGTATGACCAAAATATCTTTATTTATAATAGAAAAATTCTATTGATCATATAGAGATATATAAGTGTAAGTATATGATATATGTGTATGTACATATTTGTGGGGGGTTTGGTTTGTGTTAGAAGTGTAAATGCTACAATATGTATGTGTACATATAGCCCGTCTAGTAGCTAAAGGATATACTCAAATATATGGTGTGGACTACACAAATATTTCTTATCTAGTCACCATGTTGACTTCTATTAGGCTTCTTATTTCTTTGGCTTCTACTTATCATTGGTCTTTACATTAATAAGATAATAATAATGCATTCTTACATTGTGATTTTCAGAAAAAGGTTTATTTGGAGCATTCTCCAGGGTTTGTTGCTTAGAGGAGTTTAAATTAGTTTGTTAGCTGAAAAAATCTTTCTATGGTTTGAAAGAATCACCGTGAGCATGGTTTCGCAAATTCAGTAAAATTGTATTTATATTTAGGCTTTCTCGTTGTTATCGCGATTATTTTGAGTTTTATCATCATTCTAATATTAGATACATTTTTCTTGTTATATATGTAGATAATATTGTAATTACTGATAGTAATAGCATTGATATCACAGATTTGAAATTACTTATTTAAAATTAATTTCAAACCAAAGATATCAGGAGATTGTATTATTTCCTGGGTATTAAGGTAACTAGATGCTGTTGTGGCATCTTTCTTTCATAAAGAAAGTACACGGCAAATTTACCTCAAGAGACCGGTATCTTGAAATCAACATTTTAACTTTCCCATGGATTCAGGGGTTATCGTCAAGTGATGGGAACGTCTTTGCTACATTGAAAATGTACTGACAACTAATTGGTAAGTTTAATTATCTTGTTGTGACTCATCCGTATATTGTCTTCTCCACTAATGTTGTGAGCCAATTTTTATCTTTTCCTTATATTCCTCATTGGGATATTATAATACGTATTGTAAGATATTTCAAGGGTACACCAGGACAAAACTTATTGTATAGTGATCATGGTCATACTAATGTCGAAAATTTCTTCGATACTGATTGGGTTAAGTCGCCGTATGATCGAAAATCTACCGCTGGTCATTTGATATTTGTTGGAGGCAATCTTGTGTCATTGGAGAGTAAGAAACAAAATATGATAGCCACGTCAAGTGTAAAATTAGAATATTGTATATTGACACATGTAACCTATGAAATGAGGTGGCTCCAATAATTACTTGATTCTCTTGGATGTAAAGGTTCTGGACCTTCTTACCTTTGGTACAATAATCAAGCAACCATTTATATTATACCAAATTCAACGTATCACAAATGCACAAAGAATATTGATATAGATTATCATTTTATTTTTGAGAAGCTCAAATAGGGCTTAATTCATATTCATCACGTGAGGACTAGAGATCAACTTGTCGATATTTTCACAAAGTCTTTAACTAAAGTTCGAGTTGCATATATATTGTAACAATTTGAGTAAAATTAACATCTATACTCCAATTTAATGAGAGCTTTAAAATATATTAATATCAAAATATACTCTTAAAATATACTTTACGATATATCAAAGAATATTCCTCTGTAAGTATAGTTTAATGTTTTAATATATGTGTGTGAATAGAACTAACTCATTATATTTTCTCATCTCTTCTTATTTCATAAGAATTAAAGTTTGGTTTAGTTCAATTTAAGTTCTTAAACAACAATAAAACTGAAAATGAGAATTTGATAAAAAGAAAAAAATCAAACCACAATTAACCCGCGCATATGTTAAATCATCATTAGCAGTTTGATTTGGTTTGTTTGGCCGATTTGAATTTTTTTTTCCAGCCGTAATAAAGACCGAAAGGAAAGATTATAATCGCATGTGTTTTATTTTTTAGGTCAGTCAGTTGTACAAAATAAACAATCTTATTCTAACTTATCTATTTAAAATAATCCAACAATATCGTTCCACTAAGACCCCGGTCGACACAATTCGCTGTAAACACCACTGATCCTAACCATCCAACAAAATAAACAAAAATGGGAAAATTTCTCAACAAATTGCGAAAAAAGACAGTCGACAAGAAGAAAATCCAGCAAAATGTCAAAAAACCTGAGAAATCAAACCAGGATTGGCGACTTACCGGAAGGAAACCTCTGACAGGCAGGTCCTTGCAAGGCGGAGTTTCGTCGGCCACCGGAGCGAAATTGCCGGAGAGATAGTGTTGAGATCGCGATGAATCGTACATCAACTTGACAATCAGTTTCTCCAGAAAGTCGATCGCCTGTGAGGCGAGACCCTTCCTCGGCTTAGGATCCACCGCCACTACCCCCCTTCCGCGTCCTTCGTTCGCTTCGGCATCGAACTTTAGCTTCTTCTGTCCTCTTCTCTTCGACACTATCACCCGCTCATCTTCGTCTGAGAATCTTGCAGAGTTAACAGGTGCAGTCGCAGAGATTAACAATGGACATTTGTATGCAATAGATCCATTACTCATAATGATCCCTGTATTCATCATTTTCATATCACATCAATTCATTGATAAGAAATATATATATATATAGTTTTTTTCTATATATAATTTTGAGAAAATAAGCATAAAAATCAATGCTAAAGAAAGGCTGGTCATGGCGATATCATATTTTGTGGCTGTTCGCCGCATTGCGACTATTTATTGAATTATACTGTAATAATAGCAACTATTTTAAAAAATTATTATTATGTAGTAATAGTCACATCAATATTAATATATTTAAAATTATCAAAGATGAAATATTTTTTTAATTTACATTATTTAATTTTTAAATAAATAAGTATAATTTAGTTATAAAATTATAACTATCTATTAAAAAAAAATTAATAGTCCATTGCGTTTCGGATTAGCGGCATAGGTCGGATCCATGGTTTAAAAGAACATGAGTGTTTGAAGTATTGAGTGCGGGAGGGGATTAAGATAGGATTTTTATGTGGGAAACCTCCCGTGAATGGGGAGAAAAAACCACTTGAATTTCATGGCGCTTTTAAATCTTCATTATTTGGGTGGAAGTCTTTTACAAATCTTAGTGTTAGGGTTAATCCCGTCATCTCTTGTTTTTGTATCTTTTCAAGGGATGTCGCTCACTGAAAGGCTTTTTCGCTCTTTCTTGTTAGTTTTTATTTGGGGAGAGAGATTCGGTGGCAGAGGTAGTGGGCCTTTTTCCCTTCTTTCTGGAGCAAATTTGGGAGAAGAGAATCAGGTCCTTTTGAAGGAGATTTTGCTGGGTATTTATATGAAAGATCATGCCATTGGGAAGGAGACACGTGGCGGCCGACGGATGGCGCATTTATGCGATGTCCCTGACTTTATTTAATCTTTCTTGCGTCTTGTGGATGGCCTGTGCTTGGTAGTCAAGGCCATTGGTAGGCTTAAAGCGTGTCGATCATGAAGAGTCTAAGCATTAATCTTGATTTGGCCAGGAGCGTCTGTTTAGGCGGCTGACCCAGAAAGGCTGCAGAGTTTCTTTAGGAATCGCGACATTACTTAGCTGGCATCCTTGGCGGAGCGTAGGGTAATCTTCGTTCTTGGGTGGAGCTCCTTGTGAGTACGCGGTCCCACAAAGGGGAGATAGCTCTCGGAGGATCCTCTGGGGAAAGCCCTGGAATTTCTTCTTGATTCCTCGGACGGTCTTGAAACTCGGCAGGACTTCCGGGGTTCTCGGTCTTTTTCGTGTCCGTGTCTTAGATGTTGCTAGCGGTGTCCTCGAGCTTCCTTATGAGCGGACGGGTCTTCTTGGACTTCTACTGTGGTCTTGGTCTTTGGGCCGCCGGCCTCTGCTTTGGGCCTCTCAGGCTGTTCAGTTTTCTCGACTCGTGGAAGCCTCTTGTTTGGACTTTTCTCCTCGGCCGCGCTTTTATGGGCCCTTATATTGGGGCCCAACATAGCCCCCCATGCCAAAGGGCCCGAGGTTCTCGGCCGTTTGGCATGAAGTCACCGGTCTTCTAAAAGAGTTGGTCGCTTCCTACTCGATTTTGGGTGCGCGCGTTTTCAACTTGATATGGACATTCCTGGACGGGCCAAAGCACGGCAGCCTACGTTCCGGGTTAGGTCCTTCATAGTGACTGTCCGAGCGCGTGCATCCTCGAGGTGAGTGCGGTGTTGAGTTTGATAGGAGGCGGTCCCAGAGCCTCTTCTGGGTCCGAGACCTTTCCAGCGTCGCCATTTTTGAGCTTCTGAGATGCATTAAATGCTGAAGTGACGCGCTGACAGGCGCCTTGGGAAGGAAAGGCCATCATTTTTCTGCAACGAATGGTCGGGCGACGCGTGGCAAGGGCAATGAGTGCGCTTTTTTGAATTCCAGGGTTATTTAAACACCTCCTTGCTCCGACTTTCCACCTTCGCGCCTGCTTTTTCCCTTTTCCTCTTAAGTGTTGAGGCTTTCTGTCTTTTCTTCGTTCGAGTTTCTTCTTTATTTTCTAATTTTTCGGCGTTCATGGCGCCTGGGGTGAGACAGATTGCCTTCACGATGACGCTCGAGAAGCTCACGGAGATTCAAGCTCGATATCAAATCCCTGAGTCTACAGCCATGATGATTCCGGAGTCGCATGATAGGGCATTGTATCCTCAGGACGCTTCATTATCGTTTATGAAGTCCACCTCAAAGGCGAGCTACGGTTTCCCATCGCGGAGGAGCTTTACGACATTATGAGGGCACTTGGAGTGCCCCTTGCCAGGCTTCAGTAAAATGCAGTGAGGTATCTGGTATCCCTATGCGTCTTCTTCCGGTGTCATAAGAGGCTCTTGAATGCCCTTACGGTCAAGGTGATGTTTTGCTTTACACAGAATCTTGACTGGATTATAATGACTCCCCGCCCGGACTTTTCCTTGATGTGCGGAGGTAACCCGGACTCCACGAAGCGGTGGAAGGATAAGTTTTTCTTCCTCGGAGTCCACGAGCATTGGGCCATTCCCTTTAAGTGGGGGAAGGTGGCTGTCCAGTATAGCTCTGACCCTTCGAAGGAGGACAGGGAGAATGTGAAAGAGTTCACGAACTTGGTGCTAGCCAATCTAAGGAGCTTTCATCTGAACAAGCGCAACATCTGGCTGTCCCCCGAGAAGTTTGAGGAAGCCAAGTGGGGACCGCGGGCCGAGGCTTCTGCCGCAGCTTCTTCCAAGAAGTCCAAGAAGAGACTGAGGAGGAAGCTGGGATACTGAGGATCGGGGGTCCCGTTGTCTGCCCGGGTGAAGACATCCTCACCGAGAGCTCGGGACTCCCAGTGGCCTGCGCCGAGCCTTCCTCCAGTGATGATGACGATGATTTCAACATCGATGATCTGAGCGACGATGACGTGGCTACTCCTCTGATCAAGAGGTCGAGGACTGGCTCCTTGCCCGAGTCCTCTAGGTCTGGAGGTCTCGCCTTCACTTCCACTGCTAATCCTCCCGCTGAGTCCTTGGGAGCTGAGGGTCTCGCTTTCACTTCCACTGCTAATCTCGCTGAGCCCTCGGGGGAAATTGTTTAGATCGTGGAGCTTCCGGACGTCCAGCCCCCCTGTGATGATCTTGTCTTCGAAGTTCCCGTTGATTTGCCTGGTGACGTCTCGGACAGGATTGATCATCCTTTCGAGGACATAGGAGGCGGAAACTTCATGGTGGACTCAGAGAGGGGGATGACGACTGAGACGATCCGAGAGGTGGTGGAGGTCGAGGAGTTGAGTGTCGACGAGCTCATGCCCCTTGATCCTTCTGAGCGCCCTACTGTGGTCCAAGTCGAGCGGTCATCTGAGTTTCTTAGGGATGTTGACTTTGAGGCAGGCCCTCCTGTGCCTTTTATAGCCGCTGAGTCCGTGTCTGAGCTGGCACCCGTGGGGCCTAGGAGCGGTCTTCAGGAGTCCGAGATCCATGGGGAGCGTGGCACAGGGGACGATCTTCTCGTTTCTAAGGTATCTCACTGTTCCTTTTCCTGCCTTGTTCCCATCTGTTCGTATTTTGATGAACCTTTCTGTCGCAGCTTTAGGGCCTGATCGGAGGCCTCAGCGAACTGGTAGGGGCGATCGCCCAATCCCGCTTGGAAGTGGGGTCTTCGAGGGCCACCCGAGAAGCTGCGCGACGGGCGGAAGCGGAGCTGGCTGAAGCTAAGGAGAAGATTGCTTCTTTGGAGGACACTGTCAAGCTCCTGCGGCTTCGGCAGGGCCTTCTTCAGGATCGGATCCTTCGCCAGGAAGAGAGGTTGAGGACGACCGTACAGATTGCCGAGATGGCACCAGTGTTGGACGGCAAGTTCTAGGACGGCATTCGCATGTGCCGCCGAGTGGCGCGACTGGTTCGTCCGCAATTTCCAGTAGCCGTCCTCGATCCCAGGAACGCCAGTGCCTTGAGTGTAGAAGACTTATACGGCGTCATTTGGGAGACCTTTCCACAGGCCTCCGGCGGGGGCCAGATGGTGAGCCTCTTACGCCTGAGGAGCCAGTTCCGGCGGATCAGACGGGGTCTTCAGGAGCCCAAGAGGCTCAAGGAGGGAGTTGAGAGGCGCTCCCTTGATACGTTGTTTCTTTTCTTATTTTACTACACTTGTACACAAATTCATCTTTATGAATAAGACTTGTCCTTTCTGCATCAGAGTTTCGGACGTTCCTTTGGTCTTGCTTGTACGAGTGCCTTCTGTTCTCTCTCTTTTTTTTTTTGCGGCGCACTGTACGACGCCTTATTCTTAGCTCTGGGCGCGTGATCTCTCTAAAATCGCTGGCCCTTTAACTTCTCGGGTTTGGGCGTGTGACCCTTTCAGGATCCTTTAGCCTTTACCCATTTAATCTTTGACCTCGAGGTCCGAGCCTCTGCCGCTCGGTCACGGTGAATTTTTGAGTTTTGACCTCTAAGGTCCGACCTCTGGGGCCGCTCGATCCACGGAGGAGTTTTCGTTGCTCGACCTGGGGTCCGAGGCCTCATTTTTTGAGTTGTCGCTCGGCCTCGGGGCCGCCAATAGAGTTTTTGAGTTGACATCGGGGCCGGCCTGGAGTCCCGCTCGGGCCACAGCCAGGGTTTTCGTTGCTCGACCTTTGGGTCCGACCTGGGGCGCTCGGTCGCGGCCGGGTTTTGAGTTTTGACCTTTGGGGCCGGCCTGGGGCCGCTCGGTCAAAATAGGGTTTTAAGTTTTGACCTGCGGGCCCGGCCTGCAGGGCCGCTCGGTCCTGTTAGAAGATTTTGTTAGTTTTGACCTTTGGGGTCCGGCCTCGGGGGCCGCTCGGTCGCGTAGAGTTTTGTTGCTTGACCTCGGGTCCAACCTGCGGGGCGCTCGGTTAGCGGTGAGTTTTTGTTGCTTAACCTGCGGGTCCAGGCCTGCAGGGCCGCTCGGTCGCGTAGGAGTTTTTGATTGTGCCGCGAGTTGCTTCATTGTCGATGAGGGAGCATGAGAACGCTTCAGAATAGACGAAGTGAAGGAACGTTTTCATTGATGTGCACGTTTTACACTGAGTGGCCTCCAGGGCCTTTTCTCTTTTTTTTTTTTTGGTTACATTAGTCAGTGCACTTGGGCCTTCATGCTCCTCAGTTACCACTCCCATGGTTCTTCCGACAGCTACGTTTGGGACTGGCCTCGCCGATATTGGCGCCCTCAGCGGATGGTCAGGCGTGCTCTGCGCCCATCACGGCTTTGCCCTTTGAGCGGCGCGACCGGGTGCGTCTTGCTGCTCCGGGGGCATGCCCGGGTTGTGGCAGGAAGCGGTCGAGATAGCCCTCTATTACGAGCTGCTCGATCTCCACTTGGAGTTTCCGACAGTCCTCAGTGTCATGGCCACGGCTGCAGTGGTAATGGCAGTACTCCCACTGGTCGCCTCTCTCTGGATTCTTTAACGCCTTGGGCCATCTCAGGAACTCCTCGTCCCTGATCTGCCTCAGGATGTTGGTGAGGGAGTCGGTGAGAGCAAGTGGGCCCGAGGGCCCGTCTCCTCCAAGGACCATCCGTTCGGGCTCTTCTTGCTCGGACGGCCCTTGTGTCTTCAGCTGGGCGCTCGCCCTTCTTTTTTCTTCCCCTGTCCTCGGGGGCAGGGGGTCTTCTCGTCCTCCCGGTTGACTTGTTTCGCCGGGTTTGGGTCCGAAGACCGTTTTCCAGAGCCTTTTGAGTCCTTTCTTCGTCGGGGCTTCGCTCATGGACTTCTTCCTGTTGAGGTGGTCCCTCAACTCGCCAGAGCCCGCGTCACTTGTAGCCTTTGGGGCGCTGCTGGACGCGGGCTTTCAGGGCGCGTGCCCCTGGACTGCTCGTCCACCTTCTCCCGGAGGGTACGGACGGCTCTCGAAAGGCTGTCCACATTCTGTGCTAGCTTGCGCATGCTAGTACCGGGGCCGCCGCTCGTCCTGCCACCCGACGGGAGGCACCTGTCGTAGCGCTCCTCTTCCCGGGTGGATGTACTCTCTTGTCTGCTCATCATCTTCAGGGCGTTGGTTGTTCTGCGAGGGGGGAAGCTTGTGAGCTTTTGTCAGCTGTTCCCACAAAAGGCGCCAATGTTGCGTTCTGAATCCGCGGGGTCCAATCGGATCCGTGGTTTCCAGGCAACACAAGTGTTTGAAGTGTTGGGTACGAGAGGGGGATTAAGACCGGATTTTTACGTGGGAAACCTCCTCGTGAATGGGGAGAAAAAATCACGAGGCTCAGGGCCTTTAGAAATGCTTCACTATTTAGGTGGAAGTCTTTACAAAGTACAAGTGTTAGGGTTAATCCCTTCATTGTCTCTTATTTTGTATGTCTTTTCTAGGGGATGTCGCTCACTGAAAGGCTTTTTCACTCTTTCTTGTTCCGTTTCGATGGGAGAGAGAGATTCAATGGCCGAGAGGTAGTGAGCCTTTTTCCTTCTTTCTGGAGCAAATTTGGGAGAAGAGAATCCGGTCCTTTTGAAGGAGATTTTGCTGGGTATTTATAGGAAAGATCATGCCATTGGGAAGGAGACACGTGGCAGCCATCGGATGGCCCAGAAGCTATGCAGTGTCCCATCGGCTTTATTTAATGCTGCTGACGTGCGTGGGGATGGCGATTGGTTGGCGCTGTTTTGGTAGGCTTTAGGCGTGTCGGTCATGCATGGTTTAGCCGTCAATCTTGATTTGATCCAGACGCACTGTTTAGACGGCGCGGCCCATGTGGCAGGTTTCCTTGGAAATCGGCGACATTACTTAGCTGGCATCCTTGGCGGAGCGTAGGGTAATCTTCGTTCTTGGGTGGAGCTCCTTGTGAGTATGCGGTCCCACAAAGGGGAGACAGCTCTCGGAGGATCCCCTGGGGAAAGCTCTGGAGTTTCTTCTTGATTCCTCGGACGGTCTTAAGACTCGGCAGGACTTCCGGGGTTCTCGGTCTTTTTCGTGTCCGTGTCTTAGATGTTCAAGCGGTGTCCTCGAGCTTCCTTATGAGGCGGGCCGGGTCCTCTTGGACTGCTTTGTGGTCTTAGTCTTCTGGGCCTTGGCTACTGGGCCTCTCAGGGCATTTCGGTTTTCTCTCGTGAGAGAATCTTGTTTGGGGATTTTCCCAAGCCTTTTATGGGCCCTTATATTAGGGCCCAACAAGTCTAAATTAAAAAAAATAATTTTTATCTCTTTAAAAAACAGAGTCTCATTGATTCTCTATTCAATCCTTTTGTTTTTATTGCTAGATATTTTATTTGTACATATATTTTTTTTAATTTTTTAAGTATGTAATAAATTATAAATATAATTTAAAAAGATTAAATTTTTAACTATTAAATCCTTAAACTAGATATTACTAACATATTATTTTTAGATTATTATATATTAATATTACTAATATATATTTATTATCTAACAACATAGTGATAATCATTGGATATATTTTAAAACATATAAATTTTGGTCAGGGGATTTTATAGTAAAAGACTATCACTTCCGGGGAATAGAAAGAAATGTTCTAAATGATTGAGCTTGGGGATTTTATTTTTTGTAGGACTTTATTTCTTTTAATTTAAACTTAAACAATTTAGTCGTTAAAATTTAAATATTAAATAATATTATTTAAATAATTATTTTTGTTAAATTTAATATTTAATTGATATCAATTTTATAAAAATTTTTAAAATATAACTATTTTAAGTATTTTTTATTTTTTAATTATATTTATTAAATTTTAATCAAATGACCATGATAAGAAAACTATGGTATTACCTCTTTTATTTTTGTTATAATTCATGGTTTGATATAAATGTCACCTTCACATTTTTGTTATAGTCGAGATGTAATTCAAGAATGATTGTGAGATTTAAGTACTAATTTTGTGAGTTCGGGTGAGGAACTAACTGCTAGAGTGGATTGAAAAAAGGTTATTCGAAAATTAGTTTAGAATGTTTGATTAATTTGATATTTTATTATAATTTAATAATTTTAAATATTACTTTTTAATTATTTTAATTTATACTTGTATCTGGTCAGCTAATAATAATGATAAAATTGTATAAATTTAAATATAATTTTCTGTTAAATTTAATACTAACACCCTAACATTAATTTATATACTTTTTCTTAAGTATAATTTGATATCAAACAATAGTCAATATTTAAAGCTACTTTTAGGTGTGTCTTTTTATTCTGTAATTCCATTATTATATTTATTTCATACAGATTAATAGTATTTGATATATATTTACGTTCTCATATCAATTTGGTTTTAAATCGGTTAAGTAAAGAAAAAATTTTTAGATTTGAATTTACAATTTGATTAAGATAATTACAAAATATGAAATAAGTTAATTTCAAAATTTTTGGGCAATCCATTAAAAAAATTCTTAAAATACAAAATATAATACAAGTCAAATATTAAGAATTAAGAACAGATAACTCATACATTAACTAATTAAAAGATCAAACTTTAAAAAGTAATTTACTCACATTCCTGATAATTTTAAACCGATAAAATTACTATTCAAAACTTATAATCATACCGTCTACGTTTTTTTTGTTTATAGACGAAATCAAATGTCACTTTCTTTTGTCCACCCATGGATGGTATGCTCATTCTTCAAGCATACCTAATATACTAGAAAATGTTAGAATATATACCATTAATTCCTTACAATAATTTTCAAAAAACAAATAAAAAACTATAAATATATAAAATTTTTTTATCATATAAAAAAGGTACAAATTCAAATCAAATAGAAAAATAAAACCCTCACCTATCGCTTGCACAGACTGGTACATACACTGTCAAATGCATAATATTTCATGACTTTATCTTCACGATAATTTTATATACGAACATAATATTTTAAAATATTCACAGATTTGGTAAAAAAACAAATGAAAATTTTACATACTATAGAATAAAAAAAACTTTAAAACATTTCATAAAAAATATATGTACAATAATATTAAAAAATATGAGTGTGAAGGATGGCATACATGTACAACAAAATAAAATTATAAGCAAAATCGAAAGATTTTGAAAACAAACCAAATAATAAGTTTAGATATACTTGCCTTTAACTTCAAATTTAATAAGTCTCATACGAAATAACTTTAAAATATCTTCATTTCTCATTCTCTCTCTTATTTGTCCTCTTTCTCCCATCTATTTCTGTCTCTACTTTCTGTTCTCACACAAAATGATAGAACTCGAGCAAATAAACCTATTTATACTAAATTGATGCATTAGCGCCAATCATATGCACATTAGGTGCCACTACACACAGGCATACATAAATACTGCATCAAATACGACTTGGATGCCAATATTCTGCCTCATTTACAGATTAATGCCCATCAGACATATCTCAGGTGACACACATTTTGCTTGAATCACGTATAAAAACCCTATAGGCGGCCCCTCAAGCACATAACTATTGTCTCAAACACACAAAGACGTAAAATAAGCACTATTCAAGTTCTAGCCTAATTATCCTTAATTTTGAATTTTTTTTATTTTTTTTTATTATATAATTATTTACCACACTAACCCAATCCATATTATAAGGATGTTATAAATTATAGATGAGAAATCAGGAGTTACCGATCAACTCCCAATGATCATATTTGGAAAGTATATGGCAGTTGACCCTAGGAATGGTGCTATTTGGAATAAGTGGAATTACTAAACGAATGGGCACTGCAACGCGGGTTCCATACAGCGCGCATACAACACGTATGGAAGATGACACCGTATAGAACCTATCATATCCCTATTTAATTCCCCTCATTAACGCTTTTATTTTTAAAAAAATATTCTTTTTAATAACAAAAGAAAGATGAACGTTAGATGAAAATCTGACGATTTCCATATGACATCATACACACGTCACGTCATAGCGTCCCCGCTCTCATGGAATTGCAACCCTTGGTGATGGTCCTGGTGGTCGAGAGGGAAGACGTTTGCAGCTGTGGTGGCTGCTTCACCGCAGCTGCATCAAATGGAGAACTTCCCCCAGAGAAATATAAAAACATTGGGTACTTGCATTTAAACAAAAACACATACCAAGAGTAAGGCTACTTGCATTTAATCCTCATACATTAGGCCGCTCTTTTACCACAAGATCATCAAATATATAAAACCAAACGTAAAGATAGCTATTAAATAGACGAAGCAACAACATACCAACTATACATCAGAATGTCCGAACTCTACTAAAGTCCAGACTATGACGTTTTCGTTCCGCTGCAAAGCCCCTACTTCATTGGCATATGGGTATTCTCGATCTTGTACAGTAAAGGAACACGAGTGGCACGGTATTTCACAGTATCAGAGCATTAGATAACACTCAAAAGCAAATGATCGGAGCAACATACCGTCATGATACCAGCTTCATTGTGTGCTTTGTATACTCCATTTTTGGTTTCTCTTAGCTTCTTCTCCGGCATGTCCGCTATCACTTTCATGCATCCACGGCAATTTATAACGTCGCTTGTTCTCTTAGTTGTTCCTGCAAGCATTGAGAATGCCATGATTTTGATTGAGAATGAGGACTGGAGAATTGTTGGAGGAGCCAATCCCATGACGCTAGCTTTCGTGGATATGGTCATTGTTATTGGAGTAAATACTAAATGAGCAGTATAGACTCTCAAATGCTGATGTCATGCTGACATTAGCAGTTTTTAATTCCTTTTAAATAAATAAATTGCCAGGTTGATAACACGGAAAGGAAGAAAACAATTTTTAAAATTTTCATTTATTTTTTAAAAAATGACATCAGCATGACGCCAGCATTCATAGTTTTCAATATGATTAGTACTTATATTATTTATCATAGTAAGCTTTCCATTTGAGCTGTAGTTATTGACATGGGAGTTATGAAGATTTTACTAACCTCTGTCACAAAGAAAGCATGGAAGCCATAGGGAACTCTACAAGGCAATTCAACAACAGCAACAGGATCAGCCGACATTGTTTTCGCATCAATCACATTGACAGACGATTTTCTGCACATCACAATTATG
The DNA here is from genome assembly GCA_033239525.1 of Nepenthes gracilis. Taxonomy (NCBI): domain Eukaryota; kingdom Viridiplantae; phylum Streptophyta; class Magnoliopsida; order Caryophyllales; family Nepenthaceae; genus Nepenthes; species Nepenthes gracilis. The sequence goes on along the minus strand of BSYO01000038.1, from coordinate 10,603,040 downwards.
CGTTAGAGCGGTCTCATACGACGTAATATGTAATTAGTAATTTATTAGTCAGATCAAATGTCAAAATCCTTCAGATTTGATTTATAATTTTATTTAAAAAGTTATTCCTATAATAAGTCAGATCTTTAATGAAAAGAATAATATTTATATAATTAAAAAAATAAATCGCTCACTGTCTTATAAAAGCAGAGACAACCTATTAGGTCTTGAGACATTTATTCCAAAAAGGAACAACTACTGCTCGGTGAATCTTGCGAAGGTTAGAGATGGATTCGGGTACACTCTTTATGTATTTTTTTTGTAGTATAATTTACGAAGTGATATGATAATTTGAATATTCTAAAAATAGTTTTAATCTCATGTTTTACATTATGAAGTTTACTTATTAGAACCAATGAAAATTGAAATTCTATCATAGTCATGATCTAAAAAGTATGGACAGAGAAATGATACAACATGGCACCAACATGTCATTCGGTTAAAAACAAAGACACAATATGAGAGAAAGAATTAACTAAAATTTATAGTTTATTTAATGATATAACAGAGTTTTCGATTAATAATACTATTTTATACTAAATTATTAACATAAAGTATATATTTCCTATTTCATCATTAAAAAAAAAAATACTAGAAGAACAAGTGTACAAGTAGCTAATATGAATGAGTTGTGTTATAACATACCCTACACAACAACAATGAAAAGCTTATTGATTATTTTTAAATTATCAAATGGCATCAATTTTATTCATTTTATGTAAAGAACCCTATTTTCTAAAAAATATTGAATAGTCTAATATGTCCAAACTGTGTCGAAGCATTTCTCCATTAAAATAATAATAATAATAATAATAAGTTATTACACATGTTGGAGGGTGTCGGCCAAATATTGGTATCTGACACGCCTTAGACACTAACAAGCTAGCACCGGAGAAATGTCAGCGCTTGCTATGTCATGATACCCAAGAGCTTTAACTAAAATCTAGAGAAAAATGATGCTACACTCTTTAATATTATTCTGCATTTTGAGAGGGCAAGACGATCCTGTTATAAAGTGGGAAGACAAGAATAACTGAAATTCGACACGAGGACTAGAAACAAAAGGGGCAGATTGTAAAATTTAAGAGGTGTTAAGAATAACCAAAATTTATTTTCTATGATCGACCCATTTGAAAATCTAATCTGAAAAATTCGCAGTGTGACTTGATGTGAATTTTGAATGAAGATTAACGATAATAGCAAAGGTATTGGGTCAAAGGCCCAACTCATCAGTTTTGCTATATATATATATTTGCACTTGGGCTTTGTACGATTAAAAAAATATAATTCATAGCAGCTTTTCCTGTAATAGAAAATAGTAAAATATTTCCTCCTTTGCCCATAGATTTTTTCCTTTGGCTTTTTCATGTAAATATGGTATTTTATTATATAATTCTTTATTATTTTACTGTTTCTAATATCCTGAATTCCTTGCTATTGGGTACTAGAGAACTTCAAAGGTAAAGTCCCACAATGTAAATGCCTCCGCGACAACATAAGGATTAGGGAAAGAATAATTGGAAGAGGAGAAAGGACGACAGAGCAAGCAAGAGAGATGAACATACCCGGAATTCTCATCGTGGACGAAGAAGATCAAGTAGCCATCATCTTCTTCAGTGCTCATCCCAGGCTTTCGAGGAACAAAAATAGCCTCTGATCCGAATCGTCCAGGCCCTAAATCAAAGATTCCTCGAACATTTCCTCCAACTTCAAGCTTTGTTTTACTGGTTTCGGGTTCAGCATGCAAGTCAAACTTGATGATTGCTTTAACCTTGGCTATGTTGTCCAACACGGTTCCATACACATATTGCTGTCTCCTATACCAGGAAAAGATGGCTACCCATTTGATGATCATCATAAAACAAAATATTTATAGATATATAAAATATCAACCGATATATATATATATAGGCCTCTGAATACCCATATTTTCCAAAATTACAAAGAAATTGATTTATCTAATAATTGGGTAAGATGATTGCGTGGTTAGATACTAATCATAAAACAAAATATCAATTAATGTACAGATTATTAGCTGACATATTAGCTCCCAAATATCGATATTTTCCAAAACAATGATAAAGCTAATATATTAGTAGATATTTTGAAGCCCGTAACTTTTTCTTAGTATATAACGAAGTTTTAAAGGTTGTAGTACATGACTATTCAAATAAGTAAAATACGATTAAAAAAAGTCAAATTATAGTATATAACTTAATTTTTATGTGGTCAAAGAAAAAAGGTATTTTATAAATCTAATATTGATACATATCATTCAATATAACTGTGAGCGATACTAATATTTTAATCTCGGATCCTGACACGAATTATTTTCGGATCACCGCACTAAGGGAGAGAGATAGCAAATGGAAAGAGATTGAGTCATAGGATGAAATGACAAAGGCCGATGAACCTGCCAGTGTAGCTCTCATTGATTCGAGGGAAATCTACAGCGGAAGTTGATAGTTTTCTTTGAGAAGCAGCACCTGTTTTCATGTTGAATCTCATCTCATACCTGTCAAATTCTTAAATATTAAAATCTCAAAGAAAAAAGAGAGAAATTTGATATCTGCAGAAAGGATAGAGTTCACATACAGCTCATTCGAAAAATTTTCAAGATTATCTTTGACGGCTCCAGCGACCATGTCTAAATCCGGCTTGTCAATGCGGCAAGTGATTAGAACAACTTCATCTCCATCCTCCCATGCATTTGCTGTCAAAACAATCATGTAAAAATAAATAAGATAAAATAAATGTCAAACAGAGAAAACAGCAAGAGCTTCAAGGAACCAATCAAATGTATATACATTTCCATTTTTCTAAACCATTTAACTTACAGAAATTCTATTGCCTCTGAGTAGAAAGATATTAACCGATCTTCCAACTGAGTCAAATATTGAATTTTCAACCTATAAGTTTCAGTTTAACTTTATCCAACCTGGTAGGGTAAGTAATGCTAATGTAGGTATTGAGTTAGTGGTAAGTCTAACCTGAATTCATTGTGTGATCGGCCCATTTGAAGACCCGACCCAAAAACATTCAAGATATGACTTAATATAAATTTTGACTTGAGGTTAGTAGTGGTAGCAAATGGATCGGACCCAACAGTTATTCCATGTATATATAATGTTTGCACTAGATTTTGATTGTGATTCCAAAAACACATTTCGTAGCCATCTCTCCTCTTATAAATCTATTCTTCAAAATTAGTGAAATTTCTCCTCTTTTGCTCATGATTTTTTCGCTACTAGGATTTCCTTTGTTATGCAATTTTTCATTATTTACCGTTACTAATTTTCCGAATCCATAGCAACTAGTATCCCTTTGGTTGGGACAAACAGAATGATGTGGTTGATTCATATTGAGGCAGATATAACTGTATAACTATTATCCCTACCAGTTATGTGTCCATGCATACATATATGTACAGATTCATATGTATATAACTATTGACTTACATTTGAGAGGAAAGAGAAAGGAACATTCAACGCACCATTATGGAATATGAAGCAATTTGGAAGCTCAAACCATTTGATCAGGAGCTCGTTCTTTGCATTTCGCGGAAGTATACCAAAGCGAGACTTTTTTGTCGCATCAAATGTGAATATTAGCGTGTTTTTCTTCACCATGTCCTGGATGAAGTTGAATGAATGTGAATTGGTGAATCATAGACACTACTATGCGTGTGTGTGATTCCGTTAGTTTCATCAATATGTATGGGTTAATTCTAAGAGAGATGCTCATATATTGCAACTTGAATAACTAGAATTATAAGATGAGTTCATTATATTTTTATACTTGGTCATAATCCTTACAGTCTAAATTATAAGGAGGGAATCCTCACCGTGGATATAAAATAAGAGGAGCCTAAGAGGACTCTCACTCCATATGTTAACTCTTCATGCATAGTTCCAACAAAGAGTAGACCATCCTCACTAAATCTGTGCAAAACCCAAACCTTGAAAAACTGGGGTTGCACCTCGTTTTGGAGATGCAGCCCCTTCACATTGGCTCTGAGTCCATTTGATATAAATCCTATGGCCCCATATGTTTTATTTTAAAGATTTTGAAAGTAAATTTTTGCTTTAAAAAAGATAAACGTACCTCAACAGTTAGATTTATATTCAATGCCTCATAATGAGACGAAAAATGTCCGAGGTGCAAGCAAATTTTTGAATCTTTATTACGAAACTTTCCCAAAAACTTCTTTAGGACTATAGAAAAAGATTGTTTGACATGCTCCAAAGGGCATAAGAGATGTTAATTGATAAGCTTCAGCTTTCTCCAGGCCAGCTTCTGTGATCTTCCATGGCTAAAATTCTAAATCTAAATTCCCATTACATGTCAATATAGTTCCATTATGCTTAGAATATAATTTCTCCATGAAATAGCCATCGCTAAAGAACAAAATCTGAAACTCTTCTTTCTTAATGGGACACATTACCCCAGACAGATTCACTTGGGAGTTTTTGGCAACCCACTAAGTACATACAGTTCAATTCATTTATACAAATATTCGCCGTTACATATCAAGGCTCCAAATATTGATGTTTTTCAATAACATAAAAATATCGCGATATATTTTTGAATCAGCCGATACAACTCTATAAGCTTACAAATTTTAGAATTTTTTTTTTTCATCCAATATAATCCGATGTCCGATAAATCTTATATCAATGTGACCGTGGCCTATACTAATACTAATATTTTCATCCATGTATGTCATGAATCCAATCAATTGATGGAAAACGAAATTACAATACCTTCGGGCTGAAGTACAATGGCAGATCCATAAAAATCGCATAATTTTCGGTAATGGCAAAGTCATGCATCATGATAGCTGCTGGCACAGTTATCGGGACTGGGTCATGCATGAAACCATCCTTTGAAACGACTCTATAAGTGATATACGGGGGTTCGTGTGAGTAACCAAAAGTGAACATCTCGCCTGCATAGACGGTTGTTTAGTCATCAGAAGGAATTACTACACTGAAACATACCAAAAAAAAACCAATAATTTTATCAAGGTTTGTCATTGCTATCTAATCCATGTGAGAATGGCCTTCACCTGTGATGGGATCGACCTTTGGGTGAGCTGTGAAGTTGTGGGACAATCTCTTATCATAGTCTAGCAAGCCAAGGGTTTGCAAATCTCCGTCCTCCAAAACTCGAAGAACATCTGCATTTGAATGCAGGATTGGAATTTCAGTTCTACGCACGGGAATAATTAGATGTTTAATAGAACGGTAAAATGATTAGATGTTTAACATATCATGTGCCATAATAATCAACACTGCCGTCATATCCACAAAACTAGTGACAGAATTGCCAAAAAAGAAAACAAGGTTCTAAATCACCCACTAAAATAATTAATAAAAAAGCGGATCCTGATAATTTAGGCTGATTATTTGAAGTAACTCACAAGGTTTATCTCCCTCAGAAAGAGCCAAAAGCTTCCCATGGTGATAGACAATAGCTGTATTAGCTGGAAAAGAACGAGAGAGCATCAGTTATGCACAAAAGTTACTATAAAGGAACATTAAAAAGGATATGAAATAGATTTTTTTTTCCCTACATTTTTGTTAGAATTCAGCCAAAACATGCACAAATGATGCAACAAAATAAACTCAAATGATTGTTAAATGTCAAGTACCAAACACTTGAGCACAAAAAATATAACGTTGTACAACGATTTTCAATGTAGAAAATCTTAAAAAAAAAAATCACGTGACAAACTCGAAATAAATCCACTAAAATAACTTCCTTCAAAATTCCTTTACTAAAATCCGAGTAAGTGACTCGTTGAACACATCCCTCAACACAACTAGTAACCCACAAAAAAATACACCAAGAGAAAAGAGCAACCAAATTGTAGTACGTCCGAAAAAACAATATTAGACCAATTGACTCAACATTGGTAAAGAACGGAACTTAAAACGGATCTCAACCAAATGTCAAATCTCTTCCTCTTATCTTTGTGTGGCAAAATGATTTTGGATACCCTAAAATTATATCAAACACAACTTTATATTATTATCGATGTTCAAGCAACCCTCAGGCACGCAGCAAGTGTAGACTCTTTGAATAAACGGCGCACGAGTTCCCCTCAGATACACATTAGGCACAATCTTTCTGGACAAATCACGCACGTGCGCCCCTCAAATGTATAACAAACATTACTCTACACAAATGGCACACGTGCTTTCTTCAAGAGCCCATCATGTGCCACTCGATTGAGCCTTCATTAACCCTCAACCAACCCTCATACGAATATTATGCGACCCTTTAACGTCCTTTGTTGTTCGGACAACCCTCGGCCGACTTTCACATGAACATCGCATGACCCTTGATTGACTTCTCTGCCCAAGTATTTCACACGTGAACATTGAACATCCTCCAGATAACCCATCCATTTGTTATGATATCCACAAAAGAGTAATCAAAAACCTAATATTTTCCACGTAGAGTGATGTTGTGGAAGGATAACAACATGTTACAGTTGCTTGTGGAAAATATTTACAAACAATTTTTATTCCATAGAGTTTCGCTTGATTGGAAGATCCCCATATTTTGTGAAATTAAGGGCAAATTGAAAACCTTACAAACCTGTCGCTGTTCCATAAGAAACATCCAACACTTTTAGTTTTGTTCTCAGCATTTGGATGTTAACCATAATTAATCCCAGCATTCCTTTAAGATCACCAATCTGTAAATCACATGGCAAAAGACAAATAATTGGCAAGCTTCAAGTGATCACCATCATCTCTTCTATGTGGCCAATACAAAGAGGTTAACTCAGGTGTGCCACAGTACTTGGCCAGCAGGTTCAAAAAATCAAAATGAAAAGAATGGAGCAGAATTCCAGAACTTCCAATCACGATGACATGAAGACTGGCGTCAGTAAGATTTATGTAAGAAAGTGAATACTTTTGCTATCAAATAAATCAAGAGAAGACATTAACTGTTAGAAAAATGGCACCAAAGTAGATCAAGTAAATACTAGTGTATTTATCGATCCACAATCAATAAAAGGGTAAAGCTTCAACATTTTGAACCAGTATACCTTGAAAAATTTTGCACCTCCAAAGAACTCTTCTTGTCTAAGTTTTGATGTTCTCACATATCGTGAGACATATGTTGCCTTCCCATCTTTAATGTGCAGTCCATGAACCATGCTGGATAGGAAATGAAAGATATGGGCCACAGTTTACAAGAAGGGTACTCATGAACACTATGTATGAACTTCTTATTGGGATGGGCCACTTTCTTGTAAGTGTCGTGCCCTTTATACATATCCATATTATTTAATTCGTTGGCCAGCCACGTGAAGAGCTGCAAGAGTTTCACTACTTAGTATGCTCGAGCGAATGAGTTCTTCATTGATGAGTGGGATCAGCTCCTGACGTGCGCTCATTGAGCGCATGTGCATGTTAAAGGTAGAATTGTCACGTCTAAAGAGCGCCCAAGGGGCACATTTGTGCCAATGCCTAATAAAGGCATGCCTATCAGGCGCTCATGCGCTGCAACCTCACATAAAAGCTTGACTTATTTTTGGGTCAATTTTCATGGGATTTTGAGAGAGGAGTTGAATGCTAAAATAGAGAGCGAAAGAGAAGAAAGAGAAAGAAGACAGAGAAAAAGACCATGACAATTCACTAATCAATTTGAGTTCAGAATCATATTTCATTTTTTGCTGACTTTGAATATATTATTCAAATTCTTGTGAAGAATATTTTACCAGCCATTTTTTCTCAATTGCTCTTGTACTCCCTATTACTCGGATCATTTATTACAATGTATTGCATTCTTATATTGTTGATGATTTTTGTAACTACACTCACTACATAATGGATACCTTTATGAGCTTATAATCCTATGGTTTTTTTCCTCATTCTTAGGAAGGTTGTTGATTTAAAATATTATACCTCATTATTATGATTATCATTTTACTATTAGGTGTTATCATATTATCTCCTTACAAATTCCAACAAAAGATTTGGAAAATGATTAGAGATTAGTTTTTAACTTTGTGAGCAAAATTTTGGTGACTTCCCATTATATACATGACTAGTTGATTATCTTCTTAACTTATATTTGAAAATGAAAGTCATTAGTCATCTCAAACACTCCTTGTACAGACTTCAGTGCAAGATGTGTGTAAGTGCTTGCCACTATATGGTGTTGTAATGGGACACTATAGTGAAAATGTCAGGTTATTTTTGGGGAGGTTTGAAAAGGACTAATGTCACATTTGCCGAAGTACTTCCTGATAGAAGAGAGCATACCCATCTCCATCAAACCTGCAGCAGAGTAATGATGGTTATCAGCATAATAATTATGAGAGAAAGCAAAGAAAATGAGAGGGGGAGGTGCATAAGGGTGAAGTATAAATTGCGTGCATCCAAGAGGAAAATGGTGCATGGCTTCATGCATGTGAATAAAGACAAGGGTATTTATAAAATATACGAGTTAAATAATACAAGGATTTAACAATACTCAAAGAAAACAAAGTGGGTGTTTGGCATCGATGTTGGATTGCCCAAAAGCACTTTCAGACAAAAATTAGTGTTTGGATATAATAAAAAAAAATAGATTTTTACCAAAATCAGTGTTGGCTGAAAGAGGCCACAGAAAATTTTCAAAGCAAGCAAGCTGGACACACTTTTTGCCAAAAAAAAAAATATTTTGAGAGGGTCGAGAATCCGGTCTTTAGCTTTTCAACCACAGGAGCCACCCTGCCGCCACGAACCCCAACCAGTGCCCCACTGTAGCCACCAACACTTGATATACTATAATCTCTACAATTCCCATTCTAATCTACCAAGCATGCTGTAAGAAAATTATCAATTTTATTGACAAATATAAAAATATTTAAGTTATTATTCATTACAGTTGAAATAACATTTATAAATATATATATTTGTACTGCATAGTAAATGTTACTTTAAAAATAAACAGAGAGCTTTTTTTAGTAATATGAAAACTAATTATGAAATTTCGAATTGTTTTATGCTAAAATATGATTTAAATCGTTATTTTAGCCAAACACTCACTAAATTACTTGTTCGGTCAAACATTAATTTTCATGTAGTTCACCAAACAGTTTGACTTCACAACACTTTCTTAAAAGATTGATTTCAGCAAACAACACTTTTACTGCACATCATAACAAATCCAACAGCGATGCCAACCATGCATTTGAGTGAACACAGAAAGAAATAATTCCATATTTAAATATTAAATATTACAAATAAATATATGCAGTCTGAATCAAAACCCATTTACGTACCAATGATACCCAGCAACAGGAGCAAACTTTGGATTTGGACCAACCCTCACAAACTCTCCATTCAAGCACTCCTGCAGCACAAAGATAGCCACGGAATTCAAACCGATGCACATCTTTATTATTACTTTTATTTATTTATTTATTGTTTCTTCTTCACTTCATAAGCACAGTTTATGAATAATCCTCAAAGAATCATAATGAAAAAGCTAATGAGATCATTTTCGCTGCAAATTATGGAAATGGTTGCAAGAAACAGAAGTTCCATAACAAATGACCGCCGAGCTTTCCATTCAGCTGAGAAATGATTTGCTCCTAAGTTATCAAAATAATATAGCAGTTTCGTATTTATTAGTGTAACTGTCTAATTATGTTTAACAACTAATAAACTGATTAACCACAAAAGAAGACAGATGAATTGAGAAATCTCCAAGTCATTATTATATCCCAACAATAAGAATCGGTTTCTTAGTTGCCCGTGGAGAGCACACCCTCATTCATTTTAACTGGCAATCCACCTTCAAATATTATAATCAATCAAGGTATCACATGCATAGTTACTCTTTAGAATATCTTGTTGGGGTCTGACCCGAATACATACAATCCAGCACAGCGGAACAAAACCCGAAACGCCCGTCAACCATCAGCAACCAAAATCGTATACATAAGAAATACAACAATGTATAACGTTTTTAACGTAGAAAACCCTTTTTAACTAAAAAAAAAACACGGGATAAATTCCGAACAAATCCATTGTAAATGTGCTGATTACAAAAACCCTTTCCGAAATCCCTTCACTACAATTCTAAGTGAAAAAATGGTTGAATACAACCCCCTCAATACACCCAATAATCTATAAGAAAAATACAACGAAAAATAAGAGTAACCAAACGAAAATACGCTTCTAGAAATTACCTCAAGAACGACATACTTAACCTTGACGAAGAACGAAACTCAAATCGGATCTCAACAATATGCCGAACATCTTCCTCTTTTCTCTTCTCTTCTCCTCTCTCTCTATGCAGCAATCCTTGCGTGAAAATGATTTCAAAATCAACCCTAAAATTACGTTCACATGATTTTATAACTTGGACCGCGCTCGAGCGCCCAACAGGCACACCTAGAGCACAAATGACCCTGAAATCAGCGTTCAAGCTCCACTCAAGTGAGACTCGGGCGCATATGTGTTGACAGCTAACTAGAATCTATGCTCGAACTCCACTCGAGCAAGCTGCGAGCACGGACCGCCTCTGGGCAGCCTGCCACACGCACGAGCACCCCGATTCTCGCACGAATATTGCACGATCCTCCGATGACCATCCGTTTGTTACGATATCTACAAGAGAGTGATCAAAACCCAACATATCTTATAGTATTCTAGTTGTGCTCCTATTATCTCACTTTGATAGGAATATTTTTTATTGATATATTCCATGATAAGGAAAATAGGTTGCTTGAATCATGCCAGAAGGACACTCCAGCATTATTGTATAAGGACTCACGCCTAATGTATGCCTATGCTATGCATAAGCATTTTTTGTCCAATGTTTTCATATATAAGCCACACCTATTTCACATATGAGCACATTTAGTCTAGTATATCCATGCTCGATATGCACCTATTTGGCGCACGTGCACTACCTACTAAAGGTATCACACCTGATACACACCTATTCGGCGAATGTGTGCTGAGGCGAGGTTTGTAATCAAACGCTTTTTTTTTTTGGATCTTTTTTCAACCCACTCTATACTCCTCTTTTTTGTAACCCTAACTATGATGAATTAAGTTACAAACCTTATACTTTTATTGTTCAAGAAGAAGAGATCATTTGAAAGAAAAAATCTTTTTTTTGCACTTGAGATTAAATTATCAAGATTTTCTCATGAAAAACTTTCTACAATTGTCTAGGCACTTGTTCCAACTTGCAAACCTTCATTGTTGCCGTAGTGGTATGAACACTGAATTCTACTAATGTATGGAGATTCATTAGTAAGTGAATTCTATCAATTTCATTGGATTCCAACTATATTCTATTATTTTACAACTTGTAGCTCTTATTCTTTAATAATTAATATCAGTATATTCTCACTAATCTAATCCTCGCAAAAATCCCCTTTATCCATTTCAAACGGTATCAATACAGAGTTTGGATCGACCACAATTAATGCTCAACAAGCTCCTTAGAAATACAGAGTTTGTATCGGAAGAAATCTTAGAACATAACGGCATGACAGGGAAGGAATAGATGAAAAGAGAATGGATCGAAACACTGTTTCCCTCTCTTTTGTTTGGTTATATATATATATATATAGGATATGAGAGGAAAGGGCATCATTTGTGTTGTTAGTTAAGACAGGAAGAAAAGGAAAACGAGCTAAGTACTATCATTTACCGATTTAAGGTGCTCCGCCATAATTCTGCTCACTTCGACACAATCTACTAAAAACACCATTAATTCTAGTCATTCAACAAAATGCACGCAGAAACCCAAAATTAACATAAAAAGGGAAAAAATAAGCAAAATGCCTTATAACCCGAAAAAAAAAAAAAAAGCAGTGTTGACAAGAAGAAAATTCAGCATAACGTCACAAAGTCCGTGAAATCAAACCGTGATTAGCGACTCACCGGAAGGAAACCTTTGACAGGTAAGTCCTTGCAAGGCGGAGTTTCGTCAGCCGCCGGAGCGAAATTGCCGGAGAGATAGTGTTGAGGTTTCGATGAATCGTACATCAACTTGACGATCAGTTTCTCCAGAAAGTCTATCGCCTGTGAGGCGAAACCTTTTCTCGGCTTAGGGTCCACCACAACGATACCCCTTCCTTCTCTTTCTTTCGCTTCAACATCGGACTTCAGCTTCTTCTGTTCTTCCTGCTCCGCCATTGCCATCCTCCCCTCTTCCTGTGGAGAATTTTCCAGAGTTCACAGGTGCGCCACTTGCCACCCTCCGGGTATCTTTATAGAGACGAAATATCTTCCACGTTTAATTTTAAATAAATAATTAAAATTTAATTATTTTTAAAAATTAAAAAATAATTAATTTAATTATTTTAAATAATAATTATTTATCTAAAAAATTAAATAATTAATTAAAATGAAAAATATATATATTTTTTTTTGTTTTTTAAAGAGATGTAGCCGCTGCATGCAATTGGACTTTTGTAAGAAAGGCGTTATCATGCTTTTGGCGGGTGATTATTACATGGCCACGTTGCGGCTGTTCATTGGATGATTCTCGGTAAGGTTGGAATTTTCGACCACCAAATTACGAAGCAAGGAGACCTCATCTCACTTAGTGATAAAAATTATTTTTAATATTTTAATTATTTATATTTAAAAAATAATTATAAATTAATAATTAATTTTAATTAACTTTTTTATTTTTTAAAAAAATAATTAAATCATAATTATTTATTTAAAAATAAATAATTTAAATTAAAAAAAATAGATTCTATTTTTTTAAAAGATGGAGTCTTTATTAATTCCTGAATTATGGTAGTCCTATTTCAAAGATTAGACTTAATTTTTTTAAAAAAATAGATATTTAAAATTAAAATAGATTATTGAAATATAAAATAAATATTATTTTTTTAAAAAAATTTAGTATTTAATTTTAATGATGAAACAAAAATGTCACCATTTACTAAAATTAGAATCACTATTAATGACAGTAAATATTCATTATTATTGTTAATTAATTAATTAATGAGATAATCTCAGTTTTCTTATAAATTTTGAATGTAAAAAATATTATGAGAAATTTTCATAAAAAATATTTTTCATAAAAATAAGATCATAATTAATGAATATTTATTGCATTAAATTATAAATTTAAATTAATCCCCGGCACATTTGATATTGATTGACGGCTAATGCACTGGTTACGTGTTACGTAGTGAATGTACCCATCCCCCGTTACCCGTTTTCCCCCGTTACGTTACCCGTTATATATGTACTGATACGCACGTAATGAAGGAAGGAGATATTTTGCCTCTACTATCTCTCTCTCTCTCTCTCTATTCCCTCCTCTCACGTTCTGTTTTCTCTTCCTCCTTCCTCAACCCACTTCCCTGACCTCGGTTTACCCTAACCGCAGTCTTCCTCTGCCAAAACTCCCCTTCCCCGTCACTTCTTCGACGATCATCAACAAGCCGCACATGGAGCACGTATCATTTGGTGCTTTCATTGAGACAAAAGCGGAGGAGGACGAAGAACGAGCACTCCACGCCCTCGAAGCGGCCATTGCCGAACTAGCCAGCGCAATGAAGGACCTCCGACGAGCTACTGACCGATTTGGCGCCTCTATGTCCACCGCGGTTTCACAAGCTGTACAGATCTGGTCATCCTGCACCGAACTCAGCTCGTCCATGGCGGAACTCAGCAACTCACTACACAGCTTCGAGCAAGATACTAGACGGTCAGTAAACTCTTCGCTTCCTGTAGCTTCGTCTATGATGGCTTCCCCTCGTCACGTTCCTCTTCCCGCATTCCTATTCCTTCCATTCACTGGGTCCGTACCACCATCCGTTCCTCAAATAACAGTTCCTGCTCGAATCTCCGAACAAATTAGGTCCTCACGTCCCAACCACCTCGACCAACTACCACTGCCAACTACAAATTCCCTGTCGTCTTCAACTTCATCACCGATTTCGGTTTCCACCTTTGCAAATTTACCCCTGTCAGCCGCACATTCCTCTTCATTTTCAACTTCACATCGTTCGTGGCTTCCACCACTACACTAATTCGCACCTCCATTACTAGGAGTTTGTCGACCTGGGCTCGCGTCGAGAAACACTTTGTCGAACCACCGTGGCTTCCATACCTTGCTTAATTTTTCTCACCTTCGACTGAAACCTATGATTTCCAAATCGCTAAGCCACATACGGTCACAACTCAGCCAAATTACTTTACACCACCTAGTATTATGCCCAAACGGTTGGTTGAGAAATTAAACCCGATAGACCTGGATTCGGAGGGTGAAGGTGGTCAGATTCTCGTTCCACTCACAGAAGCTGGCCCCAATGAGGACGAACTTCCAACAAATTTGTTTCCAAAAACAGAGCATCAGCCTCTTCCTGTGTTGGACGATGAACACCTGCTACTGTCAACAGTGGGTATTTCTAGCACTCAACATTTGAGAGAAATTGCAAATTCCATGGGTTGTCAGTCTAACCAGGAGGTCCTTCACGGCCAACTGGTGATCACGCCCACATCTCAGTGCAGACATCTTGCTCCTCTTGTGCATAATTGCGGTCTTCTCACCCCTAAACTGTTAAATGGCTCTGTCATTATAACCCCTTTTCACTTCAAGAATGAAAGAAGCAAGAGTGGAACTGTGGGTCATGGGCCTCCAACTGGTGGTTCATTTACTGGTGGATCAGTGGCTGATAAGTTTGGCAGAACCAAGACCTTCCAACTATATGCAGATTTTGATTCTTATACAGTTATGATTAGAGGTTTGGTAGATATGTATGCAAAGTGTGGAGAGATCAAATGTGCTGAGGACGTGTTTAATGAAAGTATCGATGGCAATGTAGCTTCTTGGACTTCCTTAATGGCGGGGTACATGCAGAATGACTGTGTTGAAGAGGAGGTGATTTTGTTTAATAAAATGAGAGATGGGCTGGTTGCAGAAGCTAATCTTGTCTCATGGACTACAATGATCATTGGGTACACGCAGTTGGGCCATCCAAGCAAGGCTTTGAAGTTGTTGGTTGACAAGAGGTGGATCGGTATCTTGCCAAAGTCTGTAACAACTGCAAGTGTTCTTTCAGCATCTGCACTGATTGGACATTTCAATATGGGTAAAACAGTTCACTGCCTTGGTACTGCTACTGCATCATCCTGGATGGATAAGCAAGGAAGAAAAAGTCTACTGATCACAAGTTTCTCTGGAATGGCTACTTCAATGTTGCTGTTGCCTTTGTCCTTCACATGGAAGGTGAGAGGAGATCATCACCGTAATGTATGCAGCATACCTGTCTCAGCCCACGGAACAAATCTTGCTACTGCTGCCAGGTGTGGAATGAAAATTGTGTCTGTTGGAACTGATGCTAAGGGGAACATTAATATGGAAGACTTGAGAAGGGCTACTGAAGCAAACAAGGACAATCTGTCTGCTCTCATGGTTACATATCCTTCAACTCATGGAATTTATGAAGAAGGAATTGATGAGATTTGTGAAATAATTCATGGTAGTGGAAGTAAGTTAACAACATTCCAGCTGGTGAAGTCGTTGATCCTCACAACTTGGGGGGACATCCTGTCCACTGCTTTCTTTGCACTGCTATACTCGCTGGCTAGCTATGTCGGTCCTCATCTTATCGATACACTTGTTCACTACCTTGATGGCGGATGGGGATATTGAAAATGGATATGTTCTAGTCTCTGCATTTTTGGTCGCCAAGCTTGTTGAGTGTGTCTCGCAGAGGCACTGGTTCTTTAGGTCCAATTTGGAATTAAGGCTAGATCGGTTCTCGTTGCGATGATCTACAATAAGGGTCTAACCCTTTCCTGTCAATCAAAGCAAGGCCACTCTACTGGGGAGATCCTCAATTTCATGAGCATTGATGCTCAGAGGGTTAGTGACTTTAGTTGGTATATGAATGATCCATGGATGGTCATTGTGCAAATTGCTTTGGCCTTGTTGATCTTGTATAAAAATCTGGAGCTAGCCTCTATTTCTGCTCTTGTCGCCTCTATAATTGTTATGCTGGCAAATTCTCTGTTGTCGACTCTCCTAGTGAATTATCAGGACAAGCTAATGGAATCGAAAGATAAGAGAATGAGAGCAACATCTGAGATCCTAAAGAACATGAGAATTTTTAAGCTCCAAGGGTGGGAGATGAAATTCTTGTCTAAGATTGTTGAGCTTAGAAATGGTGAAATTGGATGGTTGAAAAAATATTTGTACACTAGGGCTGTGACTTCATTTCTCTTTTGGGGTGCGCCCATATTTGTGTCTTTAGCTACCTTTGGCACTTATATGTTCATGGGAATTCCCCTTGAATTAGGAAAGATTTTATCTGCTCTTGCAACATTTCAAATACTACAAGAGCCTATAAGCAAGCTACCCGACACAATCTCTATGATAATTCAGACTAAAGTTTCCCTTGATAAAATTGCATCTTTCCTTAGTCTTGATGACTTGCAGCCTGATATTACAGAGAGGCTTCCTAGGGCCAATTCTGATATATAGTTGAGATAATTGGAGGGAATTTTTCTTGGGATCTATCACTTCCTGACCTAACTCTAAAAGATATAGATCTCAAAGTTTGCCATGGCATGAGGGCTGCCATTTGTGGTGCTGTCGAGACAGACAAAGGAGAGCTCTCTGTTTGTGTAAGTTCCCTTGCAATTCTTACAAAGTCTTTACTGCCATTGCCGGATAAATATCATGGGCTAACTGATGTGGCTAAGCGTTATCGTCAACGGTATGTCGATATGATTGCAAATCCTGAAGTGGCAGCGGTATTACGGAAGAGAGCAAAGATTGTCCCGGAGATATGCAAGACAGTGGAATCTTTAGGCTTTGTTGAAATTGAAACTCCAGTTTTACAGGGAGCTACTGGTGGAGCAGAAGTAAGGCCATTTGTAACGTACCATAATTCACTGGGGAGGGACCTTTATCTGAGAATAGCAACTGAACTTCACTTGATGAGAATACTAGTTGCGGATGTGGGACAATCGAGCGACCTAAGGAATTGGTGTCCTTCAGCTGCACCATCCTTCAATCAGGAACAAGGTTGTGGTGCCGGGTCCAGGACATTTGTGCATAAGCCGTTTGACCTTGAGAACAAGGTCATTTTGATGGGAACGGTAATGTTACGTAGTGAATGTACCGATCCCCCGTTACTCGTTTTCCCGCCATTACGTTACCCGTTATATATGTACTGATACGCACGTAATGAAGGAAAGAGATATTTTGCCTCTACTATCTCTCTCTCTCTCTCTATTCCCTCCTCTCACGTTCTGTTTTCTCTTCCTCCTTCCTAAACCCACTTCCCTGACCTCGGTTTATCCTAACCGCCGTCTTCCTCCACCAGAACTCCCCTTCCCCGTCACTTCTTCAACGATCATCAATGAACCGCACATGGAGCACGTATCATTACAACCGGCCGCTTGGGCCTGGTGGTTGAGGCAAAGGAGTTGGGGGTAAAGACGAACCGATCATTAGATAAAAGTTTAATTATAATAATTTTAAAATAAAAATGGTAAAAATAATTATTTTTTTATTTTTTTAAATGATAGTATTTATTAAATATATAAATATATATATGTATATATATATATATGTTAGCAAAATTAAAATAAGAATGAGATAATTATTTAGGAAGATATATATAAATTTTTATATGTAGATATATAAAGATTAAAAAAATTGTTAGATAATGACATGATTAAGAATTAAAAACACTAATAACATTATATCGTAAACATATCATGCGTAATTAAAAATTGAGGTTCAATACTTATAAAAAAACTGTCAATTAAATAATCAGGCCAAAAATCTACATTTTCTCTATTATACTCGCCAACTGTATAAATATATAAAATATGCTAAAATTATACTAATATATAGAAGATCGAGAATCGGTGATGACCTTATCAATAATAGACGAATATCAAAACTCAAGTTATAATTATTTTCACAAAATCAAATATAATACGCCATTATTCAAAACTTATAGATGAGTCAGTTATATACAACCCTTTAAACAGAATTAAATATTATTTTTTGACCAATAGATAATATATACGACTTTTAATTTCTAATAATATATTACGATATATTCGAATATATTATATAAATTTTTTAAAATGACCCATATTTAAATAAATTAAAAACTCTACTAAAATATTTTGTTAAAAAAATTAGATTTTCTCATATCAAAAAAATACTCTTACCATTAGAACTTATGTAAAGTTTTCAAATTATATATACAATAAACGACTTTTAAAATTTTAGATTTTATTATAATTAATTAAATTAATAAAGAAAAAACTTAATGTTAAATGAAAAAATTTGGGTCAAAATTAACTTTGAATTAGGGTCACATCAGATTGAATGACCCTTGATCGATATTTGACGTGTGCACCTATATGTTTTGAGTAGAGAGTTCACGCCTGATTGATATTTGACCAGAATCCAAGCATACCTTTTGCAAAATGCTGCATACCCATTACACACCTGAGAAACGCTCATGCGCACTTTTAGTAAATTATTTGCACTCCACGCATGCCTAAAGTGACACTCGCATGCCACGACATTTTGCTGCAGTACCCGATATATGCTTTACAGGCGCAGTTGTACCATAAAAGTCACATTCGGCTAATTTTTACTATTTTTTTACTAGATTTTGAGAAAAGAAAAAGAATGAAAGAAAAAAAAAAGATAGAGAATGATAAAGAAACAATTAAAGAAGGTCATTTGAAATGAATCTAAGAAAAATTTTAGTAAATTTGAAGTTATGACAAGTGCGCCTCAAATCTCTTTCCTTTATTGATATTTTTTTCTTTTTTTAATATTTATTATTTTAAATACTTATAATTCTATATTTTTATACTTAAGATATTTATTTATCACATGCATACAATATCCTTTTTATTTTTCAAAAATATTATATAAAATCTATGTCTGAACCTATACACATTGTATTATTTAATTAATTTCTTCATCTCAACTCATATATGTGCTGAAATCATATTTAAATAGTTATTGTAAACTTTAAATTTATACATAAAGTCTTACATGTTTCAATCAATAAGTATATACTTTGCATGTTTAAAAAATTTATTAAGTTATCCCTACATATTTGAAATTTTGAAAAGAGATGTTAGTATTACAGAATTTTACTAATTTTATTCTAAAATTCTTATGTAAACAGTCTAGATGTTGAAAATTTTAGAATATGGCCCTTGTATACTTTAAAATTTGCATACCTAAATTTTTGTAAAATTTTATACACTACATGACAAGTATTTAAAAGAATTATAAAAAAAATTATAATTTATAAAAGAATTAAATATAATTTCTCTTAAATGAAAAAAATACAAAGGACTATTTATATTTGTATAGTGTTTTCATTCATTATATATTGGACCATTGTAAGAAAGTAGTAGTAATATGTTATGACATGTCTGACTATATTATAATAATAATTGAGGTTTAAACCTATCATCCACAGGTAAAAAGTGATGTTCAGTTCCATCTATAAAGTTATAATGGTTCACTTATGAATCTTGAATAGTAGCGTAAAGTATTTGATTGTATAAAAACAAATATAATTCAAATTTTAATTATTTGCTCATTTATCAGTAAGGCCTTGTTGGTCCTTAATCTATAAAAAAAACAGTATGATTTGAGCATGTTTTTATAGTATAGTGATTAGAATAAGAATTTGAGTTATCATTTGAAATTATGTATGATTATTATAAAAATTATAAAACTTAGCATATGAATTTTTGGTCATGTTCTTTTCAGCAGGTTTTAAGATAAATTATATGTTGGATTATGAAATTTTATACACCAAATTAAGAAATTGATTCACTTTTATTTTTATTTTTTCACTAACTCCAATTCAAATTAGCCACTCGGGACACATTTGTAGGAAGAGGATGGGTGGCTTAGAAGACGAATCATGAATGTTGAATTAGAATGTGCAAATTTAATATTATATTGCTATAAATTATCTCCAAAGTATAATTTATAATGTTTATGTTAGTTTAAATAATAATTTTGTTAATAATATAGTGGATTTGATCTGTTCGACAATAAAATCATTGTAATTATTTATTCGGATTTTGTATGTAAATATACCTCATTATGCATGTTTTGACATTATAGTATAGTGGACATTTGAAGTCATTTTTTGGTATGTTATTTCGGATCCTATAATTTAATTGATTATTCTATTTGAAATAGTCAAGGGGATTAGATTTTAGATTAGGATGAATTAAGTCCCCTTAGGGATTGGGGGCCTAACAATATATGTAATGCAGAAAAATCATAACATACAAGCACTTAAAGTATAATTTGAAAACATATAGGAATTATATTGTATAATTTATAAACATGTAGAGATCATTATTGTAAAAATTTTAAGAAAATCAATCTACTTAGTATAATTTTGTCAATTTCTTTTACATACAAATTATACATAAAAAGTCATATGAAAATTTAAAATATTCAATAATATATATTTATAAATTGAAGACATATAAGAGTATTAAAAAGAAATTTAAAACATATGTAGTTATAATTATAAAAATTTAACATTTAAATATAATATATTCAGATTGAAAACGTGTATTTTATAAAAATTTTATGAAAAGGAATGAAATTTCATAAATATCGAGTATAATCAATTTAACTATAAAAATAATATATATATATATGAGCATATAAGATAAAAAATACTCAAAGATATTAGAAATAAAGAGTAATAAAGAAAAAAGTGATTTGAATGCATTTATATTTACTTGAATTTATCCAAAGATCTATCTAATTTATTTTAATTTCTCTTTTTTTTTTCTTTTCTCTCAAAAGTTAATAAAAAATAACCTAAAATCGGCCAATAAATCTATTTATAAAAAATTAGAGTATGTATGCCGGTCAGGCGTTAATCAAGTGTTGAGGTGCTATCTTTACTGTATTCGAGCATCTATCAGGTATTAACATTCTATCTAAAATACATACATGCATTGATTTAGTATACATTGAATGTAATCAATTTATCTGAAATACATATGAGCGCTCCGAAGCGTTTATCAGATGTATCCTTACTATGTAAAATACATAAGAGCATGAATTATGTGCTGGTTAAACGTCACATAGCTTAACTTATTCACGTTAGAAACTTAATTTTCAATTTAAAATTTTAATTAATTTTAAATATTTGTCAATTAAATTAACTTAATTATTATTTAAAAAATATTTGAAATCCATACCTTATATTTATATAATTCAACTTACATAGAAACAAATACAAATAATATCAAATCTAACAGGTAGCTATAGAATGACCTAAAAATAGTCAAATAATATTTATAATTTGAGAAGAGAAATAATATGTGATCATCTCTTTAATTTATAAATATATCATTTGTCTATAATTTATGTATAATTTTCTCTTTTTTTTTGTATAGATTTATATTAATTTTTTTTTTTTAAAATTTTAACCCACCCTATATATAAATAGTTAAAATTTAATTAAAAAATTTAAATAGCATTACTCTTTCCTAGCTCATAATAATATTTCTAACAGCTCAATTCTAATATCAAGATTAAATTTTATTACTAATTTTTAATATTTTATTATTAACATTTTATTGTATAGCCGATTCTATAATATTCATTTTTTTTTCAAATTTATCACATTTTTCTATCGCATGACACAATAATTTAAAAATAAATATTTGTTTTTACATTTTAATACTTTGGGGCCTTTTAGTATAATGTCATATCTTATAATTTAAAATATAATCAATTTAATGTTCTTATCTTTTTAACTTAAATCAACTTTCTAAACATATTCATACTCAATGGCCAATTAGTTTTGTTATTTTGTCCAAAAATCATATATTTTCTTGGGGCTTTGTTAGAAGTTACTCTTAAATGCTCTTGAAACTTATTAACTGGTATAATATTTTATTTATCTACTGATATTAATATCATATAAAAATAGATAAATAGATAGATAATATATCATATTACGTTAACTACAATAATAGATGTCAACCCCCTATTTGGCCGAAAGAAAAGGCATACTGAATAGATATAATTCTTAAGACTTAGAAATCACATACGTAAGTCTCAAAATTTAGAAATTAAAGGCATAAGCTTTTAGTTATTAGAAATTTTCAAATTTAATAAATTTTGATCAGATAACGATATCTGTTATTTCTCGATATAAACTTATAAAAATTTAACTGTTAAAAGTTATAAATTCATTATAAAATGATACTTTAGAAAACGTTAAACCTTCGCGTGAATGATTTACTTCTTATTTGGATAATTCTTGTAAAAGATATTACTTTCAATTATTTTTTATTATAGCCAAATACAAAACAAATATCCTTAACACGAAGATAATTATTAATATCTTTAAAACGCTTTTCTAAGAACTCACTTAATGTTTTATTTTCCACCACAATGAGATTTTTAATTTACTTTATAAATCTTATGTCAATGAAAATTATAATAATCTTCAATCTTTATTTATTTATTTATTTTTTGTGCATATTGCATTCTCCTTAACCTATGTTTATTTGTCTATTAATTAATAATACAAATATTAATAATTTAAAATATGATAATAATCTCTATATATTATAAAAATAAGATTATATAAACTTAGTTCTTATTAAACTCCAAACTATAAAAACCTTGTGCAATGTGGTATCATTTTTATTTTTTATGAAGTTGATTTATTCTTCTTTTTTTTCCCTTTTTTCTTTACTTCCTAAAAATCAAAGTTTATTTCTCTTTATTTTTAAGAAGTAACTCATAAATATGCAATAAACTCTCAATTCATCCCAAAAAAAGAAAAAGAAAAAGAAACTCTGAAGGAGTGGGAATTTTTAGAAGAAAAAAATGAATTAATATTTTAATATTATAAGAACACTAAAAAAAATAAATATAAATTAAATTACCACCATTGATTCACGAGGAGAGAAGGCCATCATTGAAAACAATGGACGAGAGCTGTTCTTGGCCGCCATGACAAAGGTTAACTTGCTTCCATTAAAGCTCACAAAGCTTCTGTGATGAACCTGCGTTCGCCTTCTCGGCTCATGCATGGCCATCGGGGGCCGCCATGAACATGAAACTCTATTGCATGAGCTGTTACAGCAAGAAATAAACCCCATTCTTTGATCTGAATATTTAGCTTAGAGGTTTGGTTTTGTATCTAAAAAGATAGTCTATGTGACATTAATAAATAAGACAAATTTGGCAAACTTTAGTTATTTAGCCTACCAAATTAATTGTCATTGTACGATCTATACCTGTAGGCACACAGTGCTGGGGGATGCCTGTGTGGTACCCATCACAAAAGCTTATTTAAGTGTATAAAGGTATGTGCTTGACTTAATTTATAAACTGGTTTTAAATATTTTAAATAAATTAGAATTCCATCAAAAAGTCATCTAATATAAAGTTTTTTTTTTATAAACAATTAATTTTATTAAAAAAATAAAATTTATACGAGATAAAGCACAAAAAAAAAGTAGCTAAAGTCAAATATAGAAATATATCTGAGGGAAAGAAATATAAAGAGTTATACCCTTATAAATAAAATATCTTATTTGAGTTTATATTCATCTCAAAAGCTTGTAAGTATCAAATATAGTTAGCACTACGTTATTAAAAGAGGTATTATGATGCAACCGCCCACAATCAAACGGTGGCCACTTAGATCTAACACCGTAAACCACAATCAGTGCACAAAAAATGACAAGGAAAGGGGAAGAGTTCAGGCAGAGGGAATTAGGATGTTAGAGAAAGAAGGAAAGAATAGAATGGAACAAGAAAAACACAGAAAAGAGAATTCGAGAATAAGGGAAAGTAGAAAATATATTCTGTCTTCCACTATACTAATGTCAGAGTAATATGTATGGGAAATGATAATATGGAATGGAAACGGGAAACAAACGGGGAATATACCCATCACGTGGGCAATACAAATAGAAAAAATATAAAAGCAGTATATACTAACAGACCCATCTGCACTAACTACTTATATGCAAGTGTGTATGGAATATGTGCAGTGTATTAAGTATAAGAAGTATATGAATGTGCCAATGTGCTATAGAAATTATTAGAGAAAGTTATGAAATCGTCGAGACAATCGGATTGTGAAGGCACTTCTTCTCTACCTCGGCTAATAAGATCTTTCGGGTGAGAGTATAAGAGAGCTTTTACAACTTTTTTTATTTTTTAAAATTGTAAATTGTAAAAATTTTATAGTTGACTTAAATCTTGTAATTATTTCTTCCTATATTTGAAAGATTTTTACCTAAAAATTATTATATTATTTTATTTTTATTTTATTTTTGTGAATAGGATTCTTAAATCCCAACAGAAGCAGGAGTATTATGAATTTATAATCAATGGTGGATGTTTATTTTTATTTTCATATTAAACTTTTTCATTTATTGAAATTTTTAGGCGATAAAATAATGTATATGTTCATCTATATTCTTAAATTCTTTCATCTTTTAATTAAATGAGGTAAATTATATGTACACACATGTAAAAGAAAATGATAATAATTAAATATTTTGAGAAATATTACTAATTTTTAAATAACTGATTTTCCATATCATTTATTCTTATAGTAGCTTTTATTCTGTTTTTCTTTATTTTATGATATCGCTTAGATTTTATGATAAATAATTAATAAGATGACTTCAAAACCTAACTTGTTTTTATTTTACATGTTTAATTTAAAATTATGGGCTATGCTTGACTTTGAAGCAAACAAATCCCAGGGACCCCAATTTCCAAATTAAAAGTATTGAAAAAATATAATATTTTATTTTTTCAATTTTATTTTTACTTTTTTTTGCTAGTTTTATTTTATATAAAATCTTCTTGACCAAATCATGTAAAAAATTTTCTCACTTGATCTTTACTGTTAAATCATTATAAATTTGAATTTTTTTACATTATAATATATATATATATATATATATATATATTAATATACAATTTGTTTCAAAGATAGGCCCATAAAACACTTGTTTCAAAAAAAAATAGATGCCCGCCCGGACTTAAGCCAATTTGGCCTAATGAGTGAATTAATCCCAAAAGTTTCTTTACAGGACCAAGAAGAAGACAAATTTTCAGTCTCGGAATAGTCCGAGAAGTCAAGAAAAGGACCCGAGGACCCTTTGAAGTCCCTCCAAGAGGCGGTTGACGCCCGAGAGCTACTTCCCTCAAAAATCACGAAGAGACGGGGAGTACAGAATTTTTTTAAAAATTTGAAGTCTACAACGCCCTTCCAGCAGCGTGCTTTTTAAAATCATTTAAAAGCTCCCTCATGCGTGGCATGACCAAAATTGCGACCTCTCTGGCCACACGTACTTGGCGTGTCCTCTCCCCCAACAAAGACAATTTTTCCCAACAAAATCTCTTTCCAGAGGATCTTTTCGCTCTTTCTAGGCCGAAAGAAAAAAAGGAGAGAAACACAAACAAGAGACAAGGAATGAATCCCCCAAAACTTGTACTTTGTAAGACTTTCAAGCACAGTGAAGTATTTCTAAAAGGTCCAGAGCCTCATGGTTTTTCTTCCTCATTCAAGAGGAGGCTTTTCACGTAAAAATCCGGTTTTAATCTCTCCTTCTCCACATCTTAACGTGATTGCATGTGGGAACGCATGACAAAAAAGCTTCCTACCCTTCCACAACAACAAGCGCCGAAGAGTTGTTCACCGGGGAGATTTGTGCCTCCCATTCGCCCCGTACTAGCGTGCGGAGGCCGGTAAAAAAGGTCATCGATGATCAATAAGCTCCGGTGAGTTGAGGGACTATCTCAATAAGAAGAAGTAGCCCCGCGAAGAGATGGCTCAAGAGGCTGGAAGACGGTCTTCGGACCCAAAAGAATACTTTAATTATTCGGGAAGGGAAAAAATATTGAAGGCCCATTAATACAACGAGCCCGAACGGATGGTCCTTGAAGAAGATGGGCCATCGGGCCCACCGCCCTTTCACCAACATAGGCAGATCCGAGATGAAAAGTTCTTGAGATGGCCCAAGGCATTATATATTAACTGCTGCCCACGGCCATGACAAATAGAAGAATACGGGGTGATGGAGGGCTATCTCGACCGCTTTAATGGCTAATAAATTAATCAAAAAGCAAAGAAGTAATGGGCACGGAACGATTATCGACTTGGGGGCTACGCGTGCCAACCCAGAACGCCAACATATCGCCGAAAGGCCACGGTCGGAAAGGGAGCAACGAGAGAAACGCCAAGGCTCAAGTATGCGTCAACCAGGACTCAGGGGACTAGTGTAGTGTGAAGATTCAAAATGGCCCTGGAGGCCACCCAATGTAACACGTATACGTGAATAAAACGTCCCTTCGCTATGTCTATTATGATATATTCTCATGCTCCTTTATTTGATTCACAATTTGGCCAATACTGTATAGAATTCTAAAATTTTAACGCTTGAGATTATCATTTCAGGGGGAAAATTTAATTTGCATGCAAAAAGACTAAACCCAGTTGTTCAATTTGGTTTCACCCCTTCAAAATCATCGATGATCAATAAATATAAGAGTGATCCTAAAAGAATATTCTCAATTATTCTATAAATATTTTAATGACGTGATATTTTATCAATCTATATATATTAATAAAGAGAGATACTCAGAATAATAAATTAATAGATACTGCATTATCATAAGTGTTCTAATATTTGTTACGATAGGCTAACCCATTATGAGTTCATATATATTCATATTTTTTGATTCGTTGGCCAGTTATATAGAACTTTGTAAAAGATCTAAATAATCCAAACTTGAATGAAAAGTTTCTTCAGTAAAACAAAAATCAAACAGTTCTTGATCTGTGCATGATGGGATACATGTACATAAATAGCAGTAGCCTCATGCTTGATGAGCTTCTGATAGCAGCACAGACATGTTTGAATCACCTTTGAAGAGCAGTCATGCACCAACATCGGCAACCCTTGTATCATCCACATGTTTGTCCCACCCTTGTGCATTGGTGCACGATATAAAAACCTTACACGATTTCTACAGCATTCATTACAAGTTTTCTTAATATTTTGGGCAACAGATTATAAAGAGAATGAGAAAGAAAAAGAATGAGAAGATCAAACAGTTCTTCTCAGCAAAAAAATCAAACAGTTTTTAATTTTTTCAGCAATAAAATCAAACAGTTCTTGATCTACGCACGATATGACATATGTACATAAATAGCAATAACCTCATTCTTGATGAGCTAGTATAGTGGTACATATACACTGATAGTAGCACGGACACGTTTGGATCACCCTTAAGGAGCAGCCATGCGCCAATATCGGCAATCGTTGGATCATCCACGTCTTTGTCCCACTCCTATGCATCGGTGCACGATATAAAAACCGTACACAATTTCTACATAATTCATTACAAGTTTTCTTAATATTTTGGGCAACAAATTATAAAGAAAATTAGAGATAATAAGAATGAGAAGATCTTTACAAATTATCTGAATATCGAATCTTATTCCAACTCTCACAACCTTGAATACATTACCCTATTGTTATTGGACATTTTTTATATGTGGTTATCTTATAATTTTTTGTATTTTTATTTTTACCTTAGTTTATAAATGTTGTAGCAAAATTATATAAAATGTTAAAATTTATATAACCAATCTTATAATTATAGTATTTATATAGACCTAAGATCCAATAGCTTTAACCCTTTTTAATGTGTTCCCACTATACATTATTTATCTGTTGCTTGTACTCATTATTGTTGTTACTGCTGTGATTATGTGTAGATTATTATTATATTATCTGACGAATTTAACCGATGATTTTTTCGATCATATAGAGATTTGTTTTCAATTATTCGTAAAATTTAGTGTCTTAAATTCAACAATATTAACCATAAAAATTTTTAAAAACATTTCTTTGAGTATAATAATTCTAATAATAATTTTGCTCATATTATGACGGTGGATGTTTTCTATTTTTATATTTGCATGGGAGTTTTGTAGTGTAACAATGCGATTAATTTTTATGAACCGGTGCTTTATATTGATAGATGCATATATAGTCAATAAACATCAAACAGTTGAATCAAATGGATATAAAAAGTTAATCAATAAATAATAAAAATTAAGACATATTTTAATATTAATATTTTATATTACAAAAATAAATATTAATTATTAAGATAACAAGAAAAAATAACATTTAAAATTAGTACAATAAACCCCCTCCACTTCGTTCTCTTATTGTTAAATATATATATATATTTTTAAGGTAAGAAGGATGTGGAATTGAACAAATGAATATATTAAAAATACTAAATCATTTTACAAAATTATAAATTATCTTAAAAATATATTTATTTTTGAATATGTATTTTGATGGGTACAGTATAACCGACCCAAGAAACAACTGTACAAACCGTTTTATGTAATCCACAAGCGGTTATAACAGGTGGTTATCATTTGGTGGTTAATTATGGATAAAGTCAACCATAACCTAACCGAAAAGAAAGGCAAAAATAAAACCTCCAGGAGAGAGGAGGTCCTATATAAAGAGGAGTTATCCTCCACGAAAGGGGAGGAGGAGAGGGGGAAAAACTCTCTCTTTCTCTCGAAAATTACTATCTATAAAAATAGAATACATCTTTCCATTTTTATTCTCAAAAAGTCGATCGACTTGAAAGAGTATCGGAGAAGCAGCTTTGGGGATTTAAGCGGTGGCTTCTCTAACCATCTCTTTTGTAGACAGATGCGACTCAGATTCAAGACTATGGAGACGGATCGCGTCGATCAACAAGCAAAGCTAAGATCCGGTTGCGGCCTCGACCCATGCGACAATCTGAATTTCTGGTACGCAATATCTTAATTTAATTAATTATGGGATATTTTATAATAGTCATGTTTTTTTTTATAATTAGTTAATATTGTATAAATTTGGATGGACAAAACAATCCAATTTTATTTTATAATTTTCCCCAAAATTTTATGATTTGATAAACAAATTGACAAAATTAAATTGATTTTTACTATTAAATTTCATTTTAAAATATAAATTTATACGCCAGGGAAAGATAATGTACCATGGTCTATGTACAGGGGGTCCCCTATCTCGGAGACAAAAATCTATTAACTTACTCAATAAATATCTTAATCAATAAATAAAAATAAAATTATTTCTTATAACCCTTTGAACTTGATTTTAATAAAAGTTGATTAAATTGAACTTTTTATTTCTGTCTCCCTAAAGTGTGATAATATATGTGCTATAAGTAATCACATATGCGTTATTAAATTATTTAGTAGTTTTTAAATGCTATTTTTAAATTAAAATTTTTAATTATAAAATTTAATAAATTTAGAATGTCTTATGAGTTCAGAAAAAAAAAATTATATAGATAATAAAACAATATATAATTCAAAATATATATACATTATATAGATGATAAAATAATATATATATATATATATATGATACGTTTGATAATTCGAATTATAATACAGATTAGGAGTAAAGTTTGTCTATTAGTTTCGATTTTCGTATATCCTTACTTTGAATCCTATGTAACACAAAATACGATTAAATAATTTGGTGAGATTCACCACCTAATATATCATCCAATACTCAAGTCAATATCCTCCTTTTAGAAAGAGGAAAAAGAGAGGATACAAATTCAAGTGTTCATAAATATGTTTCTTGTTTTAGAGTTTACGCTGTTATGAAAGCGTTTTAGTTTTAAAGAAAATATGTGCACTCTGGACGTCTTTGAATTGCCTTTAATTTGTCTGAAGTGTTGACCTCTTTTTCTATAGGAATAAAGGGATTTTATAGAAATTAAATTATAGTTGACTTCTCATATCAACCGTTCAAAAAACTGTCAGGCGAATAAAATTTAACCCAATTGTTGGTTTCAACTGATGCCGAAGGCTGTTACTTTAAGATATGAAAGGGAAACTATCTTAGTCATTGGGATAGATCCCGTCTTCGTTTCAGACATGAACCGCTCATGTAAGACAATCGGACGTGTCCACCGAATTAGGCCGTGCTTATCGTTTGAACCTTTATACTTTATGGATCGAATCCGTGGATGAAATCTTTCTCTTAGGTTGTTAGTGACAATACCCATCAATATATATATATATATATATATTATTTTTTTATTGACTTTATTACATTTTTTTATTTAATATATAAAATTTATTTATCAGTTATTATATTTTAAATAAACCTATAAAATTAATTAAATTTTAACTATTTTATTAAAAAAATAGTAACATATTTATTTTTAATTTATTTTTAAAATATATTAACATGGGCCGTTGGATGGGCTGCGGAAGCCCAAGTTTCAAAGCGATCGATAACGGATACATTTTTGTGGTGGAAAACCGGCAGCCGTCTCACCTGTCACTCTTCACTGCTACCTGCTAACTGAAAGCCTAACTTCCATGGCTACTCTGAGCTTCAATCCGACAAGATTCAGAAACCAAACGGGAAAACCCCACAAAACCTTCTCCAAATTCACGTCATTCTTCTCTAAACGCACAAAGATTTCTCACAAAACTTCTGCGATCTCAACCAATTCACTTCAAATCCAACCAGCATGCCCTAATTTGAAACCCTATTCCGTCTCCGAAAGCTCAGTTTCTTCGCCTGTAGAAACTGAAATCGATGACGAGCAAGATGATCCGACAGCAGAATTGAGCTATCTTGACCAAGAAGTCAATCCAGAGAGCATCTCGGAGTGGGAATTGGATTTTTGCTCCAGGCCAATTCTTGATATTAGGGGGAAAAAGGTATGGGAGCTCGTCGTGTGTGATAGCTCATTATCGCTTCAATATACGAAGTATTTCCCCAACAATGTGATCAATAGTATCACCTTGAAGAATGCGATTGCTGCAATCTGTGATGATCTGGGCGTGCCGCTTCCTGAAAAAATCCGCTATTTCAGGTGAATTTATCTCCTGCTTCCCTTCAACTATAGGCTTCTTGGGGCATTAGGAACTGTAAAACCATTTACTCCTACCCCAGTGTTAAGAAGCATCGACAATTCTCGTGGGACAGAGTCTCTGACACCGATCCACGTTTTTAACTTATTGGACAATTTTATAATATTCAAATGAATAGGGTTCTAACCGTGGATGAAAATATCAGTATTAGGATCGGAATCCTTATCATTACCGGTCTATGTCGTGGTCATATCAGTATTGGATATATTAAACAATATGGATTGGTATGGGATATATTGTAAGGAAAAAATTTTGAGAATTATAAGCTAATAATGTTATATCAGTTGATATATAGGCCCAATTTTGGGTTTATTGGATAAGATTATAAATATTGGCTGATATATTATATTATATCATCGATAAAATAATATATTATAATATTATTACAGTATTTGAAAATATCGGTCGATGGTCAATATTGATATATATTAACTGATATTTTCTTCAATGGTTCTTATTATAAACTAATAAATCATTTGGTAATTTAAAAATTATTAATAACCTTTATTATTTTTATTTTATGAGGTACACCTTTATTACTAATAACGTATCATGTTCTTATTTTTTCAAAAAATAACATATTATATCATATTTATGACTCATGTTGATATCTATGCTTCTCAGCCCATAGTAATTGCTTAAGCTTTGTGTTATATCAGATCCTTGATGGTAGAATATCTTTCATCAAACATTTTGGAATTTGAATCCTAAATGAAACCCCATTTATTAAATCATATTGTAGCAAATAGTTAAGAGGTGCACCTACTCTAATACGTCACGAACTAATTCATCGAATCGTTTAAGCTGTTAACAGAAGTTTTGATGATAATTTTATACTCTAATAGAATTTGTGTTGTTAGATTATTGCAAGATGATTTTGATTGTGGTTTTGTAGGTCACAGATGCAGACAATTATAACAAAGGCATGTAAGGAGCTTGGCATCAAATCTGTTCCTAGTAAAAGGGTAAGTAAATGGACCAGTAATAAAGGCCCTTATTGCTATAAATTTTCAAATGAAGGAATGGAAGAATGTCCCATATAGAAATTCTTATATCCCTTTTGATTATATATATATAGTGCTCTTTTACTTTGTAAAATTCCTTTACCAATATTATTTGCTATTGATGCAAATCTCATGCTCGCTGCGTGGATTGCATTTTATAGCTTTTTTTGTATTGGTTTTGGCATTTTCTGTGTTTTTAGATAGACAATATAAGGGCTTTATGATATTTATAACCTTTCAATAATTATTAGAATCGTTGCATTATTTCATAATTCAGAAACAAAAATTATAGACATACTTGAATCTATGTTAAAGTTTTTTTTCTCTATGAACTTGGAATCAGTTTCTCTCGGTTCATTCTTATCTCTTCTTTCATGAGAATTATATAATTTGTGTAGAGTTTTTCTCTTTTTTATTAAGTTTTTTAGAGGGCCTCATAAATAAAAAGAATAGGGGAAGTTAATAATACTTTCTCTCAATTCAAACCAGAAAATCGTCCCTTTACCCATAAAACTGTCAATAATTATTTACAATATATGATTAGTAATTCTGTCTTTTATAGGGTTGAAAGAGAATTGATCTTTTAATTACATGAATGCCCTTTTTCATTAAAGATCGGGCTAATTAAGGAAATAATTTATTTAATAAATATAATAAAATCATTCGAGATCATAAATTTTCATCAACTCAATTAATTACTAAATATATATTACATCATGTGGGGCAATTCTCATAGACATAACTTCTAATTCCATCGTTGACCAACCAATTGCTAATAGGGTGAAAGAGACAACCGTTAGGAAAAATACCACTATCTTCTATAAAACATAGGTTTGGATTGATTTTCACACTATACAAAAGACTAAGCTAATTCTTAGTAACCGTTCATCTGTAAGAACAATAACCAATTGCTACAAGGAAATCAATGTCGGAAACGTGGCGGAATTTCAAAAAAAAATTTAAACTATTTCATACAAGTAGTACACTATCTTGCTTTCTATTGAAGATTTTAGGTTTGATTTTGTTAGTTTAAAATACAATCAAATATAAAGACATTATATATCCTCAAGGCATTTTATATATTATTCATTTGTTTCAATAGTGTCACATCCTCAGTATAAAATTATAAAAATATGACATAAACAAACTTAACCAAAAACCGGACAAGACTCTACAACAAGTACTGATAGATAAAACCCAAAATGAATAGACAGTCCTATGAATAAATGGTCACGCTTTGAAAGTGGCACTAAATCAATTATTTGCTTGCTCAATAATAATCCAAATAAATAAATAAATAACCATCAACCACTTATAACCAACCCGTCAATCCTACTAATTTAAATTTCAAAGGCCCACGGCCGCAATACTTACAAATCAAAAATCAATCAATTTTTTAAATTATAACCAAACTAACTTTAAATCTGATAATAACAAAAATATCCTAAAACAACTCTTCTAAAAATAACCCACCGTCTATAATTCTACAAGAAATATAAGCTTACTAATCTGAAAAGTTATAAAACACAACAAAAATGAGTCTAACGCTTTAGCAAAATATGTTTAATTTATATATGTGAATATACATGAATAAAACATGGAGGGCCAATGATAATCATATACAAGTATGTTGAAAACAATGATATGTCAAAAATCATGCGAAAGATATACGAGCCAAAGTCTATGATAAGCTCACCGATAATGGTCAAATATCAAAGATCAGGTTACGATTTCTTCCCTATAGTTCAAGCCATATGCCGCTATTCAAGACACATGGATGGGTCGACTATATATTATTCCTTATGAACTGGTCAAACGCTACTTTTTGACCCTATTAATAGTAGGTACAACCTTCAACTTTCTATTGTAAATAATATATTAAGATATATTTGAATATATTTCGTCAATTTTCTATAATGATTCTTATTTAGTCAAAATAAAAAATTTTACAACAAATAACAAAGATACAAATTTTTAAACTTTGGAAAACAACTAATGTTTACAAATTCAAAGTAAAATATTTCGTCAAATTTTTGCATGAAAGACATGTAAAATCAAATATCCAAAGGTTTTAAGATTTCTTAACAAATTTTATAATGTAAGCACAAGCCTTCAAATCTCGTAAATGAGGGAAAATTAACAAACATGCCAAAATAAGTAGAATATAAACATCAAAGGATAGTTTGCATGTAAACATCGAAAGGTTAACCAAAAGATTTTAACAACAAATAAATAATGGGTTTAGATACACTTGCCTTAAACCGAATATTTTCAAGATCTCACATGAAATAACCTCGAAATCAATTTCTTTCACTCTCTCTCTTCTTTTCTCTCATTATTCTCTCTTTTTCTCCATCTTCTCTTGAAACCTTGGCAATAATGACCCAAAAATACAAAGGAATTTGTTTATCTAAATAGACTGAGTCGTTTGCTCATCAAGTGCAAAGGCAAAATACTCAATTTTTGCATCACTCTTTGATGCACGAGCACTGCCTATTTTGCTAACCTATGCATGAGCGGTGCCTTTCTGTTAGCCCATGCTTGAATACCACATTTGTGCGGGTCAAACACCGGCCAACTTTTCTCAAATACTCAATTTTTCAACAGAACATTCTCAATAATTAATCTAATTTACTTGATTACTATCATCATGAAATATAAATTATCAGTTGGGTGTTACGGGTAGAGTTGTCTTAGTGGCATTAACATGTTGACACCCTTCCTGTAATAATCTATACATTTTAGTTTTCTATTTCTCTTCTTTCAGACACTCCTACAATATTAGATTGTCAAAAGAGCCATTCATTGATAGTTTAACATCCGAGATAGACGGATACTTAGCATTCCGCGGGTATGTAAGATAATAATAGTTTATTTTGTTTCTTGATGAAATTTAAGCTTATATAACTTCTGCTGTTCTATCTATTGCAAGTGTTACTATGTCAAAGGGTGAGCAATAAAGTTCAATAAGACAAGGAAAGACAGAGAAAGGAAGCTGAGAAGGGGGTTGATAAAGAGTTTGTATGATGTCAAGTGGTATTGGTATAAAGATAAAGTGGTATTGGTATAAAGATAGAGAGTGACCTATGTTTGGGATTCAGAAGATTAGTTACAGTAAAATAACTAATAATTGTATAAATAAATAACATACTTGAAACAATCCCGAAATGAAAAAAAAAAACATGGGCAAAAAAGGAGATGTTTCACTATTTTCGACAAATAGGATTACAAGAGGAATTTGACAGCTATGAATTGTGTTTTCAAAATATATCAAAACTCTAGCACAAACAACATATATAGCATAGATAAAGAGCTCAAAAATATAATAGGCCCATATCACGAGATACTTCACCTCACCCACACACCCCTTATGGACGAGATTAGTGGTAGGCTACGGTCCCAATCCATTGGTCTAATCCCTTTACTTCCATCACTAATCGCCATTCATAATTCGCATTAAGTCACACCATGAACTTTACAGGTTGGGTCCTCAGATGAGCTGGTCACACAAAACAAATTTGGGTCACTTTGAGTAACCTAGTATACAAGACTCCCATATCGTGAAGTCTAGGGAGAGTTAGACCTATACAACCTTAACCATTATTGTAAAAGGAAGTTTTTGTACTTTGAATCAATGACCTTTGTATTATAATAGAACAACTTTATCATTACATCAAAGATAACCTTCTAGGTGCTAGTAGAAAGATAAAGTGTGACCCCGTATACGGGACTCCTAATTGTGGGATGTCTTATATTCTAAAAGATTGTTTTTTTTATTTAAACATGTTCCCTCTAGGTGACAATGGAGAAGGACCATCTTCTAGGTACTGATATAAAGATATAGATTGACCCAATTTATGAGACTCCCTCATTCCGAGGTTTAGGAAGGGTCTTAGATCTATATAGCCTCTGTGGAGATTTAGACTCGGTCAATAACTATGGACTTGAATCGTCATGCTGTCTTTAAAATTTACAATATAAGATAACATCTTCTAAATTAAAATATCCATAAAGTCATAAATACGCTTTGAAAATCCCGAGGTAAAAACCAATGTCCATATTGTCTATACAAACGGGGAACGCAATCCTAAACATAAACTATTAAAATATCTATGACTAAAAATAAATAACTCCCTTAAAATAAAAAGACACCTACCTAGGCTCTAAGATCCTTGATCCGATCGCTACTCAACAACTGTGATCACTGGCTAGCTCTAATTGTCTCACTCTAATATGAAGACAAGAAAATATAATGAGTGAACTAAATGCTGAACAAATAATAATTATCAACAATATGATTATAACAAATATAATAAACATCTCGGGTTAGTAAATATCAACAGGCATGAAACAATAACAGTACAATGATGCTCATTAGGAATACTAACAGAGGCTCTACAATTTAGTCATAACATGACTCAACAATCTTGATAGACTAACAACGAGTGGATTCTTTAAATCCAATCATCAATAGGGGTATCATGGCTTCCTTTGAATCTAAACATCAACAATCACGACAAGGATTTCACTAAATCGAATCTCAATAACAACATGGGTTTCATTGAGCCCGTCTTGATAGCAGTCTTAACAACATTGAGGTGTTGTGAGAATTTCTTCAAATCTTATTCTGTCATTGTAAATCAAATATGAACGTATTTATGCCCCCGCCTGGATGAGGAATTTCCACGAGGTTCTCCAACACTCTTAAGTTTGACATGTGACCACACTTGGTCTCTCGAGACTCTCTTTTCAGCGACACGATTGTGAGAATCTCGTACTATCCCCTTAGGGTCCAAGGCGCAAGAGCTGCAACTCTCCTTACAGCGTCCAAGGCATGGAAAGCTACAACTCTCCCCTCAACATCCAAGGCACGGACATCTTATGTTTTCCCTTTAACATCCAAGGCATGAAAATCTACAACTCTCCCTGCAGCGTCCAAGGCTCAGAAACTTTAGAAGTCCTCCTATCGCTATAGAGCACAAGAATTCCTAACATACAACATGTCAAACCCAATATTTCTCACCATGATATTGAATTCCTAGTACAGGAACTCCTAGAACACAGCAAGAACCTTTCATTTTGTATACTTGAACTCTGTATATGTGCTAGTTTAAAGTTTCTCCATCATCCCTAATCGTAGGAATACATGCTGGTTTACCTTGGTTTGAAGCAAAAGGAAACATTTCTGTGCTTGTAGTGGGGTTATTGATTTAAACCCTATGCGCTCTATTCTTTGAGTAAACAAGGTCTTTTGGAGGTACCTATTACTAAAATTCATGTAGTACTAGGTTTTAGGAGAAGCAGAAATTTCGTGAGTATTGATGTAATTTGGCCCCACTTGCAGAAAAAAGATTGGTTGTTAGATATTTAGTATGACTTGTTAGATATTTTTAAAAAGATATAGCACGTGTCAACAGCAGATCCATGCTACCAGGCAGTGATAGTTGGAGTTCTGGGGGGGCTGCGCCTCAGGGGTATAGTGCTGCCCCTTTGCCTCAGATTCGATGTCATTTGTATACATTTAACTGTTTATTTATTTTATTTTTAAAAAAAAATTAATGGGAATTTTTTTATTAAAAAAAAAGAAAAAACACATGGGTCATTGGTTTCATATCCAATGACCTCAGGACTGAGGCAAAGGGGCTGCACCTTGAGGGTGAGGCGCAGCTCCTCTAGTTCTGTTGTAATTGATTGTCAATTTTTCATTTTTCTAATCAACAAAACCATCCAACTACCCTAATTGCTAACTACCTTAATTACTAACTGTCCAACTACCCTAACTACTGACTCCTCTAACTTTCTTGAAGGTAACTATAAATAGAGTGGTCGTAAGAGAGTTTTAAAACAATGCAAAACATCGTATTCAACGTAGAGATTTTTTACTGAAGAGAAAATATAGGAATTGTTTACTGTAGAGGAAAATATTTATGTTATAGACAACCCTTCATTCATTTTAAAGTTCTGTGGTATAATTTATCAAAGACAATCAAACAAAAGACATTATGCGATTTGCCTCATGGAAAGTGGCTTTGACATTGTATTTTCTTTAAATTGCTTATGATTTCTTAACCTTTTTTCCCAACATAACTTGGGAACATCCCATTGACAGTCTTATCTGAACCTTCTAATATTCCAAAAGTGGAATCCTTCATTAGGTTGTAAGATATTCATTGAACATTATTTTATCCGATATTCTTATACAAACTGTAATGTTCCCAGGCACCCGCATGTCGATATTGTCTGCGTCGGGTCCAGCCCGCACGGTTTTGCTCTTAATAGGCCCACTGCCTCCAAAACGCGTCCACAAGGGGGAGGTATCTACGCCTCATAAAAGCGCGCTTCGTTCCCCTCCCCCAACCGATGTGGGACCTCTCAGTCCTCTGTAACGTCCCCAGACACCCGCATGTAGATATTGTCCGCTTTGGGCCCAGCCCGCACGGTTTTGTTCTTAGCAGGCCCAAAGCGGACAATATCTACATGTGGGTGCCTGGGGACGTTACAAATGGTATCAGAGTCGGGACCCGGACTGTGGTGCCAGCGAGGACGCTGAGCCCCAAAGGGTGGGTGGACTGAGAGGTCCCACATCAGCTGGATACCTCCTTGTGAATGTGTTTTGGGGGCCGTAGGCCTGCCAAGAGCAAAATCGTGCGGGTTGGGCCCAAAGCGGACAATATCCACATACGGATGCCTGGGGACGTTACACAAACTCTACAATAGAAATCATTTATGCAATAAAAAGTATGGGCATTGACACAAGACAGATACGACACAAATGCTGGTAGCAGTCAACTAACATTTGTAGTTTATATGTAGATGGAAGAATATTATTAATAAACGACAGTGTTTTACATTAAATTAATAATAATTAATGCATATTTTATTGTTGTCTTATCAAAAAAATTTACAAGAATTAGCAGTATATAAGTGAGGCAATATTTAAAAATAATAAAAAAGAAATGGGTTATAGCATACCTGGCAGAATGAAGAGAGAGAGAGAGAGAATACAACTTGGGCTTAAATTTTTAATAAACTTTAAATTACAATCCACTGTGCTCTAGATTATATTAAAGACCCTATTTTCTAAAAAAAGTTACAAAATAACCAAATGTATCCAAGGCATGTTTGAACATGTCGAAGTTAAAAAATTAAAAATAGTAAAATATTATGACGAGTGTTGGAGCATGTCTACCATGTGATTGTGTTTGACGTGTGTCAAACACCGTCCCTCTGGCTCAAGTAAAGTGATGGTGCTTCTTAGCCTTTGATAATCAGCATGCTAATGGAAGCAACCTAGATCATTTTAGTCCAACACCTTACAAATAGGTCATAACCTGTCAATACTAATAGCAAATTTTCCCTTCAAAATGCATATTGTTGTTCTCAAGTTCCATTATTTTTGTTCTAAGATGTCATTCTGTATTCTTTTACCCTGATGTCTGAATCATAAATGCCCTTGTTTTTCAGTGTTTATCATTGCTTCTATGGCTGGAAGAGCGCTATGACACTATTTATACACAGCATCCTGGATTTCAAAAAGGATTGAAGCCGCTTCTAGCATTAGACAACCCATTTCCGATGGACCTTCCCGACAATCTGTTTGGAGAAAAATGGGCGTTTGTCCAGCTACCATATTCTGGTATATATATGACCTTGTCCATCTTAAATGCATAGTAGCCTGCTCATTTAGCTCTTATGTACGGGGCTTGAAGAAAATTCAAAGCATTTTTGTGTCAGAGCTAAAGGGAACAAGGAACTAAACATACCATTTTTCTGGAAAAAAGCCACTGTATGACTATGCATTTGTTTCCGGTATCCATGGATTAAAACATTGGATATCAGTTGTAATTATATTGGTATTATTAATACAGGGGGATACATATTAGTATTAGGCCTCTCAATATCAATATATATCGGCCGATATTTTATATATTGGCTTATATTTTATTCCATTTCGGCAACTTATATGAACATTTCCCATGTTCAGATTGTTAGGGTAGGTGACTCGCATATGAGTCCCACTACTGTTAGTAACTTGTAGGTTCTGTTGTCTGTTGCTGGCGCTTCAATGTGTGCTCAACATGAACTGGGGAAGGGGGGAGGAGAATGGCGAAACATGGGCCACCTAATCAATGCTTAACTTCAGTTTGAGTAGGAGATTGATAGAATATCCATGCTCGACCAAAACTATATGGCGCTCGAGCTGTATTCACTATTAACCATTCAACCAGAGGTTAAGAGTTGCTCTTGCGCCATGACAGTTTCTGTGTGCCCATGAAAAAAACAAGCATAGTATGGCGAAAACAGGAGGGAAGAATGGTGAAAACATGGGGTGCCTAATCAGTGCTTAACATGAGCTCAAGTGGGAGATTGACAGAATGTCCATGCTCGGCCAAAGCTATATGGCAGTTGAGCTGTATTCACCATAAACCATCCGACCAGTGGTCGAGAGTTGCTCTTGTGCCACAATAGTTTCTGTGTGCCCATGAAAAAAAAACCAAATGTAGAAAAGGAAGTTAAAGTTTTTTGTTTAAGCGGTTCTTTTCAATTGAGAGAGAGAATGAAATAAGAAAAAAAAGAGAAGTTGTTTTTCATTCACAAAACGATCTTTTTTAGTTTTTATACAATTCTCAAGCTTTCCACTTGTTAGTGGTTTATGGAACTTTCTTGACACCAAGGTTATATATACTCGTGTTGTGAGCAGTAATAGGTTTGTGTCACCTAACTGATAATAATGGAGCTCTATTTAGACTCTCAAGTCCCTTGGTTTTACCATTAGATTTTGATAGTGTTCTGCGATTGTGCATTATTAATCTACTTTGTTACAATATTTGTGCTAAAATGATGTTGTGTTGTTATTTACCTCCAACACGTTAAAAAAAATGGGACAGAATTGAGTTTGGTTGACTTTCTCTCCACATTCCATCATTATGTTTTGGTTTTGTCTATGTGTTAGCTGATAAATATTCCCAAATTGAAAGTTCAGGCGAAGTTATAGTGACTTATAAATGTGTGTTAGTCCATAACTCAGTAGATTAGGCTTCTGGTTTAAAAATGATATCAAACACATAAAATTAAGTCCTACAAATGTCCCCATCTACATGTGTTTGCATAGCCGATGCGGTGTTAAAACAACTCTTGAGAGTTCCTTCGGTCTCTTAACAAGTTTTTGGGTACTCTCAACATTAAATCGGTGATTATTGTTGGGAATATATGTGAATTAATAAATTGTCCATCTAGAAGATTTTGAAGAAGTTATAATGGCTTATAAATATGTTTTAGTTACTATAATTCATGAACTTATACTTCTGGATTATAGATGTGGGTCTAATACATATGAGTTAGCCCTATGCATGCTAAATGTCCACACTTGATTGCATAGATGATACAGTTTGGCCCCTTCACCGGCAATTCCACCAGCCCTACCAAGTTTTTGGAGACCTCACCCGACATGGGCCTCTCTTCTTTCTGACTTCTTTTTGCCCAAGTGAATATTTCATGGCATAGTTTTCCTTATAATCCCAGTTCAGTGCCATTATGGCTTCAATTTTGCTTACTCTTGCAGCCGTGCAAGAGGAACTGTCATCGTTAGAAGAGAGACGTGCCTTCGGTTCGAGTCTGGACTTGGATTTACTCGCTCTTGACATCGGTGACAAGACCTTGATACCTGGACTTGCTGTTGCTTCTTCACGCGCAAAACCATTAGCAGGTAACTCTTAGTTTTCGTTAAGCAAGCAGCTGGTATTAAATTCTCACATTACACTGCTAATTCGCTCTCTTTTCACAATACCTTTCTTCACGGATCTGGGAGAGCTTCCGTGTGCTCCTGCACAGGAGCTCCTACAACCATAGAGACCGTTGAATTCCGTAATCTAATGGTCTACATTTAATTGTTTAAAGAAATATGAAATAGTTTTTTTTTTCAGAAATATTTTGAATGGTAAAATGTCAAAATATCCATATCATAAAAAAAAAATCTAAAAATTTAATGTGGACTATTAGATTAAGAATACCCGTGCGTTGGAGGGGCTCCTACACTGGGACGCGTAGGAGCCCGTTCATTCATTTTGTCTTTTTGTTTTTGCTCTCTGCACCTTGGGATGGTAGAAAATTTACAAACTAGATAATGTCCAATATGACCCGATACTGTTTGACCGAATTTTACCCACTTTGATCAAATTTCAATTGTGATCAAACCTAAATAATTTGAATAGTATTTGGGGACAAGTCGAAATAAAAGACCTGAGTGGTGGTGTATTTTTTTTTTATTTCTTGTCCTTATTCCTTTGAAAATAGCAATCATTGACTATATGATAATCAAATATAATAGTAATTCCACCAAAAAAAATCGGAATATAATAACAACTTCATCTTACAAGACATAATGTTGTTTTCATTAGGCAACCGGTGTCAAGTTCTCATACTACCCTTCTAATTACTTTTTTATCTAGAATTCGCTTTCTCATTGTCTGTTTTTAGGGATGGTAGGGAAATTCAAATCGGATATTTTACCCACTTTGGTGGAGTTCGATTTGGATAAAATCTAGAACTGCATAATTAGGTTTGGGTGGGGTTTGGGTTACTAAGTTCTAAACCAAGTATAATATATATAATTTATATGTACTATAAAATAATATGACTTTCTTTATGTTTAATTTGTGTCTTATGCCATATAAATTTTGATTTTTTAGTGACATAAGATTAATGAATTGTTATGTGCTTAGAAAATCTTAGAGATTTGAGTTGCTGTGGTAAATTGAGATTTAGAATATATATATTGTCAATAATAGTTTAAAGTACTTTTAAAGTTTTTTTTTTTTTAAATTATGATTAAAGGATTGTTAATTTGAATATTTATTGATAGATATTGTTAACTGAATTGATTAGAAAATATATTAATATTATGAAAGAAAATTAATTGTATATATATATATATAAAAAGAAACTAGTATTCATTTTGGTTTGTATTCAGTATAATCCAAAATATCGGTTTAATGTATGAGTTTAAAGTTTGGGTTGCATTTAAATTTTGACTTCTCCGATTCAATAGAGTTGTTACAATCCTCTCATTTTAGAATCCTACCATACTTTCAATAGGGAAAATATTATCCTAACAATTTGGACCAGCTAAGACTATAATATGAGTCTAATATATTTTATTGTTGTTATAATTATAATCATCAAAGTTATTATGAGATATCTTCACTATTAAAAGAACAGATGATGATAAAAAATTTGACTCTTTCCTCCCATCCAAGGGAGATATTAGAGTAATTGCATATGTCAAAATGTCTTGTTGCCACTTGCTAATTACTATCTGGGCAATCTTTGATCTCTGATTAGGTTTGAACTAGCAGCTATACTCCTTGATTCCAAGTCTTTGAGTTAGATTGTTTAAACTAGTGATCTAAATTTAGACATTTATTATAGTACATGTTACACACCTGATTGTTTATATTAGCTATCGTTAAATAATATTTTTAATTTTTTTTGGAAATATTTGAATGCATTTGTGTACTATTTGATAATAAATGTGTTGTGTTGAGATTATAAACATCATCTCAAACAATATCTCGTAGGTCACCGACAAATATACTCTCTTTTTACTCTGTCTAAACTTGACTCCTTACTTGGGACGGTCTTAAATTTAGACACTCATATTTGTACATAGATAGATAGACCAACATAGCTTATTTTTATATAATTTATATATTTAGATTTAAACAATCTTGTAGATAATCCAATATGAGTGCATATTGAGTCCACCAGTATTTCTAACCTAGTAAGAATTTCATCCTCACACCTATGATGGTTAAGACTATACGATGGATTCAACATTTTTATATATTAAGACTATAGTTGTTGAGTTATCATGACAAATTTTTTATAGTTATGAGTATAAGAACAATAAAATTATATTATTACTTTTGCATATTATGAATTTAATATATTTTAATGTATTATTGTAATTATAGTGGTTTAAATTATCACAATAAAATCTTCCTATTATGAATATTAGGAAAGATTAAAAAAATATATGATAACTCCAGCAATTCAAACCTGACTCGGTGTCATTCTTGATGACGTT
The DNA here is from genome assembly GCA_033239525.1 of Nepenthes gracilis. Taxonomy (NCBI): domain Eukaryota; kingdom Viridiplantae; phylum Streptophyta; class Magnoliopsida; order Caryophyllales; family Nepenthaceae; genus Nepenthes; species Nepenthes gracilis. The sequence continues at coordinate 10,558,891 of BSYO01000038.1, read as the reverse complement.
TCTGAAAACTAATTTCACGATGACCGATGATGCAGCATGGATGAATGGATTGGAAGTCTGCTCGATTGAAGCTGACATAGCTCGAGCGAGCTTGATTCTGTCGGTCGGAATCTCAACGCGGTACGTCTACGCGATGTATAAGAAAACTCCGGCGGCGACGAGAGAAGCTGAGGCGTGGGAAGCTGCTAAGGCGGCCTGTGGCGGCCTGCATTTTCTTGCCATTCAAGAAGATTTGGAGTCGGACGATTGCGTCGGATTTTGGCTTCTCCTTGATTTGCCGCCTCCCCCTGTATAAATGAATGAATTCAAATTAAAGAGACGTTACAAACACTTTATTTTAGAGGTTTTTTTATATATTTTTAATTGTGAGAATTTATTATAATAATTTAAACTATTATGATTATAAGATTAAAATATATTTTTAAAATTATTATAATTATAATTATCTAATTTTTTAATGATTTTATTTTTTTTTCTTTAAAAATAACTATATTATAAATGAGATCTCATGTATTTTTATTATTCTAAGAAACCTAGCTTTTTTGCTACCTCCTTTTTATAGGTAATTAAATCATAAAATTTTTTAAAAAAATTAAAGGATATACAAATTAATATTTTGAAAGTCGTTGGATTATATTAATTTAACGGTTAAGATTTAAACATTTAAAAAATAAATAAATAAATATATATATATATGAAATTATTTATTTAATGTTAAAATATTAAGATATCCATATTTTTTAAAAAATAAAAAAACCTATTATTACATTTTTTAGATCTCATGAACAAATGTATCTTTCTATTTTTTAGGCTCTCATATTTACTAAATTATCAATATTAAAAGTTAAAAATAAATTATAAAAATAAATAATTATTTAAATTAATTAATATAATTTTTACCATTCATATTTTAATTTATAATTTTCACATTTAAATAGATTTAGGAGCCTAAAAATTAAGAAAATTATAATAACACTCACAAAGAGCTAGGGAATTGGCATCAAGATGCTCATATTTGTTAAAAAAAAATATTATTGTTGCGTACCAGGAATACGGGTTATCATACGGTTTAGGGCCATAAATCGGATCTTCTTGCTGGTCGATCTGACGCGGATCCACTCTCCGTAATTTCAAATCTGAACCCTACGCAACATCACTAAAACGAGACGTCAGAGGTCGACAGGAATTGCTCCCATCATAAACCCTCCGATACTCAAGTCAGAAATCTTTCTAAGAATATAGAAAGATAAATGGAGAATGCATGTGTAGTGGGTTGAGCGTGGATGCGTTCAACTGGTGAATGACTTAAAAGTATGCCTCAGAAGCAAGTTTATAAATTATTATTAATCACTAGAAGAGAGATCTCTTGGAAGAAAAGGAAATATCTTTTCTATGGGCTCTCTGCCCGTTGTTTTGACCTCCTAAGATCATGGAGGGTTAGCCTCATGCCATGATCAAGGGCTGGCCTCCCTTTCCTTGCGGTTTTCTTCCCCCTTTTTCATTCGTTTGGATAAGGATCATTCTTATAAATGTGGAGGTGGTTATTTTTCTTTATAATAACCACCGATCAAAAACTACCCGTAACAACCACCTGATAAGACAAAGCGATTTTGAGCAGTTTTTTCCTAGGCCAATTATACTGTACCCATCAATTATAATATTTCTATTAAACTTATAAAGATATATTTAAAACTCTCCTATAGTCCATTAATTTGTATAAAGTAAAACTTTAAATAATAATTTAATAGCTAACTATCAATAATATAAATTTTATAAACCATAAATACTCTTTTTTATCTTTAATTTTAAATAACTTATAAATCATCATCCACTCAATTAACCATTAATATTAAACAATTATACTTCTTTGTCAAACAAATAATTTCCATTGGTAAACAAAATAACACCCAGATTTGATTTTTTTTTTTTTTTACACTTTTCCACTCTTTAAATATATATAAATATAGCCAATTCGGATAATTATTAATTAAAAATCAATAACCCAAAATGAACTGAAAATTCCAACCCAAAATCTTAAAAGACAAATAAACAGCTTTTTTCCACTCTGAAAACTAGAAGAAATAAACGTCTGTGCATATCAGCATTATCCCTACTCATATACAACACATACCAAGAAACTGAAATTCACAGTTTGGGAACTAAAAAAAATTAAAAATTAAAGGAGATGAAGATACCCAGAAAATGAAAGATTCTGGAAACAAACCGATCAAGTTGTTCAGGTTGTCGTCAACAATCGGACAATTTACTCGTCCATCACAATGTTTGACGTGATTCAGGATCAACTTCTGCATACGAAAGGAGTTAGCTAGAATTTCCGAGATTCTATGAAGGTCGATTTCATAATTCAGAGATTCTGATATGTTTCTCGCTCGAATGAAGAAAATTCCTTGCTTCAAAGGCCTTAATTGTTACGGGTTTGATGCTCAAGATTGTTGTCTCTTTTGCTTCTGTGGTATGAATCTGATCCCTTGCTTCCCGAGTTCTAATGTCTTGTATCTTCCATTGTCGAGATTGACAGACAACAGCGATTTGCCTTCTGCAACATTAGTTACCACGCCCTGATGCCTGGAAGGGGGTAAGAATAGAACTAATGGTCATACAGAAACACACAATTGCAGGAAATCTTAACACAATGAGTAAATCAATGTATGGCTATGTGACATACAAAATTTCAGGCTTAATAGATATAAATATTAGCCAATACATGTCCCCAGATACCAATATTTGCTGATACAAAACTCTAAATATCGATATTTTTCGATAAAGGGGTAATATCATGAAATGATATCATATCAACAATATATTAGCCAATAAAGCATGTCAACTAATGAATTTTAGAAATTTTTCTTCCAATATATCTAATTTTGATATGTATTATCCGATATTGATAAGGCCATAACCAATACTGATATTTCATTCATGAGTGGTTCAATTTGGGGGAAGGGGGGGTGAAGCTACTAGTTCAAATACTTTTTACCTCCAAATTACATTTCACAGCAATGGTGTGTTCAGTTTAATTTCTAATAAAAAAAAATGATGGAAAACTAAAGATAGAAAATCTATAACTTGTGTTATTTATCACGTTTGTTTGCATGATGGATAACTATAAAAATGTATGCCAGACCCACAAGATTTATTAAAAATTTTTACTGCCTTTTATGATGCTTTCTTGGATTTTAGATGGAAAACTGCAGTCTGGACAAAATATAGTAAGACATCTTCAAAGTTTCTCCAGTATTTTCATTTCTATCGTTTTCTTCTCTGGTAATCAAACATAACATGCCTTTTAAAACACTCGGTTTCACATAGATTCCCTTAGTTTCATACACTTGCTCAGTGTGAAAGTTCAACTGTGGAAAACTATGGAGAATAAAATTGCATAAAACTTTGGATTAGAAGACCACAAAAAGCTTAAGAAATGTAATTTGTTTGGTTGGCATGATGTATAACTGTGAAAACCTAATTTTCTTATCTATGAAACCACAAGATCTATCAAAGGTTTCCAAAGCTTATAACTTTCCAAGTGTTTTTGGATGGAAAACTGTAAAACCCTTCTCAGACGAAATATAACATCATGTTTTACAGTTTTGAGTTCCATAGCTTTCCACCAAACACAACATACTATTAAAATTATTCAATTTTACACAAAGTTACTTAGTATTATATATTAAAATGAGGACATATTTAGATAGTTTGGTGGAAGAAGAACTCACCAGGAATCATCAGATGGCTGATGAACTTCAACTCTCTTCCCAACTGCATCTTTTCCCAACTTTCTCAGTATCCAATTAGCATCCATGATCTCATCCATTAATTTGTCTTCTTCTGACTCTCTCACCTCTTCTTCTTCATGAAATTTAAGTTTTTCGGCAAAGAGCGAAGACCTCTTCCTTTTTGATCTTTGACCCTTAAAAGATCCCTTCTCGTCCTCGCCATTTGGGGCCCATGATCCCTGAAAAGGGTTCTTGAATTTAAGCTTTAGCGCTGGTCTGCTCTCCGGATGCCTACTTAGAGATGCCGTCTTCCCGTCGTTACTTCCTTTTTCCGATCGAATATCGGTGTTTCTGGGACAAACCAATCCATTCCCACCACTGCCGCCGTTTCCTCTGTTGGATTTACTATTCAAATCAGAAACTTCAGATCTGCCTTTTCCAAGCTTCGTTAAGTTTCTTCCTCTTTCTTTATGTTCCATATCGTCATCCTTATAACCTGACAAATCAACAAAATGTCAATTGCTTGGCTACACAATCACCGATTTAGACAGCAAACTGGGATGGAAATGGGATGGATTTGGGTAGCCAAAACCAGCTATTTCGAATTGGGTAAAAAACCCAACACTTTGAGGTGTAACTAAACCCAACCAAACACTACTTTGTTTTTTTCATCTTAAAGAAAAATTAAGAATTTGACAATATTAGTATAGTTTTTAGTCAATTAAGACAACAATATGATCTACAATGAATTATAAAATTTATATTCCATTAAATAAGCTCCAAAAAATTCTTTCAACCATCAAATTAGAACATAATTATCCTTTTTTTTAAATTCATAAGGCAACTAAAATCTTCACGACCCTCCACGTATTGAGCAACTCATCAAGTATGTGTCATTCTAAAACTAGAATCTACATTATATAGGACAAAATATAACATTGCAGTTAAGCTTATATTAGAGTTAGATTAGTATTTATATCATATATTCACATATGATATTTGGGTGGGGGTGGGTTTGGATCAAGGCAAAGTATATCAAACCAAATTATGAATTTCAGGGTTTACCCAAATCCAATCCTAGTGAGTGCAGGTAAAACCCAGTCAATTCATATTAGACCTAATCGAGTTAGGGGTTTTTTTTCTATCCCTCATTTCAAGCCCTACTTATGTGCTAACAATAACAATATCAAGTACAACCGGCCACTTTTCAGTCTAGTAGGCAAGGCACCTAAAAAAAAAGAGATTAAGTTTATAGATGTAAATATCAGTCGATATATATATCGGTACCGAGCCCTTATGATACTAATATTTTTAAATACCGCGACAATATCGAGATATTTCTAATACCAATACATATTATTCGATATGTCCGATAATAATACGGCCGCAACCGATATCAATACAAATATTTGTATCCGTGTTGAGCCCCATGGGCATTTACAGTTGGTAGTTTTCTTCACACCCTTCATAGCTTTAATCAAGCCAACAAAAGAACAATACCAGATACAGAAGGGGTCATACAGGATTTATTACCATCATCGAGGTTCGCCGTGCTGTCAAGTCCATCAGCCATATACTTGTCACCTGTTCTGTGCCGACTCACTGCTTCACTGCCTGCTGGTATAAGTAAGCAGAGAAGCTATGGTAACGTTAAAGAAAAATGGAAGGAAAAAGTAAGAATGATTATTGTTATGTGCTAATGGGTATAGCACAACAGCCACAAATCAACAACATATCTATAAATGTAAATATAAGCCGATATGTATTAATATCTATCTTTCAAATACAGATATTCTTCAATATCACGACAATATTATAATATACTTTCATATAACATGTCGCAATATATCGACCAATATAGTCATTTCAGCTACGATTCCTTGAAAATTTTTTCCTTCCGACATATCCGATACTAATATTTTCATCCATGTAAACACTTGAAAAACATAATAAACTGAGTCGCAAGTATCACTTGAGAAACCAAGACTCATAATCAGAATTTTCAAAGCATGGGTTGAACTAAATGAATTCCTTTCTCATACAGAATACCTTTTAACTACTAACAATTGGAGTAAGCTTACAGAATAAGTTAAACAACGTAATTACGTAAGGCATAAATTCAGGCTTCAAGTCAAGTTTTGACGCTAACCCCAGGTTTGATTGGAGGGAATAAGGTAGAAATAGAATTTCTATTTCCTAGGAATAGAAATTTTTTCATTTGGTTACAAATTTAACCGGGAATAAATATTCCCTGGGAATTATTATTATTATTATTATTATTATTATTATTATTATTATTATTATTATTTTGTTTTATTATTATTATTATTATTACTACTACTATTCCCACCTGATTCCTTATACTATTCAACAAATCAAATAATGGAATACTAATTACCACCTTATTCTATTTCAATAACCAAACATGAGAATAACAATTCTAACTCTATTGTATAATAATTGTAAATATCAGCCAATATTGTAAATTATCAGTTGATATATATCGATATTGGAGCACCCTATACCGATACGGCATTACAATATATTATCACATCAGTAATATATTAGCCAATACGGAATTGTCAACTTTTGATTTTCACAAATTTTTTTCCTTCATATATCTAATACTCGATATAGTTGTGACCAATACCAATACTGATATTTCCATTCATTTAAGATTATGTGCATAATTTACCATTGAATGTCGTTGATTCTTGTTCTCTATGATAGCTTGAGGAATCAGACAACGAAGAGTTGGCCATAGCTCGATTTCTGCCTCCTAAATGTATAACTAGCTTCGTTCCCTTCACTGGCTTTGACTTGTTAGCATCTTTTGCCATATCCTCGCTGGCTCCAGCATCACCCATTTTCTTGCTTTTGATTTCGAGAATGCTGGTTCTCTTATTCTCATCGTTTCGTGCAACCTCATCTAAAAATTTATGCTTCAAGACACCTTGTTGATTGATTGAGCATATCCCTTCAGCAGGACTTAGACTTACAGCAACAGGAGAAGAAAACATATCTGCTCCACTTTTAACATCTTCGTGGCCTCTCAAATTCGGATTAAACTCAGGTTTTCTGTCTAAAGGGACATGATATCCCTTTTTCTTTGCGCTCTTTTTCTTTGCTGCTTTTTTCCCCTGTTCCTTGGACATTTTTGGTGAACTATCTGTCAAACCTTTGAAAGATAATTTCACACGTCCATATTCGTTTTTCACTCCAAATATATCATTATCTTCATCGTCTGAAAAGGGCGAGATAGAGAAAATTTCTTCTTCGGTTGGTAAACCAGCAGCAGCTCTCAAGCTTGCTATTAAATCCCGATCAGCTTCATCTTTTCTCCTCCATAGCTCATGAACGGCATCTTCAAGATCCCTAACCTATCACCAACAAAAATCAAATTAGCAGGGAGATTGATAAAAACACCCACAGCAAATGAAAGAAGAAACCAGAAAAAGGGAAACAAATAGATGCAAATATTAGCCAATATTATAAATATCAGCCGATATCATGGGTATTGAGGCCCCTCGATGCTGATATTTTCTGATAGCATGAAAATATCAAGATATGTTTTCGATACAGCCCTGTCAGCTTATAATTTTTAAAAATTGTTTTGCTTTCTATATATCTAATACCGATACGTTTTTCCTATATCTTATACCAATACGATCGCAGCCAATGCCAATACCAATATTTTCATCCATGTTAAGGAACACAACGCACCTGGTAGCACTCGCCACGGCATGTGGGACATGTGTAGGGTAAATTTCCATCTACTTGGAACTGCAGATATTTTTCATCACTGTGGACATTTGTTTACCAACAATTAGAACTCTAATCTGAATGCAGATCAAAATTAGTTTGTTAAATAAATTGCCAACTTTTTTAGGAACAAAAAATCGATGGGTAAAATATTATCTGAGGTGAAAAATAGGCAAAACAGACAAGGACAGCAAGCATAATAAAAACAATATGCTTTTTCCCAACAATATGAACTTCCGTGATAAGCTCATAAACAAAAAGTGCTCGTCATATTTAGTAATTGACACAAGTCATAGATTGAAGAAGACAGGAACAGGAAATCACATATATAATCACCAATCAGTTCATACCTTCAATGGTTACCTTACGAATCAGCAAGCAACCAAGTAAGAAATACTAGTTCTCTAAATTTTTACTAGATATATATTACTAGCATCTTTTTATGTGGCATAGTCTAATAACATCTTACTACTAAAAAAAAAGGTTCTTCAAAAATGTCGTAAATCATCAAAAAAAAAATGTGGGTGATCCAAGCAATTCCAAATTTGTCCATCAATATGATAAAGAAAGAGAATACTCTTTGAATACAGATGAGGTTGCGCCATTCACAATTGCACCAAAATCTTACATCGTCAATTCCTCATAAACATTCTTGCTTTTTGGTATGTAATGAAGACAGATATAATGCCGCAAACATGTTAAATTTCAAATTGTGGAGAAAGTGAGCACATGGGTCAACCTGATGCCATCACATTGGCAGTGCACCCAGCGCTGGCAAATATCACAGCATACCATAGGAGTTGATTCAGAATCTCTGTAAACCTACAAGTTTGGGAACAATTTGTCAAAATGGGTCACGAATCTTAAATGCAAATATCGGATGACATTTACAATATTAGTCGATATGGATCGGTATTGGAATCTCCCGACACAAATATTTTCCAATACAATGATAATATCACAATATGATGTAGTATTAGTTATATTTTCCCAATATATCAGCCTATATGACCCTATTAATTTACGATTCTCAGAAATTTTCTACTTCCGATATATCGGACAGCAATATGTATTATTCGATATATCTGATACCGATACGGCCATAACTGATGCCGATATTTTCATCCATGGTCATGATCAATAAATATGTGAAGATGTACATGCAAAAGCAATAACCCACACAATGAAAAAGGATATCTACGATAGAAAGTAGGCAAATGAAAGGGAGAAATGCATAGAAAGGAATAGAGAAGAATAAGGAATAAGAGAAGATTATGAAAGAAAACACAACATAAACCTAATTTCACATATCCAAAACCATTCTGCAAATTATTGTTCTGCCACTGGAAGGAAAATGGAAAAAATTGGAAATTTCCAGAGCCATTGAGCATCTTAATTTGCAGGATCAGTTTAGACAGACATGAAATTGGCTTTTTAAGTAAAAAAATATTCTGAAATTCTTACATATAAAATTGCTCAGATAAAACAAATTTCTAAAAAACAAACCTTCAAGCAAACAGGGCAATAATTCCCTTTGGTGAACAATCTTCCACAAGCATCACAGCAAGTATACCCAAGGAACCACCTGCAAGTTTTGAGAACCAATGATGAAGTTGCTTTCCACTAGCAAAGAAACTAGTCCAACAAGTGTAGATTGATTCAAATTGGTATGGACGGAAAACCTAGCTTTGCCCCTCGATCACGTTCAAAATTCAGTAGAAGCTGCTTGTGAACTGTTAAAGTGATGGCCTATGCCACTACATCCATTAGCAGGGAAATTGAAAGGTGTTTTACATGTCACAAGTAAATCCTCATCCACTTAGGTGACATTCAAATTAACAAGAGACTTACTTGTTACCTGCTTGAGGAATTCCTATGCCACTTAAACCATTAGAGGAGAAAATAAGGTGCTTCTCTAATGATTCAACACAAAAGTCGAAACCCCATAAGGATTATACAGAACTTCTATGAAGCATTGAAACTCAAGCTTCCACTAAATTTTCACTATTTGACAGTCATCCAATACCCATAATATCACTCATCTTGAAGTGTTGGTTCATTAGTTGTGACAAGACTTAGTGGAAGAGAACAGTCATCTCAGCTAAGTGATACTGGTATTCATGTAGTCCTCTGACTAAGCGGTTCAGGGATGTGGCAGTGGTGGTCTTTAGTAGGTAGCCATAGATAATGGGACTGTACTTACAATATCGTGATATGTTATTGTATCAGTGATATATTATGATATATCAACCGTTCATACTACTGTAACATAGGGCTTCGTCAGGCTTCATCTTTTCGCCTATAGGTGGCTGCCAATATGACCATATATCAATTAATACGGCCCCATCAACTTACAATTTTTAGAAATTTTTTTTTTCTAATATATCCGATATTGATACGTATTATCTAATATGTCTGATACCAATATAGCCACGACTAGTACCAATACAAATATTTTCATCAATGTGAAAGGGTGATGGTGGTTAGATGCATGTCACGGGTTGCCGAGACTGTTGTCCCATGACATTAAGGTGCCATCAAAGAGTGGGAGACCTTGGTAACCAGCAATCAGATGGGACTGATCCTTCAGGGATGAAACTGCTGGAGGTGGTGGTCATTGCTCAATCTCAAGCAAGGGGAAATTGATAATAGATAAATAGGATGGAACGTGGGAGTTGGCATCTGGAATCCCACATCGCCAAAAGAAGAGATATGATTTATAATAAGACTTAGATATCTTCACGATAACAGGACTTTTCCTAGAAAAGCCCACAAAAAACAAAATTGTACAGATGCAGGCCCATAATTGCAACACAAAGCAGACAATATGTCATCATATGGACACGAATTACTATACAAATTGCCAGAGGAAAGACAATATCTTTCAGTGATGTGGGTCAATTATGAAATGGATCAATATTGAAGTTAATGGGCAAGTGGTGGCTGCAACAATAGGGAATTAGTGTCGAGGCAAAGGAAAACTAAAAAACAGAGCACAGTGCACATAGAGATGATAATCATGATCTGTTAGCTATCAACGGACACACCCCTGTCCTTTATGCACACAGAGATGGCAATTGTCTTCGGTTAGCCATCAATAGGCAAAATTCCATCCCCTCACACACACACACACAAAGCTAAATGTCCTCAAGTTCAACAAAAATATTAGTTAGATCAGTAACAGTTGAACACCACTAACCCAGAAAGGAAACATAGGCCTAAGAATCATCTCAATAAGTTTAACAAAAAATTACTCTCAGAACCCGAACTTCAGAAGAACAGAAAATACACATTGTAGAAGCAAGTGTCAGGTATCATCTATCAGAGAAACACACACCAAATGATAAAAATGCTATATGATTATAACTTGCATTTCTTCCACCCCTTTTCTGAAGACACAAGTAAGACAACATATTAGGAAATATATGAATTGAAGGAAACCAAATATGCAGTAAGGAAACAAAATATCCAATAAATCATACATTGAAACCATACAGTCATGGTATTCAGAGATACAAGATGACAAAGATATTAAGAGATAGTGTAGAAGTCAGAACATGGAAGAAATCTAATGGTGCTAGCCAACAACTGATATATAGAGAGAAACGTTGCAGGCTAAAATTAAAGACAACAGGCACCTTTACATCATCATGCCTTGATGAAGACAATATTAATTCATACCTTAAGCTTAGACCATTCCCTGGGACATTAGATCCGCAGCTGTGGCATCTTGTATGCTTGGGGCACAAATAAGGTCCATAACTAACATTCTGCATCATAAATAATATATATAAGGAACGAGGTTCTAAATCACACATATTTGTAATGAAAAAAAATAACTCATACATATCAAGAAAAATAATAAAGTTCAGACAACCTTGTGCGGCGGCTGCAAGCAGTAACAATGGTAAGCACCATCACACCTCTTGCAGAATTTAAATTTATTTGGATCACCAGTTCTTCGGCATACCTGTCAAAACACATAGTATAATTCAGTGTGAAGCATCCAAAACAAGGAAAACATAACAGAACCAAATTTGCAGTAGAATCTGTAATATGCTACTATCTTTTGTGAATAATAAGATTGTTCCAAGACACACTGTACAAATAAAACTACCAAACAATATAGTGCTTCATACTTAGCTCAACTAAATTCTGTAGTGTTATAACAAGCACCCAAGTCACTTGACAGAAGAAGAGCACAAGTTCAGGTAAATTGTATGATTTTATTGGCTTGAACTGTAAGATGGCAAAAAATGTACAAATGTGGCAATTATGCATAGAAGGCAATTCCTGAGTTTTTGTTGTCTAATGACCAATTATTAGGATATTTCCTCCTTGATATCACACAGGGGATACTTGAACTAGCCGGAATTTTGAGAATAGCTGTGGCCATCAGCTCAATTAAAGGGAGGAATATCTCATCATTAAAACTATCAGCCTCATTATTAATGAGTAGTCTGAAGACAAACACAAGCTTTTCCCACTCCCAGTAATAAAAAGATAATTGGATTTCCAGAGCTACTAGAGTTGATCTAAAGCCACTAACCTATTTTTTATTCATAGCTATAGAGATAACAAATTGTTGAAAATTTTGAAGACTAAGTTAATTCACAAAAAGATTTCGATCAACAAGTAGAAGAAAAGCCAGCAGAGTGCATGGTCATTGGGAAATCAGTCGATGGAACAAAAACTCTGTATCATCCCTATAATTGCTTCCCCCAACCAAAGACTTTCCAAGGTGAGATAAATAACCTTTCATGCAGAATACCCAACTACCTAAAACAAATTTCCCACTGCCATCAATTAATTTCACCCAAATTTTCCCCAAGATCATGCACTTCATAATTCATATACTTGGTGTGAACTTCCAAGAGTTGAGACAATTATACCTCAATGATATCTCCTATATTAGCATATTAAATAGAAGCAGAGCATCAACATCATAATAAGTTGCAGTTAGTATACATTCACCAACTAATTACCTCGCAAACACGGCATGAGGGACAGGTCCATGAACTCCAATGGAAGAGATCTGCAGAAACACCACATCTACAGCCAGTAAAGATAACAACTTGAATCCTTAACATGAACAGAGGCCCTCAAGACAAACCTCTATGTTGAGCCCACACTTTCAAGCAGCTTCTATGATACTTCTTGTGACAACTTCTGCATGAAAGCATCCTCCTTGCTCTTTCACTTCCTTCATTTTCACCAGAGAAGCATAATCGGCACATTACATTCACATTACTAGACTGACCTTGCTCCTCTCCAGCAAGTTCTCTTGGGGCATCCTGAGATTAAACGGATATTAGTAAATAACTATGTTTCAGTGTATGAATAATTTAACTAAAACAAAAATTCATACACAAATGCAATGGATATTATGAAAGCAAACAAATGTACAAACGTCAGAAGCTGGGCACTCTATCTAACAAGGTAGGTTTGTAGAGACAAAACCAGGGTCATATGCCCTTGAGTAACAAGCTCAGCATTTGACATGAAAAACTGGGGAAAGGCAGAGTGAAGCTAGGGCAGGGTTAGAGATCAAAGGCCTCGATTACATTCTAATAATGCATTGAGATACAGCATGGACTTATTTAATGCAAGGACCAAAATCTCGCACTTAGTTTGACAAGCATACTTATAGTATGGAATTTTCTTTTTTTCCAATGCAGTTTGTTTAGAGCAAACTCCAAATTCATGAGCCTTGGCAGCAGCCATGACATTGATCTCGTGATCACAGCATCCTTTTTCTGTTTAGAGAAGAACCATTGAACCATGTGAAAGCATCCTCTTGTCATGATCATGCCTATTCAGGGAGTTCCATTCTACCATGTCTGCCTTGCCAATGATGTTAATCCATGAAGGTTGAGGTAGAGTATGGATATCAGTCAAATTAAACTTTAGAATGACATATCTATTACCATTTGGTGAACTGAAAGAGAAAAAGATCTTCAATGTCATTCAATAACTAATTTACCTATATGCAAGAAACACGCCATTTGGACAGGGGGCTCTGCACAACACTTTGACCACTGGTGGAGGAAGACAAAAAGATAAAAAAGAGATACAACAAGCTTGGAGGTTCAATCATGCCAGCAAGTCTCAATAATTGAGAAATTCAATGACCTTTTTTTCAACGTAATATTTTACTGACTCGCCCCGTCCTTCATGAATTGGTCCCTCTCTGATAAGTTCAACTACCAAAAAACAGTTGCTGGCCGCTATAGCTGAAATTCGAAATGTCTTTCACACTCAGAACAAGTATTTGTGAACATAATCAGCCAACAGGACTACATCCCATAAACAACCCCTTGATGCTTTCCCTGACATTCAAAATGACGCAAGACCATTTTTTTTCTGCAAAGACTACATTCTATAATCACCCAGCGACATTGCAATGCAGCAACTATAAAGCTACCAGCCAAAATCCTCTAGTTATTGAAATCCAACAAAATCAATGCAAGATAAATAGTTGATCTTCAATACCAAAAAAAAAAAACATACCAAATTTGACTAGCGGCAGCATTAGACTCTATAAACAAAATACTCAATTAGAAAAATGCAATAAAAATCAAAGCAAAATGACAAAATTAAAATAGTTAAAATCAGCATGTATAAAGCTAATTATATGATCTTGTAGATACAATGGGACGTACCAACTAGATATACTACTAACTCAGCCAGCCAAAATTGCACAGCTAAATTAACAGAAAATAAACAATGCCCGAATGCGAGAAAGATTTACAAAAATTTGACTAACCACAAATTTCAAGTTACATAAACAAAGTGCATAGCCATCGAAATTCCCGATAACTAAATAAAAATGACATCAAACCAAACCCAAATAAGAAAAACAAATTTAAACTAATCAAAATGAGACAGACTCACCACCAGGTCCCCGGACTCAAACCTCCTAGCGAAATCCTCTGCCACCAATGAAGCCGCAGCAGCCTTCTTCTGCAGTACGGCGCGCTTAGTCTGCACCGACAACTCATCGGCGGCACCTTCGGCGACATCCCCCGCAACCGCCGATGGCGTCGGCGGCGTCGGAACCTTAGGAACCGGAACCTGAACAGTATTCCTTTCCCTAACCCTAGAAAGCCACGGATCCTTCAGGAATTCCTCTAACCTTGCAATTCCCTCCAAGAATTCTCCCCTCCCTTTCTCGCTCACCAGCTTCCGCGGAAATCCCAGCTCGCAGAAGCAAATTCTCTTGCTGCCCAAGAGAGAGAACAAACACACAGGACGGAAAGCCAAACAGTGACCAACAGAGAATAGGAGACAACGCAAGAAACCAAGCAAGCAAGCGAGACTAGAAGGGCAGAGAGAGAGTTCTATAAGTACTAACCATGTAATTGGGCAGGCGACGTGAAAGGCCATTTACATACCAAAATTTTTGCCTTCAATTTCGAAGTTGCCGAGCCGAATCGATACGGTCTCCCTCCCACGAACTTTTTTTACATAAAATTCGAGAAATTCATTCGGAAATTTTCGTATGTAATAAATAAATAAAATTTTATATATAATATTTGAAAAATCTGTGTTTTGCGTGAAGGAGATTTCAATTTGGGGTTCGGCTGTTGGGTTTCTCGCGCGGGGCGAAGAGGATTAACGTTTTCTTTTTTATAATTTGTCATTTCAGTTTGTATTTTTATTTAATTTTTATTTTGATTTATTTGTTTTTTTCCATTTTCACTTATTTACTTTTTCTTTTACAGTGAACTCTATTTTTTTAAAAAATAGAGATTATCTTTTTTAAATTTAAACCATCTATTTTTAAATAAATAATAATGAAATTAAACTATCTGCTTTTAAACGGCCTTTATAAAACAGGTTTTCTTAGTTTTCATCATTATGCTCTTCTTGCATTGTTTTGAGATGAGAGATCGAATGGCCTTTAGATGAGATCCAATCACATAATGTACTTCTCATTTGAGTGATATTTGATAGGTACAGTGGAAAATAAGCTAACACAATACTCAATTAAATAATAAGTTTATATGTCAATAGTCTAACAAAAGATACGACGGAATCAATCGAGTAGTAACGTTCGAATGTATAAAGTAAAAGATAAAATTTAAACAGCTAGATATTAAATAATCATAAGGAGCTGCTTAATAGACCGATATAGAAAAATAGTTGAAACAGCTCTATACCTGATAACTAAGTTGTCCTATTATTGAATAAGGATAGTCGTTATATACTATAAGTAATACTTCTCATAGCTAATCTAAAGCGACATCATACATACATATTGATCTTAGATGCTGATTAGCCACACGATATTTCTAATTATAAATAAAATAACTCCCCATGTAAGAAGAAAAAAAAGAGAAGAAAAATGTTACTTAATCAATTGAGAACACAATAGGAGTATAGTCATTCAAACATACACCCATCCCCATCCTCATTCATTTTCAACATTTTTTTCCTTATCATATTTTCAAACCTATTAATAAGATCACTGATTTGAGTATCGAATGATATAAAGAAAAGTCAAGTCTCATATACTTCTTACTTTTAATTTATTTTATTGTGGTGCGCAGGATTTAAATTCATAATTATAAAAATTTGACCCGTTTGTATTTGGACATCCAAACAAAGCTATCAGCTCCCTAATTCGTATAATAATCTGAATTCTCGAAGAGTATCGATATTATATAAAAAATTTTTATATATTTATTGATATTTTAGTGATATTATGTTTTAGCCATTTATAAATATAAATGGATTCATGTAAAATTTAATAGATGAATAGGTGCGATGTCTATAAGGTACTTAAATGGTCATTAATTTTTAAATTTTTTTTAATTTAATTATTATTTTTATTTGATGATGGTAAGGGACATATTTTGAATGAAAGAGGTCTCCTATGTAAAAGTAGGTGGGATTTAACGGTCCTCGTTTTGCAATTTAAAAAGACAAAATATATTGATAGTTTGTTTTGATATTTTTATATAATATACCGATTTTGATATTTCTCACATATGGATTAGAGGTTAATCCATAATTAAATTATATATTATAGTTTAAAATTTTATCAAATTAAATCGTTAATTGTGACATACTGCTCAAACAGTTAATATAAGGATTATTGTGGTATAAACAATTTATTCAATTTAAAATATTAAGCTCATTTGTCAAAAAAATACCTATTTAATTCAATATATGATATAAATGAATTAAAATAAACAGACGATAATATTAACTTAGTGATAATAATATCTCAAATATATTTTAAAATAGTATAATATATATAATAAAAATATTCTAAGTGAGAAATCATTCGTCTTTTAAAAATACTATAAAATCAAATTTAAACTTAGTTCATATTACTCCCACGTGGAAAAGGATTTTTTAGGATATTTTTTAAATAAAAATAGTATAAAAATAATAAAATATAATATTTAAAAGAAAAATATTATATAATGTAATCTCAACTCTTTAATTTTACAGCTCAATGGGACTTTCAATTTGACAAGAAAGTTCTATTTATATAATGATCATAATAAGTGTCATTCATGTATATATATAATATATTCCAACTTCCCCATGGATGCCCAAGTTTCCTTTGCCATGACTTATAAGATATGCTTAAAAAAAGAAAATAACATAGAATTAAATAAGGCTGAAATGGATAATAATTGCTATCAATAAGGTAAAAATAACCATCCAATTATATGATTAAACTCACAATAACTATATCAATATGAATATAGTTTTAATTGCATGAGAATTACAATTCTATGCATTTTATATCAAAAATAACAATGACTACGAACAGCAAAGGTGGTCGATACTGATTATTGTGGGTTTTTGACATTAATGTTGGGCCGTTGGCCCTCTAAAATGGGTGGTCGGTGCCGGTGATAGGTTGCTCACGATATGAGTAGCTAGCGCTAGCATGACGGTGAATACTAGGGACAAGTTTAGCTCATACCGAGCTTTAAATTTTATAAATATGAATTCTTAGATATAACTTTCTCTGTATATACTATTTTTAAAACATAGATCATACATTCAGATAAATCATAATATATCATGATTTTCTTTTATATTCGAGATAAAAAAATCAATATTTGATATTTTTTCTTTCTATCTCTCCATGGCGTCAATACTATATATATTATGTTTCGGGTTTTTAGTGGGTATTGATACAAATCAACTATCTTCCTCCAACTATGAGTAAGAGTTATTTTAGAACATACCAATTGTATCATAAATATCGTTTATGCGATATGGTTTTCTTTTGATTAGCCTATATGATGGTTAAATCATTAATTTACCTTCATTAACAATAATTTGACAATATTAAAAATCATTAGAGTTGCCCTTAGCTGTATAAGCCACAACATAGGCCTTTAGGATCGCATTTAGAGATAAAATTGTGCAAAAAAGTACTTTTGCTGCGTTAATGATATATTTGGTTGGTGGGAATAAAATGTTTATTCTCATATTATTATCAGTGAAATATTTGCTCATACGTTTGACTACTTCATTGTAAAAAATAATTATTCTCGGATAAAAAATATTTTTTAAATTAAGGAATAAAAAATACTAAATTTTATTTACTATTATTTATTCTTTATATTTAATGAATAGCTATTTTTAAAAATATTATCATTTTGCCTATAATATCTTCAACATTCGTACCATTATTTGAAATCCTATATTATTTTTTTTACTATTATTACAAACAAAATATTAGAAAATTAATTCGTAATTTATTCATAATTATTTCAAATAAGTAACTAAATAGAAAATAATAAATTTTAACTTTATTCTTATTTAATTTAATTTTTTAAAAATAATTATTTTATTTTTATTATTTTTTATTTTAATAATCAAATATATCATAAGAGTTAAATATTACAGAAAGTAACATATTTGTCATCTTATATTTGCTATAAGATTCCTTCGTTAGTGTTTATTAGGCAAACCCTGTGATTTCTCTTTTAATGTTTAGATAATATTCTACTTTATCTGTGTCTTTGTATTATTCATAGATAATACAATTCTAATATCCTTTTAGTTTGTGTATTTTATATATTGTGTTATATTCATAATTTTGAGTGAAAAATGACTACTGAAATGAAGAAAATATTAACTTTTGATATTGAGTTCTTATCCAATAGTTTCTTTTTTATTACTTACATTTGATTATATTTGCTAGATTTTAACAAAATTTATAATATCTTAGGTCTTCGTTTAAATTATTTTAATATTAATTTTAATTTAGATAATTTAAATATGATAAAAAATAATTAAATATTATAAAATTTTAAAGGATATTCAAATCAGTCTATTATCGTTTGAGGTGCAGAGGTGTTGACACTTGAGTATCGATTAGGTAAAAAAATAAAAATAAATAAATAAGAAGAGGGGAAAAAAAGGTAAAGAAAAAAGGAACAAAAAAAAGGAGATAAAAAGGGGAAAGGGGGAGGCAGTGTGGCAGAGTGGAAGCAGGGGAGAGGAAAAGAGAAGGAGAGGGAGAGAGAGAGAGAGAGAGAGTGATGGGAGGAAGAAGAAGTAGAAGGAGGGAGAGAGACGGAGAGGGACAAGAGAAGGGATTGGCACGAGGAAGAGAAGGGAGGGTAAGCGGCGCATGGATGAAGGCCAATGCAAGGAGAGAGAGAGAGGCGTGAGAAACGCACACGGCAGGAGAGAGGAGTCGTTTAGCTCATTGTTTAGCTCATACGGTGAATACATGTACTTATAATTTTTATATTTGGTTTGATTTAATATCTAATATATTTTGACTACTATTTAAATGTTTTACAAATATACATGTTATTTTTATACATCTCATCTATTTATCCCATACATATATGTATGATTTATAGGTTAATTTGGTAGTTTTTGTTCAGATTTTATGATTTTTAGAGAGTTTTATTATTTTATAAAAGTCTAAAAAATATCCAACATTATATATTTTTATATTAGTATATCTGTATGGAAACGAATATGAGACTTATATTGGGTCGTGCATTTTTGCGTGAATGTGTTCGGGGTTTGTAGTCATTACTATCTGTTACATGTTAGCCAACTCCCAACGATGAGATATCTATTATTTGAATTTTTTTTTTTCTAATCACAATTTGACCGTACATCTGATTAGACATTTGATTGGGCACCTAATTAGACATTTGTTATCTAATTTGACATCTGAATTATATCTATTATATATATATATCCTAAGATGATTATTTTCTTATTTAATAACTGTTTTGATTTGATACATAATTTGAGTTTGAGACTGCTATCGGTTTTCTAATATTGTATTTTGTTTGAATTTTATGATTTAATTTCTGATATTGACAATTTAGATCCATTTCCATTAGTTGATTTAACATTATTTTTGGACTCTCTATCTGATTTATTGAGCGTATCTGTTATACTTATATGATATTTATTAAAATTTAGGCTCATTTTCTTATTTTATCCTTTTAGAGTAGAGAGCTCAAATTTATTACAGCAGCTAATTGAGTTTTGATACAGTATCATATTCTCTGGTAAGCATGATATTTATTTAGATATTTATGGCTTCAATTATATTTCGATTGTTATGAATGGAATTTTTTTATTTGGGCTACTTTTAGATATTGGAGTCGACTAAATGTAGGGCCCTGGACAATGTATCGAGGATTTAAGAATTTTTGTCATTATGTGGATGAGTTGTTATTATTCAGTTGTTTTCCCTTATAATTACTTGAAGTAGGTGACGCCTTTATCGCCCAGACAGTTATTCGATAAGTTCTTGTAATAGATTTTAGATCTATCTATTTATACCTAACTGACTTCAAAAATTTTAATAATCAGTTTGGTTATATCACACTCGATTTTGGATTCATTTATTTATTATTTGTTATTTAATTAATTATTTATTTTGATATATTTAATTTGAGTTTATAACAAAATTTCTAAAAGTGAACTCATTTCTCTTATTAGAGTGCAAATATTGATCAAAGGTATTGATAAATGAATTCAACAGTGCAAGCCAAAAGATAGAAGCTATTTAATGATTGTTTCTAAGTTCAAAATGCTAGATTTACTAATAATAGTGATGGATCCAACTACAGTAAGGACTGGCCCAGATCCAAACCAAGGCCATCCATAAAGAAATGGCACACAAAGATTGGAGCCCATAAGGCCAAAACAACAGGGCCAAACTCAGCAACGCACAATGGGCCAGTGGAAATAGGGACCGCACAAGCTTAGCAGACAGCATTTGTGACACGGCCAATCGCAATGGAGAAATCCACCAACTTGGCCAGCGCTGAAACTATTGACGCAGACACCTATGGTCAATGATAAAAAAAAGGCGCCGCTACTATTAGGCCGCTACCGCCATCAGCAGGCCTCGACGAATCACCGACCAAAACGGTAAGGCATATGTCAATAAGGGCCTTTTGTAGTCGCACTACTACTACAAGGCGACAACTATCACATTGATCATGACCATCACCAAGACAAGCTAGTGAATCATGATAAGACATATGGCACGAGCATTCATGCCAACACTATGGCTATGAAGCATTACAAATGCCCTTCGCTATCGCAGGGGAAGGGAAGACTCAAAATCGGCAGACAAAACTCAGAAAGAACCCAACTCTCAGTCAATCATACAGCTCTTACTCTCTCTTTCTAATTCTCAAAGCCTCTCCCTATTAAGCACATCATAGAGCCTAACCCTTAATGAGATCACAAAGCTGCTCCCCGTTAGCACTTCACCGAAGTCTAGACCTCCATTAGAAACAAAGCCACTCCCAGTCAAGAGCATTTTCAAAACGGCTTCCTATCAAGCACATCCTCAAAGCCACTCTTCGTCGAGCCCATCCTCCAAGCCACTCCCTATCGAGCGAATCTTTCAAGCCGCTCCTCGTCGAGCGCATTCTTAGACCCTAATCGTCCTCAAACCTTACTTTCCCCTCTCACAAGTGTATTCACGCATTTTCTTACATCGTCCTTAAATTTTTTTGTCTGTTGAAAAAGATTTTTTATTTGAGAGTTAGAGAATAAATTAGGAATAAGTCTCACCAATTATTTGACCTCTTATTCATTATTCAAATAACACACAAGATTCTCTATACTACCCATCTACACCAATAAAGTAATACTTTGGGGGAGATTTTAAAAATAGTTATATCTATATATATTTTGTAACTTATATCTCAATAATCAAATTCATTTATTGTTGCGTCCCGGGTCCTCGGTTGTTATATAGATTAGGGAGCCTTCGGATGCCTAACTGTTCTGAAGCGCACGTGGAAGGGTCCGGTCTCCGTCCCTGTTAACCTGAGGCCTGCACAATACAATCAACAAACAAGAGGTCAGAGGTCCGGCGAAATTTCTCCCATCAAAGCCACTCCGACGCTCAAGTCAATGAATTTCCGCAATGAACGGAAATGGGGCGCACGCTAAGGGATGCACGGGAGTATGCTGAAAATGCATAGAGGGTGCGTGTTTATTTATGCGAGAGAGAGTGATGAGCGGGTGATGGGAGGCCTGACTCTCGAGGTGCACCGCAATGGGTGGCCCACTTCCTATCGCCCGAGTAGGCTCAGCAGTTTGGATCCAGAGGCTGGCTGGTAAGCTTAAGGCTTGCGACGTGGAGTCAATTGTCTTGGATCCGGTCCCCTCTCTTTGTTGAAGAAGAGGGATGTTATAGGTCCCCTTAGGGGAGTTTTTGGGCACGAGAACTCCTGTTGTTAGGGTTCGTTGGTCGCTGATCACTATTGGAGATTGTTGGCATGTCAGGTGTCATTTTGTAGTGGCAGGCAGACTACCAGGTATTACCTGGCACGCTTGGTCTCCCCCTTGAGCTGGGATTAGCGGGCCGCCTAAATCGTAGGTTGACAGCATTGACCGTTTCTCCATTGGCTGGTTCCTCCTACTCTTTGCTGCTTTTCGGTGGCCGTATTAATGAGCTGCAGGAGGCGCTCGCAGGTTGCTGCTAGTGGGCCGCCATGTAGGCATCCCGTGTAGTAAGGCTGGCACTGATTTTTCTTGGGCTTTAACACTGGACCCAACATTTATTATATTATACAACAACGATATTAAAATAATTTGCAGGCATTAAGAATATGTAAATTAAAATTAAGATGAGTATAGACTATGACAATTGTAAATAGAAAGAAGAATATCGAAAAGAATAAGGGCGCAGATAAAAAGTGCGAGCAAGAAGAGACAAAAAGAGCGCTAAAAGATGAAAATCTAAGAGAATTAATTTTACTCACAAAATCTAAAATTTACATAGTCAAATAAAAATTAAATGATCTAATATAATTTTTTTAATTT
Organism: Nepenthes gracilis; assembly: GCA_033239525.1. Lineage (NCBI taxonomy): Eukaryota > Viridiplantae > Streptophyta > Magnoliopsida > Caryophyllales > Nepenthaceae > Nepenthes > Nepenthes gracilis. The sequence continues at coordinate 10,536,092 of BSYO01000038.1, read as the reverse complement.
AAATATATATATTACTTATTTAAACGGACAAATATAAGTACTTTAAACATGAAACACTTAAAATTAAATACCAAGCATGCCGGTTTGAACAAGCTTAGGCTAAATTATTGATGACTGCAATTTCTTACACGAATATGCCTAAATTTAATTTTAATCAGTTCTGATTTAAAGGTGGCAAATAGGCCATGTTAACTCAAATAGATAGACAAAATAATAACATATAAATAAACATAAGAAATTAACTTATATATATAACAATCGTTTAAGGTAACAATTGGATAAAAACGTCAAAAATACTATTTTAGCTCGAAAACTGAATTGAATAGTTCAACTAATCCATGTTTAGGTTCAATTTTTTATGATTTTAGCTTTAATTATCGATTCAATATTTTTTTGGACACTGCTAGCATGCCCCACTATAGAACGGGTTTGTGTATTACACAGCAATGATACGGTCGTAATACATTCACAACATATGTGTCGCCCTTACTGCTTAAGACGTGGTATGTCTATTATTATTTATTATTATTTTCTGTATGTTTGTTTTATTGTTATTATTATTTTATTCTTCAATATGTTGATACAAATTGTTGTCTAGACTTTAGAGTTAGTCATTTGAACCAATGATAGTTGGAATTTGATAGGCTTTTAATTTGAACAAAATTGCTAAATAAATGCACTCTTGGGTATTTTTAAAGTTATAAGATTCATCACATAATTGTTGTTTTGAGGTAATATTTATTATATTTAGGTTTTAAATGTTTGTTAGGTTTACCTTTTTCTAAAGAGATAGTAATTTATTTGTAGCATATAATATTAGGAGATTATTTAAAATCAAAATTATTTTTTAAATATTTGAAAATAACAATTTAAAAAGCTTGGTCTGTTTGAACATCGCTAAGGCATGCTACCCGCCGCCCAAGAAAAGGTGACATTATGATACTTATGGATTATGATACTTATGGATCTGAGGGAGTTTTATTTTTTTATATTTTGATCGTTTATTTTTAAATAAGTAATTATGATTTAATTATTTAAAAAATTAAAAATTAATTAAAATTAATTATTTTAAAATTATTAAATCATAATTATTTATTTAAAAATAAACGATTAAAATTGAAAAATCAAATCTTTTTATCTCTTTAAGAAATTAAACCCCCTTATTTAGTATTGTTTAGATGTCTTTTTATTCATCTAATTTATATGAGTCTTGCAATACCCAAATTCCTATTTGATTTATTTTGAATGTATTTCATATTTTGGGTTTATTGGATGTGTCGGATTAACAATATTTCAAAAAATTTTGAAGGATTTTGATTCGGTATTTGGTGCTCGAGGCACGAAAACTATAATATGTGCGCCCCATGAACACTTCGAGTGGCACTCAAGCTCAATGTTGGGTATAAAAACGTGAGAGAGTTAGAGTTAGGGTTCGGTCATTCGCGCGGCAAAGCAAAGGGAGGAGAGAGAGAGAAGGGAAAAGAAGAGAGAGAAAGTGGCTATTGAGCATATCGAGTATTCTTTCATCAAATCTACGGAGATAAAGTTAATAAGCAAATATCTGTAATCCAAATCCTTTGCTTATTTTCGTGTTCGACAATATTTATATATATTTTTGAGATTTTCTTTACATGCATGTTATTTTTATACACCCTATTCCTTTATTATATAATATATGTATGTTTTACCGGTTATTTAATGATTTTACACGAAAATTTGTGATTTTTGAGAGGTTTACTATTTATGAAAATCTAAAATATTATATATGTATATTTATGCATCGTATGTTATGGAACCATAAATTAGGCATTGCATCAATCCACATATATACTGTTGAGAGCGAGGTCACTACATGGACCACAACGATTTGAAATCCGAGGGGTTGATATATGTGATTCAAGATATGTAGCATTTGGTACTGCTCCCGACGATGATGTTTAGTATTGACAGGGATATATATGATATGTTGTCTTACTTTCACCGGTAGGAAGATTGAGACGTGTTATAGTTGATCTACCATAATGTGTATTTTAAATAAGAATCATCGTAAAAAATTAATAAAAATTAATATATTCAAATATGCTAATATATAGCTAAACTTGAAGTTGCACCTAAAATCGTGGATGACAAAATATAATGAGCAAATTTTGAGTCTATAGAAGATAAGATATATAGATGGCCATAAATTGTTGGCCTAAAATGAAGCTGAGCCTTGAGTTGTTAACTTAAAACGCCGTCAATATAGCCAAGGTTACTAATAATATTTGGTTATCTAATTTCATACATACTTTATATTTTTACATACATTTACATTGAATTATAATTTAAAATCCGTGGATTGGCTTCCAAATTGGAATATAAAAATGTCTCATACGCGTGAATATGTATTAAACTCATAATATATTTTGATTACATGTTTTGGTTTCGATTTCCTTTAACTTTTGCATATGAGATGAGTTTTGGATCCAAATGATGTTTGTATTCCGCGCGGATGTGGTGATGGTTACGGCTTACACAACGTGACTTCAAATTATGTTATGTTATGATACGATATGATATTATTTATAAGATTTGATCAAATCGTAATTTATTATGATTATATTGCGGAGGACGATTTGATACGGATAATAATTTATTACAATACTATTCCTCTTTTTTTACAGATTTCATAGATCTTGTATTTTATATTATACGATTATGATGTGCTATCCCTTTTCTTTGATTTATATATATTATTTTACATATACGATGATACCTTTTTAGATTTAGACTCACATTTTTATATTTTAACCATTTAAATTAGTGGTCTAGATACGATTGTAAAAATTTAGATTTGATTTGACGCGGCATTATTTTTTGTATTGAGTATGGATAATTATACCTATTAAGCTTTTGATCTTAGGGGTGTATTTAGTTGCGGTGGTTGGCCGATTGTGGTTTGTAGACTTTGTATTAAAAATTATAAAATATTTATATTCTACAGATGAGTTGTTTCATTGGATATCCCTCTTCTGACGTATGAATAACACGTTATATATTTTGTTATCTGAATTTATATTCGATAAGGTCCTGTACAAGTTACTTTATTTAAATCTTATATATGCATGAATTATTATGTCCGAATTGAATTTTATTGTTATTGATGTATTTATTTGTTTTTATATTATGGATTTATTTATTAATCTATATATTTTATATAGGGATGTGACAAGTTTACAGATAAATAAATATATGAGTGGATTTTATAATAATCAAATGTATTATAATAATGTTTTTTAAATATTTTAAAAATGGTTTAATAATAAATTATCGGGGGTGGCGTTCCATATTATAATTTATATTTTTATATTTTTTTGTAAAAGTTATTTTCATATTTTTAGATATTTTTTATATAAATATAAAAAAAAAACTTTAAATTAAAAAATGCTTTTGGGTGAGTTATTCATGTATAACTTGAAACCGCATGTTATTTTTGATAATTTAAATTTAATTTTTTATTGAATAATAAATTATTTTTTTATTGACTTATTTTTATGTATGTTAAAATATTGATAATTTGAATAATATTATTCATCTCCCTAGAAAATATCAAATATTCAAATATCAACGGCTCAAATAAGTTGCCCCCCCCCCCATGGATAAATTATTACTTATAAAAAATGATATTATTCATATTTTTTATATATACCTTTATTATAAAAAAATAACACAGAAATTATTATATTAAAATATTAATAATAAAAAAAGAATTACTTGCGAAAAATCATATTTTTTTGATTCGTATATTTTCAATAGAAGGGTTGTAATAAATGAATATAAATATTATTTTTATTATAAAACGTGTTTTCGGCGCCCCTTAAATGACCTCATTTATTATTATAAACGTTGAAACTGGAATTTGGAAATATAAAAAATTTATATATAGTATTTATTATACTTTTATTTTAGTATAATAATATTTGTTAGATATTTAATTTAATAGTAAAAATAAAATATAATCATTTAGATATTTTTTTAGATTTTAAATATAATCCATTAATTTTTTATCTAACAAATAATATAAAGATGTTAAAAGTGTTATTTAATATACAATGAATAACAAATATATATTTTTGTTATAATTTGAATAATTTTAATATAGTAATATCTTATTTATTTAAATATATTAAATTATTAATAATTCTGCATTAAAATTAATTGGTGTTATATTGAAATATAGAGATATTATAAGTAATTATATTATACTAAATTATAATGAATATAGAGATATTCATATATAAGGTATTGTGTACTAGAAATTTGGGTTATCATATGAATCAGGGATCACAAATCAGATCTTCTTACTGGTCGATCTGACGCGGATCCGCCTTCCATAACTTCAAACCTGAACTCTGCGCAACACAACTAAAAACGAGACATTAAAGGTCGGCGAAAATTGTTCCCACCGTAAACCCTCCGACGCTCAAATCAGAAATCTTTCCAAGAATATAGAAAGATAAATGGATGATGCATATTTGATGAGTGGAGTGTTTTGTTGTATTCAATCGGTGAACGGTTTACTCTAAAGGAATGTCACTTTAAGGGAATCTCTTGGAGGGAGAGGGAGGTCGTTTGGATGGGCTCTCTGCCCGTTGTCTTGGCCCCTTTGGCTCATGGAGGGCTGGCCTCCTTCCCTTTTAGATAAAGTGCCTCTCTGGCCATTTCTCTAATCTCCATTTCTGGAGATTTTCGGAGGTTTTCCTTGCGGTTTTCTCCCGTTCCTCTCCTCTCTTTTTCCTCCTTATGAGGTCTTTATATAGAATGCTGAATCTTATCCATAATTAACCGTCGGTGATAACCGTCGGTTATAACCGCCTGTAGATTAGATAAAGCGGCTAAACTTTTTTCCTGGGCCGGTTATACTGTACTCATTACTAGCCCCCCATGCCGGGTGATTTAAAATTTTTAACTCCCGACATGTTTCTAATGGGACGCTGTTTGTTTGATTTTGTTGACTTACATCTTTGAGAAAATCTTAAGGAATTTTTAATTATATTATAATTGTTGGGCCTCAATATGAAGGCCCATAAAAGTACGGCTCAGAAGAAGGGCCCGAATAAGAGGCCCGGAGATACTCTCGCAAGTTAAGAAAGTCAGATAGCCCAAGTAAGAAGCCCAAGGATCGAGAGCCCAAGAAGTCTTGCGGAGTCTTAGAACTGCCCGAGAGACCAAGAAGAGACGCTCGGACTTTTCCCAGAAGGCCCTCCAAGAGCTGTTTCATCTCACGAGTCCACAAACTCATTAGGAATGTCACAACCGGACAAGGACCGCTCGTTCATGACCGGGAATGCCAGCTAGGCAACTTCGACGGTTCCCAACAACCTGCAACTATTGTCAGTCACCGTCTCAACATGGCACACCTAGTCAAATCAAGATTGTCATTCAGACCCTGCGTATGCAGGCTTACCAGAGGCGCTAGCCGCGTGCCTTACCGCATACGTCTGCAGCATTAAAGGGAGTCGGTGGACCAACTTCTCAACCGTTGGATGGACGCCACGTGTCTTCTCCCAACTGCCTGACTTCTCCTATAAATACACAGCAAGGCCCTCCTTCTAGGGAGGAAACGACGACGACAAGGAGAGACCTCGACCGGACACTCTCTCCCCTAGGTTAACTCCACAAAGAAGAGTGAAAGGCTCCCAGTGAGCATAACTTTTCAAGAGAGAAACATTGTACAAGAGACAGGGAAGGGATTAACCCTCACAACTATACTTTGTAAAGACTTCAACCCAAATAGTGAAGCACTTTTCAGGCCCTGAGTCTCGTGGTTTTTCCTCCCCATTCAAGAGGAGGTTTTCTACGTAAAAGATCCGGTCTCAATCTTCCTCTAACACCCAACACCTCAAACACTTGTGTTGCACGGAAACCACTTATCCGACTGGACGTCGCGGATCCAACACCCCTTATCAACGAGGATCCCTCCTAAGGCCAACCTCTGCATCTCTCGGATCGCGGAACCAGGACGCAACAATAATTAATCATTTTTATAATTTTGATATGAAGTTATAATACTCTGCATCATGATAAAATGATTTCAATATAATATTTATTTTATTATAAATCAGTTTAATAATACTTATATCAAAATTAATAAAAATAAAAATAAATTTTACTTTATTTTTTTTTATCTCTTTTATTTTTTTCTTCACAAGAATTTTTATGATTTGAACATAATTATACAAAAAATATATTGTTTTTTAATAATAAAAGAGATTATTGCCCCGTAAGTAACGGATTCCTTCCTTCTTCGAGTTTGTCACTTTCTCAATGGCTGTTCTCCTGCGTTCTCATTACGTTATCTTGTTTTGTTTTTTAATTAAAAGGAAATAATAGAAAAAAAAAGTATTAATACATCTTAAAAATTAAAATTATTACATAAATTAAAAAGTTAATTATTTTACCTTAATATTTAAATGTAATAAATTAGAATCATATGCACCATAATAAAATAAATTAAAAATAAATGTATACAATATTCGTTTTTTAATATATTCTCAAACGTTCAAATTAATAATTTTTTTAATAAATTTTAAAAAAATATTTTAAAAAAATAAAAAATGATGAGGATGAGTGTATCTTTGAATAATTATGCTTCTTTTGTATACTCAATTGATTGAATAACATTTTCTCTTTCTTTTTATGTGAAGATTTTATTAATGGTAAAAGGTATTGTTTGATTAATCGACACATCAGATCAATACTGACAGTATATAACGACCGTCTCTATTTAATGATAAGATTACCTAGCTTTCAGGTATAGCGTCATTTTAGTTGCTCTATTGTATCGGTTTATTAGGTGACTCATTATAATTTTTTAATATTTAGCTATTCATATTTTGTTCGGTTAGCTCTTCAGTATCTTCTATTGGGCTATTCGCATTTATGTCTATTATTCAACTGAGTATAGAACTAATTCATTTTTATCTATACCCATCTAGTATATTTATATATAATTTTTAAATTTAATATAAAAAATCAAACATCTTAAAAATTTAAATATTTCCATTTGTATTTTTAACTTTTTGTTTTTTATAATTTAACTTGTAAAATAAATATTGAAAATATATATTTTTTCTAATTTTATTCATTTTTTAAATTTTTTTCCTAAAAATCAAACATGGTTTTGATATACAATAGGGAGATATTGTTTTATATAGCAAAATTATCAAACCTTGAGAAATTCATCAAAATTTGCAACAGAAAATAAATATATCTCACATTCTGATTTAACCCTTTTAATTTATAAAATTAAGCTAATTTTGCAAGCGTAATTTAGAACGAAATAATATTAAAATTGTCTTAAATGAAAAAAAAAATGTCAGGAATATTTTTAATAATTTTAATTAAACGTGTAACAGCCAGAAGAACAAAACAGGAGAAAATAAGAGAAATGATTTTTCTAAGATGTTTTACGAATAAATTTAATTGTTTTATTTTTTTAATAATTAAATATAAATATTAAATTATAAATAAATTATAATTGCGTTGAACGTCTAATCGAGTCACCAACCAAATCTACAACAACTCGATTCGCCAGAATCAGGAACAGAAATTCAATAATCAAATCAATTTCAAAATTGAACAATCAATCATCATCTCATCTTCATTAGTAGAGCGTAAGAACTGTAATAATATTTTTTTTTTTCTGTCAAAGAATAGTATGAAAGATGAAATCAATGTTATCCGCCTCCACGGCTGCTTTCGTACCGCAAAGTCCGATCTGCGCAGAGACATCTCCGGCGCCGTCGCCACCCTGGCCAAGATGGTGGATCTGGCGATGCTCGTCGTCGTTAGAGGGCGGGTGGTAGTACATGCGGGCAGTTTGAGGACAGTGAGAATGAAATCTCGCCGCTATTCTCATCCCAGCATCCAACAACTCCACGTACTTCCCCATCCCTCTTACTTTCTTCTTCTCCCGCCGTAGATCTTCTCTTGAATTTCCCCTTCTCCGCCTTGGATTCGGAAGAAGGAGAAATTTGAAGAAGAATATTGAAGGGATAGATTTTGAGAGAATGCTAGAAGACGTCCCAGGGGCAGATGTGAAAGCCCATGGAATTGGGAATTTTTCTCTTTTCTGAAATTTGATTTCTTTGACTTGAGAAGACAGGCTGGGGAGCGTTGGGATTTATAGGCGGGCGGGGTTTGTGCTTCTGGAAGTAGGGTTTCCCCTTCCAAATAATTTTTTTTAAAATAAAATTTATAAAATAATTTTCTTTTTTTTTTTTTAGTCAAAAAAGGGGCGAAGTCTTGCTAATTCCTGATTTCTTTCGCGTTCTTTCCCTTTGGCCGCTTCTTTCCTGGAATATTCCGTATTCTGTCCTTTTCTTTTTCATATTTCCGAATTTACCCAGAAATTTCAATATATTTTTCTTTTTTTTTGGGGTAAGTAAAGTATATTTAACAAGCAATCCTAATGAGTCCTACGTTAGGTTTATTCGAATTGATGACAAAGAAAATTGGATTTAGGGTTTTCTGAGTTTTCTCAAATACTGCAATATTTTTATATCTAAAATTAAAATTATTTTTAATTTTTAGGTAATATAAAACAGATAATTAGATGATATATTATTAAAATCTGATCAGTGAATATTATCGACAGAGTTATAAATTTGATCAGTCAAAAAGATCGAGATAAAGGCAGTAATTATGACAGTAATGGTGTAAACGAATTAAATTTATAATACATATTTAAATTTATACTACATTATTAATAAAAAGTCAGTTATAAACGAATGAAAAAGGAGAACCCGTGTTTGTTAGAGGTGTTTAAGCATTTCAACTACCGTGCTATGGTTGATACTTATTTCTTATCAAGGACTAAAAAAAATGTAATTTTATTTATTTTTTAAATGATAAATGATATTTATATGTCTATCTGTATCGGAAGTATAATTAGATAAAAAAAATTATTTAGCAATAAAAATTATATAATAAAATTTATATTATAAATATATATATATATATATATATATATAAGCTTTTAATTAATTTAGAAGTAAAGGTATAAATACTAAGAATATTGTAAAGGAATAAAACTATATGGTTACGGAACTTATATGTATAAATTTGATGAATAAATGTTATTTTATATATATATATAATTATATATTTAATTATATTAAATTTATCTAAAATAGATATAAAATTTATCTTAAATTTATTTTATCATATATTATTTTTTATATCAAAAATAGTAATTTTAATATAATTAGATATTTAATTAAATGTGTAAATAATATTATTCAATTTACTGTATTGACCCCACAAATATGCCAAGCGTTAGGTAAGAAGTGCAAATAGGTCAAAGAACAGGGCTATACTCACAATTTAACTTTTTATTGGCCGGAAATAAGAAACTGTCGCAAAGCCGCGTCCACCCAAATGAGGGGGGCTGCAACGCGTTTCCCGCGTTGCAGCCCATACGTCTCATTCATAGCCATCGAATGAAATAAACCGACGGCTGTATGTATATATATTAAAAAAAATACTTTAATATTATTTTTTTTTATTTTGATAATTTTTTTGATGTTTGATTTAAAAGAAAAAATGATTATTATTATTATTTTTAAGTTTTGTTTTTTAAAAAATATCGGCCGTCGGATTTTTCATCCGACGGCCAAATGTGCGTCGTACTAGTTTTGACGCGTTTCCCGGCGTCGTAGCCCCCGCTCCCGCGTCCACCGCCCAAAAGATTAAAAATAATTTCAGATAATAAAATATCATCTAAATATTTATAAAAAAAACTATTATTAAATATTTTCACTTATTTATAATTAATATATAATTAATTCAATATATATATATATATATATATATATATATATAGAGTCTATTAAATTTTAAAAAAATTAATTAATTAATCACTAAATTTAAAATATTAATTATAAAAATATAATAAATAATAAAATAACTGATATTGTAATTTTTATATATCGAATATTCTATTTATCAATTTATAACAAAAAAAATTACATAAAAATAAATTAATAAAATAAGGTATCGTATTTTAATAAATGAGTGAAAATAATTAAAACATGATCGTATTCGACGCGAGATGATGACCGGTTCACAGCCACCGGCGGTCGGTGGCGCGCGTGCTTGTATATCAATTAATTATTTTCCTTGTTATGCTTCTGGAATTTTTTTTTTAATTAATAAAAATAATTTATATAAAAGTAAAACAAAAGTATATTTATAAAAATCAAAATCAAAACAATATATTATAGTTAGGGTGTCATATTCTCAAACGTAAAACACGTTAACAAAAGAAAAATGAGTAGAAAACTGATTTTAAGATATTTTTAAATAATAAAATATTTTATTTATTTATTTATATTATATTTAATATAAAAATAAATAGAAAAAAATATTATATTTAATGTATCATTAAATCTAAATTATCGTACAGATTAAAAAGTCACTTATTATTTTACGACAAGTCAAACCGAAACTGGTCTGATTTTTGTCGCATTGAACTTAGGTCCTATATAACACAACGAATAAATAAGAGATTAAAAAATCGACACGATTTGCTTCCCAATTTATCTTCCAATATTTAAATCAAACATATAGATGGAAAGATACGATGAGTATGTGAATGAGGTATAGATACATATAATGGGGGATTGAACATTTGAATGTACTTGACCATTGAGTGGCTTAAAAAGATGGAGGACTCAGTTCCGTTAGATGTGCCCAACCAGGAGGTTTTGAGAAGTAAAGGATTGAGTTTCGCTAAATATACCCGACCAATGGCAATTTTGAGATGGATGCTTTCGTGGGAGAGCAGCTGTTTTGAGGAGGAAGGAACTTCTCGATGATGATGATGGAGAGAAGACCACCCCCTGGACTTCTCTCTAACTACCAACAAGGGGGGCAAGCGCCCGATCAGGGCATGATTTTGAGAGATGGAGAGTCGGGTTCTATTGAGTGTGTTCGGTCAGGAGGCGACTTTGAGATAGACGCGCTCGTGGGAGAGCGGTTGTTCGAAGGAGGAAGGAACTCTTAGGCGATGATAATAGGGAGAGGAACACCCGCTAAACTCCTCCCTACTAGCGTGGGGGTTTCCTACGTCTTGCTATACGAATCATTTTTGCCATCTTGACGTTGTGAGAGTTCGAGTAAACGCGGTGGCTATACAGTTATGAGCCTGGATCAGAGGGTTGCTTCAAAAGTTGAGGATGATACTACTCTATTGGTGTAGCCCATTCGAGGTAAGTGAGAATGTGCTAGGGTGAACATGCTCTATCACCCCCTTTCCCCTCTACTTAGTTATCTTTTCTCTTCTCGAGTTATACTCTTTGAAATCTTCTCCTTCCTCCCGTCCCTTCTCGTTTGTTGTGGAGAAAAGGTGGTATATGTAGAGTGAGAGCTGCAAAGCTTGTCTTGAGGCACTAGTTGGTGATGGTTGTTTATGGGAATTCGTTAAGTTATCCCGGTAATCACAGGTGCTTGTTGGGGAGATTCACTCAATTGTAGTTGCTAGCCCAAAGTGACGCGTGATCAAGGATAATATTTTTGAAATATTAGTTGAGTTGTAAGATGGTTATTGTGACTATATTATGATAAGTTTTCCTTACTGGCCTATGCTTGGCTGTGGGAGCCACATGCTGGTGAGGATACATGAGCCTGCCTTTTGAGTTGGAGTTGCTGAATTGTGGGCCTTATTTGGGCCAAGCTGTGTGGACTTCTGGATCACATCTCAGGACCTTGCATTGGGCTTTGAGAAATCCTTGATAGGTCATCGATTTACTGTATTTTGGGCTTTGGGTCGGCTCACGGTACCAGCCCATCAATATTATGGTTAAAATTAGTTAAAAATTCACCATTTAAAAAAATCATACAAGTGTCTTTATTTAAAAATGTTATAAAACCCGAAAAGGAATTATTTGGAGCCTTATAATATACTCCATCAAAATTAAATTTAGGTCGGATATAAGCCATAATTTAGATAAAAATTTATGATCATTCTGTCGGGTTAGATCAAACAAGGCTAGTTACTCAGGCCAAGAGCCTTAATCGTGTCCATCCAAAAGCCAATTGTACCTGTTCAAGCTAGTCCATTAATATTTTTGTTTTTGGTATATTTATTTAGAAAATTATATCTATATAAAAATATCTAAAAATAGATAACATTTTAAAAATTATAATGCTTTGGATAAAATATCATGTAAGTGAATATTTTTATATAAAGAGTTATTAATAATATAAAAAATATAATATATTAAAATATTTTTTAAAATTTGATATTTATTTAAAATAAAAATATATTTATAAAAATTTATAATTTAAGTCAAGTCAAATAAAACCAATTAATTTTTGGGTAGCTATGCCATGTATTGCCCAAAAAGTTAAGTGGGCCTAATTTTATTACCAAGTCCAACTATAATATTTCGATATGTTGACCTAGCTGTGGTATTATGGCCCTCATCCCAAAGTAGATTTATTTATTTTTATCAATATTTAATTAATCCAATTTTTAATTTAATTGATTTTAAATCTTAAGACTCAAAAGAAAGCCGACAAAGTTTAGAAAATCTCACACAGCCGTTGGATGTGAACCTACAATTAAATATTGATGGGGAAGAACCCAAAATAAGTGTTGGATGCTAGTCGTTAGAGAAAGAATCACATTTTCGTGGAAAACCTCCTCGTAAATGGGGATCAAAAAATAATGTGGGTTGAGATTTTTGCAAATTGTGAGGGTTAATCCTCCTTGTCTCTCACTTAGTGTTTGGCTCTATAAAACTGAGCAACAATAATCCAAGGCCCCCTTTGGAAAGGAGTCTTTTCAAATATTGGAAAGCGGATGGTTGGGAGTAACAATAAATATTTTATTAATATAAAGTACTAAAGAATTATAATTCAACTAAATTCGTGAGTGAAATGATAATTGAACCCGCGCGCCTCTTCCGGCCGGCTCGGGGACATAGTAGGCTTTATGGAACATGACAACATTTAGGTAATACAAAAATCACTATTCAAAATAAAATTTAACGTTCTAAATCTACTTTTTTGGGGTGTTGATTTATGAACCTGCAATTAAATATTGACAAATGACTCAAAATAAAGTAGTGAATCATTAGATCGAAATTTTAATCTCAAATTCCGATCAGAAAGATTTGTAACGATGAATATTTTATTAATATTAGAGTACTAAAGAATTATAATTCAACTTAATTATGGAATGATAATTGAATTTCGACTACACGGTCAACAAGAACATGACAACATTTAGGTGATACAAAAATTATTATTCAAAATAAAATTTGACATTCTAAATCTACTTTTTTATAAATCCAAATCATTTATTTTTAATTCAAAATATCGCTCTTTCATTAATTATTTATTATTAAAACTAATTGTTCAATAAGATATGTAAATATTTCATAATCAAATATATAATTTATATTAAAACATGTTGAAAGGAATAATGAAACAAAATTTAAATGTAAGGTCATAAATTTTTATAACATTCATGCATGGATTTTAATTTTTTTTTTCAATTCTTAATCTACAATACACTATGAAAAATATGTTCAAAATATACTATTCTTATTAATTAAGTATCAATAGGTTTTATTGACAAATAAGTAAATAATTAAAATTTAAATTATGTATATGTTTATATAATCAAAAGTCTTATGGTACTTTTTAAAATTCATAAGTGAATAGCCATATATATAATCCTATATCTGTATGGCCGAATGCTACTTTCAACTCGTAAGTGATGGATTCAAATTTCGAGTACCATTGTAATATTTCATTGCTAATTTTTATAATAGTCATTGCATAACTACTAAAAAATAATATATAAATACAAATAATTTTTTATATTTTATTATATTGAAAAAAATATCATTAATCATTGAATAAATTATAAAATTTTCTTTATAATTATTTTAAATACTTGTTATGTAGTGTATAAAAATTTTACTAGAGGTAAGCTATGCAAAAATTAAAGTAAACAAAGCTACATTATGAAAATTTTGACATAAGGGACTGTTTAAAAATTGCCAATTTTATTTCAAATCTTAAGGTTTGAAATGCATCAAGATATTAATTAGATTAAATAAACCAAGATGGATTAATTTTCTTCATGGGATTGGGGACGGTGACACGATACTGGTACTTATGGGTTGTGAATAATAATGTATGACTTTTGATTATATAAAAATTATCATAATTTGATCTTTAATATTCGTTTTTTATTGATAAGATTATTATCGATTTCTAATTCTTTTTGTTTGATTTTAATATATTTTGTATATTTGCACAATTTGGAATGTCTAACTACTACGAATATATGAATTTTGGAATAACTTTTGTTATTATACATATTTTGATACAATTGATCATTGGTATTTAGTTTTCAAATAATTTATTAGAAAAGGATATTATTTGCCTTTTGGAGTTTTGATTATGATATAATTTTAGCATATTCATTAGTATATGTATCAACATATAAAAGTTATATGTATTGTTGAGTGTTAGCTTACTTTTGTATTTGTTCTTGCTAACCATTCAAATTAGTAAGCTCCGATTACTGGAAGGAGGTTTGGGTCAAGTGATTTGCTATTTGGAAGTTAGTTTTTAAAATGTTAGAATGCTTTAATATTTTAATATATTATTGGATTGGAATTGCAACTTTCATTCATAGAATTTTGATATTCTGGTTTGTATTTGTATTCAGTTAATAATGATGATAGAATTATATAAATTTAAATAATATTTTCTTCAAATTTTATCATTTTGATAATATAATATTAGTTAAGGTATTTTTCTTTATCTATAATTTGAGGTTAAACAATTATTGATATTCTAAGTAACATTTGGGTGTGATATTTGGGTCTTATAACTTTTGCACCCTGATGTTCATTTTGAGTTTTTTAGACAATGAAATAAATAATTAATTTTTTTAGCCCTATTGGTAGAATACTTGATTTACCATAATTACAAAATAATGAATTAATACATATGGTTTCAGGATAGGGATGTGACCCTACTATTATGCACAAGATCAAGTATTGATTATTGCATGCCTATATTACTATCTAACAGATCTAACAATATATAATACCGAATAAATTATAGCATACTGCTAAAGAAAATCAATTGAAGAACATATAAGCCTAACAACACTGCCAGCATTTGAATAGTGCTTGCACCCTACTGCTAGTGGTAGTGGTGTTCGAACTTCACTTTAAACGTCAGATAAATGTTACATATTTCTTAAGTATTATTTTATAAAAATATTATAAAGTGTTATACATTCTATTCTACAAGAAATCTATGATTACTCATTATTAGAATTAAAAAAAACATGATTTAAATTATTGAAGAATAAAAAAGGAATGTTATAAATCCTCCTGCCTCAATGGTTAGATGCTCTTTCTCTTTCTTACGGCTCACCTCCTCTTGGATATCTCACGACTACTCCCTCGAATCGCATTGGGTAAATGGCTACAAGGTAAAAGAGTGGAAGGCTTTAAATGTTTACATAGAAAGAGTGTTAGGGATAAAGTTTGCTAATTTCCTTTAATAGGTTTCGAAATTGGAAGAGAGTGGTTAGCAATTTTTCCTTCTTGGTGCAGTCAAATGTTTGAGCCAAGGCTAGGGTTTTGGATTTCTTTTCATATTCCGGCCGACCTTGAATATAAATTTTCCAATGTATATTTGATGTATAATTTATTCCCAAATCTAACAAATTTTGACTGAGTTTAGAACCATTTGAGTTTAAATAAATCTTTTACTCTTATTTTCAAAAATTTACAACAACAACTAGCCTAATTTGTAATACCCCGGATCCCTATCTGGATGATTTTGATATTGGTTACGGTTTTTGGGTTAATTGGATGTGTTTTTAAGTAATTATATTGTGAAATTTTAAAAGATGTTTGGTTTAGTGGCATGGTGCCTAAGGTGCGCTTGAGATGCCGATTCTAGAATGTCAGTGTTTGAGGCACACCTGAGTCGTACTCGAGTACGCGTCTGGTTATAAATAGAGGCATGGGGCATTGTGCACCATTTGAGTGATGAGAAAAGAAAGAGGAGAGAGAGCATGGGAGAAGAGAGAGAAGGTTTTGTTCGTATTTTTTGTAATATCATTTTGTCAGATTTACTTGGTATAAGATTAAGGTAAGTATCCTTTAACCATATTATTTGTCTGATTTTGCATCTAATAACGTTTTGTTTCGATTTAGAAGTTTTAAACCCGTGTGTGAACTTTTAATTTGTTCGTTTGTTCTCCTTGTGCATGCATAACAATTTTATTAGTTGTTTGAGGATTTTGTTCTATTTTTTATTATTTAAGAATTTTGTGATTTTTTTAAAAAATAGATAAATATCGAATACTGTATATTTTTATATTTGTATAAAAATGAGTATAAAATTTTGTGTAGGTTATGTATTTTCACATACATATGCTAGGGTTATGGTCACTACCTTTAGATTTATTATTGAATATTTTAACCAACTTTCAACGAGAAGATATTTGTTATTAAAAAAATTCTTTCCACCGGCAGTAAATGTTTGGATGTAGTGACTCATCCATTTGGATATTTTATTAAAATTTATAATATATTTGAATATCTAACATATCTGACAAATTTAATGATTATACCCAAATTTAGAGGTGGTAAAATACATTGAGTAATCTTATATATGAAAAACAGTATACATAGATGGACTAACATGTTGGTCTAAACTACATTTGATTTGGTATAAGGTTATTGAAAGTATGTGTAACCATTTCTTAAATTAGTATTTAAATAATCAACATTTAAATTTGGCACATGATTTGTATTTTGTATGGATTTATATTCGAATTTTGATTTGAATTTAGATTTAGATTCGTTGATTTTTCCCGTAGATAGGTTTTAGTATATATTGTATATTTGATTTTGATTATATATTTTAATCCAAATTTTTGATTATCTATTTATGGTGCTTCTCCGGCTTTTGCACACGTGATTGGATCATCAAACTATTAGATTTTGTCATGCATCACAATTTGATCGAGCATTAGATTGGACTTCTGATTTAGTATCTGGATCATTTTTTATATATACGTCGAGAGGATTATTTTCTGATTGGATATTTATTTTAGATTTGATAGATCATTTGAGTATGGAACTACCATTGGTTTTGATATTGAATTCTATCATACATTTGAAGATTTAATTTTAACATTGATGATTTGAATTTATATCTGTCATTTGATTTGACATTTATTGTTAGACCCTCTCTTTAATTTATTAGACACATTTATTTTTATATATGACACATGTTGAATTTTAAACTCATATTTTATATTTTATCCATTCAAAATAGAATATTTAGATTTATTATAGGAGTAGGACAAGATCCGGTGCTGCGTCACATTCTCTAGTAAGCATTATATTTCTCTAGATTTAGATGCTATTGTCTATGCATCAAGTTTTGGATAGATTTTATTTTGGGCTGTCTTTGATTTTGGAAGTAGGGCGAATATAGTCTCTTGGAACATGTATTGATAATATATGGATTTATTTTATTATATGGATGAGTTGTTGTTATCTTTTAGATACTTTTTTTTACCACTGTTTAAAACAAGTCATGATTATTTTATTCAAACGATTGTCTGATGAGATCTTGTATAAATTATGTTTGGGTCCATGTATGTTCGGTATGTCACACCCAATTTAAAATTTATTGATTTCTTATTTGAGTTTTAATAATTTAATTATTTGACCTGTTTGTTTCCGGTTTATGACATAATTAATCTCACACAACAAAAGTAATATTTTTATATAACTAATAAGATTGCTAAAAATATTTGTCTTCTCACAATCTTTGGTTTAATTCAAGAAATAATTGTATGATAAAAATTGAGAAAAAATCAAATTGGGGAATTAGACCATTAACTAAGGGGCCTGTCTCGATACTCGTGTGAGTTTGAGGCTGAAGATGTTCTCATGGTGCACGCCTAATGTAGCGCTTATGCGCGGATTGGATAAATTATATGCATTTGAGCCTTGTTTGGGGGTGAAAGCCTTGTATGAGCCTCGAACCCATCATCCGCAAAATGAAATTAGCATTTGGGCCCATTTATAGGGTTAAATATACAATAGTATATATGTGGGTCTTGAATAGTAATATAAAGCATTTGTTTATATAGGAATAAATATAATTTAAATTTTGATTATTTGCTCATATATTGGTGAGACCCTACTGGCCATTAATTTATAAGAATTAATATAATTTGAGTATATTTTTTATAGTGTATTATAGATTAAGAGTTGGAAAAAATTTTAAAACCTTTACATATGCTATAAATTTTCAAGGCCTTGCATCTGAAATTCTATTATTGTCATTCTAATATATTTTAATATAAATTATATATTTAATTATAAAAAATTATATATCTTACTGTGTAATTAACTCGCGTTCACTTTTATTTTTTTGCTAACCCCATTTAGATTAGCAGCTCGGATGACACTTGCAGGTTTGGATATTGGTTTAGAAGCTCTCGAGGATTCAGGATCATGAATCGGAATGACTTGAATGTTGTATTTCATCTAAGAATAGTAAGCTTTGTGATGTTTATTTTTATTTTTGTTAAATGGTTCTATATCGATTTAATTATTGCGATATATTTGTTAATGATGTAGTTTGACTTCGTTTCTCTTTTCAGTAGTTCAGATAAATTTAGATTTTGAGTACTTTTATTTTTGGCATGGACATATCTTTTTAAACATATTTCGATGTCATAGTTTGGTCAGTATTCTTAGTCATTTTTAAATGTGACATTTTAGGTTCCATAATTTGACTGATTATTTTATTTTCAAACAACTTTTGATATCGACTTGTAATTCACATCCAATGGAGATTTGGGATCGAAGATGTGACTTATCACATTTTCTGCCAAAATAAATAATAATTAAATAAATTAGAAGTCTAAATAACAACATGTAATTTACTAAAATTTTAGATATTTTTGAAATCGGATTGAACACACTAATTTTAAAAACCAAAGAGAAAAAATAATTACAAATTCTAGCAAAACATAAGATCTATCTAAATTAATCTTATCCAATCTCAGGGATAACATATATTAGCCTGCTCGTATCCCAAATACTCGTAAGAAAAAGCGTCAACAAAATCTAAACCGTCAAAATACAAAATCTATATAAATTAAACTAATATAATATTCCAAAATATAAACAAAGTATTTAAATACATTATAAACCCAAGTGTAATTTTTAAAAGAAATCAAATACAAATTCAAAGACAATATATATATAAACCAAATATTCAAATATTATCCGTTTGAATACTATATAAGTATCTAATGTCCTTTAATATGATGGGTTAGAAATAGGACAGAAAATGATATTAAAACTTAACAAGTGTATATATATATAGTAAAAAATGTGTTTACAAAATAGTATAAATTAACAAAAAATAATAAATTATATGTGAAATCTAATCCATAAAATGTTCTAATATGTTAAATATTCAATAAAAAAGCATAAATCTAATTTCATACGTAAAATTTATAATACATATACAAATATCAAACGACATCAAAATATACAAAATCATTTAATATCAATTACCGAATGATTCCAAAAGCACAAAATCTAAAATCTAATATCGGAGAATTTTGATGAAATGCATCAAAACATGTAATTCTCAAAGACCAAAATGTTTCAAATGTCAAATATGATGCCTGAAAAATCTCAAAAATCTAAAAGATGCCAAATTTAGAATCAAGGATCAAAAGACTAATCTTGAGGAAATGCTACATAGACTCTCAATAACACTAGGCTAAAATACTACTATTTAAATATATAAGTGGCCGTTTATAAATTTTTTCCTATAGACAATATCAAACATTATTTTCTTTTACCACTTGTGAATAATAGATACAATCTTTAAATATATTTGATATATTAAGATGTTCAAATAATTATTTATATTTAATTTTTTATAATAGTTCTCAACAAAATATCAAATAGTGAACTTTATAATAAATCATAAACTTTTCTTCTTAGTAGAAAAAATATAAATCAAAACTTTTTTATTTATAGAAAAGTATAAACTCATATAGAGAAATACCATATCTTAGTTCAAGATATTTATATGGAATATCATATGTAAGGCTAAATATACAACTTGCATAACATTTACTTTACAAATAATTTGACATGTAACATATTATTTCAAATATTTACTTAGTTTTAAAAAATAGATAAATTTTTAAATATTGGATAAAACCTAACTAAATTCTAAACAATAGTGAATATCATAAACATGCAACAATATACAAGGTGGATGTGTTAAAGATGGCATTCATGTATAATAAACAAAACATGTAAATAAAATCCAAAGATTTTGGAAGAGATTAAAGAACAAATTTAAAAATATTTATTTTAAACACTTGATCTAACATATCTATTTTTTAAAAGTTTTAAAATCTTTTTTCTTATATTTCTTCATCTTCTCTTTCATTTTTTTTCACAAAATGTCCAAACGGTACACGGGCACATTTTATAACACAATTGGCACGCGAACACTAGAGAGGTGTGAAGCGGGCTCTCCCTAGTTACCTCAATTGCCTACAAGCGCTATGATAGGCGTGATTTAGATGCTAATATTTTATTCGAATTGCACACAAGCGCCTAATAGATATTTATCAGGTGTGTGAATTCTGCTTCAAATGAGTGCAAGAATGAGACAGATACCTTTTAAGCGTTGAGTCAAATTTAAATTTTTTTAAATTTATATAATATAATTATTTTTAAATTAATTTAAAATTCATATTAATGATGTCATAATTTATAAATAAAAGTTAGATATTTTAGGTCTATAAAAAGAGCCTTGAACAAAAAGGGTAGTATATCTACTTACAAGCAGAAAACTAACTATTTGTTTAACCAATATAGGGTAATCTATCCTATAATATAATTTACAATGTTGTTATTATAAGAACACTAACATGAAACTTCACATACAACTCTATTATTGAGTTTTTAGATCAAATTAACCAGTTCCAAATGTGCTATCCTTTGGGTAAGGCATAAGATTATTGTCCCACTTGCCCACCATTTTGCATATTTTTGATTTTTGAAAACAAGCCTTTAATGGAGAAATAGGAGACTATATATTTGCAATACCAATGTGCAACAACCATTTAATTACACATTCTTAAATGATAATAGTTGAAGGATTTGTTGCAGTGAAATGTATAATTTGGAGATGGTGAAAGAAAAATATATTTTTTAATTAGCTACAATTTAGACCATTTGTAAAAAAGAAAAAATAAAAAATATAAAGTTGCTCATAAAAAAATTTGATTGCAAATAATGCAAATTTAAGTTAGCTATCTCACATGTAAATTATCACTAATATTAATAATAAAATCAATTTATAAATAAAGTAACACGAATACTGATAGTAAATAACAAACTCAAGAATTAAATAATTATTAAGAATAAATTTTTAGACTTTTTAAATTAGTCAAAATAAATATATTAGTAAAAATTAACATATAATTCAGGTAATATAAATATATTAACTCTTATTGACTAACTATCAACTATTGACCATACCAAATAACTCATTAAATTTGTGCCCTATAATTTGCATCCAAGTAATAGATAATGAAGATTAAATAACGATTTAATTACTCGATATAATTACTATCATTTATCTATTCAACTTATAATTCTAATTAATGGATAAATATAAAAATATTCTTACTAAAAGGATCTTAAAATAACTCCCATAATTGTGTTTTAATTATTATAACAAATGATTATGATGAAGAAAAAAAAAGAAAAATAGGAATATAAATGCACTTGGATTACATGTAGTAACATTGTTATTCATCAAGGCATTAAAATTTATATGGGGAGACAAAAGTGTATGGCTATCAACTCAATAGTTATAATAAGATATTTTACATAGTTTAGAATTAAACTAAAATAAAATAGAAAATAAGAATATAATTTGAAAAAAAAATTAGAATAGCTTTTATATTTTTATGCATATAATATAATTTATATTGGGTATATATGCATATATATTATTTTTAATGGTCTATTTACTTGAAAATATAAATATATATAAGAAAGGAAAAAGGTTAATACAAAAATATTTTTATATTTTTGAATGTTTAAAAATAAAAAAAAGTTGTATTAAAAATTTAAATAAAAATATTTTTTTTTTTTTTTTTTTTTTTGGGAAAGTTCTCTTTTCCCCTAAACAAATTTTAAATTATTTTATTTTTATTTTTTAAAAATTCCCACAAACATTGAAACTACAATCAATTTATGGTTTTTGTTTTGTATGCTGCACCAATACTGTCGGCAGCCAAGGACAGTACAATCGCCATTCCCAACTGATTACGACTCAGATTCTTCATGCTTATCCATGAGAGCGAGAGCGAGCGAGCGAGAGAGAGTATTCAGTATTCAATGCAGAGTTCAAAGGGAGAAGCTGTGAGAAACAGAAGATCAGCTCGGCACTCCTGAAGTAGATGATAGAAAATGACCATGGTGAGAGACTGAGGAAGATTTATTGAAAATTCAAAATGTTGATTCAAGATTATTCAAGTTCTAATAAACTGTTGAAGACTCGAGAAACCCATTGCGCAAATCATTTCTCCCAACCAAAAGCACTGGATTTCTCTTCATGGGTCTACCTCAATTCCTTCAAAATCGTCACTCTCTCAGTCCTTATTCTCACAATCGTCGTCTTCGTCTTCCTTCGCACTACCGCTGATCCTTCCTCTCTCCTCTGCTTCCGCAAATCCCCACAAAAACCACACAATCGCTTCGATTTCCCCACAGTTGATTGGAATTCAATCGAGCCCATTACCGATAAATCCTTTCCTTACACTTCATTTCGCTACGAGCAGTGGATCATCGTGTCGGTCTCCGGTTACCCGTCCGATTCGGTTCGGAATTTGGTTAAAATCAAGGGTTGGCAAGTGCTGGCGATTGGGAACTCGAAGACTCCTGCTGATTGGAGTCTTGAAGGTACTATATTCTTGTCATTGGAAGACCAATCTAAATTGGGTTTCCGAATTTTTGATTATTTGCCTTATGATTCATATGTTAGGAAGAGTATTGGTTATTTATTTGCTATTCAGCATGGAGCAAAGACGATTTTTGATGCTGATGATAGGGGGGATGTGATTGGTTGGAATTTAGGGAAGCACTTTGATTTGAAGTTAGATGGAGTAGATACATTGCAGGAGAAAATTCTCAAATATACCAATGAAAACCTGAATCGAACGGTTGTCAATCCATATATTCATTTCGGGCAACGATCTGTTTGGCCTAGAGGATTCCCACTTGAAAATGTTGGTGAAATCGGCCATGAAGAGTTCTATAGTGAGACATATGGTGGAATGCAGTATATTCAGCAGGGTCTATCTAATGGTTTGCCTGATGTTGATTCGATTTTCTATTTTACTAGGAAAACAGGTTCCGAATCATTCGATATTCAGTTCGATCAGCATACCCCTAAGGTTGCTTTGCCTCGGGGTTTAATGGTTCCCTTGAATTCGTTCAATACAATGTTTCATTTGAATGCATTTTGGGCAATGATGCTGCCCATTTCAGTCAACTCAATGGCTTCTGATGTTTTTAGGGGTTACTGGGCTCAAAGGCTGTTGTGGGAGATTGGTGGCTTTGTCGTCGTTTATCCTCCAACCTTATACCGACATGATAAAATTGAGGCATACCCGTTTGCAGAAGAGAAGGATTTACATGTCAATGTTGGTAGTTTAGTTAAGTTCTTGGTTTCTTGGAGACCGAAAAAGCAAAGGCTATTTGAAAAGATTTTGCAACTAAGTTATGAAATGGCCAAAGAAGGTTTTTGGTTGGAGATGGATGTGAAATTCACGGCCTCTTGGCTTCAGGACTTGCTTGCTGTTGGTTACAAACCGCCTAGACAATTGGCATTTGGTTTCGATAGGCAAGGATCAGACACCATTAATGGAGAAAAGAGAGCATTTGTTCCTCGAAAACTTCCTTCAATGCATCTTGCAGTTGAGGAATCGGGGACTGTTAACTATGAGATCGGTAAACTGATTAGGTGGAAGAAGAATTTCAGAAATGTTGTGCTCATTGTGTTTGTTAGCGGGTCTGTTGAGCGTACTGCTTTAGAGTGGAGATTGCTTTATGGCAGGATATTCAAAATTGTGATTATTCTATCTGAGCATGCCAATGCAGATTTATCCGTTGAGCATGCCTCCTTGGATCAGATTTACAAGTGAGTTGCTCGGAAGATAAGTTCCATACTCCTATACCCTCCTCCCTTCCGGCAACCCTGTCAAAAAGAAAGAGAGATTCTGAAAGGAAACATGGAAACCATGGATGAAAATATCAGTATCAATATTGATTGTTACTGTGTCGGTATTGTCATATTAGACAATTGTGTCGGCATTTGGTGTATTTGACACAATGTTTTTGTGAATCAAAACTTGGGGAAAATATAGGCTGATATTTTGCATATCGGCTGATGCATCACCGTATATTATGATTTCATTGCTATATTAAAACATACCGATACCAGCATTTGTTGTCGCTGTATCGATATCACCATATTAGGCGATCATATCAGTATTTGCCGTATTTGACACAATGTTTTTGCCAATTAGAATCTAGGGGAAATATAGGTTGATATTTTGCATTTTGGCCGGCATATCGCTGCATATTATGATTCCATTGCGGTATAAAAAAATATCAGTATTAGTCACGGCTATATTGATATTGTCATATCAAGCCATATATATATATATATATATATATATATATATATTTGGTGTATGTCACAATTGTTTTTAAATCAGAACTTGGGAAAAAATATAGGCCGATATTTTATATATCAGCCTAGATATCGTCGTGTATTGCCATTCCGTTGCGATATAAAAAAAAGGACTATTGGTATTGGTCACAGATGTATCAATATCACCATATTATCCGATTCACATCGATATTGATGTATCTAACACCATTTTTTAGGAAATCATAACCTGAGAAACTATAGCCCGACACTTTGCATATCTACTGACATATCTCCGTATATTGCAATTTTGTTGCAGTATAAAAAAAATATCAATATTGGTCACGGCTATGCCAATATTTCTATCGTGCAATACAATTTGGTATTTGATGTATCTAACACAATATTTTTGCGAATTAGAATATGGGAAAAATATGGTTTGATATTTTGCATATTTGGTGGCATATCACTATGTATTGCGATTCCGTATTGATATTGGAAAGTATTTGTATCAAAGGGCCGATATTGATGTATATATCGATTGATATTTGATACAATGCCAGAGACATATGCACTCAGAACTGCCCTTTGATCTACATCAGATAGATTAGGATTCTTTTCAATCTTTTTCCATCTTTAAGAGGATAACTAGAAATCAATCTTGTCGTTGAAATCTGGATAAATGCAAATTCTTATGGAAGACTTTAAGTGGAGTTCAGTCGAGCAATTTCGGCCTCTGAATGCAACCTCACATCCTGTTGAGAAAGGCCGGCATTTCAAACAAGCTGTGAGCTAGACCATGTAGAAAATGGACACAAATGAATGAATTAATGAAAATTCCTATTTCATTCAATGAGAAAAATCAACAATTTTCAGGTAAGCTGTTACTTTTTTTCAATTTTTATTTTTGGGTTGAGATGCTTGGCTTCTGTATAGCTTTTCAGGAGATCTAGTGATCCCAGAAGGTCCAGGAGTTGGCTAAGCACATCTTGCTTGCTCAAGTTTGAAGGCTTCTAGGAGCAGCATAGATATAAATATCAGTCAATATGAATTGATATTGGCCCATAATTTTGATATTTTTTAACATTATGATAATATCATGATATGTTATTGTGTCGGTGAATATCATTCGATACGACCCTATTAGTTAATGATTTTAAAATTTTTTTTTTTTTCGATATATTTGATACCGATATGTATTATTTGGCATGTTTGATACTTATATAGTTTTGACAAATATTTATATCAATATTTTCATCAATGAGGACCACACCTGGGATTGACAAAGAGCTAAATGATCAGAAATCTCAAGAGAGAAGGGTCTTTGAAGGGACAGAAAGCTTCATAACAATGCTTTTAATTATGCAGGTATCTGCCCAAGATATTCGAAGGGTACCCTACAGCTGAAGGGTTTCTGTTCCTCAAAGACAATACCATTCTCAACTATTGGAATTTGGTCCAGGCCGACAAATCCAAGCTGTGGGTAACCAATAAGGTACGCTGAGGATGAATTTTCTGTGTTTACATTAGAATAATTAAAGGTCTTCCCTCCATTTGATCCTCAAATCTTGTCCATCTGTCTATGAGAATTTAAGTATATTTATCATATATATTTCCATAATTTTATTTTATCCTAGAATTAATTACAATTTTATAATTTTATCCTGCCGTTTTCATATTTTGGGTCGCAGTCTTTTATGAAGTTATATTTATTTCTTAGTTAAAATAGTTAGTGTCTATCATGTTTCATGAATGATTTTACGAGGATGATTGTTGCTTGATTGTCTTTTTTCAAAATTTTATTCTATATTAAAAATTATTGTAATTTTGTATTTCATTTTGTCATTTTCAAATTTTTAATCATCACGTTTTAAGAAGTTATATTTATTTCTTAGTTAAAATAGGAATTTGTGCCTATATAAAATATCTAATTTTTATATTTCAAGAATAATATTATGAGTATGACTTATGCCTTGTTATCTCTTTTTATAATTTTTTTCTATACTAAAAATAATTATAATTCTGTAATTTTATTTTATTATTTTCATATTTTAGGTTATTTTTAGAAAATTTTATTTATTTTTTTAGTTAAGTTAGGGGTTGAGAGCCTATTTGGAAAACCTAATTTTTATGTTTTACTATTGATATTATGAATTTGACTATTTTGGCTTAATTTTCTCTCTCCATAATTTTATTACATACCAAAAATCATTGTAATTTTATAATTTTGTTATGTTGTTTTTATATTTTGGGCTTTCATTTTTTAAAAAGCTATATTAATTCCTTAGTTAAGTTAATAGTGGAGTGCCTATCTAAAAAACCTAAATTTTATATTTCATAAATGATATTATAAGTGTGACTATTGTTTAATTATTTTTTTTCGTAATTTTATTATCTACTAGAAATCATTGTAAATTTATAATTTCATATTATTATTTTTATATTTTGGGTTGTCGTCAATTAAAAAGATGTATTAATTTCTTAGTTAAGTTAGAAGTTAAATGCTTATATACGAAACTTCATTTTTTATATATCAATGATATTATAAGTATGATTATTGTTTAATTATCTCATACTATAAGTCTATTCTATGCCAAAAATCATTGTAATTTTGTAATTTTATTATATTATTTCTATATTTCGGCTTATTGTTTTTCAAAAAGTTGATATTTATCTTTTGATTAAAATAAGAGTTGATACTTAGATAAAAAAAAACTTAATTTTAATGTTACATGAAGAGTATATGAGTATGACTGTTGCATGATTATCTCTTTCCACAATTGTGTTCTATACCATGAATTATTGTAAATTTGAAATTTTATTTTATCATTTTTCTGTCACCTTTTAGGAAGTTATAGTGGTGTCCCAAAATCCCCATCCCATAATTTATTCTTAATCAAATTATTATTGCTTAACTAATTATTTCTTTAATTAATCATCTGGACATAAACTTTTATGTGGATGCTTCGACCGACTATATTAATTATAAATTGAGTCCATACATAGAATCCAAATAGTGCTACGTATTAAGTGGCTCCGACACCGACTCAAAATGTGACGTCGAACCATACGTAAGGAGCGATATCTATCTAAAATATAATTAGAATATATAAATTTTTGTGGAATCAAATCATACACCAAATTCTGACCCTACGACCAATCATCGGACAACTTGGTCTAATCATATACCACAATAACATAATTCCATAATCTGCACATTATTTTATTAACCTTTAAGTTGCTGCGTGGCACTCAATATAATTTATTCTGACACTTTAATATTGTTCAGAAAATCAAAATATACATAGCTGCTACTTGAAACATAACACAAACATTACACATTGTTTGAAACCTAAAATACCACTGTTTAAAGGAGTTAACTACTGTCAGGAATCCATAACAACATTTAACAAAGCTAAATATTCATAAAACTATAACTAAGCTTTTCGAATATTCTCGGTCTTCACTCCTACTTATCTAACAATAACTCGCAAGGGTTAGTAAAAATAATAAGGGAGTGAGCCAAAAGTTTAATAAAATACTGTATAATAATAAACATATACATACTTTTGTATTAAAAATATAACAAAAAGGATCAATGTATCTGAATTTAATAATATGCCATAAAATTTCATAT
This sequence comes from Nepenthes gracilis, assembly GCA_033239525.1. Lineage (NCBI taxonomy): Eukaryota > Viridiplantae > Streptophyta > Magnoliopsida > Caryophyllales > Nepenthaceae > Nepenthes > Nepenthes gracilis. The sequence continues at coordinate 10,507,639 of BSYO01000038.1, read as the reverse complement.
AAATATATATCCAACTTAATGCAGATTTTTCAGCTTATTCTTATAATATTTTTCTTAATCTTAGATATTAAAATAGGTTCAATTTTTATTTTATTTAAGAATTAAGGCCAGTAGACCTTACTAATTAAATAAGTGGACAATCGAAACTCGGATTGTGTATAATCTTATATAACCAAAGATCATACGCTTTTATTCAAGTCCTAAAGATGGGCCGTCTATATATCATTCTATAGATGGGGCCATAACTTCTTAACCCGTGGTTGCATAGGTTCGAATATCAATATATCATTATAATAATTAAGATATGCCATAATATACTACTTGTTAAATCATAATCTATGATCCAATATTTAATTTAAAAAAACTCTATATTTTTATTCTTAATTCTTAGTTTTCACCATTCTAAAAAACGTTTCATTACAACTTAGCATAATTATAGAGTTTTTTTTCGTAATTTTGTATTTTTTTATAATATACTCATACTTCTGATGAAAGCCATGTTATGATGTAATTTTAACATATAAGATGCTAAAGGAGCATTTGGTGCACAAAATTTACAATAAGGTGCAAAAATTCAACAATAGTCTACAAAATCAGCAAGTATACCAAATTTTAGATTATGGTAGCTAAATTGCAAGCATTTTTCAGTTTATATAAGACATATGATTAATAGTTTAAAGCATGCAAAGCCTTATATACGAACTTAAGACATGAAATTCGACACAATTTAATAAAATTAGCAGAAATTAGCAACATGACTAAATTTTTACAATTTCAATTTATGTACTTTACATGTAGAGCTTAATTTATTAAATTTCTAAACATGCAAACATATATTATAAGTTTAGAACCTATTGTGGCATGAGATACGAAATTCATCATATGCAAGGTCATTAAACCATGAATCTAAAACATGCACGCAACTTTATTGTAATATGTAGAACATATGTATATGGAACTTGAACATTAACAAGAAGTTTGCATAAAATTTTGCTATTAAATGATGGAGAATGACATGTATGCTTAACATAACACTATACTTTGAGTTTTAAAGCATGCATGTGTATTTGGATAAGAAAATGATCTAAAATATCAACAAAAATTAGCAACAAAAGAAATAGACTTGGATGTATACTTGCCCTAGTTTTGATTTACCCAAATTCTCAGTTGTATTGGCTCAAATTCTGTCCGAAATCCAAAACAACATTTAACAAAGCTAAACATTCATAAAACTATAACTAAACTCTTATAACATTCATGGTTTTCACTCGTACTCATTCGATAAGAATTCATACATCTCATCTGAGGAGTTAATAAAAATAATAAGGGAGTGAGCCAAAAGCTCGGTAAGATTTGCTATAACAGTAAACATATACATATTTTTACATTAAAAAATATAAAGAAAGAATCAATGTATTGGAATTTAATAATATGCCATAAAATTTCGTATAAATATATATCTAGTTTAATGCAAATTTGTCATCTTATTTTTATAATGTTTTTTTTTTTAATCTTAGACATCAAAACAGGTTTAATTTTTATTCTTCTTTAAGAACTAGGGCAAGTAAGTCTTAACGACTAAATGAACAAACAATCGAAATTTAGGTTGTGTATACTTCCACACAATCAAAGGTCATGCATTTCTATTCAAAACCCGAAAATAGGCCGTTTACATATAACCCTAGAGATGGAGCTAGACACCACTTCTTAACTTGTGGTTGCATAGGTTTAAATATCGATATGTTATTATAATATATTAAAATATGCCATAGTATATTACTCGTTGTATCATGGTCCATTGTCCAATATTTAACTTAAGAAAATTGTACACTTTTATTTTTAATTCTTAGTTTTCATCATTTTAAAAAAATTTTCATCATAACTTAGCATAATTATAGAGTTTTCATTCATAATTTTGTATTTTTTTCATGATAAACTTATAATTCTTGTAAAAATCATGCTATGATGTAATTTTAACATATAAGATGCTAAAGTAGCATGTAGTGTAGGAAATTTACCATAAGATACAAAAATTCAGTAGTAGTGTACAAAATCAGCAAGTATACCAAATTTCAAATTATATAGGCTAAATTGCATCTATTTTTTAGTTCATATAAGATATATGATTAATAGTTTAAAGCATGTAAAGCCTTATATATGAATTTAAGATATGAAATTCAACACAATTTAGTAAAATTAGCATAAATTAGCAACATGATTAAATATTTGCAATCTCAATTTATATACTTTACATGTAGGGTTTAATTCATTAAATTTTTAAACATGTAAGCTTATATTATAAGTCCAAAACCTGCGTGGCGTGAGGTACAAAACGTATCACATGTAAGGTCATTAAATCATGAATTGAAGACATGCATGCAGCTGTATTATAATATGTAGAACATATGTATATGGAACTTGAATATAAGTAGGAAGTTTGCATGAAATTTTGCTAGAAAATGATGGAGAATGTACATGTATACATAACATAACATTATACTTCGAGTTTCAAAGTATGCATGAGTATTTGGATAAGAAAATGCTCCAAGATATCAGCAAAAACTAGCAACAAAAGAAATAAGCTTGGAGATACACTTGCCTTAACTTTAATTTACCCAAATTCTCAGTTGTATTGGCTCAAATTCAAGTTCTTTGGCTTTCTCTCTTTTCCTTTCTCTCTTCTCATCAATTGTTTTTCTCTCTAACTCTCAAAACCTCTGAAAAAATGACAAAATTCTGAGTCGGGTGTCAACGTATACTACCTTGTGCTTGAACGTATCTCAAGCGTGCATTGAGCATATCTCAGGCGTGCATTGAGCAAGCTTATTATGCCTGTCAACCTCTCAAGTGTCAGGTCAAACGTCTCTCAAAGGCTGACCTCATAGGTTTCGGTGCTTAGGCGTGGATTGGACCTCATTTATGCGCCAAGTGAACCGATCTAATTTTAACTCTCTAATCTAATTTTTACATCTTTTAACATTAATTTTAATTATATTAATTTAATAATTAATAATTATCATTAATCAAGAACTCAGGTCTTACAATTATATTAATATATTAGTTAAGTTAGGAGTTGAATGCCTATACAAGAAATCTAAATTTTATGTTTCATTTACGATATTAAGAGTTTAAATATTATTTAATTATTTTTTTTATAATTTTATTCTATGTATCAAAAATCATTGTAAATTTGCAATTTTATTATGTTATTTTCATACTTTGAGTTATCGTCTTTCAAAAAATTATAATTATTTTTTAGTCAAAGCAGGAATTGGGTGTCTGTATAAAAAAACCTAATTTTTATGTTTCATGATCGGTATTATCGGCATGCCCTAAGAAATATGAATACTTTTATGAAGCTAAAGTGTCCATATCCGACATGTATTAAATACCAACACTCTTACAAAATATCTTATTTAAACACATTTTGTCATGATTTTGTTTAAAATTTTAGCTAATATTTTATATATTTTGATAATTATAAAGTATAAAATAATAAAATAAAATATAAATATTAATCGATACATAAAAAAAAATTTCTATATGGAATTTTGCATTGGCTTATTAAGTTATATCATCATCATTATTTTACTATAGTATTTTGTTAAAAATATTATAATATAACCTATTTATATTAGTTAAGTTATATAGTTTTATCATAAAATTTTTGGATAAAAAATAAAAATATATATATATTAATTATTAATTTAATATAAATAATATTATTTAACAATAAAAAATTAATAAAGTATGATTCTTATTGGGGTCTTCATCGAACATCATCATCGTCATGCTTTCTCTGTCTGATCTGTCTCAATTCGTTCGATCTTTTTCTCGGTTTCTCAGTCATGCAGTACTGTTTCGGCCTCCGGAAACAACTCAATATGGTTTTCGAAGCAAGCAGCCATGGTGAGGGAGGTCGTGAGCTTGATGCCGGTCCACTTTCAAGTCAGCTACAACGACAATAGCCCGAAAGATAAGGTCATCACCATCTGCAGTTCAGATGTGTTTTACCTTCCCCGCAGGCTCGTAGGTGACTTCATTGACCATGTTGCGCTAGTCGGCAACTTGAAGATCCATTATATGGTCGCCATGCCCCTCTTCTTCGCGGCCATGGATTCTCCGAGCAACTTCGATCCTGTGTTTGATGCGATGATCTACAATGGTGGAGCAACTGCGGCCAATTCTTCAAGTGCTTACTCTGCAAGGGTTCCTGCTCTGCATCCATGGAGTGTTTCTGGAAAACCAGATTTCATGAAACTTGTAAGACTCATGGCTGCCGGTGATCCTCTTTTGATGGAGATCATGTGATTTCTACTGTTGATTTCTGGGCTTGAAGAGGCATCTAGAAAACCAGAAAAGCAAGAAGCAACAAAGAGAAAGTAGGATTTTTTCTTTTTCTGTTTTTAATGTATTTTGGGAATTTCATTTTTCTCAACTGCTTAAGAGATCGGAGGTTGAGGTCTTTTTATGTAATCTTTTTTTCTTGGAGCGAAAATCTTCATAGTCATATTCTTTATATATAAATATGCATGCATATGTACACACATACATATGTGTGCATGAAGTCCGGGGATCTTACTTCGCGTACGGATAAAGTAGGATCTTACTTTACAAATCTGAACAGTCGATTGAAACTAATTGTCCAAATCCATTTATATTACAAATTTTTTTAAAAAAAGTATAACAAATTTTGGCGGTCAGTCGGTTTCAACCAACAACGTAAACCAATAGCCCAGATTTCTGAAGCAGGATCCCCAGGAGGATGTGCGTGATTTAAATAATTAAAAAAATTTAAATAGAGTTTACATATAGATAGTAAATGTCTTGTGTAATATCTGATTTTTATCTATAAATTATAGTATTATTAATATAATTTTAAATCAATGTATAAATAATTATATAATATAAATTTAAGAAAAAATTTGAATTTGAGGAAAGAGGACTGGCGTCTGAATGGTATCTTCTTACGTTGGTGCATATTTGAGGCAGAAGTTAGACACCTAATGTGTGTCTGTAAAATATTTTTTATAATTTTGATAGAATATTGACACCTGAACCATGTTTGATGTGATGTTTATGGGCAGATGAGGTAGATTAAGGGTGCTTAATGCAGGCCTTTCTAATGCTTATGTATCGATTATATTATAAAAGTATGCTTATGGACTATTTTTTTTTATTTTAGAATCCTTTAATTTTATTTATATATATTTTTTATTTTATTTTATATGCATATCACTTTATTTCTTTATTTTAAATATTAATGTATACATGTAATGTTCACCGATTATTTTGAGATTTATTGGGTTTTATTAAAAATTTAAAGAGGTGATTTATTTTTTTACAGATTAAGTAAATATTTTATAGTAATATGTATATATAAAAATATTTGTAAAAAAAAAACCATTAAATTTGTGCACTTGATGTTGCATGTGGTATTTCATATAAGTATTTCGAATCAAATTCTATTTTATCGATATATGAGTTTGTATTTTTTCATAAAATGAAAAGTTTTGATTTATATTTTTTCTATAGAAAGAAAATTTAATATTTTGTTAAAAATTATTATAAAAAATTGAATTAAAAAATATATATTCAAATATTCTAATATATTCGACGCAATTAATGATTGTACTTATTTTCACGAGTGGTAAAAAAATAATATTTGGCCTCATCTATGGAGAGAAATTTATAAATAACCCGCCTATAAGTCTAAATAATTATATTTTGGTGTAAGATTACTAGGAATATTGATAATATTTTTTAATATTGGTTTTTTGGTCATTGATTATAGTTTAGTATGTTTTAAATTTTTAAAATTTTTATCTATATTGTATTTAAGATTGAAATGTTTTAACGTTTGAAATTATAGGTTTTTGGTATAATCTTTGAAATTATTCGAAATTAAATTTTGAGCATTTAGAATCATTTGGCATTTGGTTCTTGGTGATTTCATATTGATGGGTTGGATACTGTGGACCAGCTCAAAGTTTGAAGTACAGCAGATCGATAGCCCGTCAAGGGTTCCTCCCTAGCCTAGTGTAAGGTCCCAAGAGGCCACCGAGAAATCTACGCAGCTCAATTTAGAGAAGGCCCGTAATTCAGTGACTCAAACTTGAAAGGCAGGCCCATGTGTTCCCACCAACACGGGGTTCCTGCAGCTAAGCATAGGCCAACAAGGAAAACTTGCCATAATATAGTTATAATAATTGCCCTAATAGCTCAACAAATATTTTTAAAATATTATCCTTGATCATGCGTCGCCCCAACTTGGTAGTTACAATTCAACGAATATATCCAATAGGCACTTGTAATCTTCAGGACAGTTAGCGAATCCTCGTGAGCAACAATCGCCAACTATGCGCTCTAAGGCAGGCTTTGCAACCCTCGTTCTGCATATACCACATTTCTTTCACAGGAAAGGGGGAGCGAGAGGAAGGAAATGATTCCAAATAGCAGAGCCCAAAAAGAGATGAGAGAATTGAACAGAGAAAAAAGGGGTCAACAGATCATGCTTACCCTCATATTTTCTCACTCAGCTTAAAGGGCTACCCCACTAGAGTAAAAGCATCATTAGCTTTTGAAACAACACTTTGATCCAGGCTCACGACTACATAGGTGCCATGTCTACTCTGGATTCTCATGCCGTTAGGATGGCAGAAAAGGTTCGTGTAGCGAGGCGTAGGAAGCTTCCATTGGTGGTAACTGGGGAGGAGTTCAGCGGACATTCCTCTCTCTATTATCATCGCCTAGAAGTTCTTTCATCCTCCAGACAGCTGCTCTTCCACAAGTGCATCTATCTCTCAAAGTCGCCCCTTGATCGGGCGAACTAAATGGAGCCCAATCATCCATTTCTTAATACCACCCCCGGTCAAACGTCCTTAATGGATCCCAATCCTCCATCTCTCAAAGTAGCCTCATGGTTAGGCGCATTCGTTGATACCCAACCATCCATCTTTTAAAGTTACTCCCTAATCGAGTGCATTCTTCGAAACCCAGTCTTCCAAACAGCCACTCTCCATACGAGTGTGTTCATCTTAAAACCGCCCCCAGGCTGGGTGAATCATTGGAAGCCTAATCCTCCTCCAACAATCAATCTCCTAACTCGTGCACCAGTGCACTTTACATCCTTCATCTTTTTTTTCCTACAGAAAAATTTCTGATTTGAGTGTCGAAGGATAAATTGGGGAGCGAGTCTCGTCAATCATCTAATTTCTTATTTATTTGTTTTATTGTGTAAAATCCAAATTCAAAGTGATGACTCTGAACACGGCGGTAACAACCCTGCAACGATATTGACAGCAATAGCGATGCATGTAAGCCTGTCGATAACTTCCTCTCTCTCCATCGCGTCTTGTTACTCATTTTACACGATTTGACCAACTTTTTCCAAAATCAATACATGTAAACCAAGAATCGATATTAATAAAGAAAAATGAAGGATATACTTGCCTCAATTTCATACTCCTCCTCTGGTGATGACAATGATGGTGGCGGTCGCTCCTCTTCACTCATGATTTCCTTCCCTCACTCACACCATTGCATATATTAGATGGTAAATCACAAAGAGAGTTTCGTTAACTTCTGCTCCTAGCATCGACTCCACTAACAATAGCGGTCACTACAGCTACTTGTGCCGCCTTCCCTCTCTCTCTAGTCTTTCCTCTTCCTCACTTCCTTCTTTTTCCTTTACTTTTTACTCTGGCCCTGCGCCTCCCTGATTATTATTATTATTATTATTATTATTATTATTATATTATATTTTTATTTTTTCTCTTTTTTATAATCTAATTTAACCCTAATCAAATAAAAAAGTAGGATATTACAAGACTGATATATTTTATATTGAAAACTGGATAGCATTAGTTCAATTATGTCATGTGTTATCTGAAATTTGTTGTTATTTTTGCTTTTTAGTCTTTGAGTTTGGTGTGTCTGTCCCGAATATAAAATTATTTAAAATTTTAATTATTTATAGATTATTATTTAAACTATTTATTTATTTAATCATTACCTTCTTGGGTTGGGGATGTAACATCATACTCCAATTTAAAAATTCAAATTTCCTTTATTCTATAACCTCAAAATAATCAAAATTAAACTTTAAATATTTTAGACTCAAATTTTAGTTAGTTTTATTAATTGACATGAACATACAACTTATATGCCGAAACACCTACATGAAATACTGTTAAATTATTTGAATAATGATATCATAACCAAATATAAGATCTAAACACTATACCTCAAGGTAGTTTTGAAAAATCTATAACTATTTGACTTTAAATTATAAGAAAAAAAATACATTAACCAAAATCAAAGTATCAAATTATAAACTTTAAACGTGCTATTGGCCAATAGCAATACATAACAATAATCAAAATCCAAAATCAAAAACTATAAATTTTAACCATTAAGTTGCAATACAAAATCTACATGTCATGATCCCATATTAAGGTTCAATTAAATTAATTCTTTTATCTTTAATTATCTTAATCCAGTTATCTTAAATTAGTTTAAATCTATATATTCAAAAATCAACTAATGAAACAAAATCTCAAATAAATATCAGATGTGAATCTATAAATTGAATATTGTTAATTAATTTGAATTAAGATAATAAGTTAAACTACAAGACTTGAATTGCCATATTGCAAGGCTGCGCTAAACACTGACCATACAATATTTCAAAATATACGTAAGGAAATTAACCCAAATAAAATCAAAGTCTTGAAAGTCACAATTCATTTGAACTATTGAAAGAAATCGAAATAAATTCAAATATCGACATAATAAATTGCCAAAAACTAAATTACAATTCAAAAATATAAATATCCGAAACTAACAACCTAAACTATTATTCTTATTGAATAATAATACAAAAACTGTTCTAAAAATTTTAATCTAACTCTCCTTAATAGTTCAAACTCTTAATCTAACTCCGATAAGTAATCTGAGTTCTCTAATCTAAAGGGGTTAATAGAAATCAAAGTAAGAGTGAACTATTCGTTCAATAAGGTGTATAATTTTTCTAATTAGACATATATGTATATAAAAATATGTTAGAATAAATATGATTAAATTAGATGTAATGACATTCAATAATATATTATGCATAATTTGAGGCTAATAATCGAATTCTTTTTTTTTTTTAAACTATGTATCTTCTAATTTTATTGGAAACGTGCAAAATTTATGGACTAAGGATTAGTAATGGTATCACCAACAAATGTACAAATAATTAAAACTTAGATTATATATGTTTACACATAATTAAAGGTCATATGCTACTATTCAAGATCTATAAATAAATCGTTATATATATAACTTTGTAGATAAAGCCAAACGTTTCTTTCATTTGTGGATAATAGATTCAAATATAAATTTTTATTGAAACATACTAAAATGCGTTATAATATATCTACATTAATTCTCTACAATAGTCCGATTATAATAGAATAGAAAACTTTATACAAATACAAACAATTCTTTATATTTTCTTATATAGGAGAGAATATCTTTATCTTTTGACTGATATAGAGATTTTTTTTAAAAATTCTTTAAATACTTAGCATATAGTCATTATAATTCTTATAGAAATTTGAATATGTAATTTAAAACATGTAAATGTCATAATATGAAATTTTCAAATATGCAAAAATTATTCATTGCAGAAATTATAGAAAATTAGTATAAGTGGTGTAATTTTATCATTTTATTTTAATTATGAACTATGTAGGGTAATTAAGTGTAAATTTAAACTTGCAGAATATATATTTAAGATTAATAATATGTAAAAATATATATACGAAAATTAACAACATATAAAAGTATTTAAACATAATTTTAGAATATACATGAAAATTGTTGTGAAAATTAATTTAAAAGCACAATATACATAACATAAGTTCATAACTTTCTTAAAAAATTTCATGAAATAGGAATGAGAGTATATGTATATGATGTATAAATATCCTAGATATGAAATTATAATAAGTATGAGCAATTGAGACAATAAATATTCATTGATATCAGAAAGGAACGGTAATAAAAGAAAAATAAATTTAGATACACATATCTTATATTTAAAATTATCAAAAACTTATTTAGATTCACTTAAATCCTCATTCTCTAACCTTTTTTCTCTTCTTTTATCTCTTCCTCTAATTTTTTTCTTTCTTTTCTCTTAAAATTTCACAAAAAATGATTAAAAATTGGATAGATGAGCCCTATATGGCACACGTGCTCCTGTCAGGCTACATTAAATGCTAAGGTATAAAATATACAGCGCACGTATATCAATTAGGTATACATCAGATGTGTGCATTTTGCCACAAACACGTACGTATATATCTCTTGGACAAGTATCAAATATAACCAATTTATCTAAAATATATACGAGCATTTTAGAAGAGTTCCTCAAGTATGTCACTTCTGCCCAAAGCATGCATGTGCATGTGTTAGACACTAGTCGGGCGTTACTCAATCTTATGTGTTCATGACAAAATATATACTTTGACCTAAATCTTTATTTAACCTCAATAATTTTATTATTTATATAAAATTTATCCTGATAGAAATTATAATCTAAAATTTGTACCTCATTGCACATTCTAAAAACTATTTTTCAAAAGTTTTCCCTAATCACTATTGTTTGCCGTAAATTTGGGCCATTTAATATAAAAAGTTAGCAAATAATGGTAAGAATAAATATATTGTTCAATAAATCATATTTAATTTTAAATTTTGATATATATGAAATGAAAAATGCGAATGATGATATCATGATCAAAATTTAATATGCTAGTAATATTAATTTTTTGATAAAATATGTAAAAATCGTATACTAATAAATGAACTTGCCAAAACCTGTAGAATTATAGAAATCATATGAAAATCATATAAATACCTAAAATTGTGTGACATGCGAACATCGATCGATATGTACAGAAACATGAAATATAAAAAATTCTTACTAATATATAAAAATCGCGCATCGAAGATAATCTTACAAACAATGTGCAAATGTAAACATTCGAGTTATGATTATTTTTGCATAGTCAAAGGCATATGCCATTATTCATAACTTATGAATGGACAGATTACATAATATTCTTTATAATCAAAACCAAATGCCACATTTTTTATCCATGGATATTATATATAACTTTTGATTTACAAATAATATATAAAGATATATTCGAATATATTTTATCAATTTTTTTATATTGGTAGAGATATTGATTTGATCAAAACTGAAAACTCTATAAAAATAAAAATAAAAATAAAAATAAAATATTTTATCATACTGAAGAAATTAATTTCTTTCATTAAAGTAATATTTTTATCAACTTTTCTTTCAAATATGCGACATACAGAAAACTATTAAGTAAAATTTAACATGCATGAATTTGTATGTATAATTTAGTGATATATAAAACCATTTAAAATAAATTTTTAAAAATTTAATATAATTTATATAATTTTATTAGTTTTTTACAAATATAAAATTTGCGCGCCTGTATATATATTGAATGCATGTAAGGATATTTACTTAGAAAACTCAATAGTTAAATAGAATTTCATAAATTAAGATATAAGCCTTATAAAATTTTATGAAATAAAAAAATTATATATATATATAAAGTATAATTAATTTAAATATAAAAATAACACATGTGCAAAAATTTTAAACAAAAAATACTTAAAAAAGATCAATAATAAAGAAATGAAGAGTTTAAATGCACTTAATTTCACTAAATTTTTACCAAAATATTGCTTAATTTCTCTTAAATTTTAAATTATTTTCTATTATATATATATATATATATATATATATATTATTTTCTCTTTTTTTTTCTTAAAATTTTTTAAAAAATAAATTAAAATTAATCAAATGACCTATTTATAAAAATTAATATGTGTGTGTCAATCGGATACGCTTTAAGCATAGAGATTAAATACATATCATATATAAATATTTATTAAATATTTATTATCTGAATCAGGACAGACGGATTGATTTCTTACGGATGGTTTGAACCGCCTCATTACTCTAACATTTTTGATCTTCATTTTATCTTTTCCTTTAATTTTTTTACTCTTCTATTTCCGTGGCCTCTTTTTATGGCAAAATTTTACCTTTGGAAAGAAAAATGATTAAAAGATTCACTTGAGTTTTATATGGCGCCTTCCGCACAATCTTGCGATATTCCTTTTAAGATGGAATATCCTTGGAAGAGGCTTTGTTATGGGCCTTTATATAAAGTTTTCCTTTTTTTTTTCTTTCTTCTTTTAAAATTTGCAAAATGAGCAAAAATTGGACATATATATGGGTTTTGGGCCATATCTTGGTAGGATTTGGCCTCCAAAGTATGTTCATGATGGGTATGAGAATCCCCTTACAAAAAATATAATCAATCTCAAAGTTATGATCGTCCGGTCAATTCCGGAGTTTGGTGTTGTCGCCAGTCGCTCCCGCCACTACAAGCATTTTACTAAGAATGATTAGAGTTCTTTGGCCAAGTATGTCCTTTCAATGGAGTAAAACGTTTGGCCGGGATCGAATGAGGAGTTGACAGATGTGCATTTTGCCACAAATCGGGCATTACTCAATCTTATTTGTTCATGACAAAGATATCAAACTTTGACTTCCCAAATATTTAAAGTTTAATGTCCACGGCCTTATAAGATAATAATTTTATTATCTAGACTAAAGATTAATAAATCATGACTCACTACACATCCTAAAAAGTTCTTATTTTCAAAAGTTTTCCTCACAAAACATCCCTTCCTTCAATCAAAATGTGCATGTGTTAGTCCTCGCAAAGTCGGTAGCAAAACTTTGACTTAAATATTTATTTAACCTTAATAATTTTATTATCTAGACTAAATTTATCATGATAGAAATTATAATCTGAAATTCGTACCTCACTACACATCCTAAAAAACTATTTTTCAAAAGTTTTCCTAATTACTATTGTTTGCTTGTAAATTTGGGCCATTTAATATAAAAAGTTAGCAAATAATGGTAAGAATAAATATATTGTTCAATAAATCATATTTAATTCTAAATTTGGATATATATGGAACGAAAAATGCGAATGACAATATCGTGATCAAAATCTAATGTGCTAGTAATATTAATTTTTTGATAAAATATGTGAAAACCGTATACTAATAAATGAACTTGCCAAAACCTGAAAAATTATAGAAATCATGTGAAAATCATATAAATACTTTAAATTGTGTGACATGCGAACATCGATCGATATGTACAGAAACATAAAATATAAAAAAGTCTAACATATAAAAATCTAGTATCGGAGATAGTCTTACAAACAATATGCAAATGTAAACATTCGAGTTATGATTATTTCTACATAATCAAAGGTATAGGCCAGTATTCATAACTCATGAATGAACGAATTATATAATATTCTTTATAATCGAAACCAAATACCACATTCTTTATCCGTGGATATTATGTATAACTTTTGATTTACAAATAATATATAAAGATATATTTAAATATATTTTTTAAATTTTGTATAATGGTAGAGATATTTATTTGGTCATAACTGAAAACTCTATAAAAATAAAAATTAAAAAAAATATATTTTATCATACTGAAGAAATTAATTTCTTTCATTAAAGTAATATTTTTATCAACTTTTCCTTCAAATATGTGACATACAGAAAACTAATAAGTAAAATTTAACATACATAAATTTATATGTATAATTTAGTGATATATAAAACCATTTAAAGTAAATTTTTAAAAATTTAATATAATTTATATAATTTTATTAGTATTTTACAAATATAAAATTTGCGTGTCTGTATATATATTGAATGCATGTAAGGATATTTACTTAGAAAACTCAATAGTTAAATAGAATTTCATAAATTAAGATATAAGCCTTATAAAATTTTAAGAAATAAAAAAAATTATATATATATAAAGTATAATTAATTTAAATATAAAAATAACACATGTGTAAAAATTTTAAACAAAAAAAATACTTAAAAAAGATCAATAATAAAGAAATGAAGAGTTTAAATACACTTAATTTCACTAAATTTTTACCAAAATATTGCTTAATTTCTCTTAAATTTTATATTATTTTCTATTATATATATATATATATATTATTTTTTCTTTTTTTTTCTTAAAATTTTTTAAAAAATAAGTTAAAATTAATCAAATGACCTATTTCTAAAAATTAATATGTGTGTGTCAATCAGATACGGTTCAAGCATAGATATTAAATTCATATTATATATAAATATTTATTAGGTATTAATATTATTTTTTAAATAAGTATTAATATTAATTATGCATATTTAAAATATAAATATTTTTATTTAAATTATATTTAAACGTAAATCAATCACATATTAGACGTAATTTGTCGTAATTTACTTCCGTACAGTAAATTATTGACCTGACATTATTTGTGACATCGTAAAAATTTATATTTTTCTGTACGGCTGTCTTTACTTTACCCGCCATAATCAGATATTTCATACGAACGGCTCCAATGGATTCATCCCTCGACTTGAAGGCAGAAATGTACGAGCCGTCAGTCACCATCGATGTCTCTCCAATAATTAAGTCCTTCTTCGAACGAGCAAGGTTCTTCGCCGTGGGATTTCTCTCTCTCACTTGACAATGGCTATGGTGATCTGTTCAGTTTCTTCACTCCCATGGTCGATAACAAAAGCTGTCTGCTACCCATCAAGAAATTTCACGCGCTTCTCTGCTTCTTTGAGCTCACCGCCACCAGAATCGCGGCCATCCCCCACGGAAGCCATTAACCCTTCTCGTAAAACCCTTCCAGAATCCGTCAAAACTTCTGACTTAAACGTTAAGTATGCGATAGCAAACCCTATTGGAAGCTCCATAGCCCGCCTTGCTCAATCGGCGGAATCTTCAATCGAACGGGTAATTTAAATTCCTTGTTTTTGAATCTAGGCTTCGGATAGCGATTGCTGTGTCATAAATAATCTGCCATTAAGCCTGCTATGGTTTTTGTACATTTGAATGCCGAGAAATTAAGGGCGACCTATACCAAAATAATGCTCTGGGGCGTGAGTTTGTTTGGATGGATAAATGGCTTTAACTCTTAAAATAAGATGAGCAATGAACATTTTAGTGGCAAATCTGGATTTGCATTTGTAGAAGAAAAGATGCGGAAGCGAAGGTTAAGATGATTTGAAGATCTAAAAGGTAGGGTAAACGAAGCACACGGCTGAGCTAAGGTGATTTTGTTGGGGTTAGATTTAAGAAGAAGGGAAGAGGTAGATATTGGATAACTTAGAGAGGGGCCATCAAGGGTTGCAATTGCTTCTTCTGATGATGTTACAATAAACTGAGTGAAGAAAGTGTAGTAGATTCATATACCTAACCCATTTTGGGAGACTAAACCTGAATTAGGACCTATACCGACCCAGCAAATGACTAATTGGTGGATAATGATGTGATCATAAGTGGTTTGAGGATGATAGGTTATACGGATGGTTTTTCCTTTAGATTAGATAGAATGATAGATGTGTTTTGTTGCTCATCTATTTTAGAATTTCTGAGAATATAGAAATTTTGAGATTGCAAGTGACTTTTAGTCATAACGGGTATGAATGCAATACTGAGCTTTCACCAAATGGGTGAGTGGTTCTTTAATTTATATTTGAGCGCTTTACACCAAGTGATTGTAAGTTCTATTTCTGGGCACCCCCATGTAATCTTTGTAGGAGCAGGCTTGTGCTTAAGCAGCACTGCAGATCCAAATGAAATTGTGCATCAGGATATAAACTCATTTCTTGGGCTTTTTAGATGAGAAACTATGGGAAAAGGGGAATAAGAGAAGCCTTGATGGCTTGTGAAATAGCAAGCTTCTATTGGGAACTATAGTGTGAAGTAAAGAGTGAACAGTGCAGCCTGATTGCAAAAGTTCTTTCAAGTGATTTGATGTTTAGATGCATTGGAGAACTGATAGAATGCAGACAGTGTATTGGCATTCATGACTTTGCCTTTGTTCTATATTGGTTCTTAATTGACTTGCCAGTATGATTACATTACCTCTTGATAATTTGAATCTTGCTTTGAGATATCATTATGGGTACTTTAACCTCACAAAATCATATTCTTTTTTGTCCTTTTCTTGTGTAGGTAATCTTTGATTTCCGCTTCTTGGCACTTCTTGCAGTTGGAGGTTCCCTGGCTGGTTCACTCCTGTGTTTCTTGAATGTACAATTTCTAATACCCTATTTCTCACTCAACTTGTTTGCATGGTGGTGATATAGTGAAGATTATTGAATCCACATTCCCAATCATTTAGTTACCGACAACAGTAGAAACATTTTTATTTTATTGCCCTTCCTAGAACATGGCAATATGGAAGAATTAGCTGTATCATTTTTTGTTTCTGGGTGCAAATTTTTTATTTCAGTTGCTTGTTCATGGCTGTGTTTTGACATGGGGCTACTGCCACTACTTACCAAAATTTTTCACTTTGTTTCAATGGTAAAGGAAAGAGAATTTCCAGTTCTGAGTGTAATCAGACCTGTACCTGTCCCTGAGGCCAACTCTTTACTGCCTAACTTGTAGATCTCTGCTGCTAAGTATTGCTATCCACTTAGTGTGACCACTAGATGATAGTGATATACAAATGCCAGCTGTAAGCCTAGCATAGCGAGTGAATCAACGGTGATGTACACATTGTTATTGCTGCATCTTAAAAAGATATTTCTGTGAACAACCACAAATTGTGGAAACTTCTATCATAACAATTTGTTTGTAGTTAGGTTTCTGTGCAAGTTTGAATCTCATTCCTGCCAGGGAGTCAGAAATTCTTCATAAATTTGGCTCTTCTAGACAGTTCACCTAACAGACTGCAAGGAGAGAAGTATCTTGGACGAAAGAATTAGCGAAGTAGAAGATTAATTGATTTCTACTTTTCTGGTCATTTGGAAAATCATGGGAAAAGAAAAGTCTCAAATTGGAAAATTCTAATATCATTTGAAGCTGAATATTACTCTAATGTTCACTAAATTACATCAATAGTGAGTGAAATGGACTGAGTAATCCACATGCCATGGTTTTCAGAAGTAAGAAGCTGTTCTTGGATCTTTTTTTTCCTAATGTAACATCCAATATTCATATAAATATGACAACACGTTGTAGGTTTCCAGCATTTTGAGTGCTTCATTGAACTATAAAATTAAACTACGTTCACTGAGGCATAAAAAGCAGATAAGATGCATAGGAAGCGAGATATTTCATTTTCATTCCTTCTTTGGCAGCATAATTATTTTTCTTGTAAATAAGTTGTTCTAGGGGCCTCTCTAAGCTCGATCACATCATGATAGGATTAGCTGTTACTATACTATTTCAAAGGATAGGTAAACATTGTAAGCTAGGTGCTATTATTTTCCCAACAGAAATATTATGAACATTGAAGTTAGTACAAAGAAGTATGTGATCTTCTTATCTTCCATGGATGTATTAGCCTTATGGATGAAAATATCATTATTGGTATTGATACCAATTGTTATTATATCAGTATCAGACATATTGGACAATATGTATTGGTATCAAATATATTGGACGGAAAAAAATATTCTGAAAATTATAATCTGATAAGATTATATCGGTTGATACAATATTTCTATCAATGATTAGCATGAATGCATTGTTACTTCAAAAACAAATGCAATTCTAGACACTTGCAGCTTCTACTTTGGGTGATTCTACAACAACATGCTTCTTCTGACAACTTTTAACCTACACAAGGATTCAACTGCTACATGCACTGTTTTTCTTTTTTTTTTTTGGGGGTTGGCATGAGACTGGATCATTAGCACTCATATTCTCAACATGAAGGCCTCGCAGGCATATGTCAAGTCCTGTGTGCGTTTAGTAGGTTGTTTATAAGTGTTTGTGCGAGATGCTTAAAATCGACTTGCTTTGATTGAGTAACCAATGCATTGCTCCGATAGGTAGCCATTTTGGGGGAGCTCTAGGGTCTGCCTGAAGGCATTTGTACCTGTGGTTAAGACTTCATGGATCAATGTGAAGGCTGTCACGTTCATAGACTTAGGTGTATGGTCTGGGGGCAAATTTATCCTTTGCTGAAAAAAATAAATAAAAAGAATTAGAAATTTAGTTTCTTAGTAATCGAACTGAAATTTTTTATTAATCATTTGAAATTTTTTTATTGACCATATTGAATTCATTTTTTACCACTGTGATACACATCCTTATATGAGATTAGTTGATTTATCACCATCTTTTTACAAAAAATAATTGCACAATTTTTTTAAAAATTTACTCAGTTAAAAAATAATAAAACTAAGGAGGTGCTAATTTTTCATAATAATTTTTATAACATTACTTTTTGTTTTGACCCCACTGGGTAAGAATCTTGGATCCTGCCCCTTCTATAGTCCCACATGGGTTTGAATCTCATGGATCATGGATAAAAATATCGATCAATAATCGATATATTGGCTAATATATATTGGTGTTCAGGATATATTGATCAATATATATCGATATTGGGCCCCCTGATACAATATTTTCCTATATCATGGAAAAATCTTGATATGCCATATTGGCAGTTGCTCAAATATAGACTATTATACCCGATATTTGGTCGATATATTGGTCATATTTGCGTAACAGCTTATAACTCTTAGAATTTTTTTAGTAACGATACATATTATTCGAGTCATCTGATATTGATATGATTGCAATCGATACTTATCCTGTATTTTATTCCATGTCATGGATTCATTAACTGGGTGTAGGAAGCCTTTAAAGTGGTTAATCCCCTGGAATGTGGAACCCACCCATTGAAGTTAGAATCTTCTGCTTGTTTCAATCATGTTTTCATCTCATATATTGATCATTGATTTGTACAGTTGTTGACTACATGTTGGCAGCCCTTTTGTGGATTTTGGTCCCACGTTCAAATATCTATGTGATTATTGCGTGGATGAAAATATTGATATTATATTAGTATTGATCATAATCATATCGATATTGGATGTATATGTATCGGATTTATCAGAAATTTTTTCTAAAAATTATAAACTGATAGATATTGGCCAATATATTACTGATATGGTAACATATTGCGATATTATTGTGCTATCGAAAAACTAATACATTAGTGGATACTTTAGTATTTGTAGAGTAGAAAAATACTACATGAGTATTTGTTGATGCCACTGATTTGGAAGAGATACAAAAACATGCTTTAATCTTTGCAGGGCTGTGTTTACATTGTTGATGCATACAAGGTTTATTGGACAATGTGTGTCAAAGGAATTCACACTGGACAGATGGTTTTACGTTTGGTAGAGGCAATTGGTTAGATTCTCTCAGACGTACTTGATGAACTCCTGTCAATTGCGTTCCCTTACCATTTTCCATCCTTTTTCTTCTTGTGTACTAGCCATAGATATATATATCGGCTGATATATATCGATAAATGACCTCTCATATTCAAAATATAAGCCTATTTATTTGATATTTGGTGATATATTGATTGACACGGCCGTATTAGCTTACGATTTTCAGATTTTTTTCTTTTGATAAGTTCGACATCAATATAGTCGCAACCGATTCCAATATAGATATTTTTACTCATGGTACTGACTCTACTTTTATTTATCGACAATTTTGACCGGCATATGGCTAGGAGATTAGTCAGTTTTTCGTCATCGTTTTACTAAAAATGGTAACATAACTGTGTGTACTTTACTATGTTAAGCAAATAATGGAACTATGAAAATATTGAATTTTCATGATAATTATTATAAATCACTGTGGCTTTCTATCTTGTCCATTGGCCTGTCGGTCGTAGCCTTGATATATTAACTTGCACGCTTGCTTATCCCGCCCATGGGGCAACCTTTTGAAATAGCTGTGCATGTATATTTCCAAGAACTTGTTAGTTTAACTTGTTATCTAATTTGTTGTTAAGCAATATTTTTTCTAGGTCTTTGCTCGGGAATATACCAGTAATAACTTATTGGCTGTTTTTGGCTTTCAGTCTCAGTCGTGAATTAAAATATCAATATTAGTTATGGTTATATTAGTATCAGATATATCAGTTGTAAATTTTTTTTATGAATTGAAATTTGTTAGGAAAATATCAGCAAATATTGGGTATATTAGTTAATATTTTAAATGCCAACTTTTATATCGTATTGTATTACTAATATGATGATATATCACTATTTTTTCATGGTGTTGTGTGGCCAATACTAATATCTCTCTGTTGATATTTTGCATATCAGTCAATATTTCATTCCACAGAGTTAATTATTCTTTGATTATGGAAGTTTGTGTTTTTCAATCAATGCAGATGTGTATCTTGCTGGGACAGTCATGTTGATATTTGGTATGGGCTTGTACGGACTTTTTATTAGTAATGTTCCTCCAGGCTTACCACCCAGCATTGATCGTGCCTTGCAAGGATCATCCTTGTTCGGGATGTTTGCTTTGAAGGTAACGGTAGTTGTATCAAGGATGAAAATATTGTCTAATATATATTAGTATTGGACTTTTTAATACTAATATTTTTTGATACTATAAAAAATCGCAATACATTGTAGTATTAGCGATATATCACAATATATTGGTCTATATAACCGATAGTTGACCAATGTGTTTGCTGATATTTGTCTTTATCTTATAAATTTCAGAATTTTTTTTTGAATATATCTCATGTTGATACGTATGATTTGATATGTCTGCAACCAATATCGATATTGGTGCTGATGTTTCTTCCATACTTGTATTTAAATTGATGATACCCCATTATATTACGAATTTTAAAGATTTTTTTCTTTGAATATATCCTATATCAATATGTATGGTCTTAATATGTCCACAACCAATATTGATATTGATGCTAATATTTCATCCATACTTGCATTTAAATAGATGATACCCCACAGATCATCTCACAAACAATGTAAGGATTTGCACATGTTGACATTTTGGAACGTTGTGCTCCTACTTGCAATTTGGTTGCGTATTGGGGAAGAACCTTCAAGGGAGCAATAACAACAAATAATAACCACACGCTGATTTATTTTGGCTGATTTATGCAAAAGTGCCATGAATGAAAATATCAGTATTGGTCGTGATTGTATAGGTATTTGCCGTATTGGGTTTTAGCATTACCATGGTTGAAAATATTCATATCCGTATCAACCATGGTCATATCAATATTAGCCATATTGGCGATAATTATTGGTATCGGACATTATCGGTTGTAAAATATTTTTTGAGAATCAGAATCTAACATGCAAATATTGGCTATAATATGTCGATGTATCCAGTCAAATATTTGATAAATCAGCCAATGTATTGACTATTGGAAAATATATCGTGATATATTGTCGATACAATTACATATTGTGATTTTGTCATAATATTGAAGTGACTCAATATTAATGTGTATCGGCTGATAATTCATTCCATGATATTATCCTTATTACATGTATCAGATGCAATTTTTTTGTGAAATGGACCAAAAAGAACTGAAAAAATATTAAACGATATATCAGCCATATGTGGTGTATTGGCTAGTATTTTGAATATTGGCAGTTATATTGTGAATTTGTTACAATATCAGAAAATATCAATCATTAATATATATATCGTTTGACATTTTATGTATTGTCCGATATTTCATTCAATGAGACTTGTCTATGGTTGCTGGGAAACCCTAGTTTTCACGTTTCTGCAATAAGTTGCTTCCTGTTCATCACTGATAAATTATTGCATTCTATTGCATTCATCTTTGTAGCTTTAAGGTGAACGACCATATTCATCTGATAACTATTGTTGGACTTTGGTAAATTCTATTGATCCATTTGATTTTAGAAAAATGTATAGTAGAGGAAAAAAGGTTAGGAAGAGTATTTTTATGTTTTTGGATGTCCAAAATATTTATAGGAAAAAAGTTATATGAATGCAAAATTCTTCATTTTGTGGTATTTTACTTTCCACTTATTGCCCTAACTTTTTTTTTTTTTTTTAATATTTCCCTGAAGTTTTATTAGATCCAAACAAACCATGTGTTTGAAATTAAGAAAACTTGAAGGAAAGGAAAAAAAAAGTTAAAAGAAAATATTTTTGGTATTTGGATTAAATGTAAAATTTTAAGAAAAAATGGTTTGAAAAATATGTGTAAAAAAATTAGTATTTTATAAAAATCATTTTTATTTAAAAATAATGGGAAAATTTTAAAAATTGAAAGAAAAAATCGAATGAAACCAAAATCCTGTCCCTTACTCACAGGTACAGCTCCTCATCCTCTCAAATTCTCTCTTCTCCCTTAAAATCATTTTCTTTTTACTATGAATTTTTATAACATCCGATAAAAGAGTATACTCTTCTTTTATTTTTTTCTTTTTAGTTTTTTTTCTTGTTTTTTTCTTTTCCTTCAAATTTTCTTAATTTCAAACACAACCCGAGGGAATGAAAAATCAGTGTGAGGTTCCTTGGAAGTTTGAATGATTATAATTTGGGAAAATTGGGATAAAATAGTAGGAAATCTTAAGGAAAGGTGTCAAGCTGTTCCACAATACTATTTTCCTTAGGGTTATACCCACCCATGTGAGTGGAAATGGGCTTATGCAAATAGCCTCCAGGTGTAGTGATATCTTTGTTTGAATGTTTTTTGTATACACTAATTCAAGCCCACAGCCTTGAACTATAAGTAGGATTAACTGACATTTACTAATTATTCCTTACAGTAAACAATGTCTACAAATAATATGAAATTTAGGAGTAAATTTATGAGTTTCTTGCTGTTTCTGACTTTTATGGAGCTAGCTTGGTATGAACATCCACAGTCTGTTTGCTTCGCTCTTGAACACCGTGTATGTTCATGGCAATTCAGAAGGGACCTATCTGTTTGAATCAATGTCGCCCATCCGAACAGTCATATCCGTTTGAACGTTTCTCATTTCATTTTAGAAATACCTGACACCGTCTTCCTTGTCAAACTGCTCGGAAGGCCTTTGTTTGATCGTGTTTTGCGCAAATAAATTTAAACCCGAAACCTTCAAGCCCGGCACTAATTATTTTCATGCACCAAAAAATAATGATATGAAATTTAGGAGTAAATTTATGGGTTTCTTTCTGTTTCTGACTTACACAAAGCATGGTATGAACATGCATATCTGTTTTTAAACTGTTGTTTCTGTTTGCTTCACTTTTGAACACAATGTATGTTCCCATCAATTCCAAAGAGACCTACCTGCTGGAATCAATCTGGTCCGTTTGAACAGTTTTATCCGTTTAAACGATCAGACCCATTTGAGCATTGCTCATTTCATTTTCGAAATGCCTGATACCATCTTCATCGTTGAATTGCAGGAGAGGCCGAGGTGGATGAAGATCTCCTCGCTCGATGAGTTAAAGACGAAGGTGGGCCATGTCATTGTCATGATCCTTCTGGTAAAGATGTTCGAGAGAAGCAAGATGGTGACCATAGCAACTGGCATGGATCTGCTGAGTTACTCTGTCTGTATTTTCCTATCATCTGCCTCTTTGTATATCCTTCATAATCTCCACAAATCAGAGCCTGAATAATGCCCATAAATATTTGATTAGTGTATAAATATTTTGTATGTAACAAACAAAATTATCCATGTAACCTAGAAATATATTAGGTGCATAATCAAATATACATGGGTTATATAACCCAACGGGATAATAGATTGAATGTATATCCTGTCATGTTTGTTTACGTATTGTTTTGTGACTGGAATTGAAAATATGTTATTATTAGGTAATAGCATTCATATTAAAATGTCTAAATTAGAATGCTTATGTTGGGTCCGATATGAAGGTCCAAGAGAATTCCAAACCCAATCCATGGAGTTATGGTCCACTCGGCAGGTCCAGCCCAACATTCAGAGACAGCTTACGTGGCAGCTAGGCGCGCAGCCAATGGGAATCACCGGTAGCTCATTAATACGGTTGACGGGCAACAGAGGAAGCAAGCCAATGGGGAGAAAGTCAATACTGTCAGCGGCGGCTCGCGTTGCTGCCTACAGTTTCCTGACTAATCCCGGCGCAAGAAGCAGACCAAGCGTGGCCTGCGATGTCCGATGGTTTGCCTGCTATTACAAGGCGACAACTGACACACCGGTGATTACTGTCAACGGTCAGCGGCCAATGAATCCCTGCAAGGAGGATTCTCACGCCAAGGGCTCCAACCAGAGGAGCCATAAATTCCCCTCTCACTCGCAGAGGGAGGGGGATCACTCTCTGAGAGCACTCTAAGGATCACTTTTGGCCAAAGAAAGGATTCTCACATCCTACTCCGATTAACTCGATCAATTGGCCACCGAGAAAATAACAGCCCAGCACCGAGACATACGCCCTTGCATGCGCAAGCTCTCACAAACATAGCCAGCCACCTCTTTTCTCCAGCCTAACACAAGCCACTATAGTTAGTCACCCGCTGCGGTGCGTTTTGGAGCCGGGCCTCCATCATCCACTCATCAATCTCCCATTCCCGCATTCACGCACTCCTTATACGTTCTCAGCATATTCCCGTGCATCTCTAAGCGTGCGCCACCCCCTTTTCGTTTATTGCGGAAGGTTTGCTGACTTGAGCGTCGGAGTGTTTTCGATCGGAGAATTTTCGTGGAGCCTCTGACCTATTGTTTGTTAGTTGTATTGTGATAGGTCCTATATTTATAGAGATGGAGATTGGACCACTCAAGATCATTTTAGGACGACGAGAAAATCAAGATTCTCTAACTAATCCAGTATGACAATAACCGACTCGCATTTAAAAGCTTATATTACTATTTTAAATTTAGATATTTGTTATATTTTATGTAACATGTCATATTATTTCTGTTGATAGTCTATATTAATTAAATAATATTTTAAAGATATTTTAAAAATAATTAAATATATTTTTTGAAATGATTTTGTACAAAATGTAAATTAAGACCTTATAAACGGTAGACCATAAGTAGTTTGACCATTGTTTGGGTCCTTTGTATAGGTGAATATGGTGTACTTTGATTATTATTATTATTTTTTAATTTGAGTTTGTGGGTTAAATTTTATGGTGTAAATATTATATTAAATTTATTTTTTTAAAGATTTGAAATATATTTATTATATTATATTGTTTATAATTGTTGTTTTAAATTTGTTAAATTTGATAAATTTAAATTAATTTTTTTTTAAAATAAAATTGATATTGGATAGTTTGGTTGAATATTTAACATTGCTTTCATTTAATTAATAAAATATATAAAATAATATATATTATAATAATAATAAAATTGAATATTATTTTTAAAATACATATTTATATTTATTAATGGTATCATATTAGACAACAAAGCGATATGATTGGCGCCAAACTTTCTACGGGCTCTTAACATTTCTCCCCAGTTCATCCCTATTCTCCAAAGACGATGTCTTTATCTCCCATGGAGTGAAACAGTGATCTGTGTCGAAACCTTGAAAAAAGTTCACAATGGCTGAACCTCAAGCTAAACGCCCCAAAATTGTCAGGTTCGTCGACGCCCTCCTTTGTTTTTGCATTTCATTGCTTTTCACACTGTTATTTTGTTTTATTTTATTTTTGCAATTTGTTTTTTAGCAATAAACCTAGCTTTAGCTTCTGATTAGGTGCCGAAAATGTTGATCGAGCAATAATGCAGTGTTCTTTTTTTTTTGTCATTTGGTTTGTGAAACAACTATATTGTGTTAGGCGGACTTTGTTCTTGAAGGCTCGATTACGAGGGTTAATTTAGTGATTCGGTTAAATTCTTCCGTTTTCTGATTAATGTTTTTCTTTTTTTTTTTGGGTTTTCAGAGGGGAAGATGATTATTTGCCCGGGAATATAACTGAGATCGAGCTTCATAACTTTATGACCTTCAATCACTTGAAATGCAAGCCAGCTTCACGGTTAAACCTCGTAATTGGTCCGAATGGATCGGGGAAAAGCTCTCTTGTCTGTGCCATTGCACTCGGGCTTGGTGGTGATCCACAGGTTCGTCGAATCTATCGCATGTATTTATAACTAAGTTTTTTCCTATAATAGGAAGCTATTATATGCAACCCCATAGCTTTCCCGGAACTACTAAAGTTTGAACTTTTGACCCTTGGAGTTGTGAATCTAGAAAACGCCAGTTGCATGGTTTGTGGGGCTACCTTGAACTTATGTTTAGCTATTTTATTTTTTTTTCTTTTAAATTATTTGTTTAAAATGTCTTGCAGCTACTCGGGAGGGCAACAAGTGTTGGAGCATATGTAAAGCGAGGTGAGGAGTCTGGATATATCAAAATCACCCTGAGAGGGCACACTTCAGAAGAAGAGGTTAAAATCACTCGTAAAATAGACATGAGAAACAAGTCTGAGTGGTTACTAAATGGTAAGATGAGGTATAAATTTGATCATGTAGTCTTATTTCAGACTCGTGAAAAAGAACCCAAAAATTATTCAGACTCATCTTAAGTGAAATCCTAGAATGTTATTGGCCTGTCTTATTTCACCTGTCGGTTCTCAACTTAGCTCAAAGGGGATAACCAAGGATTATTGAATTGGTATGGATGTTGGTAGTTGACAAAGTTGATGTTTAATTAAATTATTTCATAAATACTTTGCATTTTTTGGGGGTAAAAGTTAATGCAATATCATTTGAGAAATTTGTCCCTCTGCATTTTGGTATTTTATGGTATCTCATCTTTCATTGTGTTTTCTTAGATATTCTCCAAACAGATCTTTCAACTGTTGTAGTTGTACTTGGGTTTGGATCTCCAACATGCTGTATTTAGGTATATGTTATAATGATAATGGAACATAGATATGCAATGGAGTAGATTCCTCTGACTTTGAATCATATATTGGTTATGTCTTAAAACCACAATAGTGGCTAGCAAGTGAATGTAGTTTGTGTTCTTGTTTTAGTTTGATAGGCATATGACATGATACTGGTTCTCTATTGATCATCTGTTTTATTAAAGTAATTCCTCCCTTAGCCCTATCATTTGTGCCAGGAATGGAATCTTTTTTAAAAATTAAGACGTCTAACACATAGTAGATGTAAATTTTACTGCCTTGATGTTGTTATTTTTTCAATCCTGCTAAACTCCACTATTGGACATTTCTGTACCTATCTGGTCACAACTCTGTGGCTATGTAGATTTAGGGAAAGTAATATGTTCTATCATCCCATAACTTTAAACAATGATGACACATGCTATGTCAATTTCAGGAAAAATGGTGCCCAAGAAGGATATAGCTGAAATCATTCAAAAGTTCAACATCCAGGTTGACAACATGACTCAAGTAAGGGGTTTTTTTTTTTTTTGTGTATTTACCCATGTTTGTTTCTGTCCGTGTATTTATCTGTAGAATTATGTCTGTTTTTTGTGCGTGTTTGTGTAGTTTTGAGAATGTATTTAACAAGAGAGGCTGTTGTTGAATGGACTGTATAATAATAATACAAGCCTGGAAATGTGGTTGTCATTTATCGTATGCACATGTATACTTATTTTCCATGCGTCTTTATCCTTCTCATGAGTTACTCATCGAAGTGTGCATTCTTTAGTTTATGAGAGAATAATCTTCCTTTTTTTCTGTTTACATTCTCGATTGTTATTTCTTGTTTTGCTCCAAGACTATTGTTTCATATTGCATGCTTCGATATGCTGGAATTTTTCAAATTTCAAATATTGCAAGTATAGGTTTTAATTTAGTAGTAACTTTTGTCAGATTGTGGTTTTCCTCTTGCTTTATATAGCTGAGGTTTTCTTTGCACGTATTTTTTCAGCTTCTTACTACCAGAATGCTGAAGTAGTTCTTTGACTAGGCTCTTTATGTGCTAAGTTCTAGAAGACTGAGAGTTCACGTGGATGTTGTACAACTTGGATAAATATCATGTTGATATTTAGTGCTTGGGTTAAAACAACCTTAGAATTCAATTTAATATATCTGGGTCCTCTTTTATGCTCTTAATTAGCTGAGTTGAATCATTGTGATATTGGCTGGAAATAAATGACTTAATGAATTTCAATGGACGATTTATGAAGGCCAGAAAAGGCACTTTGGAAATTTAAGGTTTGCAACAGCATTTGCTTCTATCATGTCCTTGTTTCACTAATTGTTTCCCCAATATGTTGGTTGTTCCAATGGGAAGAAAGTGCATAGATTTGAATTTTCAGATGACCCAATTACTTGTCAATTCTAGAAACTCAAATTGTTTATGTTTTTGATACATAGTGAGGCTCTCAGCTCAAAAGCAATCCAATAAAGGATTTCCCAACAGTTTTACTTCCACTTAAAAAAAAAAAAAAAAAAACTATTGCGTCATAGTACATTCTGCCCCCTCAAGAAATTTGAGTTCCAGTGCTATAAAAATTGTTTTAGGATAGTTGGAATATGTATCCTGGAGGAAGATTTGATATTGAATTATTAGTTGAAGTTGAATCCTTCGTCAGTACTAATTTAACCCATGACCCATCTCTTATTTTGAGCACATAACTTTAGCTTATAAGATTATTTATTAAGTGGCTTATATAAGAACCATTGTAGGGGCCCTAAAAATTATAGACTACAATAAATTTTCAAAATTTTCGATAGTTCTATAGTGTTAATTTCAAGTCACGAGATTTGTATCCAAAGGCCAGCATTTGTTTTTTTTCTCCTCAGGTTACAGAACTATTGTAGTGTTCTCCTCATGTTGGTTGATGGACAATTTTCCCCGGAAAACTACTTGTTTAGGATATAGCAAAAATTATCTTGTTTGTTTATTTGCATGGCGAGTGCTATAGAATGGCTCAGTCACGAAGTTCAGAATTTTATTCCAGGGTTCTTGTTTTGTCTGTCTGTTCTTTTTATGTTTAGCAACAGCAGTCTAGTATTTTTCTCTTTCCATTTTCCTGTATTATTTTTCTTCATCTTCTTCCCTTATCACTGTTAATCTTATTTTCTTGCCCTTTTTGGCCAATTAAATGGGGGCGGGTTGTTCTTTAGTTCTTACCTCAAGACAGGGTTTGTGAGTTTGCTAAGTTAACTCCTGTGAGACTGTTACGTGAGACGGAAAAAGCAGTTGGTGACCCTCAACTTCCAATCCAACATGACACTCTTATAGAAAAGAGCCATGAACTGGTTGGACTCCAGAAGGTGAATGCCCATGATCAACTTTTACCTTTGAATATTCTGTAAAAATCTTTGCCTGAATAATATATGTAGATATTCATATACGCAAGTATATGTTTTCTATTTCTGATATAGTGACCATTCTATTTTAGACTGTGGATAGTATCAGAAAATCGTTGAACCAGGAGAGGGCACTTTGCGATGAACAGGAAAGAGATGTCGTGCGAGTTCGTCAGAGAGAAGAACTTCTAGCTAAGGTTAGTCCTGATCTACTTGTGATTAAATAGGGAGTCTATCTTTTTGTCATCATTTGTATCTCTTTTCATTTCTTCTTTTGTAGGTTGAATTAATGAGGAAAAAGTTTCCTTGGCTGAAGTATGACATGAAGAAGGCTGAATACATGGAAGCCAAAAAGCAGGAGAGTGATGCAAAGAAGAAATTGGAAGAAGCTGCGAAGCTGTTGAATGATATTAAAGAACCTATCGAGTAAGGTTTCTTGGTTTCATCAAGCCATTAAAAAACTAAATGTTTGAGATTGGAAAATTATTTTATTGATATTATTATCATGATGAAGTCTCTTTGACTTGTGGTTTTGCCTTATTATTGCACGTGCTATTGATTTATATGCCCACGCCTATTGAAGGTACTTTGTGTTTGTCGCCTCTTTAAACTAGTGGCCTTCAATTTTATTTCTGTTGGTATGGGAGGTCAGGTCAATCTTCAGAGAAATTGCGTCCTTTAATCTTCTTTGTAAGTGTTTGTGTGTGAAAACATGCATGTGTGAACTGCATTCTGTTCACCTCTATTGATTAGTTAACGATGAAGTTTTTCGGAAAATAATAATAGAAAAGGCTTAAAGGTCCCACCTCATAGAGTTAAGTGTATTAATCCTCTTGTGCCATCTCTAAAACCCATTTCTGCCATTGTCTTTCAGTTTTCTTTTCTTTCCAATGTACTAAGCTGTCTTGCAATGGGTGAGACGAGATGAGCAGATGCTCAATAGAAAGAACACAAATTGCATAGAGAATAGGTTTGAGGAATGAGTTTGAGCATCAAATTGGAAAACTTGGCATGATGTCTAGAATTTGAAAAGATTTTGCAGTTTGCACAGATTTGGTAATGTCATTCTATGCTCAATGTTGCCTGTTTCTCTGTTTTCTCCTGTGCCTATGGAACTGCTGGTGGCAATAGATGTATAGGATGCATGAACACTTCCTAGAGGTGTCGTGTCAGTGTCTGTCAAGAATCTGCCATCAACATTCTTTGTTGTGTGTCAAGCACTCTAATGTGTGTTGGGCACTCTAATGCTTTTCAGGCATTTTTGATGCATGTTAGGCACACTATGAGATGTCTCAAGTATTTATTCCTTTTGTGTTAATTCGGACTGGTCTGGGGCGTATTTGAGACAAGTTTTGTTGATTCTATGGTTTTTAAAACAAGAAAGCATTTAAAGAAATCAAGTATTGAGGGAACATAAAAATTAACGAAAACTTTCAAAACATAAGGCTAAGGTGAGAGAGACAAACACTATTAGTTTCCATACACAATCAAACATGACCCAGGAGAGAAGCACCTGATGGTGAAAAATAAGTTTCCATTCTCAAGAGAGAAGTGAGTCTGTTGGGATAGCTGGTGATAGAGACAGGTACTTGCTTAGCTTTCGGTTTGTTCTATTATGGTGAGGCTATTCCTCCTGCTGCTATAAACAACCCTAGGTCTGTTTCTGTTCTCTTCTACTTTGTTGCAAAATTTTGTGTATGCACTAACACTTAGGTTGTTAAATTGCTGCTGTTATATTTCTGTCGTAATTCTATTGTTGAATAATTGTTTGAATACCTCCCTACACTTTTTGTCCTAACTTTCCTGCTCTTTCTGGCTGGAAAAAGGGAATTTAAGCTTATCTTATCCCCTAGCTTTCTCTATTAATTAAGAGAGGGTATTTGGTTGATTGGTTTCCTTTTTTATTTTTTTCCCCTATTGTGAACAATAGCAAACTGAACACAAAGAAAGCCCCCTTAGTAGGGACGCTGGACTTCTGTATAAGCTTCAAACGAAAATTCAGTGGGTCATCCCTTTGTTAGAACTTTATGAAGTGTAAAAACAGTGAAGCTACCGCTTTTACTGAGGTTCCATTTCATCGAATCAGCCTCTACAAACTGCTGGACTTAGTATAACATCTGGAATAACTCTTCCAACTCAGCCGAAGTATCTCCATTGTTCATGATTCATATGAAAGAGTCTCATCTATATTAAACAAGACAGGGAAAGAATCATTAAGAGGAGAAGATCCTAAGCAAGAATCCAATAAAAATCTTATAGAACCGCCTGAACCAAGCACAAAGAAACAAGAGGTTGTATTAACTTCCATCCTTTCTGAATAGTGAATATGCTTCCATAAGCAAACCTCTTTTTTTTTTAATTGAGCTGCATCCGGCGCAGAAAGAATAATATGCAGTATTTGTAGAAGACTGCAACCATCCCAGAAACTGTGTTGCATGTTTTTGAAAACTGCGACCATCCCAAAAACTATATTCTGCGTTGCATGTTTGTTTTTCTCAATCAAAAAATCTCCTAATACACTGAACCAAAAGGGCCTTATTGAACACCAATAGATCTTTCACCCAAGACCTCCTTCTTTCATGGGGAATGCAATTATCATAACCCATTTAAACACCAGAAAATTCAAAGCATTCATTCCTATGCCCCTTCCTGTAAGAAGTGCTTCATAAAACTTTCATGTTTTCTTAGCAACTGAAGATGAAATGTGAAAGACAGAAAGTACAATGGAAGCATGCCTTTGATGAGCATCGGTCTTCCACCTTTCAATAAATATTGCTTCTTGGAAGATGCAAGCCTCTTTTAATTGGATCTCGGATACTTTATGTCCTCACATTCAACCCCAAGACTATATTTGTTGGGACTTTTTATCCGAACGATGGATTCCCATTACTCACATTCTTGTACATTTTGGCCAATGACTTACACCCTTGTATCCTGAACACTCATTTGTGAATGAATATATTTGGCAGGACAACCATATTATTGTTTATTGTCCTCTTGTGAGGTAGCAGGGGAGCAATGAAATAGAATTAATTGCACGTGAAGCCTATGGAAAGATTTATGTTGTACAGCCTATATGATGTTGCATCTCTAGTCTCTGCTTTACTCAAGTACTATGATATGACGTGAAAGTGTTTAGTACCTTGTCCACTTGAAATCTATGGGGAATTGGGAATGGAATGGAGGTGAACTGCATCTAGGCTTTCTTCCTTTTTCTTCCATTTGGGATAGAATAGATGTATCTATGCTTGGATAACCTACATTATAAACTCGACCAGTTCTACTTAACTGGTTCAGAAAATTGTGAAAATAACGATCCAAAGTCTTTTTCTTATTTCATTCATGCCAAGCCCTATGGTAGGCGGTTTCTTTGAAGTTCTTGGGCATGCTCATCTCTCTTATAAAAGGAGAATTTATGAGGCTAAGTAGACAACTGTCCAACCAAGGATGAAAATACCTGCATCGGTATCGGCCATGGCCGTATTGGGGATACGTATTTGTATTAGACGTATCAGACTCAATTTTTTGGTAATCACTTTAAAATTGAGTCATATATTGAAATTTAACCCTATTTGATCATATTTTGATTACTCATTTAAATCAATACTTAATACCAAATCATATATTAGCAAATAATAAAACAACAAAAACAACAACAGATAAAGAGAATGAAAAGCACTCACTATCAAATGACATGCATACTGGTTGTTAACACAGCAAATGCAAATTACATATTTGTAATTTGTATCTTTACATTAGCATAAGGGAAACTCATTCTCAAATAGCACAGCCTGTGAGAACAAGGACAATTCAAGATTTATCTCTCACTCACTCAAGTTTGTATTGTCCTCTATGTGCTGTCCTTAACCACATATATTAAGCCATAATTTGTCTATCTAATTATGGCATGATATGTATTATAATGTACATGTTCTATAAATTAGGAAGGCAATCATGGCCTTCCTATTTAGTTAGACTTGATTGAAATAATTCTACCATGTAATTATATTCAAGATTTCTGCTTAATGGGCAGATCTTGTTTATTGAGAGCAATTCAATCGAATTGAAGTCATTTGACATGGTATTAGAGACAAACTACTGAGATTCAAATCTCTGGTTATTATTTTGTGGCATAATTTGTATTATAATGTACATATTCTGTAATTAGGAAGGCAATTATGGCTTTCCTATTTAGTTGGACTTGATTGAAATAGTTGCTAGTCTTCAAACTTTTAATTACATTCGAGATTCCTATTAATGAGCAGGTCTTGCATAATGACAGCAATTCGACTGAATTCAAACCATTTGACATGGTATCAGAGGCGATATTGAAATTTGAATCATGGGTTTTTTTTTAGTGTTCTAATATTGTAATTTTTGTTTTGTATTGTTTTGTGAGTAAGAGCTGACCAATGGGGAATTTCCAGTGGTGGTTGAAGTATCAAGAGGAATCAATTTGGAGTTCTTGAGCTTCTTGCAGCTGTTTGTCTTGTTCTTCGAATTTGCTTCTATTCTCTTGGTGCTTGCATTTGATCATTTGTCCTCTTCCATTAAAATCTTGTGGTTTTCTTTGTGACTTTTGCTGCAACAAATTGAGAGAAGGAATTCTCTCTTGAAGAAGAGGACACTAGGTCATCTTCTGCGCACTGGAACACTCTAAGTAGTTGTTGACTACTTTGCAGGAGGTTAGGGCTCATTTTTGTTCAAATAAATTTAGACAATTATGGGGCTTCCCTGTTCTTATTTTGGGCTCTGCTTCCCTGACAGATTTTTGGTTTCTTGAATATCTTAAAATCTCATTAGTTGGACTAGTTTTCATCATGTCTTCAAGTAACTCGAATTCTTTTAGGTTACGATTCGCCATTAAAAACTATTCTGCTTAATTAAACTATTTGATATCACCCGGCCCATTATTTCTTTCGCTGTTAAATTAGTCAATCAATTTATGTACACCTTATGTCATCTACATTTAGCTGCAGTTCGATATCTCATTTGCTACCATCATGGGACACCATGTTGTGAGTTATTCTTTCCTGTTGACTCTTTACATCTACTAGTTGCTTATACTGATGCTGGTTGAGCGGGATGTTCTAAGAACTGATGATTTGGCATGAGTTGGTGTATGTTTCTTGGCTATTCTTTGGTTTCTTAGAAGAGTAAGAAGTAATATCACATTTCCAAATCTTCTACGGAATCTAAATATCGTGTAATATTTCTTGCATGTTATAAGATTGTGTGGCTTTGTGGACTTCTAGATGAACATGGTTTTCCCCAATCTGATCCTACTCCTTTTAATATAGACAATACTAGTGCCATTCAAATTGTTGCTAATTTGGTGTATTGTGAGCACACAAAACATATTGAAGGTGACTGCAAAGCTTTGGATACTTGTGTCATTTTTCTTTCTCACAAACCCACTGTTCACCATACAGTCAACGTGCTCATAAAAGCAATAGCTTGTCAGTGTTATCGTTGTCTTGTCGACAAATTGATGCTTCTTGATTAGCCAGCATCAATTTAAGAGGAGATTTCAGCTAGATTTGTTGCCCTTGACAATGTACATTAAGCCATAATTAGTTTATTTAATTGTAGCATAGTTTTTATCATAATGTTCATATTTTCTAAATTAGAAAGGCAATTATAGCCTTTCTATTTTAATTAAACCTAATTGAGATAATTATTGATCTCCACCCGTGTAATTACATTCGAGATTTCTATTTAATGAGCAAATCTCTCACATAATTTGACCGAATGCAATCAATTTGACAAATACTTGGAATTAACCATAATTAGTATGCAATAAGAATTAAATATCCATACGGTAATACAATTACATTTATATAAGTTGAAGTTGAGAAAACTACTTCAAAAAGTCACCACCAGGTCAATCTTTACCTGGAGTATATTTGTTGTTTTCATTGTTTGATTGGACGGTTGATTTTAATATCCTCCTTGTCTTTGCCATTGGTCATTAAAAATTACCTAAAAAGGCCACTACCAACCTTGTCAATTGAAAATCCGTGGTACTCCCTGATTGATCCTGGCTACTCTTACGGTGGAAATTGAGTTGTGGATGCTCCCTAATAATCAGGTTGTGCATGGTATTGATTATGGTAATAAGGATGTCCACACCCATAAGTCAAGAAACCTAGGTGTGAGGTTAGTTTTGAGTCTAAAATTACTATTGATGCTGGGGATTCAAAAATCCCAGTAAAGCTATTGATCACCCATTGAGATGATAAACCTCTAGCTCCTTGGGTCTCTTTCCCTCTTATTCTATAAGTTTGCGCTTGCAGTAACTCAATACCCACCACATCGACTTGTAGGTGGCATTAGAACAGTCTTTGAAATTATGGGAGAGAGGACGACCGATTGATTCAATAATTGGAGATACTAGGCCATCATCATTGTCACCATTATCATAACCCAATGGAGCGTTATCATCTCCATCACCACCTCAAGTCATTACTATTAGATCCAAGCTTCCAGTTAATAGAGTTATCGTCATGTTGCCCTCCTTTTGGCTCTGCATCAGTTGCATTGATACCACCACCACTTTCTTAATCTCCTTAAAAATCGACAGTGAACCCATCTGAATTATTTTATTCATGGCCATCCTGTCTTTCCTACTTTTCCAACCATGAAGCCAAGGGATTATTTTCCTCAAATATATAATCTAAGTTGATTGGATTAAATTGATCTTCCAATTCAGCTTGGATTTTTTGTGACATTTCTTATTTTAGCTTTAAGTTGCAGTGTACATAGACTAAGTTACTCAATACCTTATTTTTTAGCCTATTAATCATGTTTGTGTGTATAAGGCTAAAAGTACTCTAAGTTCTCTTGCACGTTGAGGAAGCAATGGCTTGACTTAGAACCTGGACAACAATTCTCTAAAGCTTGAGGGTAAAATATCTATAATGCATCCATCCATCATTTAGTTGCATAATAAATAATACTAGTGTTAGCAAAATTTTAAATGGTTATTAAAGGCCTATAAGCTATAAGTAAAAACATTGTAAAAATTAAAGAATCAGCAAAACTACTAATTTACTATTTACATGGAATTGTAGATAAAACTATTCTCTATGCAAGATCTGTATACTGAGAGATCAACATTTAAAAAAGTTTTATAAAATGGTCAACACAATCATGGATATGTGAATGAATATTATTGATATTAAAATAGTATGATTGATACTTGAAATTTGAAGGCCAAATAAATTACATACCCAATTTATTGCTCTAATTTGATTATCTAAGTTAGGTTCTAATCTTCTAATCACCTTTTTGACCCTATCTATCACCTTTAAATGGTTGGAAGGTTTGCCTCCCTATTGATATTGGGATATTAAAAAATAACCTAACGAGAACACAATATTAAGAAAAAAAAGTTAATTAGAATTGCTTATAAACATATATAAGAATATAATTAAACAGTAAATATTTTCAAATTAAATTTTATTACATATCCCATGGATGCAACTTTTGATGTAACCAAAAATTTCATATTTGGGCAATCATCTTCCAAATGTTTGCGTTGGAATGACAACCATCCTTAATGTCCATCCATGTTTGGTTCATGGTTTTATAAATAAGTCCTATGGTTGGTTTCTCATACTGTCAACCAATCTTTATACTTTAAGCAAGGGTGCTTGGCTTTTGATAACATCATTAGCACTTCTCTAAAAATCTTTCCCTAAAATTACCTTCCCCACATCATTTCCATTGCTATATTTCGCTTTCGTAAATTTGAGGGATTTATAATTATCCGATTTAAACAAATTCCTCAGCCTCTCTTTATGGAGATAAATGTATTCCACTCAAGGAAGTTTGTAGCAAAATATGTGATAGCAGAGTGCACTAACTCTGTCAATAGTAAACATCTTCATATAGTCAATCAGCTATTTCAACCTGTGGATGTAGCTCGTTATTGTCTCTGTTAGCACATCCTCAACATTTTGCCTCTTCCCTAGATCCTGTAAAATAGGATCTAGACAATGTGTTGCACAACCAATCCAGTAAAGATGCTTTCTCTTTTGTATACAGAGTTGTCCAGTTGTTCCCATTGCCCTCGCATTATTTGTAACAATCTGGACAGCTCAAACTTAGTTTTCCAATGTCATCAATGACCTCGTTTGTCATCTTAAAAGTCTCTTTATTTCTATTATGGACATTTTTGGCATCATTGAACTTGTGAAAAATTGTTCCTATGGGGGATATACACTAAAACATTAGTTAGGTGTTTATGAGTCATACATGTCCATCCTTCACACATAATGGTAACATCCTGTTCATCTCAAATAGGATGCAAACTATTAATCTACTACTTCAACTGCCAATACTTGTCTTCCAGATGAACATTCTTTAGCTCATAACAAGTAGGACCTATAACCGCAACTCCACATTCGGCTGCTATATCTAGTATTGGCTGATAAAACGTGTTGTTTGCAATAACACTTGATGGAATGCTACTCAACTACAAAAATCACCAAAACTATGCCCTAGCTTTTTTTGCAAACTCTTCATTGAGGACTCTTTGTTCTTAGGTTTCTTTGATTTTACTCTGATACAAAATAGGGTCAATTTCTGGAAAATGAGCATCTGTGCCCTTGGGATTAATTTACTACCTCCCACATCTAGTTGCATATGTGTGCTGCTCTTGGATAGTAAAAGATTGAGGCATCCTTGGACCTAATGCCATCCCTCTCTCTTTGCCATTGCTGTCACTTTCCTCAAAACGAGATGATTGGGTTTTGAATTTTTGTCTCTTCTTTTATACATATTGGCTTTTGATGCTTTCTTGTCTAGTTATCTTAAATTGCATATCCTC
Source organism: Nepenthes gracilis (assembly GCA_033239525.1). NCBI lineage: Eukaryota > Viridiplantae > Streptophyta > Magnoliopsida > Caryophyllales > Nepenthaceae > Nepenthes > Nepenthes gracilis. The sequence goes on along the minus strand of BSYO01000038.1, from coordinate 10,469,581 downwards.
TTCCTCTTTGTCTCTTGGATCTATAAGGTCCGAGTTTCTGGACTATGATAATCTTGATTAATTAAGTTAATGTAATTAAAATTGTGATTAAAAGATATGAAAAATTAGGTTAAAAGAGTCAAAATTGGACTGATTAAATTTGAGTTTGATGTGTGCTTGAATTGGGCTTGAGCTTGACCGGGCTTGGCGCAGGCTCGATGCGCGTTTGAGCCCAGAAAACAGTGTATTTGGGCCCGATGCACACTTGAGCTGCGTTCGAGCGCTGATTCCTGTGGCTTGGTGCTTGATGCACTCTCGACGAGCATTGATCTCAGATTTGCGTAGTGCCCGATTTAGGCTCAATTGGCACTGGAGCGCCAGTCTATTATAAATACGACCCCTGAGCTCTTTTTTTGTCATTTTTGCTGCGATTTTTTAGGGAGAATGGGCCTAGGAGAAGAGAGAGAGAAAGAGAGAGAAGGCTTGAGGAGGTCTAACTCAAGTAATTTGAAGCTAAAATTTGGTGAATTTGGAGAAAAGGCAAGTGCACTCCATACTCTCATTCCTTTGTTGCTCTTCTTTGCCACACCCCATGGGCAACTCTTATTCCATTGTTCAGTTTTGTTAATATTTCGAAGCTAGCACATATATATTAAGCATGCATGTAAAGTTTCCATGATTTTGCAGCAAGTCTGTATAAAATTTCTATCCATGTTCACATATTTATACACATGTCTTGAATAATGCTTTTCAACTGCATGCATGTCTTCAATTCATGATTTATTGAGCTTGCATGTAATGAATGTTGTACTTCATGCTTTATTAGATTCTAGTCTTATAAAAATAAGTTGCATGTTTCAGAAATTGATGAAATAAGCCCTGCATGTGAAATATATAAGCTGATATTGCAGAATTTATCATGTTGTTGATTTTTGCTGCATTTTTTCTGAATTTTGCTGAACTTAATGCTCTAATTTCATCCTGTAGCTTTTATAGGTTCTAAATTTATCAACTATATGCTTTATGGAAGCTAGAAAATGATATATTGGCATTTATGGTTTGAAATTCAGTATACATACTGATTCTACATTTCCTGCTATTTTATTGCATTTTCTTTTTTTTTGCTGAAGTTTCTACATTTAACCACCAATTCAGCATTCTATGCCTTCAATGGAATCTGATTACGCTTTTATAGAAGTATAAGTATAAATTGATGAAATTATGAAAGGAAACTCTACAATTATGTTAAGACATGATAAACAGTTCTTCAAAAGGTTGAGAAATAAAATTTATGAAGTTATGTGTAGAGTTTCCCTAAGTTTAATATTGGACCAAGGTTTTGTTCAGCTAATAGTATATTTTAGCATTTCTTAGTATATTATAGTGGTATATCGATTTTCGATCCTATCATCCGTAGGAAAGAATGGCGTTTGACCCGTCTATAGGATTATATGTAGATGGCCTACCTCTGGGTTTTGAATAAGAGCTTATGGTCTTTGGTCGTGTGGAAACATACACAACTCAGGTTTTGATAGTCCGCTCCTTTAGCTGGTAAGATTTACTGGCCCTAGTTTCTATAAAAAAAAAAAAAGAATTTAAGCATGTTTTGATGATAAAATAGAAACAAGATAAGACAAGAAAATTTGAGAATTTTAATATGTAGTTTCTCTGCACAAGTTCATGCATTTGCATTCGATCATGTACCATATGCCTTCCGATATGTTTTGAATGCAAAGTATATATGTTCATTGATATATTACGTGTCTTGTTGAGCTTTTGGTTCACTTTCTTGCTGTTTTACTAACCCCTCAGATAAGATGCATGAGTATTTGTCGGGCGAATAAGAGTGAAGGTCAAAGAGTTGTTGTTTATGTTTTTCTAGGGATGTTTAATGTTTTTATCATGTTTTCGGACGTTGTTTAATGTTTCTCTAGGTTGTAATTTAGTTTAATCTCAGTGTTTGGACAATGAATTGCAATGTATTTGGCTTCGAACAGCATTTAAATGTCTAAAGTATTGTATTATGGCGTCCGGTGTCTACTAATATGCGTTGACAATTTCGTGGAATGAGTTGGATGAAGTTTGTAGCTGATGTCTTAAAGTCTGCAGCAGGTTATTATTTTTAGTTAAGGATCACCGAGGTCTTGCTCCATTAATTTGAATGTTGAACTTGTTTTGGTTACTTGGGCAGGCATCATTTCTTACTATTGGTCTGACGCCACGTATTTGGGTCCTATGTTTAATTTAATATTTTCACGTGGTCGATCGAGGTATCGACATGGAGTTCACGTTTGAATCGTAAAAAAGAAGGAATGATTGATTAGAAAATAATAAATGAATTACAATTAATTTTGACTCGGAATTGGGACATGACAGAATCCACAATGTTGCTATGCCCCCTGAGCTACCAATTGTGTTAGGCCTGCTACTCATTATATCTTCATACAAGTCTCTTTGAATCCTCTTTGTTTCTATTCGTTGCTTCTTTTTCTCATTCAGATGGGTATGCAAGAGTCGCCCAACTTCTTCTGAAACATGGCTACAAGGAGCAATATCTTCCCCTAACATGGCCCAATTGTTATTTTAGCATAGTGATCCCTCCTTTAATAGCTTTGTCCCAAAATTTACATTTGGATTTACTCATTCCCAGCACAGGATCATCAAAACGTCAGCCACATCATCCCCAGGATCCCCTCATTCTCCACCACTGCTCCCCCTACCTCCTCTCTTTGATGTTGACATTTATAAAAATTTTTGAATTCCTACATCACAAGTGACATATTGACAATATATATGAATTAAACTTAACAAGGAATTTTACAAATGATATTTAAAATGAATTTTTTAGGAAAAAAAGAACTTTCAAGAAAAGAGTCGTCGAAAAATTCAATTAATTCAACATATCACCAAACAAATCAACAATAAAATTCAGGGAAAAAGGAAAAAAAAATATTTTTTTAGACAAAAAATCAGGGAAAACATTTCTAGGGAATCAATTCTGGGAAAAAAATTGAGAAACAATGCAAAATAAATCAACAATCAACAACAATAAAATTCAAGAACAACTAATTACAAAACTTGATCTAACAAGTAATCTACATTTTTTTTTTTTTTTGACATGAAAAAATTGAAAAAGAATTCAGCATTCAGTTTTACAAACATGTGAATCAAGTTTTTATAATTCAAATATAAGTTTGAGTAAAATTTGAGATTTACATCGGATATAATTTTTAGAGTTTCAAAAATTACAATCTAAATCTCCTTTTGATGCCAAAAATTTGTATGATGTGTTAGAAATACTATGTTGAAGCTAAATTGAGCAACAAAGAAGAGGAAAAAAGGATCTAAAACAATGATTTTACATTTTTTCTTCTCAAGCAATTTCAGAAAAAAATTCATATTCAAATTTAAGAGATGAGAAATGTTTGAAATTATATTAAGTGTAGGTCTAATTAATTTATTTTTATTTAAAGGAAGAAAAAATTGCGTGAACTGTTACCAAAGACTCATCATCGTAAGTTACTAGATAGAATGCTCATCTCAAGCTATCCTAAATTAAGACGCATGGACCAGTCATGGGACCACACTTTTTGAGAGAGGTCGAAGAGCTTTTAAGAACTTAAATCAGGTAGTGATTGATGACCATAAGTGAATTTGGTGATTTGAAGAAAAAAATCGGTTGTTTGTGATTGAAGAGGTGAGGGAGGAGGGAGAGAGGTCTTGGTTGAAATGGGTATGTGGATTGTATAGGTAGGGATAAGTCGTTTTTTTAATAAATGGTTGAATGTATTGACTGATATACCAATATATGGCGATGTATAGTTAATACAATGACATATCATGATATTTTCCTAGAACCGGGAAATCTTGGTTTTCGGGGAGGTCCGATATTGAGTTGTATGTACTGATATTTGATATATTGGCAGAAATTTTCATTTATGATAACTGCCCTTTCTATGTAAACACCAACAGAAATCTTATGCGCCATTGGTATGAATTCAATTGAGACCAAACAGAGGCTGCTGCGTTCTTTTCTTTTCTTTTGCATTTGTTTTTGGTCAAGCTTTCTTTTGTAATTGAGGGGAGCATAAGAAAAGATTTTATTCCCGATGGAATTGATCCTTGAAAGAACTTGGCAGGTGCAAATTTTGAAGGAGGAAATTGTTTTTTTTTTTTTCTTTGGCCTAGTAAAGGAGGGAAACAGCTATTAGCTGAAAATTAGGTGTATAAGTAAACTTAACAAAGCAATCTAAGTTGCCGGTTACTAATGCAGAAAAAGGAAAACAAACTAAATCCAAGTTGCAAGTTTGGGAATCTGAAAAGCAAAAACTCTAAAACAAACAATCAAAATGGCTTTTGAATAATATTTTTGTTGCATTTCTTAATAATATTTTTGTTTTCGAAAGCAAAAATCAAATTAAGCCTATTTTCACTAAGCATTTGGTTTTCCAGTTAGAAACAATAACTGAAGAAACAAATAATTGCCTATTCACAGTGCAGCAAGACTGTTTCTACACTAAAGGTTGAGGAGTTCAGTTTGAGAGGTTTCATTTGCCACCCAAAATAGAGTTGAAGGAACTAGATCCTTATGGGTTGAGTGATTTCTGGTTGTGATATACTTGATTTGTTGTTATGTTCAATGTTATCTTTATCCGATGAGGTGATCAGTTCATCAACCAATAGTAATTGAGTGAGAGATGGTAGTTTGATCATATGGCAATGCTCTTTCTCTGCTTTTGCAAGACCCACCTGCTTTTTGAAATGTTTGGTTTTTTATTTTCCTTCCTCCACAAATCATTGATTTAATTAATGCAATTTAAAATGGTTGCAGAAAGCAGAAGAAAGTGAAAGCACGACAGGAGTCTGAATGTAAAAAAATTAACAGTCTATTGAATGACAATGCCAAGAGGCGCATGGAACTTCAGGAAGATGAAATTAGTCTGGTTGGTTGATTGTCTACATTCTTCATTGTGCTTCTGGGCTTAATATACTATATCTTTTTCCTTTTTTTTTTATTTCCATATGACTACTGTAGGGTGTCCAAGTGCGTGGAAAATATAAAGACATGGATGATCTGAAGAGACAAGAAGAAAATCGTCAACAAAAAATTATAAAAGCTAAAGATGATCTTGTTACTGCTGAGCTAGAACTTGCAAATCTGCCCCTCTATGAACATCCAAAGGACGAACTTGTAGGTCATACAGTCACTTTCTTTGCTGTTTCCTTCTTCCTATGCACAAATAGTGCAATTTGTTGTATTCAAATGACTGCAACTTTATCTCGTTTTGTTTTGTTTTGTTTTGTTTTTTGTTTTTTTTGTTTTTAAAATTACAATCAAATTGCCAAGATACATTAGGAACTATTCTGAAAGGGACAACCCTCTCTATAGTGGTGTTTTGACCATATGTAGGGAGGGATGGACACACCATAATTACTGGAATCCCTAGTCCTGCTTGTTGCATACTGGCACATCATGTATTGAATGCGATTCTCGTTGATTATTACATATTAAAAAAAGAAAACTTCTCTGCGTATAATTCACCGAGTCACACACCATACTGCAAATAGGGTCACCACTAACCATGGGACGCACATACTGACCATTCTTATGTCTAATTACTGCAAAATTTAGATACAGTTCTCAATTTGTGTTAAAATATTCATGTACATAGATATCTTGAAAGCCTAAGTGCTGCAGACTCAATAGAGAGAGGTAGCATGCAGAATAGTTGCTGATGGAAGTACTGGTGCCTGCAAACCTAACCAATATTTCTGCAGCTTGCTGGCTGCTGTCACAGTCATTGATGAACTTGCCAAGGATCTGAGTCCTTGATATCCAATGCCAAGGCCTATTAAAGTCTGGAGAAACCTTTTGTAATTTCATCACTAATGCAAGGAGAAATGTGCTTGAAACTGGAAAGTTCAAAAAGTTTGAATCTTGCATTACTATGGGCTACTCAAATCTTTGCTAGTGATAGAGAGATTAATTTGTTATTCAACTCAAATTGTAAGATTCTATAGGTGCTAACTCGAAGAGGCTTGGATAGGACTTGGAATTTTTAATTCTAGGGAATGTTAAAGGTGCTTCTTTCAAAATTTATTGAGATTGGTCATGGTAGTTTCATGAATTCTTTCTTTATCCAAGGTGGACTGGAGGCATTTGAATGGTTGCTACTCATTATCTTGACCTGTTGTGTATTTGGAGCACTAAAAAATTCTGATAGGTAGATCATTGGTGGTGTGCTAGAGAAATCTGGACTTGAGGGCCCTCCTGGACATTGAAGAAGATTTAGAAAGCTAGTTGCCTGGAAGATAGTTGGCAAGAGGGATATGTTGGAATCTTAATCTTTTCCTTAGAGAATGTTAATTGGGCAGTTAAAAAGAGTTGGTTTTTGGATCTGTTATGCAAACTAGTGAAGGTGTTTGCTGACACAGTAAAGAAGATGGAAGAACATGTGTGTTCAAGCCTTGGGCACAATCAACAGGATCAGCCAATCTTTCACGTATTCATTCTAATTGAACCTCAGAAATTTGGTGTCCTATTCTTTCTTTGAGAGTTCTAAAATGGATATAGTCAATATCTGCCGAGGAGCTTCTTTTTGCATTCAAAATTCAGGCGGAAACATAGTACAAGTGCAGACGCCTTTCAGCACTTTCATGGTGGATAAGAAGAAAAGGATTAGAAAATCTTTTGAAGACAAAGGAAGCACCTTACCCATGTGAGAGCTCATTTCTTGTATGCCTTGTATGGTTGGAACTCGTTTTCACAAGAGCCATACTTTGCACTTCCTGTTTTTTGTATGACTTTAGAGGATGTCTCTTCTTAGGTGCTGCATTGCTTGTAAGATTGGTGGTTCTAATTTTATACATCTCTCAAGATGTTTTGGTAGGTTTCCCACCTCACTTTTGTAAGGGGTTGACACCTGGATGTCCAATTACAACATTAAAAAATCATGTGCTTTCCTGTGGATTGGTTTCTTCAACTTAACTCACTGGATAATTCTCGCCATTCTTGTAAATACTACTTGTATTCTCTCATTGTTTCCGTTGCTGATATGCAAACTCTCATATATAATTTCCATCTTCCAGGAAAGTTTACGGGTTCAGCTTGTGGAGCTTGAAGACTCTTCAAATCAAATAAGACATCAAAAGTTGGATCAGGATAAAGTCCTAACTCAAAAGAAAGCATCCTTGAAGCTGGTGGTAGACAGGTAAATTTTGTAAGCTATTCCTCTTCAGTTTTTAATAGTCCAGGTCTGACTTACAAAATGTACAGGTTAAATGATATGGAAAATAAAAATATGAAACTTCTTTATGTGTTACGGAATTATGGGGCCGAGAAGATTATTGAAGCTTATCATTGGTTGCAAGAGCATCGGCATCAATTAAATGGGGAGGTTTACGGTCCTGTTCTGCTTGAGGTACATTAAATAAAACTGATGTACTTTCTTCTAAAGGACTTTGACAAACACATAAAAGCACCTCAGGGAAGGCAGTATGACTTTGTATTGAGGGACTGTTGCCACTTCCTCTGTGCATACGTCTGATTGGCTAAGTTTGTGACTTTAGGCTTAACATGTATGCTTTTATGCACTAAACTTGCAACTTTTGCTCCTCCTTTGGCACTCCTTTTGCACCCACTACAAGTTTTGGCATAAGTAGTGGCCTACTCATAGCTCATTTTGGCCTCAAAAGTTCAGACTAAATTGTTGGCTTTAGTCATTCTGAAAAGATGTTGATTAGCTGCAACCTTCGTTGTCTGTCAGCAATTTCTGTATGGGAACTCAACAGTGATGTGGGGATTGCCCTCTTTAGCCCTTTTTATTAGCTCTTCAGTTGTCTTGTATTGCTTTGGTTCACATCTGTTATGTGACATGTCACCTGTTAGAAACTATATACTGTTATTTAGTTTTTTGATACAGCATCATCTAAATACTTTTAATAGTATAATTGGCACTTATTTTTCAGATATATGGATTTTCACATATATGGATTTTCACATCCATGCTGATGCATGTTTTAAATATGTGCTTTGGAAACTGAGTCTTTCTCTATCTCTTTGTGAATTTTAGTAGATATTTCAATTAAAGTGTTAGACTTTGCCAATTATCTTCATTTGGAGAACATGATTCAAAAGTTTGAAATGACATGGATTTTTTGACATTTAAAAGCTTGGTTAGTGTGCTTTAGGGTAGCTAAATTGACTATTGTCTGCAATAAGAAAGGACACTCTTCTGTTTGTTGGATAATCTCCATATTATCCTTAATTTACCAATGTGCTAAGGTTCGCTTTTATTTCATACATTACCCCCCCCCCCCCAATAATACACATAAATAGTAAATGTGATTGTCTTTTTTTATATGTTACAATTTTTTTTTCTTGAAGTGATTTGGCTTGATTTTTAAAGCTTATGTAATCCGATGAGGGACTCGCCTCATTTAGAGTTTTGACTCCCATTTATAAGTCATGGCTCATGATATTTGCAGCAAACCTTACTATTTCCTTTGTCATCTGGTACGCAGCTCCTGTTAAGGAGTTGTGCTAGTATGTTCCTTTAACAACTTAACACATGATGATGTAACTATGAGATGCCCAGCAAAAAAAGAAAAAAAATGCACTATGAGATGATTTTCCATGCTATCCCTAATGTCATTATTAGGGATCATACCTCTACGTGGACTCCACGTACCATTGTTACCAAGGCCATACTGTAGGTTTTGTTTGACACTGCTTTAATGAGTTGGTGGAACATTAAGGACTTCATGCAGTTGAGGCTTCCCGCCCCAACTGATGACCTTCCGATCATGCTCCTCCTAAATGGGACTAGAGGAAAGATACGTAATTTTTACACCTTGTCTGTGTGTGTGCTGTTTTTGTTTTTTTTTTTTTTTTTTTTTTTTTGGGGGTAAGCTCTTTGTTCCATTTCTCAAGCTTGAAAACATTGCTTTTTACTGCATAAAATAACTCTTTTGGGAATGCATATTTAGGTTAATGTTGCAAACCAATCTCATGCTGATTACTTGGAAGGGCATGTTGCACATTACATCTGGAAGGTATAACAACTCTGTGGCTTCCTAATGAGTATCTAATGGTCATATTTTCGCTGCGTGGGAAAAAAAGGAGAATAGGAAAAGAAAACATCTTCTCCTTCATATCTAATGTACAGATCCTTGAAACCATTTTACCTCTTTCACTTTGTATAACGTTTTCCCATTTTCTTGCTTTAAGGTCAGTATTTCCCATGGTCCATAACTGCTTGAAAAATGCTATGGAGACCTCTTATTAAAGAAGTAATGGATAGTCAAGCAACTGGGTGGACTAGCAGTCACAATTTTGTCTTTTTGAATTTCAACAAGTCTGGAATGCCAAATAATCAAGAAGAAAATATAGCCTTTGACATTATGTCTGAAATTTTCCCCTATTTCAATGGTGCCAAATTATCTTTCCATTTAAGATTGACCTATGCAAAATATATTGTGCAGGTATTTTTTTAATGATTTGCACTGCATTTTTTATCCATATTACAGATATGAGGGCAGATTTTACAAGGAATATATAAGATTCTCATTTTAGCCAAGTATGCTTTTTAACAAGGGATCAATTTCAGTATAATCCAATATATTGGTCCATGAAAGAGTCTAAGTTGGAAGCATTATATTAGAATTCTATAATTTTCTAATCTTTTTCATATATATATATTCCCTAAAAATTCAGAGCATTTAATTAGGATGCACTGACAAATAATGCTAATCATGTTAGCATGATATGTATGCTTGTCTATGCATCTACACAAGAAAGTGTTATCCATTCATGCAGCTTGGTTACATGCAATCCCCAAGCGCCCCCTCCCAGAAAAACCCCAAAATGCAACAGAACTAGTATGTATTGGATCATGTAAATGTCATCTGCATCCACCATTGTAAAGTATTTTATTCATCAAGTCAATAATGTAGTCATTGCTTGAAGAAGGAATCGGTGCCCAACATCTAGTCGGAGATCGACTTTATTTAAATTATTTTTTTAGCTAAATTATTGGAGCTATCTACCTTACACTTGAAAGATACCTGCATGAGTTGGTTTTTTGACCCATCATTGGGAAGACTGTTAGAATGCTACCAACGCATTTACAAAAAAATAAAATAAAATAAAATAAAATAAAAATAAAATCAAAGGAATTTCTCTGAAAGCACTTGGCTACCTGAGGAATATGTGAAGGAAGATCAATCATTCCATCTTTGTTTAGTCATTGATTGAACAATGCCTAACCCTTTTGTCCCTTTATAGCTTGTACTTTGTGACTTGTTTAAAAAGTCTATATATTTTTTTGTTTGGGTTGATTTGTATGATGGGGATGGTTAGTTGATGGGGTTTGAACTTAGGTGATGAATCAAATTTTAATTAGAACAAGCTCAACTCATATATCATTCACTAACTCAGTTCCTTTAAACTGTATGCAAAAATGGCCTGTTCATTTATGAAAAATTCTGATTGAAGTGGGAGAATAACTAGACCTAGGTATCTTAAAGTTCTATCTAAAAAGCATAGTTAGCAATTTCCAAAATTTCTCTTTTTGAGTAAGCAAAATATTTGAATTACTTCCCAGTGTGCAGAATAGGATTGGTTATTCCCAAACAATAAGTTTTGAACAACAAAATTCAATTCAAGGCTAACAATCAATCTACAGCATCAAAGGCAACTATCTAGCATTAGCCAATTTGTAGGTTCTTGCTGTAAGCAGCCTCGGTTAGGACAATACGCTCTGGTTGAGCATGCCTCAAACTTCATTGTTGAACTTTATAGAGTTCACCTCCTTTCATATAATATAGACTGTGGATGCTGATAGCAGATGAATATCATCCCTTTTGCTCCTGCTGTGCCTAAGGAGCCAGCGGATTTCCCCTTCCCAAGTTCTGTAATGTTTTTATTCACTTATGACATTCCTAGTAGCAGCATAGACCTCCTATGAGTAAGGGCATTCCATAAAGAGATGAGATGATACATATATTCGTTTGGTTCATTATAGGGCCTACATGTACATCAACTGTATTCTGCCATTCGCAATGACATCTTTAATGTATAGATGCCTTTTCAATATTCTCGAAAGAAGAGATCTGCGTTTTGGAATAATGGTTTTGAGCCGTGCTAGTTCCCACCAAGGAACTTTTGGGCTTTTGGATTGAATTGTCATATGCCATTTTCATGGAGGGCTCCCTGCCTCTGATGCTCAGAAGATTCCCACATGCCCAACTATTAGTGCTCTTCTTGTGAATGGTCCCGATAGTAAACGAGAAACTTAATACAATATTCCTTTGTTGATAGTGTAGTTTAATGCAATGTACTAAAATAATAGAAACTGGAAGATTATCTAAATTTTATTAATATCCTCTATGAATAGGATTGCCTCCTAATGACGTAAACTTCCACTTGGTTCCTTTCTCACTGATCTCTCCTTCAAAAGAAATTTTGGTCAAGTTTTAAAAAAGAGGAGCAATAAATAACAAACAATCTTATGGATGAAGGGATGTTACCAGGAAGATATCATGGGGTCTCTTTTGGCTACATCGCGGAAAAACAATCGATGTTTTTAGTGTTTTTTTTTTTTTGAGATGAACTCAATGTGTTGAACTTCTTTAATCACATTTCTGTTTGGTGAAGTGACCAACAATTTGACCTGTTGATTGAATCCCTCGGATCACGTGCAAGTTCTTCTAGCTCTCGTTCTTTATCATCCAGTGGAATTTTCGTAGGTGGTTTATATGTTATTTAGGATTCTTCAATGTGATCTTTGGATGCATCTTCTACAGATGGTAGCCCTTTCGAGGCTTCCAATAATTTATATGGCTTATTCTTATGAGCATAGGGAATACTTGAATCCTCATAGTCTTGGTCCTCCATGCATAAAAACTATTGCTTTCTTCAAAATCATCTGAGTAATATTCTTCACTTGGATGCAGACTAATTATTTCTAGTGTATCGGAGTCCATTATTTTAAACCATGGCCTCCATTCTAGCTCCGCTAAGTCTTCATATCACTTTAACTACTCTTCATGGTCTCTTCTAGGGTTTGCTCTTCAATATCCATGTATTGGTTTCAAATTTTATTATTAGTTTTTGAATTTTGAATTTTTTTCTTTTACAGTACTGGTCCTATTTGGCACTAACATGGTTGAATGCCAGATGGGTTGTAGCATGGATAAAATAGCAGAGATGAAGAACGATGGTCAAGGGAGAAGTGGGGATGTATGGGGTGAAATTTGGTGTAAGTAGCATGGAAGATAAAGATGAAATTAAAGGATGTATCTTGGATAATGTAATGAGACTTCTCTTCCTTCTGGAATCTAGTGTAATCTGAGAATGTAAGCTCATCCATGCTTTTTGAAGTAATCATAGATGCAAATGAAGCATTTTTTATTGCCATGACAGCTGTGTACAACTAAAGGAGGAAGGCGAAACTGGTTTTAAGAGACTAAGAAGCATGGAAATGGTTCATAAAGAAGGAAGTTTGATCTGTGCGATGTCTCAGCTTTATGTGTGTTGTAGTGCTGTTGTGGGTAGGCAGTCAATATTTTTGTTGGGTGATAAATTTTAGGAGTTCGTTTGTTGTTGTACGGTTCTCTGTTAATTTTAGGAGCGGTCTTTCTGAGGCTTGCACAGAATGGGAATTAAGCTGTTATACATATGCCCATGTATTATTCATATAGCTTTCATAAAATAAAATAAAAAAAACTGGAAAAGAATCAGAAATTTATAGAAAATTGATATAAATTATATACTTATACTCAGAATAGAATGTGGTTGTAAAAAGTATAGCTATAATGATAAACTTAAAGTTCTTTTTTTATCAATTATGAAATAAATCTTTCACGAAATATGCTATATTTCACTAAATTCTTGCAAACGATCTGCACAAAATTCAACACACATGCCAAGAGAAGAAAGCCATGGAAAGAAAATTGCCAACTTCGGTGTTTGAATAGCTTCATTTATTCCATGGATTTCATAACTTGACATTATTTGAACAGCAGTTCTGAAAATAGACTCTTACTTTTCGAATAGAGAATATAAGATTCCCACTTTACAATATTATTGCTTCCCTCACTGATATCATCTGTGAATTCTGGCAATGCTACCGGAAACATGATGGCTACAGTTTGTTATTGTCCATTGTAAAGTTGTGATCTATCTTCGTGGTGATAAAGTGGGCATCCTAGCGCTGAAGCAAAGGATAAACGAAGAGATGATTAGATTTTGGGATTTAATTGAGAAATTCTGGAGATCTAGCAGGAATTTGATTATGTCAATATGAGTTTTCATCAACGTGCAACTTGATTGTTATTGATGTAATTATGCCCTTCTTTTCAAAATACAATTCCGTATTATTTTTTATCGAATGGACATGTCTAATTCTCATTTGTACCTGTTTTTACTGATGGCAGTACAGAATACGGAAGGCTTTGGGTAAGAGATATCGGAATTTCTGTAATATAATATCACTTGAACTCATGGATGAAAATATTGGTATTGATATTAGTATCGATTGCAGCTGTTATAGTATCGGATAATACGTATTTTTAAAGAATATATTGGAAAAAAAAACTTTCTGAAAATTATAAGTTGGCAGACAAATATCGATCGATATTTTGATTATCGGCCCGATATATCAAGATGTATCATCGATGCAGTAATATATTGCGGTTTTGTTGTGGTTATTATATATCGACCAATATTTCCATTCATGCTTGGAATTCTCCGTCTTACTAGCATATGTGCCCACTTCTTTCTTTATAATTAGCTTATTACCTGTCAAAAAAGAAAAACCGGAGGGATGAAAAACAAAAGGAATGTGGAAGCTGTAATACCTTCTTTCAAGTCGCAACACAGCTTGAAGTTTCCATCCTCATTGATGTTGGATTAAGCTATGTAAAGCTCTGCACTGTGTAGCAGTATATGCATTCTCTCTTTATAATAGCCTATTACTCGTCAAAAGGTAAGATGGAGGGATGAAAAGCAGAAGAATGTGGAACTTTTAATACCTTCTTTCAAGATACATTAGAACTGAAATTTCCAATCCTTGTTGTTGTTGGATTAAGCTATATAAAGCTTCTTTGGGTGATTAAAGTTAAGGCAGCCCAATGTATGAGAATTCCATATTGTGGGGCCTAGGGAGGGCTAATATACACAGTCTTATCCTTGGTGTTCTATAGAAATTGTTTTTGTAGTTTGAACGCATGATTTTTAGATCACAATAGAGCAATCCCGCCATTTCAATTGGCAACTGAACCCAGAATTTTGGACATAAATATTAACCTCCATGACAGGCTTGTCCTCAACTAAAGCATAACCTCAGTACATTGTTGAAGGTAAACTGTTTGAAGTCCAGGCAGTGTGTGGTATTCTTTTTACCACTATTATATGTAGAACTTTCCTTTCGAGATTTTCACAGGTTTATATCATTTTTGAGGTAGAGCAAAAATGTATGAAAAATTTGGTTTGTCTCCCCCCCATAGAATTGTTTGAAACTTGGAATGCTTTTGAATTCTTGCATTACTGACCTAGGGATGGTGAATAATGATGTATGTGTGATAGTTTGCGTGCTTTACCATGAGTTTTTTTTGTCGTCACTGTTTGACTGCCTTTGGATTTTGACAAAAAATGTTTTTCCCCCCTCTCGTGGCCAGTTTTTTCTCATCAGTTCTGCTACCACTTCCCCAACACTTGTGTTTTTATGGTGCCTTGCAATAAGTTGTGGGCAGGTTGCTCTCTCTACATCGTAGAATTTTGTTTTGGCTGCTTGCTTGATTGCTTTCCCATATCATTATAAGACTTCATTTGGTCAAATCATTTGTAACTAGAAAATACAGCAAATGTATCATTAATAAAGAATATGGATTGCCTAATCTGCTATAAAAAATCTGAAAGTATTGTTTGCAAGGAGCAAGTGCATCGATATTATCATCTTACATCTGCATACACCTGGTTGAATCGGGTTTCAAAAGTATTGTTTGCAAGGAGCAAGTGCATCAATATTATCATCTTACATCTGCATACACCTGGTTGAATTGGGTTTTGTTTTAACTCGGGGAAAAACTGATATCTATAGTCAACATTTAAAGTAATGAGGATGTGCAATCTATCTCTATAACCCTCATTGGGCTGAATAGAAAACCATGAGAGCACCAGTTCCTGAGACTGGAAGATTATATCATCTAATTTGTCTTGCACACTTTTCTCCTGATCCTTCTTTTATCTGACACTTGGTTGAAAGAAATCTAGAATTGCTGATCTAAATCCAGCATCAACACGTATATTGGCAAGTTGATGTGTCTAAAATATACCTACGATGTATAAAATTGTTTTTAGACTTGCAAACAGGATCCCCACTACTTTTTGCAGTTTAGCAGCCAATCCAATACTTATCCCATGATAAGTGAGCTCTTTTTCCCGAAAGTGTTTCATTTCGTATTCTGGACCTTAATAGTTTTTCCATCTTTCTGTGGTCAATTTATTCTGATGTTCTGTATTGTTTTGAGAACTAAGAGAGAGAACAAAAAAAACAAGACCCTGAAAACCATTCAATTATATGGTTTTTTTCCTTCATGAACTTATATGAAAGAGGCTATATGCACATGTGTGGACAACGTAATCCTTGGGTCAAGTTGATTATTCCAATGTCCTTGTAGATCTTTGTTTGGATGACAGTTTATTCTCAGAATTGTCATTTACAAGAATGATTAGAGTTTACTTTTGCAGAAAGAAACTCTGTTGTGATTTCTTCAACAATAATTTTTTTTTTCTGGTGGGAAATTGTAGTCGTTCATCACTCAGGATACTGGTGATCGAGATTTCCTGGTTAAAAACATGAAATCATTTGATGTCCCAATTTTGAATTATGTGCCGGACAAAGGGCATCATAGAGAACCCTTTCAAATTTCTGAGAAGGTATGCACCATCAGGGTTCCTTTGTATCTTTCTAAATCACCAAAATATAAACCTGTATTTTCCATTTTACTCTGTTGGGCAGATGCGTATGCTAGGGGTCTATTCTCGTCTCGACCAAGTTTTTGATGCTCCGGGTGCCGTAAAGGATGTTTTGATCAGTCAGTTTGGGCTGGAATATTCGGTATGCTTAATCCATTTGAACTATTTGGCAGCCAACAAAGCCTGGGATGTTCAATAGTTAGAATGCATGGCTCCTACATTAATGTTGTATTGTTAACTTTTTTTATTTTTTCTTTTTCCAAATCCTTTGTCCTGATGTATCTACTTATACCATAGTACATTGGGTATGAGGAAGCTGACAAGAGGGCATATGAGCTGTCAAGGTTGGGAATATCGGACTTGTGGACCCCAGAGAGTCACTATCGGTGGTCCGTTTCTAGATATGGTGGCCATGTCTCAGCTAGTGTAGATCCAGTTGCTAAATCCCGCCTTCTTTCATGTAGTGAGTTCTTGTATGCCCACAGATGAAAGTATCGGTATTGGTCGTGATCATATTGGTGTTGAATATGTTGGATGGAAAAAAAGTTTTGAAAATAGGCTGATATATTGGACAAATATTTGCTATTTCGGCCAATATAATAACATATCATAATATTATTGTGGTATTGGGAAATATCGGTATCGGGGGATCCTGATATCAATATATATCGGCCGATATTTTTATTCATGCCCTTGCTTCACTCTAGCCACATCATGATTGGCTTGACTCTATTAAGATGCTGCTCTCTACAGGTTCTGATAGTGGAGAGATTGAAAAGCTTAGGGTCAGGAAGAATGAGCTGGAAGAAGAACTTGCCGAACTAGATCAAAGCTCAAAATCACGTCAGAATGCATATAGGCAGCTGGAAAATGAAGCAGCCCAGATTCATAAGCGCCGGGTATGATGAAAAAAAGGACTTCAGAATTGTCAATGTTGTATTGCGAATAAATGTGTTATGTTAGTATATTGGTATTTGTAGGAGGAAATCATCAACACAATAAAACTTGAGAATAAAAAGCGAAAAGATATTGAAACCCGTATCAGTAAGTTTCTCATATATGCATACTTGGAAAGGATATATATGCATATAAATATAGATGAAGTTTTGTACAACGAATGGAATTTTTGGTGAGATTTCAGTGCAAAGGAGGAAAAAACTTGAATCCCTTGAGGAGGAGGATGTTGATACTGTGTTGAGAAAGCTGGCTGACCAGTCTGCAACTCTGAATGTTCAGCGGTTCAAATTTGCACTTGACATTAAGGTGACATCTTCTTTAAGAAGTTCCTTGTGATGGTAGAAGTGTTGATGCTTGAAATTATGATTTCTAAATCAATATGTTTTCTTTTTTTCTGTCAGAATTTACTCAAGGAAGCTCTTTTACACAAGTGGACTTTTTCTGAAAAACATATTTCTGCCATTGAAATGGATGCAAAGGTAATTCGATGGTTTTTTCGTTGTTTGGGGTTTGTAGAGGAATTTTGGTAGACCAGTTTTATTGTTAGACTCTGTCTGCCCTTTTTTCCCACTAGTAGCTTCTTTGTTGAAACACAAACTTTAAAGCTCTAACATTTTCTGGCATTTCATAACCAGAAAAAGAATGATTTGCATTATTTTGTTGGAGATAGTCTAGCATTCTATTTAGAGATTCTCTCTCTTTTTCATCAAGATGGATATTTGGTCCTTGGTAACAATTATTAGACAATCACTTGAATCTGGGAGATGACTCAGAAATCTGCTTCTTTTCAAACCCTCCTTTTCAAGTGACCTTTTACATCTTTTGGTGGTTTAAATCTTCCTTACTTTGTAAATTAAGTTCTTCATTTTTTTTCTCAAGCTTTTTAACTCAACCAGCATCAGTGTGACTTCCTATTCTCAACTTCTCTTCTGGAGGAATTTCTCTCCTCTCCTTTCCTGACTTCCATAAGTATTTTAAGCGTGTATGTATTGCCTGCATACAAGTATGGGAAACCCATGGACATGAATGGTAGACACATAGCAAAGGAAGAAAAGCTGTTGTCTTCTTCTTTGGTTGCTGTGAATTCTGTTTGCATTATTAGCACTGATATGCTATTCAAAATTTCAGGCATAAGCTCCCATTTTTTTTGTTTTCTCTTGAAAGAAATTCCCCAGTTTAAGTATGTCCCTTTTATAGTTTTGTTTTTGAGTTTTGTGGTAAGTATCTCTGTTCTTCATGAGTTGGTTGCCTATTTATGAAACCCAATTGGCAGAAGGTACAGCTGAACTCAATGAGAGGTGATACTGGGTCTTCCCCATTGGCTTGTTCCCACTGGTATTTCCATGAAGTTTTTTAATTTAAACTTCCGGGAGACTTGGCCTCCTTGAGTTGTACATGTAGTCATAAGGGGATCTCCCTAAGAATGATCCCCCGAATATTGGGTAGTTGTTGTCAAACTAGGTTGAATACCTTATAAAATAAGTGGAGTAGCAGAAGATATAGCCAGAAAGGCATTGGCTAGAAAGACTGTAAGTGGAAGAACTTGTGCATGGAAATAAATGGGGAGTTAGTGAGCTTTCAAGTGGGGCTGGAACTGTTCTCAATCTTCTTGCAAGAAATTTTTTCCATTGTTGCAGGATACCTTCACACCCTCAAAGGGGTTCCTGATCTTTTGAAGCTTAATTTCAGGATTTATGGTGTGCAGAAGAGATGAGATACACTCGAATTGAAATTTTTGGCTAAAGTTTGTGTCAGGAAGTGTGGATTTATTACCATTGTTTTTGGGAGCTTCCTGTAATTACTGCTACCACACTTGTGACAAAAATAAAAGTGACCACCTGGCCTTCCTCCTATCTATTCAGTGTCAGGCATATGATACGATCTGTGCAATTTACTCATTGTAAACCTGACATCAAATTCACATGTTATTCCTTAATTGCTACACTTGCTACCTACTGGGGCCTGTCTATTACCTTTCTATCACCTATATCATTAGTTGAAGAACACTGGTGCACTAGTTATTATTCATTGTAAATTTCCAAGCCAACTTTTCATTCTTCCGATATTATCTAATCCTTGATGGCTGCTCCCAAGGCATCCTCCTTATTTATGATCGAATTTTTGTCATCTTATTCATAGATGATTGATACAATGAAGTGTTGAATGGGTATTATTAAGGAGTAATGCATTGATTGTATACCAGACAGGTCTATGTATTTATAAAGGAGTATGATGAAGTAATTTAAGGCGAGATAAAAGAATCTACATATGGTGACTTATGTGAGAAACCATTGGGAAATAGAGTGGATATGCCACAGTTAAAAATGTAGGACCCAGAATTATAGTTGTCTAGGAAGTCACCTCAAGCTTGCTGAAATATGGTTGAGGAGATTCAAACTTAGGTTTCAGCCAAGCTGGAAAGCATAGAATAGCCAATTGCTCATGTTACTCACACACTTGCTTCACATCGGCAGCAATTGGCATGCTTCTACTTTTTATAGAGTTTCATAAAATCCATTAAGTACTCTGTCACACTTTGTCTCTGACCCACACAACTGAAAGACTTGGATATATTAAAAAAATTCTAGATGTTTTATTTTCTATTAGAGAGTTGAAAGATATTCCTACAAGTCCTTTACAGTTTCGATATATGTTACTAAAACCATCGCCCTATGCTCCATTGAGTATACAGCCGTCATCTTCATGAAACTATGCTTTTGCCTGAAGAGGATTAGACAAGCATCGTAAGGATCACCAACAGGATAATCCTTGTTATTAATGCCTCGTTAGAAAGGAGAACAATTTTCGTTTAGTTGTGATGGTCTGTTCCATCACGATGGCAATATGAGAAGAAATGGTAGAAACACCCTCAGAGATAACAATTTTTTATTCACTCTTACATTTTCAGTAGCCACTGGTGATTAATAAACAATCACTATACTAGGTAGAGCACAATCCAGAAACAACCCAAAAACAAATTGCACTAACAACCAAACAAAGCAAAAACAAAGAAATTACAAAACAACAAACTGAATAGTAGCAACATAAGCATTGGAGAAGACCAACAGCAACAGGAAAAACTGGCCACACGAACAGAGAAGAACAACAAAATATAGAGGCGCACTGTTCCTGCACCATGGCTGCACTGTTCACGCACTTGGTAGCTAGAGGATGGAAAACCAGATGTAGCTCAGAAAATGAAACTCTGATACCTTGAAGAAGGAAAGCCGTTGTCATGACCTTGGTACGAGCAGGTAATAATAATAATTATAAGACTCTAATAATATAAATCCGTAAATGATTAAATCCTAAATAATCTAAGACCGGGTTGAACATATCGCACCAAAAACAAAAAGTGGCATAATAACCATAACTCAGTAGCGGACACAAAAACTTGGCCAAACTAAACCTCATACTACCTTCAAAATAATATGAGTATTTGCTCAAAACTAAAAAGTCTTCAAGAAAAAGCATCTGACCAAATATCCAAACTATCACAATATAAAACCGTATGTAACATCTACTAGCCACATCATCTCAAAATATACAAAACTGCAGGACTCAAAATGTACTGTGATCCAATGCACAAGTTTCAAACATTTTCAAAATACCAATACAAATGAATGGAAATCCTCTCCAATCCTTCTTTCACAACCCTACAAGTGTCTGTGGTCTGCTAATCAGGAAAGGTTAGAAAAATATCGCAAATTATGAGCCTAACCGTCAGCAAGTATATATATACGGTATACAAATAACGTATGTAAAATAGATGGAGGACGGAAAATAGTAAAACATATGCAAAATTTGAAATGTCAAACATTTCAAATAACACAATCTAAATCATGATTTTGTACGCACATTTCGTTACAATATAAGAATATCAAATCATACAAACTATACGAAGCCATCAAAAGTTCAAATTGTATAATAAACTGAGAATCCAAAATTATGCAAATTTGAAAATCATGTTAGAACCTATAAATCTCAAAGGGCGAAAACATCTTAAAATATAAAATATAATGCATGTCAAATCGGAAAACTAAGGATTGGTAACTCGCACACCGACTAATCAAAAGGCAAGCTTTGAGGACGAGTTACATATATTTTCAGTAATCTTAAGCCAAAGCATTACTATTTAAGACCCTCAGTTGGCTATCTACATATTACTCATTGTAGATAGGGTCAGATGTTAATTTCTTTTGTCACTTGGATGATAATGCATTTTTTAAGTATGTCTAATATACTCAAACATATTCAAATATATACTATCAATTTTTTATAATGGTTATCAAAAAAATAAACGATGGATTTTGTAACAAATGTATGAAACTTTTTTATTCTATGGGAAAGTTGCAAACTCATATTGGATAACAAAATAGAGTACTTACTAAAACACTTTTATGGAATGTCACATGTAAGGTCAAATACACAATGTATTATGATTTTTCTTCATAACTATTTCTATATACGGACTTAATCCTTCAAAATACTCACTTATTTAATGAAAAACAAACAAAACCTTCAAATCTTTGGTAAAACCAAACAAAACCTCAAAATATTCTATGAAAAACACATTTTTGCAATAATATTCGAAACATAGTTGTAAAATGGTGACGTGTATGTATAGTAAAATAAGAATTAAAATCAAGGTCAATAGATTTACGAAATAGACCAAATAATGGGCTTAGATGTTATGCTTTTAACTTAAGATTTAGCATACATTATTCAAAAAACTCAAAAATCTCTTTTATTCTCCTTCTCTCTCTTCTCCTTTCTCTTTCTCTCTTTTCTCTCTCCTTTTGCGTGCAAAATGACCGAAAAGATGGTGAAGGGCCCTTATATACTAAATCGGTGCACGAGCACTAGATAGGTGTGTATTAAGCATCATCGCACACACAGACATGCAGGCGGCAACACTTTGTCTCTATTGTGCATGAGCGTTGTAATAACGCACCTTAGGTACTGAACATTTTGTCTAAAATACATATGAGTGCCCCATAGGTGCTCATTGTCACATAGCTATTGTCTCAAATACGCACGAGCGTGGAAACAAGTGCCATTGAAGTGCTAACACTAATTCCTTGTAATTTGATTTTTCCTCAAATTCTTATTATACAAATATTACCTAAGTTAACCCAATGCATATTAATAATAATATTGCCAATCATGGATGAAAAATATCGAGCGTTGCGACTATATCATCTTTTATTTCGAAAAGGAATTAATATTAATTCAAGAGAAGAGATGAGAGAGAGAAGCAGCTGAATGGAGAAACCCTCTAATAGGGTTTTTGTTATGCATTTGTATTTAGACTTATTTACGAGGCACTGCAATGACAGAAATTTCCTTAACTAACAAATAGTATGGGCCTATAGGGCTGTTTTCTTATAGAGACTTGTTTTTTTCCTAATTCAACTTCTTCTTCCTGAATTTTTTGCGGTCCTTTGTCTTCTTTTTAGGCCTGTTGAGGTTTCTTTTTTTGCCGGTTAAGCTTGCGGTTGCTTCTTTTGTAAATTGGTGACTACCTGGTTTGTGCGTGATAAATATCTTCCTTAGCAATCACTAAGAAAAACAACAATGAAGAAGATAAATATGCTAGCACTAGGAAGATTATGCAATTACTCAAGTTGACTTATCTTACACAAAATCCTGAAAATGATTATCATTTTTTAGCACATCAGGTTATTTCTGGTTTTCTTGAGATAACTACATTGGGAACTATGGGAGTGATGCCCTTTACAGTATAATCTCATGAATGGAAGTTTCTAGAGTACAGATGCTTGTCACAATGAAATTTATGTTGAAAACTTTGACGGGGCAATCCTTCACCCATGTTTGGTTCCAACATCCATGTTGGACATAGTGGTGTTAAATGGGCTAAGCCCATTTATTATACTAAAAATGGAGAAAAATAAAAAATATGCAAAAATAAAATAAAATCACACAATATGATAAAAAATTATATCACATTTTATTTATTTCGTTAAATATTTTTAGTATTACAATTTATAAAAGTAGAAAATATATCTAATAATAATTAACTTATTTTTTTAGCTTTATTTATATTTTCAATATTGTCACTTTTAGAGTCATTCTTTTTATTGGAATTCAAAATGATCTAATTTCTGATTTGATCTTTTGTGTCTAACCAATTTTTAAAAATGATACACATTTCTATTGTTTTTGGTATCATTCTACTCCTTTTTCCATCAACTACTCGACCCGTGGCACTAAAGGCTAAGTCTGATGATACTGTATTTGCTGGTGGTGTTAAGAAATGCTGTGCCATTGATACAAGCACATGTTGTGCCATTGATACAAGCACATGTAATATGTGCTCGTTAGCTTTCCTCCAAATTAAATTTTTGGATTCTAATCTGTTACTTTTGAAGTTAGAAACATGGTGAACTATAAGTAATGAATAAGTTCAGCCAATATTATATTTTCACTAACCGGCTGTGATCCATAGAAAACAAATCTCATTGACCATCTCTACTGCTATTTGCTTCTATTACTGGACTGGACGATTCCGATATTGAATGTGATGTATACAAGTTGTGCATTAAATGCATGTTGTGATGGTTATGGGCCTTCATTTCTTTTGTGTTATTGGTCATCCCTATGTTAGCATAGAATTATTCAAGGAAGATATACATCCCACATAAATTTACATAGGGTTCTATAATTGTGGTGAGACAGACTAGAATTGGATGATTTTTTCAATATTTTAAAATTTTTTATGAAAAATATAGTTAAATATAATATTAGTGAATATATTATTTCAATAATTTTAATATTTATATAAAATTATTTCTTTAAATTTTATATTTATCTCTATCGCTTGTATTATACGGCAGAAGTCAATATCATCTCGATAAGGCACAAAGTTGTCTATAAATGACAACAATTGGCTCAATAGTAGATTATGGGTGGTGTAATGGGTATCTATAAGTTTGTTTGAAATAAAATAAAATCTTTTTAAAAATGTTTAATAATTTCAACTATCTTCTCATCTGCATCTATAATCGGTTTGACTTTCAAGATATTTTCGTTCCGGAAGATGGTTATAACAAAATAGAAATAGTATGTAGCTTTTGATATCTAGTAAGTCGTGTTCCGTTGTATTGGGCAGTCGATCTTTATCTTCTCATAGTTGAGTTGTCTTATTGGCATAGCACTTTAAATTGTTACTTCTGACCAGAAGATGTTCTAATAAATAGAATAATATTTTTTATTTTATCCACATAAGGAGAAATTAAATATAAAATATCCCTGATACAAATGTTAATAATATGATATGTATATTTTTTATGAATAATTCACCATGTAAAATTTAAAAAATTATAATTTTGATGGGTACCTGGATCCGACTTCGAACAGATTCGGATTCGTTTGGATTGCTTGATCTGGCTTCGTTTACTGAGTTCGAATATTGCACACCACTAAAGTGAACAAGAGGTCAATGTGTCGGCGGGAGGTTGTCCCACTGAGAACACTCCGACGCTCAAGTCAGTAAAAGCCTTTTAAGTAAGGAAGGTAAACTGGAAAGCAAGATAGAGAGAGGAGGACGGTCAGGAGTGTTGGCTTGTCGAGAACGTGAGCACTCTCTTCCTACTCACAGAGAGCGTGAGGAAGTGAAGTCCTGAAAGCGTGGAGGCTTCATGGAATGATTCTTGGAAAGCCGAATAGGTCTCCGGGAATCTAGAGGCTTTCAGGTGGGATTAGAGGATGAAAGATTGGGTAGAGAGGAAGAGACGATGGGCCTCTGTCCAGTGCTCTGTCGGCGTTCTAGGGTAAGACTGTAGGAAGTCTTGTTGGAAGCTTGTTCTTAGGAAGACAGGTTAGAGAGTCCGTAAGAGAGCTTTTGCTTCAGAGTTAGCTTTTGTGTTTTGCTTGTCTCAGAATGCCTGTGCGTACGTGAGCTTGTATGAACCTGTATCTCAACGTGTTCTTTCCAGAACGAAGTCCTTGAGCTTTTATAGGCAACAGGAGAGCCACCTTTCCTGGGCAAGGTGGCATGTTCCTCTGGGACTGGCAATGGCGGCCTTCCCAGAGTTGGTGGGCTGGACAGTTGTGATTTGATGGATCCTTCTTCTATTGTGCAGTGCAACGGGTCTTCAGATCATCTCATGCTTTTGTGACCGTTTTGTTGGCGCTGAGTTCATTACCGCCCTTCTTGGAGAAGATCAGCTTTTAGGAAAGGCATGTGATCATGAAAGGACTGTTGCTTTTCTTGCACCTGTTCGCCTGGCAGTTTGGGCCTAGGCCGTAGTAGATTTGAAGCCTTTTTGGTCCTGCCGCTACAGTATATCCGGTCAATGCTCGAGTTGACTATCTATACGTGTGTTGGCCGCCTGCTAAGGTCTGGACGGTCAACGCAGGCGTTGATCGTTTTGGGCCTTTCGGGATTTGGGTCTTCGCCTCCTGTTGGGCCGTTTTGGAGTTGACCGTCCAGCAGGCCGTCTTGAGCCTTCTTTGACCTTGGGCGAGCCCATATTGCGGTATACCCATCAAATTTAAATAAAAAAATAGCAAAATTATTATTTGAACCATTGCCAAAAGTAATAGAAAAAATCTTGTTGAATGTTCTATGTTCATTTATAATAATATTAATTATTTTAGAAATTGCGAAATTAGTGTGTATGTTCTGCTATGAGAAAAGGGCTCTTCAAGTAAATTTTATTTTTTGATACTCTAACATGATTTGGCCTCTAATTGTATTGGAAAACTCTTAACTGTGCACCACCTGAAAATGTTAGTTTAGTTTGAATTGAGGATAATTATTGTTTCTCATGTTTTTTCATGTGTCGCTTTAGGCATCCAATACCTTTAAAATTTTCTCAAGTATAATATTTTTTTACTTTTTTTTTTTACAAACGGATCACTCTTAATCGTTAACTAATTTAATTTCAAAAAGGATCCATACACTATTAAAACGTTTTCTTGGGAATGACCAAAATTTGGAGTAGTGATATTTAGGGTAGGTTGCGATTCTAGTATTTTAGAATCACAATTAGTATTTGTATGTGGTCTACCAGTATAAGAGTATTAGAATAATTTTTTCATATTCCTTCACTATAGAAATTAGAAAAATTATGTCATAATTAATAATTAAGTTATAAAATAATAATATATAAATTATAGATAAAAATTAATAAAAATAATATAATTATATCAGTAAGTATTATACTATCACTTGTTGTACAAGATTTAGAGAGTAGAGAGAGAGAGAGAGTAGAGAATGGGAGTGGAGATGAGATGTGTAGAAGAAGAGGGGGGGAGGGGTCTTTATAGTTTTTTTATTTAATTATTTTTTTTTTTTAAAAAGGGGGCAATAGTCACACGACCACGAAATTTTAAAAAAAGGGCCATGCTAGGTATGTCATAACCCGTGCCAAGGGTTGGCATGGCATGCAAGCTAGCTAGCTTATGGCTTGGCATAGACCGAAATTTTAGGCTATGCCGTGTTACAGGTGGCACGGCATAGTTAACACCTTTGGTGGGACATGTTTAGGCTTGTGTTTTATTTCAGGTATGGATTTTTTTTCATGTGCTATTCCGGGGTATTGCATTTATAGCATGTTAGAAAATAAACTAGCATATGGTTGAGTAATCTATGGGAAGTACAACCTTTCTCCATTGCTATCTTTTAGATCAGAGAATCTGAAATTGGAGTTAAGCAGCAGGAAAAGTTCGCGTTGCAAGCTTCCCTTCATCTTCAGCAATGTAAGTGATGGTTTTACATTCGAATGTGTTCCTCCTTTGCTAAAAGTTTCTTATAACTTTTAATTTTTTTGCTTGTAGTTTTTTCCCGACTTAACATTGCGGTGTTATGAATAAGAATTTCTAAGGTTTTCTGTTTTCCTGCTTTAATCAAAAGTATGTTTTGATAGTTTAATAATTTGTTTTAATCTTGAAAGTGACAGGAAAAGTGTCAGATTCTATGGGATAGGGCTATATAGCAATCTAAGTGACAAGACACTGGCATGATCCCTAACTGCTAGAAAAAGATTTTCTTTCCCCAAATGCCTATGTTGGAAATGGAAACTGCAAGATTCAGAAACAGGGAAATGATATTTCCCAAAAATGTAGGAAACATGTGGGAAATGCTGATTAAAATATGTTAGATATACACTACTGAATATGAAACTTC
This sequence comes from Nepenthes gracilis, assembly GCA_033239525.1. Taxonomy (NCBI): domain Eukaryota; kingdom Viridiplantae; phylum Streptophyta; class Magnoliopsida; order Caryophyllales; family Nepenthaceae; genus Nepenthes; species Nepenthes gracilis. The sequence continues at coordinate 10,442,513 of BSYO01000038.1, read as the reverse complement.
AAAACAAGTGTATGAGACTTTCAGCATTGCATAGACTGTTTTAGTAGTTTGAACATAATGGCCTTTGGGTCATAATGGAGCAACTTTACCATTGTGTCTCACCTTTTACCCAGGATAAGAGCATAATAGAGTAAATTAGAGTTAATGCTAACTTTAAAAAAAAACCAAGGAAAAACAATTTCAGGATGACTTAGTGCATAATGGAGCAATGTAATTTGAATTAGAAGTTCCACTGTAAGAAAGCTATCTTCGTAAAAACAAGTTGAGGCTCACCCTAAAAAACAATTCCATTGAAAGAAAAAGAAATAGTTTATAGTTTTGTGTCCGGAATAGCTCTCTGCAGTCTTTTCCATGCTTCAGAGCTGGTTGCATTTGATATTGTGATTAGGACAAGTCACTATAGCATCAGCAACATGATACTCCCATCACAATAAAAGGAAAGAGAGCAAAACCTAGGAAAAATTATGGATTATAGATGCTAATATGCTATCTAGACTGAACTATTCCTGGGCATATCAGTTATGAGAATTTACTGTTGCAACCATGTTTATATGTAGCAGAAGGATGGAAATCTCGATTTGTTATGTTTGTTTCATGACCTGCCCAGGAAATTTGTCTCTGGTCAATAGGTCTTGGTCTTACCTAAACTTGAGTTGTGTATCAATTGTGTCAAAGTACATACACAGCTTAGCTAGATTGAATTGCTTTATACAGATCATTTTCTAGCTGACCTACAAATTTGTTTATGAATAGGTTGCATTAGATTGATCCAATTCCACATGAGCTGTGTGACCCATGATCCAAACTGATGTGAAAATAATCTATATACCAGATACAGAGCACAGATAATAATCTAAGACTGTGTGAATTAGAATGCAAGAAATGTTCAGGGATGTCACAAGTACTGGGACCTCCCAGTCTTTGCCGTCTAATATTCCCATGCATTACAAGAAGCACATGCTATGGACGGCTGTGATTACAGTAGTAACATTCATGGCCATGCTGAATATTCCTTGAAGAATGCTCAGAGAATTATAATGGAACCTTTTCCTTATTTGATAATTGGCATTAATAGGGAAATTAACCCTTTCCAAGCTGTTTGGTTCCGTTACTAACAACCAACAAAAGAAAATTGATTGAGCTTAATGCATCTGAAATCTGAACTGAGTAAATTGTGCATATCCTTAGCTGCATGGATGAGCTGATCTGACTGGATTCTGCCAAGATTGTTATTAGTGTTGTTTAGTCTATGGTGGGGAGACACCAGATATGAAAATCAAAGGTTTGACACGTTGGAATTTGACAAAACATATAGAACAAGTGAATAGATCCAAAGAATCACACTAGGGTCTCCAGGATTGGGCCAAAGGTCCAAAGGCTTGACACCAATGGAGTAGAATTGCGTCACAAGCCATGGATAAAGCAAAATTTTCGTAAAGATTGTTTAGGAAATTCGATCTCCAATTAAATGTGAGATACTACCATTTATATTGACTTTGGTTCCTCCCCCAATGATTCGTATTCATTGAACTATAACAACTGGAAATTCACAGCCTAATGTATAAGGCTCTTCCATTTTGGCACCCAGGGAGGTAATATTTATTTATCCTTACACTTGTGTTACAAAGAGGTTACTTCCATCATTTAAACCTATGAGCCCATGACCTCTATGATATGGTGGAGAAACCTAGAGGTGGCAGTTTCTACCCACACTCTATAAATGGGTATTGGTGAAAAATGAATTGGCTTACTAGCCTTTTGTGTTTGTAATTGTTTAGACTATGTATATCCCATTTAAATGGATGCTTTACTGTGAAGTAAAATAAAGCCATCACTGCTTCCTCTATGACTAGCATTGTCACCGCCATGCCACAACAACACTAATTCTGCCTCTGTGGACTACAAAGTAGCAACTAATTGCACGCATTCAGAACTGTGGAGTTAGACTATTAAATGAATTGAAAGATGAAGAAATTCACATATTCAAAATGAAAAATCAGATATTTGGGGTATAAAACTTCACATTAGCTCTAATATATTTTTTCTTCCATTTTCTCTATTTTGTTTCTGTTCCCCTTTTCCTTTGCCCAATCCCTGCTTCTTTTTTTTTTTTTCTTTCTTTCTCTTCTTCTCCCCTTTCCGTGCCTGTTTCCCTGTTTTCATGTACTTCAGTTGAGGTGTCGTGCATGACACTAGCTCCTTTTTGTGTTGATAGGAGACCTAAAGGCCACCTGTTGACCCCCCCCCCCCCTCTTTAGGATTTTTCAAAGCATGATTGCAATTTATTTGTATATTTTCATTTATGTTTCTTTTATATTGTCCTTTTTTGTTGAAGCTTATTGTGTTCATCTTGGGTATTATGGGAACTGTGGATACTTGCACATAGTTGTAGCTATCACTTTGTCGATTGTTAACTGTGTTCTTTTGCTTACCTTCACATTGAAGCTCTCTGTCGCTTCATCTCTAATTGTTGAATAAAGTGTGTTCTGTCCTCTCCATTGAATCTTGCCACATTGAATTTTGTTGTTGCTGTTAGCGGATTGAATTCTGATTCTATGTGTAACTATGTGGCATCTACGTTTTTTTGTTGGTAAGGTCAAAAAGAAGTGGACAGTTTTCGAGAACAACTTGCCGATGCCAAGAGAGTTGCAGAGTCGGTTGCCTTGATCACTCCAGACCTTGAAAAGGCATTTCTTGAGGTTTGTTTGCATGTTGAAGTTTTGACTTCTTGTTAGGGCATGACTCTGAACATGAGGATTTTATGTTCTCCAAAATGTCATTTATCTGACCATTGACATTTCTGTCTGATGTTACTTGAAAGAGATTGATTAATCATCAATAATTTTGCAATTTGTTAAAAAAACTTATATATTAGGATAAAATTCACCGCGAGCAACAACTGAACCTTGTTTTCTCTACATGCTTTCAATTGCATGAATCCTCTCTGCCATTCTGTGCAGTTCAAGGTGCTCAAAGCAAGATAGAAATATAATTCATGTCACACACCTGGGCAAAGAAGCATTATTGGAATCAACTGATAAAAGTTGACAAATTGTTGGTGAACAAGAGAGATGAACATTAATTGTAGTCATAAGAATAACCATTGGTGGTGTTTAAGTGCTTATTGACAATCACAGTGTATTTATCAATTATTTATGAAGGATCTATGCCTATATGAGTAGGAGAGGAGGATATCTCGATATCCTCTTTGGAAGACTAGCCAAGAGAAAACTATTCTAAAGAGATTAAAATTTCCTTCACTCATTCATGGCTCTATTTGAGATTTCCTATCTAAAGACACCTGTAGCATTATTAGAAAATTTTTGTTTATCTTTGTGTAAAAGAGAATTCTGGGTTAAGCTTTCATATTTTCTGATAGCAGGGAGTGCAAATGTTTAGTCTTAACGTGATTGGTCTGGTTTGGGATAAGGATAAGAAAACAGCAGGGGACAAACCATGTTCTACAGTCTCTTTTAGATTATGAGCACTAAAAATCTTGTAGGAAAAAAAAAGAGCACTAGGAGGACGAGATGAGGAAGATTATGAGCTCCAATTATTATAGGAAATTAATTTGGTGTATAACGATGGCAGCTGTTATGTTTTATTTCACACATTCTTGCAAACCAGACAAATTAAGCATTTCATTTCTTCCTGAAGACAGGACTTCTATCTCCAATGGAGATAAAATATATATGACCGTTACAGTGAATAGTGGATCCTTTTATAATTTTTTTCCCTTATGTTCATTTTCTCTTAAACTTGCTTTGCTCTGATATAATAGATTTCATAGTGATGCTGTGAAGTTGGTGGAAAAACATTTTTGCAAAAGTGATGTCAAATGTCCTATATAAAAGTGATTTCACAATGACCAGAGAAAGCATGTATATTCTAATAGTAATAGGTTTTGATGAAGAACCAATCCTGATCTCTTCATTTTTCCCTCTCATTTTCTAAAGGACTGAACTCCATCTAAGGCGTTTAAGCAGTTGTTTCTGTAAGTAGATTGACACTGATATGTAAGTCAAATTGATGCTTGCATTAAGTGTCTTCTTTTATTTCTGGAAAATTAAGAGATCGTTTCATGAATTAGGTACAACTGTACAAGTTTAAACACTGTGGAGAGGATATACATCATTGAAGAAATTGCCTTAAAGAGGAAAATATAGATTAGTAAAGCTTTCACTCCCTTTAAGTATTTGAGAAAGTTGTATGGACTTAGAAAAGCTTTCAAAAACTGTCTTCCCATATTTTCTTATGAGTCAAATGGGCTTGTTTGTCGTAGCTTTGAAACAAAATTGGAAAAAGGTACAAATTGGATCTTATGCTTAAAGCTTCCTGAAAAGTTAATTGAGGTTCTCAATAAATTCTGTATATTTTCAACAAGTTTTGATCCAAAGTTTTTCAAAAATATTAGGAAGAAGCTACAAATTATAACTTGTCCAAAGAACACTTTTCTAACCAATAAACAAGCACCCCAAAGTCAGTGTAATGATCCTATGACTCCCTTCCACTCCTTTCCACCAATATCATCCTTACAATGGGGAATATTGTGCATTGTTCAACTACCTTCCCCTTCTACTTTTCTGGACTATGTAACTCTGTTTTTGCAACCATGTAATCTGATTTTCAACTCTGGGAATTGGACCTCTAATATAGGGGGCTTTTGGTAAAATCTTTAGTTCCTTGGTGGTTGGCAAAGAAATTCTGGAGTTTTACTGCATTAAAAAGACTGTTTTCCCATTTACGTGAATTCAACATTATTATTTCATTTGTGTTTTTACAATGATAATATATTCAAGATGTGATCTAGAGTTTTTCCTTTGCTGCTTACATTGATTCATTTTGGCATTACAGAGTTTGAAAACTGCCACTGTTGGTTCTAGAATCTAGGGTTCACTGATGGCTATAGCAAAGAGGGCATGTTGAGAGAACAAAGGAGTGTGTTGGTCAAGAACAATTCAAACTTTCATAAAAGTTTGCTTCTATACTTGTACAGTAACTTTTATATGTAGGCTATAGGAAACTTGCAAGACCTATTGGCCTTGTAAATTCTCGAGAGGATAGCTGGAATCTGCAAAGGGCATAAAATTTCTTCCTTGACCACTTCTAAAAAAATCTCTTGGCAAGTTCTATAAAAAAGGGAGAAAAGGAAGCTATAATGACTATATGCTTTTATAGATACCTAGGGCTACTAAATTTAAATGCTTTGATTTCCACTAGTTCTCAACTAAAGGACTTTCAGGTAATCTGATTATTAGAAAAATTCACTAATTTTCCTGTCTACCTAACAGCATTAGAAATGCCTCAATGATGGAATGTATGCTAGGATCGTGCAAATTAGAGATTTTGTTAAGCTGATAGTGTGAAGGGCAGCTTAACTTTTCACATGATGTGAGAAATAGTTGGAACACTAATGAAAATATTGGTATTAGCCCGATACCGATATTTTCCAATGCCACAACAAGATTGTGATATGTTGTTGCTTCGATGATATATTGTAATATATCAGCCGATTTTCAAAATATCCATTTATATACCTGATTTTTGGCCGATACGGCATTGTCAACTTACACTTATCAATTTTTTTCCTCATATATCCAATTATAATATGGCCGTGTTCAATGCCGATGCTGATTTGGATATTTTCATCCATGAGTTGGAGTGGGAAGATTGAGAATAGGGGAGGGAAATCTCCCGAGATTGTCTTGCTGCACTAGAGGACACAGCTTGAAAAGACGAAGAAGAAGAAAGAACTAAAGGGAACAACATGCTGGTAGAAACAGCAGTATAGGTAGAAGCTCAAGATAGAAAGAAGAGAGGAGAGGGTACGTGATAGCAACTCATAAGTTGGCCATTGGCAATGCCATAAGGAGGGGCAGCAGCATAAGAAGGAGAAAGGAAAAATCGAAGAAACAAGAAGGGGAAGAAGCAGCATCTATGAAGAACAATACAATCAGAGGACAACTGAGCGAGGTAGTAATGTTGAAGAACAAAGCAGCTTCTCTTTAAGAAGGAAACAAAGGCAACAACATGCTGGTAGAAACGGCAGTATAGGTAGAAGCTCAAGATAGAAAGAAGAGAGGAGAGGGTACGTGGTAGCAACTCATAAGTTGGAAATTGGCAAAAGGAATGCCATAAGGAGGGGCGGCAGCATAATAAGGAGAATGGAAAAGTTGAAGAAACACAAAGGGGAAAAAGCAGCATCTATGACGAACAATACAATCAGAGGACAACTGAGTGAGGTAGTAATGTTGTAGGACAAAGCAGCTTCTCTTTGAGGGGTGGGGCATGCAGCCAAAGGAGGAAACATGTAAGGAGCAGAATAGAAGGGGATTTTGGTAGGCTACTTGTTTGGTTTGATCTTTTTAGGCACAATAGTTGTCGGGTTTGCTTCTGGTATGTGTAAGCCAGTATGCTGTTTGTAAACAAGTGCCATTTTACTTAAAGATTGTCATTAGGAATCACCTCAGGTATACAATACCCAAATGTTTTGCAGATTCCAGTAACCAAAGTTTGAGCCATGGATGAAATTGTTGGGCAAGGCGATACATATTGGCCAATATGTATTGATATCGGGGCTCTTGATACCGATATTTTCCTATATTATGGCAATATTGCGATATGTTTTCATATCAGCCGATATGGTCAATATATCAGCCGATATTCAAAATATTGGTCAATATAACAGATATTTAGCCAATATGGTCATGCTAACTTATGATTTTCAGAAAACTTTTTTCATCTAATTATTTGATACCGGTACATATAATCCAATATGACCACTACCTATACTAATACTAATATCGATATTTTTATTCATAATTTGAGCTCATAACAACTATACCTCGCACTACCTATGACCTAATAAATTTTTTTTTAATGTTTATCATTATTAGTTATATTTTGTCCATCTTGCATTCCTGCAGATGCCTTCAACAATTGAGGAACTAGAGGCTGCTATCCAGGATGATTTATCCCAAGCTAATTCTATTCTCTTTTTGAATCAGAACATTCTAGCTGAGTATGAAGTGCGTCAGAGGAAGGTGAAACCTCCATCTCTTATATGTCAGTTGATCACAAATCTGGTTTTTGTTTGTTGTATTAATTATTTATTCATTCTACAGATAGAAGCCTTAGAGAGAAAACTTCAAGAAGATGAAAGGAAACTCAATTGTTATTTAGCTGAAGTAGAGGAATTGAAGGTTTTTCCCTCTGCTACTTTGAAGAAATAATATCTGTTATTTTCCTTTACAAGTCTTGATGTCTTTCCCTCCCCTTATCTTTTGCATTTCACAATGCATTTTTGTTCATTCTATCCTAGTAATCTTATACAGTTTGAGGCGACTTCACAATATTGTTGTGTTGATTGTAGGGGAAGTGGCTTACTACATTGCGAAATCTTGTTACACAAATTAATGCAACATTTTGTCGTAATTTCCGAGAGATGGCTGTTGCAGGAGAAGTTTTATTGGGTATGTACTACAATGTTGTGGACAATTTTCTGTATCATAATTAAAGTCCTTACCCTGTTTCTTTTTTCAATTTTGTTTGCCTTTCCATTGTGCTTTTTAAAGATTTTTGTCCCTTGTTAATTATGATTGATTTTATTTGATGTTCTTTTGTAGATGAACATGAAACAGATTTCGATGCATATGGTATACTTATTAAAGTAAAATTCAGGTGGTTCACTTTGTATCTGTGCTTTTGTTTAGTGGAATATTTTAGTATATGGGGAACTAAAGTCGTTCAAAATAGTCATATGACATTGACTCTATATTGTTCATTGTTACTCTGGTATTTTTTTCCGGTCATAAAATGTCCAAAGAATAGGTTAATGAGAAAGAAAAAGTGGCATTCCATCCGGTTTAAATTTTGTCTTGAGTCTTGACCTTAGGAAATCAAAAGCTGACTGGGATGTATCATCCGATATATAGCGTTATATATCATCGATATGGTAACATATCGTTATATTGTTGCAATATTGAAAAATACCAATATCGGGCATATATTAGCCAATATTTAGATCTATGACCATAGCTCATTTGACAAGTGCTGATAAAAAGGAAAACCATTGAACAATCTATCCGAATTGCATCTTGAGCTAAGCTTTTGTGAGGAGACTGCTTTGTCTGTGTTGGTTCCCAACTGGTTAATTAAGGGATGATATAGGCATTATGCCATCATCAACTGGTTAATTACTGCTCACCAACGCTGCTGTGAAATTCTCCTTTTGAAACTCTCAGCTTGTCCATTTTGTCTTGTTTTATGTTAGTCGCATGCTGTTTGATTCCAACATATCTTTTTCAGGCAAGCAGGACAACTTCAAGTTCTTAGTGCTCATCACCAATCTGGAGGGGTATCAAATAAGACCAAGTTTCCTTTTTCATTTCTTGTGTAGTTCATACGTGATGGCACTTGTATTTTTAAATATGCAGGAGCGCTCGGTGTCAACAATACTTTATCTTGTTTCTTTACAAGATCTTACCAACTGCCCATTCAGAGTAGTTGACGAGATTAATCAAGGTTGGTAGATATTGCAGGATTTAATATTTTCTTTTGAGTGCACATGATATTACTGACGACTTAAGAAACATAGGTACTCTCCTGGGATTAATTTGTTAGGTGTTTGACTTGCAACAGATATCGATACTTTCCGACACATCTTGACATGTGTCCAAAATTTTGTTATGTTTTCTTTCAAAATTCCAACATGCTATGGCACATTCAAACATATTTTGGATACGTTCGAGGCAACTTTTCATTTGGAATTTTTTATTATATTTGACATCTTTTGATAACTATAAAGTGTAAAGAGGTAAATTTATAATATGTTCATTGATATAAAAATTTTGACATGTTAAGATTTGTTTTAATTTTGCTAAGTTATATTTTTATTATAGTTTGTTGAAAGTGTTATGGTATAACTCATTTATATTAGTTCAATTACATGCTCTTTAATAAAATTTTTTTGTATTAAGAAATAAAAACTATATATTTTATTATTAATTTAGTACAAAATAGTGCCATCCATTAAATAGAAATATCATAAAGTGTGATTGTAGTTAACTTATTCTTTTTGTGTCAAGTCCTCATTTTTGGAAAAATTGTGTTGTCGTATTGGTGTCGTGTATGTCCATGTTCCGTGTCAGAGCCCATGCTTCTTAGTTGACAACAGTCGGCAATGCAGATGCAAATCTTAATATTGCTATTGATATTTGTTGTGGCAGTAGCGGGTGATATATTTCTATATCGAAATTACCAAGCGTAAATTTTTTTTGAGTTTGAATTCGGTGCATATATAGGTCGATATGTAAGAAAATATCTAATGTATTGGGTAATATTTTGAATATTAACTGGTACGGCATATCACGATTTTGTTGCAGTGTCAAGGGCCTAATACTATTATATATTAGTTAATATTTTAAATATTGACTGATATTTCATTCTATGGTTGGCAGATAATGCTCACTATTTCTATTTATTTTTCTCTAGGAATGGACCCTATCAATGAGAGAAAAATGTTTCAGCAATTGGTGAGAGCTGCTAGTCAACCAAATACACCGCAGTAAGAAATCGAGACTACTAAACTCTTATCTTGGTTTGGTTTGTTAAGCTTCAAGGATATGTACTATGGGTGTTTGGACATTGGAAATCAGGTGCCTTTTATGTGAACATTGTCATTTTTAGCCTAAAAACAGGTTTATGTTTCGCATTGGACATATAATAGGCCTTTAAATGCTGAATTCGTGTAGAAACATGTATGGTATAAGGTCAGAGCATGGATGAAAATATTGGCATCGGTATCAGATAATTTGTATCAGTATTAATATATCGAAAGAAAAAGAATTTTTGAGAATTGTAAAATGACAATGAAATATTATCCAATATATCAGCTAATATAAGGTCAAATATGTCATGATGTTGCGATATCAAAAAATATCAATGTCAAGGGACTTGATATCGATGCATGTCAGTCGATATTTTCATTTATAAATGAAAGAAATATAAAGAACTATAGAACTCCCTATCTTTATTGGTGTTAGGAATGGCAACTCTTTGTGCGAACAAGTCAGACGATCTCAAGGAACTAAACACTGTACGGATCATAGTTGAGCCATTTACTCTCTGACCGTGTCATTTGCCTTTTCCATAGATGCAATAGGAGTAAAAATGGTTTATTTTGCTCAAATAATATAATCCTGATTCGTAAAACTATATTATTCCTGTCGCAGGTGCTTTTTACTTACGCCAAAGTTGCTGCCGGATCTGGAATATAGCGAATCATGTAGCATCCTCAACATAATGAATGGACCATGGATCGAGCAGCCTGCAAAACGTAATTTACCTTCTTATTGATTTGAACGGTAGATTGCATATCTGCTATATTTTATATATCAGAATGTTACGTGATCAAATAACATGTACAAAAATGAGTGTTGTTTAGGGTCATTTTAAAAGATAAGAAATGATGATATTCATAAATGTTTAGAAGTTGTATTTAGAGACGAGTAGACAAAGTAAGGATACCCAAAGTGGTTTGGAGACACAGTTATAGACCAAATGAATCATCTGTGAGGAAATGTAAGTTTTGATTGGAAAAAATAAAGAAGAGATTCAGAAAAACTTGGATTTGGATAATTTCTTATCAACTTCTGGTTTTTCTAAGTCTATCTGTCACTTTATTTTCTCTAACCAAAACTAAATTATATTTCCTCACAAATAATTCATCTGGCCTATATTTGTGTGTCCAAACCACCTTAGGTATCTTTCCCTATTACTTTTATTCTTGGAAAATATTGTAGTAAAGAAAGCAAATTATATAGTCGACCTAACTTAGTGAGATTTAAGTCTTTGGTGGTGTTGCTGCGGTTATATGTGAACCGTAAGTTCATCAATTTAATTGGATGTAAAATTATAACTGCCCCTTAACATGACCATTGCCATATCTCCCTTCTCCATTCATGATTTATTTATTCGAGCAATTAATCAGTCCCGGTCTACCTTGATATTTCACGCGTTTGACCTCTTCCAATTCATCTATATTCAAAAGAAACCTCCATTTTTCACTCTGAGTATTTGGGTCTCGTTACTATGACCCGCCTCTCTCACTGCTCTGATCCTTCTCATTCCTACATGCAGTGTGGAGCAACGGAGAATCCTGGGGCACAGCCTCGAGGTTATTGGCACCGAACCCTTCATAATTCTCGGGTCTATGCAAATGATCATGGCAAGAAAATCCTCCAACTGACGGCTGCAACTGAACACGTGCTTGCAAAACCAGTCAGTAGCAAGCTGTATTTTTGGTGAGTCCCATGTCTACTGTGTTTGGTTGTGAAAATTTGTGCATTTTGCTATGTTTTCTTAGGGTTTTTAAAGAGGGCATCTGAATCCTGAAGTTAAGCTGGCTGCTATGCTCATTCTTGGACTATGGTTTGGGATTCTGTTGGAACAAATTTGACAGCATTGAAAGAGCATTTTTTTTTTTTCATTAAGCATTTAAATTGAGCTCATGTAAACTCAAGGCTTCATTTCTTCAGAGGGCAGTGTTCTTGATGATTGAAGTGTAATTTATATGAAATTTATGAGCATTAAATTTAATTAACCCAATGTGGAATTATGATTGATTGAGTACTTATTGAATATATGAGAAATTATACGATACACTAAAATTATAAGATATATGAGAAATTATAATCATTTTTGAAATCTTAACGAAAGTCTCAGTGTAATAGTAGAGTTTTTACTGTTAATCTCTTGGTCATCCTTCTTTGGACTTCCGGCATAAGTCTCAAGTTGCCAATTCTTGTAATAGTAGAGATAATAAAAATATTTTTATTTTGATGGTATAATATTTATTTATTTATCTATTTTTATATAAGGTTATTAATGTAGATGAATAGATAATATGTTATGTTATTGAAGATTTTATGAGGTTAATTAAATGGTGGTTTTTAAATTGTGATAATATTATATATATATGGTTTTTATGGATAATTTCTATGAGTTTTATTTTTGTTGGGCCAGGTATAAAGGCATAAAAGATTTCATAAGACACGGCTCAAATAAGAGGCCCGAGACAATCTCACAAGTTGAGGAGGTCAGATGGCCCAAGTAAGAAGCCCAAGGGTCGAGAGCCCAATAAATTTCGCAAAGTCTTAGAACTGCCCGAGCGGTCAGGAATAAACGCTCGGACTCTTCCCCAGGAAGTCCTCCAAGAGCTGCTTCATCTCACGAGGCCACAAGCTCACGAGGAACATCACAACTGGACGAGGATCGCTCGTCCGTCCACGGCGGAATGCTTGACTAGCCTCGCCCGGTTTCCAAGAAAGATCGCACCACGCGCCGCCAATCTCAATAAAGACGCCTTGGTCAAACCGGGAGGCCGATATTGAGATCGCATCACGTCCGACACACTCGGATGTTGCGGCCGACACTAAATCCCGTACGCCACTCCCCACACGCGCCAGCATTAAAGGGAGTCGGTGGACCTGCTCCTCAACCACCGGATGGACGGCACACGTCTACTCCCTAACTGCTTGGTTTCCACTATAAATACTCAGCAAAGCCCCTTTCAAAGGGGAGGACCGCTTTCCTGACTCTCCAACTCTCAGTTCCAGATTTCGACCGGACACTCTCTCACCAAGATCAACTCCACAAAGAAAAGTAAAAAGCTCCAGCGAGCATAGTTTCCTTAGGAGAGAAACATAAAGCGTGAAACAGGGAAGATATTAACCCTCACAACTGTACTTTGTAAAATCTCCAACCCATAGTGAAGATCTTTCCAGGCCCTGAGCCTCGTGGTTTTTCCTCCCCATTCAAGAGGAGGTTTTTCACGTAAAACATCCGGCATCAATCTTCATCTCGTGTCCAACACCTCAATCACTCGTGTTGCCTGGTAACCACGGATCGGACCGGACGAACCTCTGCATCTCTGGCCTGATCACACTCATGGATCCCACACCCTTTATCAACGGCACAGCTCACAAAGATCTGCGGCCCAGAACGCAACATTGGCGCCGGGTCTGTAAGAAGGAAGAACAAAAACTCCGCTTCCCACTCCCAACAACAAATAACGCCCCGGCGATGCTCGTGAACAAGGCAAAGCCACGTCCACCGGAAGGGAGCGCCTGACAGGTGTCTCCGTCAGGCGGAAGAATAAGCGGCGGCCCGGCACTAACGTGCGCAAACCGGCGCAGAAGGTGGGATGACCACAAGAGCCGCCCGCAACCTCCAGGGCTCTAGGCGAGTTGAGGATTACCTCAGGAGAAAGAAGTCCATGAGTCCGGCTCCATCAAGGAGGGGGCTCAAGAGGCTGGAAGACTGTCTTTGGACCCAAGACCGTGGCAACTCTCAGTGACGAGAAGAACTCCTACCCCCAAAGACAGGGGAAGGAAGGAGAAGGGCGAGCGCCCACCAGAAGACCCAACGACCATCCGGGCACGATAAGCCCGAGCGGATGGTCCTTGGGGGAGAAAGACGCTCGGGCCTATTGGCTTTCATTGACTCCCTCACCAACATCCTGTGGCAGATTAGGGACGAGGAGTTCCTAAGATGGCCCAGGGCGTTGAAGAACCCAGAGAGAGGCGACTAACGGGGGAATCTTTGCCATTACCCGGCGGCCGGCCACGACATCGAGGATCGCACGAAGCTCTCTCGTAAATCGAGCGGCTGGCAATGGAAGAATATCTCGACCACTTCCTGCCACGACCCGGGCGCGGCCCCGGGCAAAGAGAGCTTGATCACGCCGCTCGAAGGGCAAGGCCATAATAGGCGCGGACTGACAAAAAAAAAAGGGGAGAGAGAAAAACAAAAACCCAGGGGACCACTCAATGTAAGAAAAATGTACATTAATAAAAGCGTGCATTCGTTATCTTTACCATGAAGCGTTCCCGTACTCTCTCCTTAACAGTGAAGCAACTCACAGCCTTCAACCAACAAAACTTGGGCGCCAACCCGAGCGGCCCCAGCGGTCGGACCCCAGCGGTCAGGCAACAAAACTTGGGCGCCAACTCGAGCGGCCCCAGCGGTCGGGCCCCAGCGGTCAAAACTCGAACACTCGGCCGTGACCAAACGGTCCCAGAGGCCGGGCGATGAAAATAAAGCCGAAAGGCTAAGAGCTAGAAGTCCCTTTGTAACGACCCGAGCTCGGACCCTCGAACCCGACCCGGACCGTCACGGTTAGATTTTCGAATCATTCTTGATTTCAAATATTTCATATCATTATATAACTCAACCACCATCGATGATCCTCATAAATGCAACATAAATTAAATATCCATGATAGCAATAATAATAATTTCAATAAACGATGTCGATGTCCTAAGATACCAATTCTCGTACGGAAAATCTAATGAAGGTCGAACAACAACTAAATCAAAATCCCAAATCTCCGTCCGGAGAACTTCGAACTCTGGTATCACCTCTATCAGTCAGCTAACCAAAAGTCTTGTGCTTTCCTTAGTCCTAGTATCCGCCTGTCTAATCTGGAGTCAACAAATCACAAGAGTAAGCAGAAAACTCAGCAAGTAATAATGAACAATAAAAGAGGGGTACAATAAAGTATATAAAAAAAAAAACAATGAATAATATCAGTCATAATAGGTAGTACATCCACCATGATCCAGGACTAGATAACATATTGTGTCCACAATCCGAAGGTCACGCGAACGGCTAAATATCAAGGAAGCATCATGGCTTCCGCCGAATCCGATCATCGGCTCAATGCGATGTCACAACTGAATGACAACAGTCTCCAAGGACCTTATTCTACCATAGTGGACCAAAGGCCGTGTATTTACGCCCCCAACGGCTGGGTAAGTGCCACGAGGTTATCCATGGTATCCAACTACCCCTACGGTCCTCCCAGGGTCGCACGTAACATGCCGATACTACCTCCGATACCCCTCGTCAATGATATCCCAGATATCATTTTCTACGATGGTCACTAGGTTATAAGCATCCCCCTTGACTAACTGTACGAGATAACAAGAACTTGAATATCCGCTCAATATGAGGTCATCACTGCACGAGACAATAAGAATCTCCCTGGACCTTATTCTACCATAGTGAACCAAAGGCCGCGTATTTACGCCCCCGACGGCTGGGTAAGTGCCACGAGGTTATCCATGGTATCCAACTACCCCTACAGTCCTCCCGGAGGTTGTACCCGTAGCATGCCGATACCACCTCCGATACCCATCGTCAATGATATCCCAGATATCATTCTCTACGGTGGTCACTAGGTTATAAGCATCCCTTCTCAATATTAACGACCTCAATCCTCGGAATGGAATCGGTATTGGGAAAAGTATAGACTACTCTCTGATCCTACGGACTCCCATACGCCCGACATCAGTAAAAGTCTTCGTCAGACACTCTCCTTTACTTATCCATAATGGAATCGGTATCGGAAGGGTGTAGACCACACTAAGGTTCCGTAGCCTCCCATTCGACTCGAAACCTTAGTGTTTTCATACGCCATCCTCAACTTATCCATAAAGTGACAATAATGTACCCACGCCACCAAAGCTAACGCAAAGAATAATTAATTGAAATTTCATCAATAGAATACAGATGTAATCACTTACCGACCATCATTATTATAAACGTGCGAGAATTACTAATGCACCCATTATGAACAATTACCGGCAACTTATACAAATACGTGTTTATACGTGTATATATATATATATATATTTATGTACAACAACACCCTGACATACCTTAAATAAACACACACTGCGACCCACGGCAGTACACACAACCCAACGAGCACAGTGCACACCTGCACCTAGCCATCCACATATATTTACACACACACACACATAACCAGGCCCAATACATCACCTGCTCCCATCCACATATATCCACACATCCAGGCCCAATCCTGTCCAGCCCACACACACATACACAGACCCACTTACACACATACACACACCCACTTGGGCCCAGCCCAACACACACTTGTACACATATACTTGGGCCCCACGGCCCAACACACAACACACATTTACACACACTTGGGCCCCACGGCCCAACAGACAACACACACTCACACACTCACACTTGGGCCTACGGCCCAACCCACAACACACACTTAACACACAACACACACATCCATACTCCCATTCACATCCTGCCCGCATGCACATACATAAATACATGCATAACATTTGAGTATACTTCCACGTATACGTATATACGTATACCGATTCTAAAATCGTTCCTCTCTGCCAATGGCTGAACGCCTCCAGACTCCGACAGCAGCACCCGCTGCTTCCCTCACGCGCGCACACGGCGCAACACAACGCCGACTACACTCCCACCTTCGCCACCGGCAGTAACACTGCCACCAACTCAGACACACATATACGCACACAGTGTCTGCTTCTTATATGTATATATACCTGCAGGATACAATACGTATACAAAAATTGATGCAAAGACAGGTTCACCCACATATATACATATAATTTCCCGTAACATACGAATACATACACACTCTTGGCCCATCAGTTTATCTGTCACACGGATACACAAACAGACGAGACTCATTCTTAAGCCTTCGTCCATTCCTTTCCAGAAGAATGAAATTCCAACCCTCCAAGTTAATCATGTAAACAAGGGTTGCTAGTATTATAAATTCGTTAATTATCACGCCTCCAATCACCATAACTCTCGTATTTTCCTTCGTTCCTCAAGCCTCTGTTTTTCCTCTTTTTTTTTTCAATTCGCACAGCAAGTGCCAATTTTCCAGAATCCACATACAAGTAGCAAATCGACCTCAACAAAGATAAGGAAAAGATTTACTTTCAGAAAAGAGGGTTTTTACTTGCCTCACGGTGGTGGTCGACGGCGGCGGCTCCTCTTCGTTCTTCTCCTTTCGTTCGTCCTCCCCCTCTTCTCTAAACCCTAGTGCTCCTTAAATAATGAGAAACCGTCGGTTAGGGTTTTCCAAAGTTTCCATATGGTTCCCCCCGATCTCCTTCCTCCCCCACCGCCTTACTTCTTCTCCCTTTCCCTCTTCTCCCTCCCCTTTCCTTTTCCTCTTTTCTTTCCTTCTTTTTCTTCTTTTCTTTCTTTTTCTTTCCTTCCCACTTAACGTCTACTATTATTATTATTATTATTATTATTATTATTATTATTATTATTATTATTATTATTATTTAGCTACTTTATATTTTATGGCCCAATATTTATTCCTAAATTTATTAATCTTAATATTTTAACTTATTGGACTCACGCACCAGTCCAATGATAAAATTTTTCTGCCCATAGTTCGTTAAAATTATCAAAGAGTTCATCAAAATTAATTTTTAAATATTCGCGGCGTTACACCCTTAGAGGGCTGCATGCCCAAGTCCAAAAAAGGGCAAAGGGTCAAGCACTTGAAGGGTGTCACCACTCGAAACAAAAAAGTTAGGCGCTGTATGACGCGCCGCAAAAAAAAAAAAGAAGAAAAAAGAGGAAAAACATCCACGTGCAAACAAGACACAAAAGAAACGTCTGAAGCCTTAAAGCGAAAAGGACAAAGTCTTATTCACAAAAAAATAATTTTCTGTACAAGTATGACAAAACAAAAAACAAAATTAGAAAAAGGGGGTAGCATGTCAAGGGGGTGCCACTCGGCTTCCTCCCTTCTGAGTCCCATGGGCTCCTGAAGATCCCATCTGCTCCATTGGAACTGCCTCATCGGGCGTAGGAGGTTCACCATCAGGCCCTGCCTGAGGAGGGCCAGGGAAAGGCCTGCCATCAATGTCGTACAAGTCTTCTACGCTCAAGGCGCCGACATTCCCGGGATCAAGGACGGCTACAGGAAATCGCGGACGAATCAGTCGCGCCACTCGACGACACATGCGAACACCAGCTCGAAACTTGCCATTCAGCACAGGAGCCATCTCAGCAATCTGCACGGACGTCCTCAACCTCTCCTCCTGGCGAAGGATCCGATCCTGAAGGAGGCCCTGCCTAAGCCGTAGGTCTTTGACAGTAGCCTCCAGAGAAGCGATCTTCTCCTTTGCTCCATCCAGCTCCGCTTCCGCCCGTTGTGCAGCTTCACGAGCGGCCCTCGAGGACCTCACTTCCAGACGGGACTGAGCGATCACTCTCACTAGCCCGTTGAGGCCGGCAATCAAACTCTGGAGCTGCAACGAAAAGACTCGTCAAAGCATGAATAGTTGAAAGCAAGGAAAGAAAGGAAGCAACAGGCTACCTTAGAAACAAGAGGGTCATCCCCTATGCCACGCTCCATGTGGGACTCGGACTCCTGCGGCTCGCTCCTAAGCCCCGCAGGCGCCACCTCAGACACAGACTCGTCAGCTACAAAAGGCGCTGGAAAGTCTGCCTCGAAATCGACGCCCTTAAGAAACTCAAGCAACCGCTCGGCCTCAACCACAACAGGGCGCTCAGAAGGATCAGAGGGCGCGAACTCGTCAACACTCAAATCCACGACCTCTCCCATCTCTCGGATCATTTCAGCCGACATTCCCCTCTTAGAATCCATCATGGCACTCCCGTCTCCTATGTCCTCGGTAGGATGATCAATCCTGACCGAGACGTCACCAGGCAAATTAACGGGAGCGCCGGGGGCAAAATCATCACAGGGGGGCTGGACGTCCGAGAACCCCACGGTCTGAGCAAGAATTCCCGCGGATGCAGTGGGGAGATTAGCAGTGAAAGTGAAAGCGAGACCGTCAGATCCCGAGGGCCCCGGATGGGGGGCTTCAGTCCTCACCCTCTTGATCAGAGGAACATCATCATCATCCTCATCATCACAGGAGGTCCTGGGGGCCAAAGAAACTCCCCGATCCGCGCTGACAGACTCCTAAGGGCTCGGCCAGAAATATTAGCTTGTGAAGGAAGACGCCTTGAGACCCCGTGCTTCGAGGACTCAGAGAAAGAGCCAGTTCTCGACCTCGTAAGCAGAGGAGCAACCACGTCATCGTCGCTCATGTCCTCAATCTCAAAATCCTCATCATCACTCCTTGGCCTTTACGGAAGGAGCTGAGCCGAGAACCTCATCCCGTGGTCCCCACTTGGCTGCCCTGAATTTATCAGCAGCCAGCCAGATGTTACGCTTGTTCAAATGGAAGCTCCACATATTGGTCAGCACTAAGTCGGTGTACGCCTTCACTTCCTCCCGGTCCTCTCTCGAAGGGTCAGAGCAGTACCGGCTAGCCACCTTCCCCCACGTGGTAGGGACGGCCCAGTGCTCGTAGACGCCGAGAAAGAAGAACTTGTCCTTCCACCGCCTCGTGGAATCTGGGTTGCCACCACACAGTGAAGAAAATTCCGCGCGGGAGTCATTACAATCCGATCAAGGTTCTCGCGTAAAGCGGAACATCACCTCACAAGTAAGGGCATTCAAGAGCTTCTCTCGGCACAGGAAGAAGACGCACAAGGACATCGAGATACCTCGTCGCATTCGGGTGAAGCCGTGAGAGGCACGCCGAGCGCCCCATAATGTCATAGAGCTCCTCCGGAACGAAACCGTAGCCCACCTTTAAGGTGGGCCTCATAAACTGATGATAAGCCGTCCGGAGGGTACAACGCCCTATCATGCGGCTCTGGAATCATCATGGCCATAGACTCAGGGATTTGGTACTGAGCTCGAATCTCCGTGAGCTTGTCGAGTGTCACCGTGGAAGTAATGTCTCTCACTCCAGGCGCCATGAAAGCCGAAGAACAAAGAAGACAAAGCTCGAACGAAGAAGAGAACGAAAGGCAGGCGCGAAGATGAGAAATCAGGGCAATGAGGCGTTTAAATAAACCCTAGAGTACGGAAAAGCATACTCATTGCCCCTGCCACGCGTCGACAGGCCATTCGCCTCAGAAGTCTGGTGATCTCTCCTTCCCAAGGAGCCTGACGGCGCGTCACATCAGCAGGATACGGCATTTAATGCTCCAGCAGGAAAGTAAAACGGCGGCCCAGAAGAGGTCCGAGGACAACCTCCCGTCAAGGTCAACGCAGTGCTCGCCACCAGGACACATGCTCTCAGACAACCGACACCCCCACATGCTAGCGGCTTCATGCCAAACGACCGAGAACTTCGGGTCCTTTGGCATGGGGGGCTATGTTGGGCCCCAATATAAAGGCCCATAAAAGCACAGCCCATAAGACACGGCCCAAATAAGAGGCCCAGAGACACTCTCACAAGTTGAGGAGGTCAGATGGCCCAAGTAAGAAGCCCAAGGGCCGAGAGCCCAATAAGTCTCGCAAAGTCTTAGAACTGCCTGAGCGGCCAGGAACAAACGCTCGGACTCTTCCCCAGGAAGTCCTCCAAGAGCTGCTTCATCTCACGAGGCCACAAGCTCACGAGGAACATCACAACTGGACGAGGACCGCTCGTCCACGACCGGGAATGCCAGCTAGCCGACTTCGCCGGTTTCCAAGAAAGACTGCAACTACTGCCAGTCGCCATCTCAACAGGGCATGCCTGATCAAATCAAGGCTGATATTGAGATCCTGTACGCCTGACACACTCAGATGTTACAGCGGCGCCGTCCGCATGCCACTCCCCACACGTCAGCAGCATTAAAGGGAGTCGGTGGACCTGCTCCTCAACCACCGGATGGACGCCACGCGTCTACTCCCTAACTGCCTGGTTTCCACTATAAATACTCAGCAATGCCCCTTTCAAAGGGGAGGACCGCTTTCCCGACTCTCCAACTCTCAGTCCCAGATTTTGACCGGACACTCTCTCACCAAGATCAACTCCACAAAGAAAAGTAAAAAGCTCCCAGCGAGCATAGTTTCCTTAGGAGAGAAACATAAAGCGTGAAACAGGGAAGGGATTCACCCTCGCAACTGTACTTTGTAAAATCTCCAACCCATATAGTGAAGATCTTTACAGGTCCTGAACCTCGTGGTTTTTCCTCCCCATTCAATAGGAGGTTTTCCACATAAAACATCCGATCTCAATCTTCATCTCGTGTCCAACACCTCAATCACTCGTGTTGCCTGGTAACCACGGATCGGACCGGACGCACCTCTGCATCTCTCGGTCCGATCACACTCCGCGGATCCCACACCCCTTATCAACGAGCCTGGTTCTGAAAGATTCGCGGAACCAGAACGAAACAATTTTAATACTAATTTTATACGTGTTAAATTTCGTTGATTTTTTATATACTTGACTTCTAAATTTTAATCTTGACATTTTCATTTTTTTTAAATTATCACCTATTTATTACTATACAAATTAAAATGATTTAATTTAATTAAAAATAAATTTTAATTATAGATTTTGCAGATACAATAGAAAAGGAAATATTAAAATTAATTTTTAATATGTATTTTAGATCAAGTTTTGCTTGATAGGATGGGAATTTATCTCTGAAAAATACGAAGAGATTTGTTATTTTTATTTTAATTATTTATTTTTAAATGGATATTTATGGTTTAATTATTTTAAAATAATTAATTTTTAATTTTTTAAAAAAAACAAGTTAAAAAAATTTATTATCGAGCAACGAATCCTAATTTGCGAATCGGGGGGGCGTTTTTCTTCCTTGTGGAGAAGGACCGTCCTTCTCCTCATCTGAACCGTCGGATGTAAAATCTGACAGCCCACACGTTTTGAATGGATAATATAACATGGGTCGTTCGATTTTAAATTTAATCATCCAAAATACGTAACCGTTAGATTTTACATCCGACGGTCCAGATTAAGAGAATGACGGTCCTTCTCCACGGGGAAGAAGGATGCCCCCTCAATCCCTAATCTGCTGCCAGTGGTTTTATTACCGGTTGGGTTGGCTCGTGAACCTTCGCATGGGCGTCAGCGTGTGCATCGGCTGCCCTGCTCACTCCCCCAAATTCTTTACTTTCTCCCTGCTAAAGAAACCCTAGCCCTAGGTTTCGGAAATCGAAGACTAACCATGGTCTGTATACGTAAGGCCACGATCGACGACCTCCTTGCGATGCAAGCGTGCAACCTCCTATGCCTACCAGAGAACTACCAGATGAAGTACTACCTCTACCACATCCTCTCATGGCCGCAGCTGCTCTACGTTGCGGAGGATTACAACGGTCGGATTGTCGGCTACGTGCTTGCGAAGATGGAAGAAGAGAGCTCCGAGTGCCACGGCCACATCACCTCGCTGGCTGTCCTCCGCACGCACAGGAAGCTAGGGCTGGCGACGAAGCTGATGACGGCGGCGCAGAACGCCATGGAACAGGTCTACGGAGCCGAGTACGTGTCGCTGCATGTGAGGAAGAGCAACAGGGCGGCGTTTAAGTTGTATACGGAGACTCTGGGGTATAAAATTCATGATGTGGAGGCCAAGTATTATGCTGATGGAGAAGATGCCTACGATATGAGGAAGCAGTTGAAGGGAAAATCTGTTAACAGTCATAGTCATGGTCACGGTCATCATCATCACCATCATCATCATCATGGCGGTGGGTGTTGCTCGGGGGAGGCAACAAAGGCAGAGGCGAAGGCGGAAGCAAAGGGTGATGCCGGTAAGTCAGAAGGGGCATCGGCAGCAGCAGCGGCGACAGATTGATGCTGAGAGAGGTGAAATTGCTCTCCTTTGGGAAGGGAAGGGCTTGTATTTTGTGGAATTTAGTTCAGTTTATGACTGGAAAACTGTGATTTTGCTGTCTATTGACTGTATAAGAATGTGTTCAATGCTTAATAATACATAGTGATTGCTGCATTTTGATGTTTGAGATTATGATAATGCTATTTTGAGTTTCCCTCTTACGTAAATCTGAATAATGCTCTTTGGTATCTGATATTATTATCTCACATTTGTCTTCTGACTGCATACTGCCTATTCATCTTGCTGATTTTAACTTTATTGGGTTCATGAGATTTTCTTTTTATGACTGTATAAGAATGTGTTCAATGATTAAAAATATATATGTGATTGCTGCATTTTGATGTTTGAGATTATGGTAATGCTATTTTGCAGTCCCTTATGTTTATCTGAGTAATGCTTTTTGAGATTATCTGGCATTTGTTTTCTGATTGCTTACTGCGTATTCATCTCGTTGATTTTAGCTTTGATGGGGTTCATGAGATTTCGGTTGATTTGTCAGTGTTTGATCCCTATTCCTTGATTTCAAGTAGATTTTGGGAGTTACATATGGAGTCAGGAAAGTGTAATTGGGAAGCCGCGACTACTTAATAGGGTTTTCAGCGACCCATACGAAAATATTAGTTCAGTTTGAATTAAAGATAATTGTTATTTCTCGTGTTTTTTCGCCCTCAGTGCCTCCATCACCTGCTCCACTCGGTGGCTGATGTCCCAGCACGGCCGCCACCCGTTCCTCCTTGCCGCATCTATGAGCAGCGGTTCCTGAATTCTTGCCGATTCTTATGCCAGCTCTCTTTCCTCCCTCCTTGCCTCATTTCTCAACCTGCTTCATGGATTTTCTAATGATCAGGTTGATGAGAAGTGTTTTAAAAATAATCAATAAAAATTCATAATAATTTAAAATTATATTATGGAAGTTGGACCCAACAAGATCGTTTACCGTTAAAAATCCAGTGATTTTGGATCGTGAAAAAAAATATATATATATATTTTTATAATATAAGATAAGATAATATAAAATAAATTTAAAAATAATTTGATTTTTTTTTTCAAATTCTGTCTGTAGCTAAAGTTTTGTATGATGGGCTGATTTTGTTTTTTTTTTTTTGGGGTTTAATTTAAGATTATTTTCTTAAAAAAAGAGAAAATAAACTTGGAAATTTACCAGTGGATTCTCTGAGATTGGGGGGGGACAAGTCGTTGACGGCGTTGGAAAGGAGTTGGAAGCCGACGGTGGGGCGAAGCCGGTGATCCAATGGAAAGTGCATGATACGTTCACCGTCGGGAGGCGGAGTTCTGACAGAGAGGAAGTAGGATGTAGAAGAAGAAGAAGGAAACAAGGAGGGAAAAAGAAGAGACGAGAGAGGAGAGAAAAGAGAGAATGAGAGACAGAATTAGTATAACTGTTGTATCCTTCATTAGCTGTATCCCACGCGGTATATAAAGCAACAGAAAATAAAGCAACAGAAGCATATTCTGTTGAACAGAATAACTAAAGAGGCTGAAACAAATAACTTCCCACGTGTAGTAAAAATAAAGAAAAATGCTAAACAGAATAAAGAAATTGAAGTGCAGGCTATGCAGTGTGGCAAATAACTAAATTTTGGTGAACTAGTCCACGTTTTCAAGTTCGGATGTAATCCCGCAATTTCAGAGTACGCTGTGTAGTCCGGGTGCTCTTCCTTGTGATCGGCGACTCCGTTGGTGCTGAAATGTCCCGATTAATTAAACCGGTAACATTAATGATGCGAGTCCCACATTGAAAAGTTTGAGGCAAAACCTCCAACTTATAAGTTAAAGGCTCCTCCTCCTATCGATCTTTTGGGATGGGTTCTCCTCCCGCTTTATCTTTCGCATCAAATGGTGCTTTCATTGAGACCAGGTCCCAAGAGGAGAGGGTTACTGCGGAGGCCTGATCGGAAAGGGCTACACTGGCGGAGAATTGCCGCCTGCTTGTCCGCACTGGGACGGAATAAAGCGTCGCAGAGTGAAAGCGCCGGAGTGAAGTGTCGCGAGTCTGTGCATGGCCGGCGCCATTGGCATTGAAGGAGGGAGGAATGATCGCGAAAGTCACATTGGAAAGGCAGAGAAAATCCTCGGAGCATAAGTTGGGGAGCCTCCCTCCTCTTAGGCCGAGTCTTTTTAGGATGGCCTCCTCCGACTTATACTCGCATCAGCGCATTCCAAAGGAGAACACCACGGCGGCGAGAACCACCACTGGACATTCCGGTGCAAGTCACGTGACTTCTCCTCGTAGTGGCCTAACACACTTGACACCAGCCCCATCAGCTCCTCTTCCTTGGTCTCCTCTCTGTCCCTTTGCGGCGGCGGCGGTAGAGGTGGAGTCGATGCGAGGAGCTCATCTAGCAGGCGTTCTTGGCGGAGGAGCCACCCTTCTAGAAACTCCTCGAGCGGCCCTGAATTCAGTCGTCTTCTTCCTGACGGATTATTCATCTGCCTCCAGCGTTGTCAGCTCCATTTTTATGATCTTTAAATGTAAACATAATATATATTACAAGTTTAATGAATATTATTAAAATGGGTGTTTAAAATACTTAAAATTTGTAATATGATTTAATGAATTATTACATATTATCAATTATTACATAAATAATTTTTTAAAAAAATATTAAATTTTATTAGTTATATTAATTAATTTAGATTTTATGCTTCTGACTTTTCCTATTTCAGACATAATTTTATTAAACAAATTTTTATTTTTGATGCCCGTCAAATATATAATAAATATGAACAAAAGAATGTGTACTTGGCAAAGTTGAGAAAGCCGTCACTGAAATGGAGTATTCAAAGACTGACGGAAGGGTGGCCTTTGCTTCAGGCGCCACCGCTGCCTCGCCGTCGTCGCCGCCCAATCACCGAGCTCCACTTCACTCGATGTATTGTCGCTTTTAGTAATTCTCTAGTTTATCCGTAGCAAAGATTTTTTCTCCGCCGCCGTAGGCTTGATCAGTGGCTGTGACAGCCCTGATATTCCCCCCATTTTAATAATTTAAATAATTATATAGCATAAGTTTAATATATTTTATTTTAATTATGTAAATTATTGAGATAAAATTCATGCTATCAAAAATATAAAAAAGCCAAAAAATAGTGGAGGCTGCGCCGCGCTAGGATGGACGCCTTGGCTTCATCTCGTAGAGGTTTTCCAACCACCACTACGGCGGCGTAGTCCCGGCTGAGAGTTGGCTTTCTTTGGGTCTTGCCTATGCTTCCTGAAAATTATTTATAAGCTTTTATCTATTATTTTATATTTTACTATTTTAATTTCTTAATCATAATTTTGTAGATTAAGCTTGCAATGAGTTTTATTTTTTTATACTCATTTCTCGGCACATGATTTATTATAACTCGCTTTCATATGATACAGTTCTATAGATTTTATAATCTTTAATATTATAATATTTTTATATAATTTTTTTTACTCATTAATAGATATTAAATATAATTTATACGTCCAAAGATTACACTAAGAAAGTTAACATAAAAATAATAATAAAAGAAGTCTCTCCGAGTACTCTATGTACCCGATATGGGGCACCCACTAGATTTATTGTACTACCATATTCTAAAAATATAACCGGATGAAGTCAATTTAAGTTTTGGGACAAAAAAATTAAATTTTAAACTGAAATAAGTTAGGCTGAATTACGTTTGATGTGTCTGACACACGTATAGATATTTTTAAGTAGAATGTTTGCCTCTGAAAGACGCTAGAGGGCGCACGTGCGTGTTGTCGTTTGATGCATGCTTGAGGAGTGCTTGTACACGGTGTGATTACGACTCAGCTCGTGATCTTGCACCTGAATAGTACTCATACTTCAGTTTTTTTTATAAATAGGTGTATTGGTCGATTCTAACTCATTTTTGCTAAATTTTTGAAAGAAGAGAGAAAAATAGGAGAAGAGAGAAGTCAGGAGAATGAGAAATTGAGATAAAATTAAGATATCTGTCGATAAAATCAAATGAAGGCCAGTATATCCAGATCTTTTTTTCTTCTTTGTTGTTGATCATTTTTCATCTCTTTGAGTATTTCTTATTCTAAATATTTATATATATATTATTTTTATACTTAAAAGATTGTACTTTGTATAACTTTTATTTCATGAAATTTTATAAAATACATATTTTGAATCTATATAAATCATGTTGAAGTGTTCAATTTCTGTAATAATATCATTGCATGTCTTTAAATTCTGTCTAATATTATTACATTTCTTCAAATTTTAAATATATATTTCTATATTTCTTAAATTATCACATAATTATTTATACATGTTTATAAATGAGAGAAATTATATAAGCTCTATGTAAGTTTTAATAAAAAAAAATATTTTCTCCGATATGAGAAAAATAAAAATATATTTGCATTTAAGTCGAGTTTTTAGTTTGATTAAGTATGGACTACTACAGATAATTGTCAAAATATATTCAGATATCCTACTATATTATTAGTAAATCAAAAAATAAACCTATTATTTAAGGATAAAAAAAACAGTATTCAACTTTAATTACAGGGATTATATGTAGCTAGTGCACCTAAAGGTCGTGAACCATATGAGTTTTGATTTTATGAAAATAATAACCCAAACTTTGATATTTACTATTTATTAGTGAGATCATCGCCGATCTTTAGTCGTTTTATATGTTAGCTTGATTTTGGTATGATTTATATATTTGAATAGTTTTAACATATTTGATCATGAGTATACATATTTTGATATATTTTATATATTTACACATATTTTATCATGATTCATGTATATGTATAGATTTTAGCCCATATAATCATTAGTTTTAGCTTACATATGATTAATTCCAAAATTTAAGTTATGGGCTTTTTAAATTTTGAATCATATCATTATTTTAATATATTTCATTGGTATATATTTACATATAAAAATATATATGCTTTATTGAGTAATATGATCATTCTTATCTTTACTTTTACTAATTTTCTATATTAGTGGGCTCTGATTACCTCATGGGAGTTTGGAATTGAAAAAATTACTGTTTAAAAATTAAATTTTAAAATATTAGAATGATTTAATATTTTATTATAATTTAATAATTTAAAATGTAAACTCAATTTTTGATTATTTTAATTAATGTTATATCTAGCTAATGATATCGACTTACCTTTGATCATTACTTTTAAAAATATTTAAGCTTAATTTTAAATTTTAAAAATTTAGTTTTGATGGGGATGCTAGTAACAGACTGTCTCACAAAAGAGAAAAATGTCCAAAACCTCAGCGACCTATTTTTACTTGAACAGTCAACACTGTTGTTGACAGGACAAAGATCAAGTGGACCAGTAGAGGCACAAGATCAGGATAGCCCATCAAAGTCTAAAATTATCAACGCTTCCATTGATCGGAGAAGTGACCAGTAGACCGGATGGGCCAAACGACGCACGTGGCCCAGGCATCGATTGGTCCACGTGTTCGTTCTCAAGGCATAATGTCAGTTTGCCCTAATTTTTTGCATCTCCAAAGAAAGCAATCTTCATGGTAGCTGTCACATCCAGAATCAAAGTACATCTCGGAAAAAAGGCGCCAAAATTTACGCACAGTTTACTAAAAACCCTAACGGTTACAAAATACAAAAGGAAAGAGATCATTCTCTTTACCGTTACGGTCAGAAACGACAATCACGCCTGTACTGAAAAGTTAATGATTCCCAACAGAGCGCGGTTATCAAATCCCTCTGTATAAGGAATGCAACCTAGAGCCGTGGCTATAAAAAGCCGTAACAGCTCCCTCCAAAGACACGCTCTAAAATGTCCACAAAAATCCTCAAGTAAGCTCAAACTCTCAGAAGTTCTTTAACTTTTTCGAGCCTCCTAGTACTCTCATCTCTCTTTCTGCTACTAGTTTCATGTGAACTCTCTCTACTACTAATTTCATGCGAACTCAGTATTTAGAGAAATAGCTCCTCATGAGTAATAACGAAGCCACTCTTCCAACGAATACACCCCCACACACAAATACTCATTAGCATTCATATTACATCACTTGCATCCACTTTCTTATCTTCAGAAGACTAATTACCGACTTAAACGTCAGAATGTTTACGATGAGACTAAATTCCACCGTTGCCTAATTTCTTCTTTGTAATTTGTGGTGTACAGGACTAAAAGCTCGACGAACGAATATCGAAATCCGACGGACTATTTAACCCGAATCTATTCAAGTTTAGATTCAGGATACATCAAATTTAATACTCTAATTTTAATTAAAATATTTTTCTTATATATAATTTAAAATTAATTAATTATTAATATTCAAAGTCACTTTCAAATATAACCTTTAGATCCTATAATTTAATTATTATTAATTTATATATTTTAGCCCGGTATTTGAATATAGTTTTGTGTCCTTGAAGTGGTTTTAGATTTTAAGTTACTAAATTTAACAATTAACTTTTATGTTTAAATTTAAAATATAATTAAGATAATTACTGAGATTAAGATAATTATAAATTAAGGATTAAAATACCATGATCTACGTAAATACGAAAGAAACACGCTGAATCCAATTTGAAGACAGAGACAAGCGGCGCTCTTCGCTTCAGCCGCCACCGTCCGCCACCGCCGCCGTTCAATTAAAAGACTTGAATGGGTTTCATTTGTCGTCATTCTTCCTATAGAAAAAAAGTTAATATATTTAATCTTATCAAAATCTATAAATATATACATCAAATAAAATCAGAAAAATCATTACATTCTTTAACATCAATAATTAACAATATTATAAATAAACATTTATAAATAACAATATCTATTAAAAACTCTAAATTTAAATTTTCACAACTAATTACTTCCAGTCAAATTACAGCAATAACAATAAACTAATGCTTATTTTCAATATTTAAATAGCAATATCTAAAGATAGCCTAAAAAGTGCAGCACCAAGAACAAAGCCAAGACAACAAAAACTTGGCACTGCATAGCAACATTTAAATAGCTCTTTATCTTTCTTAAGCAGTTGAATTCTTGAAGATCTTACTCGTTATTTGAAGCATCGACAGCAGACTGGTTTGGTGGTTTGATGATGCTAAGTTGGCCACCTTCCTTGCAAGCTACAGATGCTGCTTTTACTTCGTTGCAGTAGTTTATGAACTTGCTCAGTTCCTGGTCCCATGAAATGTTAGAGAAAGAGAAAGTTGAGCAGCAAGACGACAGCAATTAAGCATTCACTTCAACTAAATGGAGTCGGCTATATGAATTTGCGTCACAGTTTCAATCGATTTAGTACAATATCTTCCACGAGTGTAAACTATTCTAGACGTTACATATTATTAACCCATTTCAAGTTTTCCGAGATTTACTGACTTCTTTCGTTCCAATAACAATTGCTAACTCATTTGGCCTTCGTTTTAAGTATAATAACCACCTTTAATTATTAGAGCCTACTTCAATTCATGAATTAATTTCCTCAAACTTAGGTAATGATAAGGGGTTGAGCACCTTTCTACTGCTTTTCGTTTTTTGGGTGGTAGGGGTCAACACCATAAAAAAAAAGGTTTCCAAAGGGAAAGTGACGGATTCCACTCAATAGAACGTACCCAATTGCTCAACAAAGGTGAGGAATTTTTGGTTGACAACCAAATGAACAAGCTTTGCTCCTCAGCAAGATGCTATCTTTACAGAGAGAATGGGGCAAAAAAGGGTCAGATACAAAGACAGAGTAAAAAGAACAGCTTGGTTCACAAAATTACTGCTGTGTAGGGCCTAGGAAAGAGTCAAATTATTCTTAGATCTATTATAAGAGATCTTACCTCACATTATATGAGAGGCTATTTTCACGAGCCAAACTCATAGGTAACAGGTGACAAGGCAACAACTCCATCGTTACACAATCAGAGTAAAAGCAATTTGGGGACTAAGATTATGAGATATAGAATTCGGAGAAAAAAGATTCATTAATTTTCCATCCTGTGAATCATAAGTCTACTTACCAAAGTCCTGTTAGGATTTTTTCATTTTTATTGTCCATTGTACTCCTAATAATGAGGATTTTATTCTGACAACTTAGATAACTAGAATTATGACAACACACTAAAATATATTAGACCCATCTTTTAATCCTAACCATTAAAATTTCCACCATTGGATTTTCCACCATTGGGTGTATAGAAGAAATCAAATATGAGTAGGCTTTTACAGCTCCCAAATTACCAAGTAGTAACCCATAACAGAGAATTAACTATAACATGCCCAACATATGTTAATAAGGCACTGACAATGATAGAAGCAAGATCCTACAAACCCACAATCACTGAATCATATAATGAATCAAACCAACAGTTTAACCTCGACATAATTCATAACGAAACAACAGACAGAAGAGCAAATTGAAAGAGAAATACACTAATATAGATGGGGCAGAAAGGGGAAAAAAAAACTAAGAAATAATGAATCCATGAACAAATAATTAATCATACACATCTAATTCCAACGATCTGAGATTTGAATTTGTAGGGTTTTGACCTTATTTTAGGTAAATCAAGATTCCACAAATCAACGCTACCCATGGATTCGAATTCAAAACAAATAACTTGGTTATGGAATCTCGTATTTATATAAAAACATGCAAAAACTCATATGAAGACTACAAGCAATTATTTGCAAAATAGAGGTTATAATCTTTTGTTATTGCTATTAACAGTAGGAATAGTTTCAAATATTGGATACAATACAGTAATCAAATTCTTTTCGAATTGAAAACATTTATTCTGCTCGAGTACGGCGAAAATTCTAGTAAATCTGAAACATTGCCGTAAAATCTAGATAATCTAAGACAATAATTCACTCATTGAACCAATTACATGGATAATTACAGGGTGATTTACTGATATTTGCGCACTGTGTGCGAAAATTCCGTCAATGAAAGACGACAAACAAGTAATTTGAATGGAAGCCGAATACATTTGCAAGCCAAAGTTTGGATTTCTCTCTTATTTGACCAGCTGGAATCCAAAACTAACCAATGGAATCAATTCTATGATCCCCCCTCCGGAACCCCTCTCTACTCCCAATTCTTGCAGTATACAATTACCCAAAAATTGTACTCATGAATCAGATAATGAACGATTGAACGAGTAGAAACTTACACGATCAGCATCCATCTCTTTTGTCATCTTTAAAGGCTTCACGAACCTTTTCCCTGCATATGAATCACAGCAAAACAACACTCAAAAAGCTGATAACAATTGATAGAGAAAACAACTGCGCCCAGAAGGAGCTACCTTTGCGAGTTTGAGAAGTTTTTCCATGGCGGTTCGGAGGTATCGCCTTCTTCTTTAGCTGTCCCTTGAACAGGGTCGGCTTTTGCGTCATCTCCACTACGGTTTTCTCGGAGAGAGAGAGAGAGTATGGAATTTTCGGTTCGTAGGGCTTCTGCGACGTTCCTCCCTCGGAGACGAGGGCGTAAGATGACTGCCAAAATTTAAAGTTAAAAAAATAAATAAATAAAAATATATAATATAATTAATATAATATAATTTTTATTGTTTATTTAGTTAATTTTTTTAATTTTAATTATTAAATAAATATAAAATTTATTTAGGAGAATTTTAATGGGGCTCTTAAGGCTGGAAAATAAGGTAATTCCACCAATTAAGTTTTTTGTTATTTTAATAAGCAAGATATTAGTTAACAAAAAAACAATTTATTAAAATTAAAATAAATCACTAAAATATTGAATAAATTATTTTTTTAATAAATTAATCTAATCCACTTATATTTTACATATTAAATAAATAAGTATATAGCTACTATTTATGGGTGTTAGGATGACATTTATTAAATATAATTAGGGCACTATTCCATAAAGTATTATTTTATATATTTATTTATTTTAATAAAAACAAATCTAAATCTGTAAAAAAAATTAATACTTTTACGGATCTAAAATTTATACTTACAGGTAAAATATAATAATAAAATAATAAATTTAACATATAACTCAATATCATAAAATCTATCAATATTAAAAAGGAACCTAACATAATAGGCATACAAAAATATATGGATGGATGTTGTTGGGTCCCAATATAGGGGCTCATAAAACACGGCCCAAAGAAATGGCCCAAGTGAAAAGCCCAGAGATATGTCCACGGACTAAGAGGACCGGATGGCCCAACAGGCCCAAAATCCATGCTAGCTCCTTATGCTAGACTGGCCTAACAAGCCCGAGAACGTGGGCTAGTGTCCCAAAAGACAAAATTACGGTAAAAGTCCGAGAGGTCCTTTTAACCAATAGGGGCTCGAGGACATCACAAATAGCTGACGACATCCATGATGCCAGAAAAACGTCCGAGAACCCTAGCCCTCAGGTACGAGGATCAAGAGAAGAAGCCCGAGAGCCTCAAAGGTTCCATCATGTTTTAAAATAATCCGAGAAGTCAAGAAAAGGCCCAAGGACCCTTCACACGGAATCAGAGATCCTTCAAGTCCTTCCAAAAGGCAGTTGACATCCGAGAGCTACTTCCCTCGAACGGGTCTGCGAACCCACAAAGGGACAAGGCATGCCACACAAGGACGAGGACCAACTCATACATGGCCGAAAGTATCAACTAAGCAATTTCACCGATTTTCAAGGAACCTGCAGCCACTGCAAGAGGCCGCCTCCACAGAGTACGCCTAGTCAAATCAAGACTGATGCCTAGAGTCTATGTACCTGACATAGACTCTACCAGCGACACCAGCAACGTGCTTCCCTGCACACGCCATCATTCCTGACATAGACAGCAGGGCAGGTGGACAGCTTCCTTATGCGCTTAGCGTGACTAACAGGACAGTGGACAGCCTCTCGGCCACACGCCAGCTGCCACGTGCCCTCTTCCTAATGGCACAATTTCTCATATAAATACCTAGCAGAGGCTCTTGCCTCAGGACTCTTGGCCCCTTTTTCCTATCTTCAGAACAAGAAGGAACAAAGGTGTCAAAGCTTCCCAGCGAGAGAGCTTTCAAAGGAGAGAAACACAAACAAGAGACAGGGAAGGAATTACTAAAACTTGTACTTTGTAAGACTTCGAACCATAGTGAAGCATTTTTATAGGGCCAGAGTCTCGTGGTTTTTCTACCTCATTCAAGAGGAGGCTTTCAACGTAAAAATCCGGTTTCAATCTCTCCTTCTCAACACCTTGCACTCCAAAATACTTGTGTTGTACTGGACCCCCGGATCCGAAATGCAATAGATGTTATATTATCTGATGATGTTTTGAGAATTCTTGAAATATAAATTTCTAATATAACTTTGGCAGTATTAGGATGACATTATTAAATATATTTATTATCAAATAATGTAGTATTATATATATTCGTTTATTTTAGTGTGGTTGTACAATAATAAATAGGTAAATATTATATCACCTGAAAATATCCTAAAATTGTCTATTTTGTGTGTGTATATATATATATAATTTTGATACGTCTTGAGAACTCGAATTATCGTACGAATTAGGGAGTCACCTTATAACACTTGAAGGTTTAAACAAAAACGGAATCAGTCTTTGTAATTTCGAATTTGGATCCTACGTACCACAACAGAACAAACAATTGGTAAGAAGTATATGAAACTTGTTCCTCAATATATTCTCAGACATTCAAATCAGTGATCTTTCTATTCGAATATAAAAGATAAAAGAAATTAAATGCTAAAATTTAGAGAGGATGAGGATGAGTATTTGTATGGAGGAAGATACTCTTTTTTGTGCACTTGTTTAATAGAATGGCTTTTGTATTTGTGCACTCATCTGGTGAAGTGTCTTTTTTTTTTTCTGCTCGTCGTCGTTGTCTGACTTTGTCTTCCCTTTCTTTGATGGAAAGGTTTTATTTATAATTAGAGACGCCGTTTGGTTGGCAAACACTTAAAATCAATACATGTATATATATATAATTTTGATGCGTCTCGAGAACTCGAATTATCGTATGAATTAGGGAGTTACCTTGTAACACTTGAAGGTTTAAACAAAAACGGAACCAGTTTTTGTAACTTCGAATTTGAATCCTGCGCATCACAACAGAACAAACAATTGGTAAGAAGTATACGAAACTTACTCCTCAATATATTCTCAGACATTCAAATTAGTGATCTTTCTATTTGAATATAAAAGATGAAAGAAAATGAATGCTAAAATTTAGAGAGAATGGAGATGAGTATTTGTATGGATGAAGGTACTTTTTTTTGTACACTTATTTAATGGAATGACTTTTATATTTGTGTACTCATCTGGTCAAGTGTCTTTTTTTTTCTGCTCGTCGTCGTTGTCTGACTTTGTCTTCCTTTTCTTTAATGGAAAGGTTTTATTTATAATTAAATACGCCATTTGGTCGGCAAACACTTAAAATCAATGCGTGTATATAATACCGCTTCAGGTGAGAAGCGTCGCTAGTGTAAATATATTTCTCCTTAATTTAACAAATATCTTTTATCATATCTTTTGTGGGTGTATTGTTTATATAAATTTTATTCCCTGTAAATTTGGATAATTCTTTCCATGAATTTTCTTTAGCTAAACTTATCTTAATAGCATGAGAAGAATTATATGGTATATTTCCTTGTAGAATGAAATAATGTTAAAATAAATATTACAAACAAATAAAGATTAATACAAATAAGATACAAATACATTTTAAGACTGAAATTTTAATAGTTAGAGAATTACAATATTAAAAATTTTATGTGGTAATCAACAGTTAATATAATTAAACTGAAATTTTCTATTGACCCACAAAATACTTTTAGTTGATCCCATAATTTTTTATTTGGCTATTATGGTTTACTTATCCCTATAAAATAAGTAGCAGTTGACCAGTTTTATAAAAAATATAATTATTTTTAATTAACTATGTTAAAAATATTTAAAATATAAAAATATCAGCCCTACTAAAAAAATTCTGGATCTACCCATGACTCCTAACCCAGAAAAATCTAACCAATGGAAGAAATAAACATTCCCAATTCAAAATCATTATATACTTTAAATGGTGAGGATTTCATTGTGTACAGATAAGATTATAAGATGAATTCAATATATTTTATATGTTATCATAATCATAACCGTCTAAATTTTTGATATAAAATCCTCACCGTTCAAAGTATTGCCACAGATAAAAGCAAGCTGACCAGGGAAGAGCAAGAGCAAACAAATTTTAACTTCATACATATCATCTCAAGCCTGTTCTTGAATCAAAATTGAAACAACTTCCAACAGACTAGATCATTGTAGCTCATGATGATCGACAAAACTCCATAATCGAAGCCCCGATTTACTCGGGTTCTAAAGAGGTTTTAATTTATTCATCAATTTTGCTGCTTAACACCACAATGATTATACAAATTCTAATGTTACATAGACAAAGAACGCCGACTATTACAAGCTGCAACGATTCGCATGAAAAACTGCACAAAATACTGAAGCTCGAGTTTGTTGGTCGGTCTTCGCAGATGTCTTTTCACAAGAGATCAGCCTCCAGAGAGTATGAGGGTATGCCACCTACCATCTCTTTGGCCTTCGAGCACACGTATATGAAGTGGCAATCGGGGTCTTCTAAGGTGAAATCCGAGGGAAGCAGTCCTTTTTCGGTAAGAGGAACGGGTTCTAAGGATGATATAATTGATGAAGTTGTTCCTGGCGGCCTTTGAAACCCCGGTCTTGCTGCATGAAACAAGCAAATGTGGATTAACATGCCTTCAGTCAACCCATTAATAGGGATCATGGAATGAAATAACAACTGATATACAAAATTTTGATCATATAAAGCGGTAAAGGGCCCTAATACTAGTATTTCCTAATGTCACGACAAATTCGCAATATGTCAATATTTCGACAATATGTTGGCTGATATAACTGATAATTTCCAATATATTGGCCAATATTTTCCTTAGTTTCTGATTCATAAAAATCTTTCCATCCGATGTTGATACATATCACTACAAGATTATATTTTTTGTTTTTAAAGCCTGTTTAGTCGACTTAGAGTTTCATTGAATTGCAATTTTGACAAATATGTTTTTTCCTTGATTCAGCTAGAATTCTCTTAGTTCTTAAAATTATATTAAACCAGTTTGCTAATTTGTCCCATACTTTCCTATATATTTCAAAACTTCATCAGGCATTTCATATGCTCCTACCATGGAAAAAAAATCAGTCAATATCCGAGATATCTTATATATATATATATATATATATATATATTAGTGTTAGGCCTTCGATACTGATATTTTTTAATATAGTGGTAGAACAAAGATATAATTCCATCTCGTTGGACAATATTCAAATTTTTGACTGATATACTTGTTATTTGGTTAATATATTGTCTGACATTTGTTTATCAACTTATGACTCTCCAAATGTTTTTTACAATATATCTGACACTAATTTATACTATTAAATATGTCATATATCAAGATGGTTGTGGACCTCTTTTCGTTGATATTTTCATCCATGAATCCCGTAGATTTTTGCCAATTTTCATCTTTTTACTTGTACACTCTCAACTTTTTGAACTCTAATGTTGTGGACCTCTTTTTGAAAAGTATTTCCAAATTAAGGTTATATAGAAAATAGCTTTCTAAAGCTATTTTAGTAATGGAGGGTGAATCTTGGCGGAACATCAAGGTTGCTTCATCATGAATTATAGGTCAAGGGTTCAAACCATAAAAATAAAAGAATAAAGTTATACATTTGACTCTACCCAAACCGTATAATACAGGAGCTCGGCCAACCTTTTTTCTTAAGAGTATGCTAGATATTATGGATGAAAATATAGGAAAATATGTGACTTCATCGGGCACATCGGAAGAAAAAAAATTTTAACAATCATATGCTATATCGGCAATTATATAGCGATATATTACAATATTATAACGGTATCAGAAAATATCAGTATTGTGTGCCCGATACAGATATATATCAGCCATTAATCATAATATCGGCCAATATTTATATCAATACTAAATACCCAATGGTTTTAGATTGAGATGCCACGTTTGTGGCATCATAAAATGATATCGCAGCCAGTACTGTTATAGCTGCACCTCCTTTAGATACTCGTATGTATGGGCCAAGAGGATATGTTGCAACAAATATTTACATAATTAAGTCCATACTACAAAGGCAAAAATAAATGAACTTAAATCTGCAAACTAACATCTAAAATAATCAATTTAATAAACATTTGACTGAAAATGTTTTTAAATTAGAGAAACAAAGCAAATAGCACAACTACATGAACTCAAAGAACATAATTTGAGCAACTTGTTAAAGATCAACCCCAGTAATGGTGGCCAAGAAACCAATCTAAGCCAGGATGAGAAAACAGTTTCATAAAAAATCAGCTTAGAAATCACAAAATCAACGTGATATGGTGAGAATAATGGTCTAGAATGGTCACCAGACAATACAAGGAAAGACCAAAATAGCTAGCTGTTCTTCCATAGAATATAAGCATCATGGATGAAGATAGATATTGATATCTGATGTGTCCCTGGGTCCAGGTTATCGTGCGGATTAAGAA
Source organism: Nepenthes gracilis (assembly GCA_033239525.1). NCBI lineage: Eukaryota > Viridiplantae > Streptophyta > Magnoliopsida > Caryophyllales > Nepenthaceae > Nepenthes > Nepenthes gracilis. The sequence goes on along the minus strand of BSYO01000038.1, from coordinate 10,404,421 downwards.
GCCTTCAGATTCTTCACATCAAGTCGATCTTGAACAGGTTTGGTTTCCGCTTCTCAATCTAGGCCCTACAAACCATAAACTACGAATAAGATGTTAGAGAACAACGGGAGGTTCTCTGACCATAAACACCCCGACGCTCAAATTGGAAATCTTTCCCAGGGAATGGAAAGATGCAAGCGTGAAGGTAAACGTGATGAGGATTGACGGATGCTAATATGCAAGGGGTGTGAATAATGATTAGAGGAGGCTCGAGCTCCTTTAATGCACTGTGATGAGTGGCTCACTAAGATCGCCAGGCTGAAGTCGGCGGTTATGGAGGAAAGAGAGCTGGTTCTTTCTCCTTGCGTTATGGTTCGAAGCTTAGCGCGAGATGGCTCTTAAGTACTCTGAGTGTTTTTGGATATTGGATCTTAGATCTCGAATTCCCTTTCTTCATTGTAGGAGAAGGTATTTGTAGGCTCCGTGGAGGAGGCTTTTGGGCGTGGGAACTTGCAACAGGTGGCCTACCTAGGTTCATCGGCTGCTGAGCACCGGTGGTGGCCAGCGATATTAGTTGTCACCTTGTGGTGGAACAGGGACCGTCACCAAGCGTGGCCGGCACGAGCCTTGTTGACTTTCGCTGAGATTGGTTGAACTGTTGTAGGACGGCGGGTGCCATGGCTTGCCAAGGTTAACCTCATCTCCCATTGGATGATATTTTTTGAGTCGGCGTCTCCTGCGCTATCAGTCTATAACCATTTCGGGATAGGTGCCAGTGGATGGCGATTGGGCGTGTTAGAAGTGTCTAGTGGGCCTTCCTCCAAATCTCCTAGGCTCTATCACTTAGCGGGGCCTGCCTGCCGGTTGGGTCTCATCATTGTTGGTTGGGCCTCGTTGATGTCGGCCCATATTCATACAAGACCCATCACTAGCCCCCCATGCATTGGGACGGCCTTCTGCCAGGCCGTGGCATGTCAGAAGATGGGCCCTGTGCTACCAACTCACGTATTCCTTCTCAAGATGTACTAGTTGCCAGCTCCGGAGGGCATCGCTCCTTCCCCACACGAATCCGCAGCTCTTCAGAGACGCCGTAGGGATTCGGTGCTTTATTTGGCAAGATTCCTAGTCTGGGACTTGGCTCCGCATTGATGCCTTTCCTATTTTTCGATTGACAGTCGTTGGGCGGAGCGCCCCTTTGGGAGCTTGCTGGATCTTCTGCATAGCTATAAATTAGGGGGTTCCCATACTTTGAGGACCCAAGCTCATTCCTTTACTGGAGAAGCAATGTAGGGACCTTCGCTTGTCTCATACACCGTGGAGTTCCAATAGGAATTGGATGGATCTACAAAAGACTCGTAACTGCTCTTGAAGCTTGTCATCATGCCCTTTCTAGGGAGTTTTCTCAGTTGTAACAAGGGTGGCTCGGCCACTTTGCACTCATCACGTGCTTTATCTATGCTTGGCCCGGATGTTCAGCCTCTATAGTAGCATCGAGAGGCCAGAGTCCAGATTCCGAGTCACTGACCCTCGGAGAAGCTTTGTCCCCCGCTACTTCCATGGCTGGTCATCTTCGGAGCTTTGTTAGAGGAGACGTATTCCGAGGTCCTGCTAGGCTGAGCATCTGGTATATTTCTCAGTGTCATGGTTTCGGTGGTCGACCCCGGGCGGAGGCCCTTCCCTTGGGGAAGGGGATTCCGCTCGCGCGTCGCGGGGGGCCGTTGCAAGGGTAGATGCGACTAGAAGGGGGGAGCTTCCTCCTCAGGCATGGTTCTACTCCGGATCGAGTTCTTCCGATGCATGCCATTCCTTTTCTGCTTCTTTTATTTTGCTTCATTTTTGTCTTCTTTGTAATTGCATTAGCACAAGCCTTATACTTTGTAAAAAAAATTTTAATGAATAAAAGCGTTGATATTTGCCACTTTTCTTATGTCATTGAAATTGTGTCTTTACTATTACTCTGCATGACTCAAGGGCCGAAGAACCCTCTCATCGCCATAGGTGTTTGGCCAATCGCCCGCCTACAGGCCGAGCGGCTAGCGATTTGACTTCTAGGAGGCCATCCCTCAAGTCTACATTTAGACCGTTGGTGGGAATGCTAGATGTGAGCCATTCTATGGCTTGTGCTACTTGTGTTCTTTCTCAGGTAACGAAACGCCACCGGTAATGGTTGCGTCCTTCAAGTTGTCTTTGCGCATTTATTGCATTGGCAGTCGTAGAGCCATCGCATCATAATTATTTTCTTTGAAAAGACGCGATGCTTCAAGGTGTTGCCTTGTAGAAGAATCTCGTTGGGCATTGATTTGATTAGCCTTAGTCAAACAACGTTGTTTCCTTTGTAGGCCCTTGGCTATTTAAGCACCAGGGCTCCCTCAATGTTTTGGGCATTCGTTCTCCGTGCTAAGGTGCTTCTGAGTTTGCGGCTACTCTTTTTGTTGTTCAGATCTAATCCTTCCGATGGCTGATGAAGGGGGCGACTATGTCCCAGGGCTACTAGTCTGGCCAGTGGGATCGTCTTCCTCTTATGAATTTGAGCCCTCCACTAAGGAGTCAAGATGGGAGGAAGTGGAGCCAAGAAGGTGTGATGAGGTGGATTCCGCCGTAGCGATGGCGGGAGGTTGCCAATCGGAGCCGTCAATTCTCGGACCGACGAGGTTCCTGAGGGCGCCGCCAAGTTTCTAATCCAAAGGGGCTTCCAACTCCTCTCAGCGCCGGGGGCCGAATGATGTTGATTGATTGATCCTTCAGGCACAATGAGCGACTGAGGAAGCTTAACGTCAGATGCAAGCTGCCATCACTGATGTCGGACAGAGTCGGGCATGGGTGGCTTATTTTGAAAAGGCCTTGTTGGAGTCTAAGGCAAGATCGTTACAGCTGGCTGACGCCAATACTCAGGCTCAGAGTCGGATCGCGACTCTTTAGGGGGAGCTTCAGCTGTACTGGGAGCATCTTCGAGACGAGTATGGCGCACAGACCTGACTAAAGGCCGAGTTGAGGTTGAGAATCGGCCCAGAAGAACTAGCCCCGATACTAGAGGGGCGATTCCAGGACGGGATTCGCCTGAACCGGAAGATAGCTTCACTGATGGTGCCTGGCTTCCCTACGGGCTTCCTAGATTCCCGGAACGTGAGAGCCCACACACACTCAAAGTTGACTGAGTTCCCTGCCGAATCCTGTTGGGCCTGATAGGTGTAGATAGTAATGTTGTAGTTTGAGGCCATTAGCTAGCCTTAGTTGTAAAAGAACTTTATTAATAAAATTTCCTTTTGACAGAGTAATTTATTTGTAGTGGCATGTTTCTTTTGAACGCTGGCGGTGGCGCTTTCATCCTGGAAGTCGGACGGGCTGCCGCCTGTGGCAGTTCTTGTACTTTGAATTCTCTTGCTTCATACGTCGATGACAAAGAAGAAGGATCCTGCGCCTCTCACGACTCGCAGAGAGTCGGTGAGATCAAGTTAGTTCTTACGTCGAGCGCCGTTGCAGCCTTGCTAGCTAGGTATCACATCCCTGGCGATATAGCCCATCTCCTTCCTGGAGAGGATGGCAGAGCCTATGCACCTCTAGAAGGCTTTATCATTGTTTACGAGTCCCACTTGAAGGGTGGGCTCCGTTTCCCGGTGGTATTGGACCTATAGACTTCGGGATTCTGTTGGCGCTAGGCGTCCCTATGGCACGGCTTCACCCCAACGCCGTGCGTTATTCTGGTGTCCATGTGCATCTTCGTTTGCCTCCACGATTGTACGTTTGGTCCCCGATCTGTGAAGATGATTTTCAGATTCAACCAAGTGGAGGACTGGATTTCCATGTCTCCTCGTCCAAGCTTCCGTTTTCATGGGGCGAACCTTGACTCCATGAAGAACTAGAAAGACCGTTTCTTTTTCTTGGTGGCCCCTCCTAAGTGGGACATCCCCAACGGTTGGGGCTTCGTGGGAGAGTACTTCACGAAGAAGGTAAGTAGGAAGGAGTTGGACAAGGAGAAGCCATTGACGAGCCTCATTCTGGAGATGATTGAGACTTTTTGCATTAAGGGTATTACCCGACCCGATTGCTCTTCGAAGCGGTTAGGTGGGAACCCATCGGAGATGCAGCAGCGCTGGCTGCTCAGAAGAGGAAGGCTGGGACTCTGGACATCCGGGAGCCTTCTCGCAAGTTGCCCGAGCGGCGGGACTTGTCTTCTTCCTTGAAGTCCTTCTCAGGTGAGGACATGGTAGCCTGAAGCGGCTGAGATGGGCAAGAGGAACTTCAAGTGGGAGGGCACTTGTTTTGCCTGTCTCATTGGGCCAATCTTCCGGGTCAGTCCCACTGACACTTACCGGAGCTGCCTCGGCACCGCTAGGGACAGAATCCCAGCCACCGGAGGGAGCAGCTGGGTCTTTGCCAATTCCTATCGTTGCCCTAGCGCAGCATGGTGTTCCCCTTATCGATTATCTGCCGGTTGAGGAGTCTGTGCCGGGTTCCCCCTCCAGTATTGATGCTGGACGCTCCCATGGGGGCTGGTCAGCGGAACCCGCCGTGGATGAGGTTGCTGTGGGCATCGAGTGGCAATTGGCGTTGCTGAGCCCATTGAGGCAGCATAGGCGGCTGTCATCGAGATAGTGGATATCGAGCTTGATGCTGAGCCCACGGATGTGCCGGAGACTGTTGACGCGCTAGCTATGGGGTCTCCGGTGGCTATGGTTCCAGAACTTGCTATGGAGACAGGCACATCCGAGGAGGTTGCCACGGGACCCTTGGCAAGCGAGGCTTCGGAGGGCGAGAGGGAGGAGGTCGTTGCACATCCGAAGCCCCCAGCTGCGCCTGCACTCGTGATTGAGCCAGATTCCCCCAACGTTGTGGAGGAGCCCTTCCTCGAGGTATGAATTCTTCATCCGACAAGCAAGGACTGTATTCGCCGATTTTCTTTGTGCAAAATGCTTCCACTTAGCCAGGATTTATGAGCTCTCTGTCTCTTTTCCCTCTTTGCAGAGCACGATTGTGGTCCGCCTTATCCAGACGACTCTCTTTCGTCGGGATGAACTCATCCATCAGGCTTGGGAGGAGGCCGTGCAAGCAGCGGCGCAGTGCTAAGAGGACGAGACTGCCGCACTGAGATAGGAGCTATCTTCCACGAGAGAGGAGGTTGAGCGGCTGAAAAGTGAGCTACTAGCGGCCCGCAACCACGTTTCTAAGTTTCAAGTCTGGAGTGCTCGCGTTGAAGCTGACTTACGGGGCCGGCTTGCTCCAAAGGAGATAGCACGAGTGTTGGACGTGAGGTTTTGGGATGGTATACATCTGTGCCGTCGCATAGCATCCATGGCGGTTCCGAGCGTCTCCGAGGGAATTTTTGATCAAAGAAACGATGGAGTTTGGGAAAGCTTTCTCCTGACCGACTTCTCGGAGGAAGCAGGGCCCTTGCACATTTAAAGTAGCCAGAACTATTGTACATTTTTCATTTTGTAGCTTCACAAGTGGCATTGTAATTCTCAACTTGAATAATGAACAAGATTCACTCCGTTTATCGGCTCGGATTGTTGTCCACTGTTGTTTCTTTGTGTTGCTGTCTCTTTTGCCATATTGGCTAAGCTCTTGCACAATCATCATTGTGGCTCGCTTCGGGAGCTGTTTGCGTTGTGCTCATCCTCGGGAGAGATCGTCGCATCTCATGCTTGGCAGGGTGCTCTATCCAGTGGGTTGAACATCGCCGCATGCCCAAGGTGGAGTCTCGCAAGGGCCGGCTGGGTTTTGAGGCCACAGAGCGAACTCGAGGTCTTAGGCTGTCGTATGCACAATACCGTATCGACGCTCAACCTCGCTTAGGGCGTCATTGCTTATGTGCACGTAATCTTAGTCCATCGAACGTCATTGTCTAAATCGCTATAGACAACCAACACTTTTTCCGAGAACTCCTTGGCCAATCTGAGTCCCACAAGGAGGGCCTCGTATTCCGTGACGTTGTAGGTTGCTGGAAATCCAAATGCCAGAGAGTATTTTATCTCCAAGCCGTCTGGAGTTTTGAGAACGATTCCGGCCCAGCTACCCGTCTGCGTTGACGATCCGTCAACATGTAGGGTCCATATCGGGGTGCTCGCGAAGCTTGTGCTTTCGATCTGATCAGGGACATCATGAACAGGGATCGTCGTTTCAACCACGAAGTCCGCGAGCCAGCCACGATCAGAATTTCACGTCAAACTCGTCCAACTCTATGACCTAATTGACCAATTGTCCGGACGTCTCTGGCTTCTGCAGGAATCCCTTCAGTGATTGGTCAGTCGTCACGACGATGCGGTGGGCCTGGAAGTAAGGCCGTAGCTTTCTGGCGGAATAAATGAGGACCAAAGCAATCCGTGGAGTGAGGATAGCGGGACTTCGTGTCCGTCAACACCTTAAGTAATACACAGGTCGCTGCAAGTCTCCCTGTTAATACCTCCCTATGAGCTTCTGGACTTCCTTCGCGGTCCGTAGTGGGCTCATGTTAAGGATGGCTCTTAACTTCTTTGGGTTTGCTTTGATGCCACGCTGGGACACTATGAACTCCAGGAATTTTTCGGACGTCACTCCGAACACAAACTTGGCCGGGTTGAGCTTCATTCTATGAGCCCGAAGAACCTTGAAGGTCTCGGCCAAATCACGAACGTGGTCGTCAATGGCTTGGTTTTTGACTAGCATGTCGTTTACATACACTTCCACGTTCCGTTTGATCTGGGTTACAAACATCTTATTCACCAATTGCTGATAAGTAGCGCCGGCGTCCTTCATACTGAAGGGCATGACTTTGTAGTAGTAGGTCCCCGATCGGTCATAAATAAGGTGTGCTCATCGTTCGGGCTCATTCTTATCTGGTTGTAGCCTGAGTAGGCATCCATGAAACTCAGGAGTTCGTGCCCGGATATGGAGTCTACCAGTTGATTGATCCTCGAAAGCGGAAAGCTGTCCTTCGGGCAAGCTTTGTTCACATCGGTGAAGTCGACACACATTCGCCATTTATCGTTACTCTTCTTTACAAAGGCGACGTTCGACACCCAGACAGGGTACTGGACCTCCCTTATAAATCCTGCGTCGAGCAGCTCCTTCACTTCCTCCCTTATGGCAATCAATTTTCGACCGAAATGGTTCCTGCACTCTTGTCGTATGGGTTTGTGACCGGATCGAAGTTTAACTTGTGGACCATTACTCCGATCGGTATTTCGGACATGTCTGCAGGAGGCCATGCTAAAACGTCAGAATTTTGCCTAAGGAAGCTCACGAGGTGGTCGCGGATCGCCGTCGAAAGGGAGCTACTGACGTGTATGCATTTCTCCGATTCATTGGGGTCCAAGGGGACCAACTCCGTTGATTCTCCGGACTGGGCCTGTTGCAACGTGGACTCATCGCGGAAGTCCAGGTCCTCTGCTAGCAGGTTGAGAGTGGCTGAAGCAACCTGGGACAGGTAGCACATCCGTACCATCATCTAGTCGCCCAGTGCTTCCCCTATTTTGTACGGAGTTGGGAACTTCACATTCAAGTGAGGGATCGACGTTACCGCGCCAAAGGTGGTTAGGAATGTTTGGCCAAGAACTAAATTGTAGACCAACGGCAGGTTGATGACAAGGAACGTAAGCACTCACATGGCTGTACGTAGGTGAGCTCTCATCGTGACTTCGAGCTGGACTTCTCCCCGCACGGGCACTGGTTCGTTGTCCAAGCCGTACAGAGGGCTCTCGACTGCTCTCATCTAGTTCTTTTTCAACCCAAGTTTAAAAAATGCATCAAGATACAGTAAATTACGAGAGCTTCTATTATTGATGAAAACTCATTTCAACTGGTAGTCCAACGTACCATTTGAAACGAGGGCAAATATAACAAGAGAGTCGAAATAAGGGGAAATTACATGAGTCATATCATTGTCGCTAAAACTAATGACATCAGTCCTAACCCCTACCCTTGCTCTCTTGCTACTGGATGCGGCCTCGGGTAGATCCTGGCCGCTGCTCTTGGCCGGCTTGCTCGAAATCATGCTGATGACGCCGACAGTGACATTGTTCCTCAGTTGCTCTCTAGTCTCGTCGATGGCCGCCTCGAGGGCCTGCCCCAAGCTTCTCAGGAACCGTGTGAAGTGTCCCCGGCGAATCAGGTCTTTAATCTCCTTTTATAGGGTCCAGCAGTCTTCTGTAATGTGTCCTAGAGACCGGTAAAAATGGTAGTATTTAGTCTGGTCTCTAGCCTCTGGGTTCTTCGACGCTTTGGGTTACTTCAAGAATTTCTTGTCTCGGATTTGCATAAAGATGTTTGAGCGGGTGTCATCAGAGGGGTCAGGGTCAAAGGCCTGAACTCCCTTTGGACACTTGGCTCGGATCGGGGTTGTTTCCGAGGTTCCCGAGAGCGACTGTCATCTCCGTTTCTCTTCTTCCCCACAACTGAACCTGCGGGTTGTCAGTCCACATATTCAAGACGCTTCGCTTCGTTGTCATCCTTGGCTGCAATGTAGGCCTGAGCGATGGCCTCGACTTCTCGGAAGGTCTGGGGGCATTGATGCGCTAGGTGTTTGACGGACTCCCCAGCCGCCAACGTGGTGATGAAGGCGCTCGGCTGTCATCTTGTCGGAGAGATGGGGGATCTGGCGAGCCTCGATGGTGAAGCGGTTAATGAACCGCTTCAAGCTCTCCTCAAGTTTCTGGCAGAGGCGGACAAGGTGCCAGGGCTGTTTCTCTTCCCTCCGGCTAAAGGCGAACTGATACAAAAAGCAGTTGACGAGCTCGTCAAATGATCGGATGGAGTTGAGTTAGAGGCCGTGGAACCAAAGCCTAGCGTCCTCCTCGAGCGCCAGAGAGAAGCACTAGCACATGGTGGCCTCGCTCACCTCATGGAAGGACAGTAGCATCCGGAAATAGTTCAGGTGATCCAATATTCCCGTTGTACACGTCCAGTGCTAATATCTTGAACTTGAGAGGGAGGGGCTGTGTCCGGATATCCATGGCGAATGGCAACCCCCTCAGGTCGAGCACTTATCAGCCAGCTTCCCCCTTAAACACGTGCTGTCATATCTTCTCCACCTTCTCTTCTATCCTAGGGGTGAACCCGCTCCTCTTGGCGTTGATAAAGTTGCAGAGCTCAGAGTTCTCTAGGGGGCGTGCAAGTCGCAGTGGTTGCTCGTACGAGGTGGTCACGTACTGCACGAGCCCTCCCCTTTGGTCGGGTCTCCAATCGCTATGGGAGTTGCAGGGGTTATGCCACTCCTGGCTTTCCTCCGGCACCTCCCTACTTGGGAGGCTCCGTGCTGATATCCGGGCCATGCTGTCTGAGGTTACTTAGGCCTCGGCATCAGGTCGTGTCATTTTTGCTGCTGGGAGCCTCGGCCCATGGCCCCTTTGTCTAGAGGTTGATGCTTGGGGTCTCGAGGGAGGAGGTCCCATCCATTGCGCACCAATTCGAATGCACAGAATCTGAAACATTTGCTTCATGTCGCCCACGTCGATGGCCAACTTGCACACATCAAGGTCGAGTTGGTCGCCGGCATGGCCACCCACCGAAGGATCATCGCCATGGGTGGCAATATCCCTCGCTAACACGCTAACATGTACTCTGGTGTTAACCATCTTCTTGCTTGAAAGGTGGATGTGGTGACAGGTGGTTAGAATTTGTTGTCGTTCCCACAGGCGGTGCCAATGATGCGTCATTGGGTCCGGGTTATCATGCAGATTAGGAGCCTTCGAATTTCTCGCATCGAGTTGATCTCGAATGGTCTGGTCTCCGCGTCTCTCAACCTGGGCTCTACACACCACAAACTACAAATAAGAGGTCAGAGGACAGCGGGAGATTCTCCCACCGTAAACACTCCGACACTTAAATTAGAAATCTTTTTCCAGGAATGAAAAGATGCAAGTGTAAAGGTAAACGTGATGGGGATTGCACGGATGCTAATATTCAAGGGGTGTGAATAATGATTAGAGGAGGCTTAGGCTCATTTAATGCACTACGATGAGCTGCTCACTAAGATGGCCGGGTTGAAGCGGCAGTAACGGAGGAAAGATAGCTGGTTCTTTCTCCTCACGTTAAGGTTCAAAGCTTAGCCCGAGATGGCTCTTAAGTGCTCCAAGTGTTTTTGGATACTGGATCTCAAATTTCAAATCCCCTTTCTCCATTGTAGGAGAAAGTATTTGTAGGCTCCATAGAGGAGGCTTTTGGGCGCAGGAACTTGCGACAAGTGGCTTGCCTGGGTTCACCAGCCACTGAGCGCTGGCGGTGGCTGTTGTCGCCTTGTGATGGCGCGAGAACCATTATCGAGCGTGGCTCACACGGGTTTGGTTGACTTTTATTGGAATTGGTTGAACTACTGTAGGACGACGGGTGCTGCGGCTCGCCAAGGTTGATCTCATCTCCTATTGGTTGACATTTCCAGAGTTTGCAGCTGTTTCAAGAGAGGCGCAGGTAGATGGTGATTGGACGTGTATCAGAAGCATCTAGTGGGCCTTGCTCCAAATCTCCCTGGCCCCATCGCCTGGCAGGGATTGCCTGCCGGTTGGGCCTCGTCGCTACTGGTTAGGCCTCGTTGATGTCAGCCCATATTCATACTAGACCCATCAATATCAATATCAATTATTGACATATCGATATTAAATAATGTGAATCGGTATTGAAAATATCATAATAAAAAAAAATTCTGAAAATTATAAATTAACAATGACGTATTAGCCTATATATTGATCAAATATCGAGTATATTGCTGGTATTTTGATAATGGTCAATATATTACGATATTATTATAGTGTTAAGAAAATATTGATTTCAAATATTGGCCAAGAGAATATCTTAACTATCAATCCATAGGATTAGCTAAGGGAAATTTGTTTGGAATATTATTTTTAGTTTTGGAATTTACTAATCAGAAATTTAGTTCTATGGGAAAGAAAAACCAATTATTCTAGAACCTAAAATAAATGAAGATTGCAATTTGGTACCTGGTGCCACTCTTCTGCAAACTGAATGTATCTTTCATCTTTCATTTCCTTTTCATTTGTTTTAGAAAAAGAAATAAGTATATCAAACAACTCCGATTCTTTCTTTTTCTATTGATTCTTTTCCTATCAAGACATGTGGATCTATGGATCTGGGTGTCTATATGGATCCTGTTCATGGATTAACAAAAATGAGCCAAATCTCTATTTGTCTTCTTTATTCTATGAGTCTCTTTCTTTTTACGTATGACATTGCCACTTTTTTTGGCAACATTCACTAATTTAAAACTTAATTTGAAAGCCATATTTTGACTCAGACATTTTCAGGATGCCCCGAATAACAAATGAATGGCAAGTACTATTCCTTGCATGGATATTATTTCCATGGAAAATTGATCAATGGAGCAACATTATTAAGAACATAATAGAGACTAGGGGAGGCATGATGGCAAGTATACAGTAAGGAAATCTCACTTTTCTTCTCAATTTTCTTGCTTTACCGTTAAAAATGGTAGTATTCAATCGATTTCTTACAACTACATGATGAGGCTCTAGCATAGACTTGATCAAAACCAGGTTGTCCAACTAGCCCGAAATTTTATAAGGTTTAGTCAATATATATAGTATTATAGATGAGTACATTTAAAAAATTGTCTAATAAATATTTTGGTTTGGCCTGACCCAGCCTAGAATATGATTTTTTTCATATATATATATATATTTTTAAATAAATATCAAATTTAAAAAAATCATGTCTATAAATTATGGTTTTACATAATTATTAACTTTTTTATGTAAATATTCTTCATTTAAATATACATTTATGTAATATTTTAATCTAAATATTATAATTTTTAAAATATTTTATATCACTAGATTTTTTTCTGTAAATATAAATTTTTAAATAAAAATATTTTTAAAAAAAATTGCCCATGGAGTAGCCCGGATTGTATCATGGTGAAACACAACTAGGGCTTTTTGGCTCGGGTGACCAGGCGAAGCAAATCTTCACCTAAACTCAGCCTGTGTCCAACCCAATTTTGGTTTTGATTAGATCTAGTCCGATGGGAAAAAAGGTCACGCGTGGCCACCCACCTGCCCACCTTCCTCAAAAAAAAAAAAAAAAAAAAAAAGTTATAGGTCTAGTAGACGTGTAATTTCTACCGACATATGCCACCTAATGTTAATTTCTCAGAGTTGTTAGTGTCTTTTTTTTCATTATTAGAGTCTTTGCATGCTTCCAACGATGAGGATTTTATCCTGATATTTAAATTAAACGTATCTGATGAAATTCTTATCGTACAGAGTATGAGGGGGACTCAATGTTGACAGCTTTCTCTTTTGATAATATCTTTATCTCCTAAATCAAACCAACAACAAACTCTCTCTGTATAAAATATTATTCCAAATCTTTTTCAACTTCACTTAAATGATTTCTTTGCTATGACCACAATATGCAAAGAGTCCAGCAATAAAATAACAAGTGCATTTTTCTACATTCTTATGAGTTCTTAGATCATCATTTCGGCAAAACCGAATCAAGTGCTTGTCAACTGTAATGAAAATTCCCAACAATTTAAATATCCTTTCATTTTGTTATTGAATCACATGCTGGCTTCTATCTGCATGATTTGGAAATTTCTGATGATTTTTACTAGATTTAAGTGCCAAGCCTTTCCTAAATGAATTTTCTAGTATTGAGGAAGGGGCCGAAGAATGATATTCTAATATTATATTTCTACTTTTTTAAGGATTTTTGTGCTAATTGTATTGTATCATGGACAAAAACATTGGTAACGGTATTGGCTATGACCGTATTGGAAACAATCACATCAGGTGATACATTTTGATATCGGATATATCAGACGTAACTTTTTTGGTAAATTAGAACCTTAGGCAAATATCTATATTTCAGCTAATATTTTGAATATAGAGTGTACCAGCCGATATTTGTGATATAACATGCCAATATGGCCATATATAATGATTTTGTCTTGGTATTAGAAAGCATTAATACCAAGGGTCGACATTGATATATATTTGTTAATATTTCATTTCACGACTAACAAAAAAGAATCTGCAGCTGCCATGGCTAACAAGTCACAACCAGCCATTCAAAGTCATCATAACATGAAGGCCCACATCATCACACAACTTAATGGTAGGTAGAAGACTAGAGGGGGTTCCGGTATTTCATTTTCTACTTCTCAATGAGAAAAAAATAATCTGTGAACTACCTATACTAGATGAAAGCCAATAAAAATGTTGACAGATGAAGAACAGGCGGCGATTTGTGGAAGGAATGTGTTGAAGAGTGGAAAAGCTTCTCATATTTTCACTCGTAGTGTGAGCTCTAGAAATCATTATTTAAGAACATTGATTTGTTTAAATCAAATTGCTGAGCTTGAGTTTGGCGAGCCACACAGATTTTAAGACCAAGTATTGTGCCTTTTTTTCCAAAAAGATGTTATGCTGTCTTTTAGTCTTTGTACATTGACCGAAGCAAGGCATAACGGTAGAATTATTATGGTATGATCTAGCCGTCATGGGTTTAAGTCGTGAAATGGCCTTTTACATACTGTAAAGCACAATCACATACAATATATTAAAAATGATCTGACCCTTTTCTAATACGGCATATATCAAGAGTTTCGTGAACCAAATGTTTTTTACAATTCTTTACTATAAAAAAACAATTAATAGAACATATAAAACCTATGGTCCCCAATTGGTAAATAGTCTCTAGATTGGACAACTCGCATCCCCAAGAGTTATAACCAACCGTCAGTTAGTTCAAGAAAATACCACATTTGGCCTCCAAATTTCAGGATATCAAGTCCCAAGTTCTAAACATAATAAGTTTTTGTTGGTGGAAAACATATTCATCAACTAACCAGAGTTTGAGATCTATATAAATGGTGCAAATATACAAATAAACTCTTAAGATGGGATAATTCCGTTCCTATATAGCAAAGATAAATTGTGTAACTTAAATTATCTAACTCAAAGTGACTATAGAGCACAGTTCTGTAGATCACATCACAGCAAAGAAGTAATAGTAGGTATAATAGGGAACCCACTTCGACCAATACAACAGTGAAATCCAAAGTCTGCTCATTTGATTCCAGCATATACATATCATTTTCAGAAAAAAATTGAAATATAAAGGAATTGGCATTAAACTAAGGGAAAGAATACTGAAAAAGTTAACTCTAAGGCAACAACATCTCAGATGGATGGAGAAATACCAAAGGAAAAGGAACTTCAAAATACATGGGCAATGGATTCATGGGATAGAGTAGACAAAGCAAGTCATACAAACATGGATTAAAATTTCAACATTGGTAACAGTTGCACTATATTAGTATAGGATATGGCAAATAATACATATTGATAATTGATATATTGGAAAAAAAGTTTTTGAAAATCATAAGCTGATGGAGTTGTATCAACAGATAAATCGGTTATATTAGCTGATATATTGCAAAATATCACTTAGATAACAAAATATTATGATATCGTCGTGGTATTGAAAAATATCGATATCGAGGGCCCAATATTGATACAAATTGGCTGATATTTATGTTAGTGCATACAAGTATGACAGCATTACTAATGAAGAGGCGTATGCAAGAGAAAAAAGTTTTAGAATGAGGAGCAAAAGGCTTACGGATAATGTACAAAACAATCTTCCAATTGTATACCGATCTCCTCAAATGTGGCATCCTTACATTAGGATCACCGTAGGTAATCTGCAAAGGCATAGAAAATAAGCAGTTATCTAAATTGAGTTTTTTGAAAATGAAATGATATTGGCAGAGTAAATGTACGGTATGACAAATGCAGCATTATATTTAGGCATATGGTTACCAACATATAGATCCCTCCAGGTTTAAGCAGCCTGCAGTCAAAATGTAAGCATTTCAGGGAGGAAATTGCCAGCATTCAGAAGCTTGAAAAAATTAACATCCATTTAATAGAATGATCGAGTTTTAAAGAAAGCAAAGACTAAAACCTGCAAACTTCAGCCAACATTCGAGCAGCACTTATTGGAGCATCCTTACCACACTTCAATGACATCAAGATTGCATATTAAAAAATATATATATATATATATATATATATCTTCATAGAATAGAAAATCGCCATTAAAATTAGAAAACAAATCTTACCATCAAAGAATCAAGCGTTCCTAGAATGGCAGTGGACAACCATAATCGCAAATTCAGCAGAAACACATCAACACTATATTACATCAGAGTTATAAATCAGTGAATTCTACATGGCACACAATGAACAAGCAGGAAGATACCTTTATCTATCACGCTATCAAATGACTCATCTGGAAAAAACTCATATCCCTAACATCCATTTGCATGTCTATTAAAAATCCATTAAGGGAAACTTTCAATAAAACATAAATCTTACCATAAAGGTATCATAGAATACCATAAGATCTAGCAAGAGGATCAAAGAAAATGAATCATAAGAACAATACAGATAACATAGTACTTGTCCTCGGAAGGATACATCTTAATTGAGGTATGTTCTCATACTTCCTTTTCATCATGTCAATTGCCACTGAAGAAATGTCGATATTCATCACCTCTTCATATCCATCCTTCACCATGTCCTCCGACATGACTAACAAAACAAATTGTTTGTGTCAGCATCCAGACAATTACAGCCTTCTATGTACACAAAACAATTGAATTATTCCATTGCGAGTGAACATACAACAGTTCAAAATCTACTGTCTTAGTTGCATTATACAAGATAAAAACCCATACAATGGATCCAAAATTGGTCCAACTCTTTCTCAGACCTTGTGCATAGCAAGACCTTTATGCACCATGCTATATGTTCTTTAGTCTTTCACCACAACCCACAAATGAAAGGGCCCAAATTTCACTGGTCAACACCAAACTAGTACTTCTCTTCCCCAAAGTATAGATTCATTAATCTAGACCCGCACAGCTTTAATGTGGTTATTGGGGAAGTCCAAAAGAGAATTTCGTTCTGAACTTTTGTTGAAAGATCAAATTTATTCAGTACTTTGGTTCATTATGTATTCTAATTTAGATCTACTCTGAACTCTTTTACTAGAACCCACTTTTAACCAATTAACATTGCCAACAGCCTATATCTGAGGCCAAATGCATTATAACGCATAAATTGGAACAGAGTAAAGATCGTTATAAAGATGGCCCTTCCTCAAAAATCAGGATAATGATTATACTTTCCCCTCCAAAAGATCAATGATTTCTCTTTTCATTTTCCAAAATCATCGACAGTGTATATACCGAAATTATTCCTTACCCTACATATCCCCATTCGTCCACCAGTCACCAAAAAAAAGGAAAAATCGAATGAACACTCCCAAGATATCAAAGAGAAAACAAACAAACCAGTTGAGCAATTATTTCCACAAACTGCAAGAAATCAAAACCCAATTATCTCAAAAAGTTCAAGCCTGTCAATAAAAATCTCTTAAACCACATCAAATTAACACTTCGACCCCCTAATTTAAGTGCTTCTTTACCCCTTTTCTCTGAATTAACCAAAAAATGATGGGAATTAGGGCATTATATGAACAAATTGAAATAGGTACAAAAGGGTATTTAAGGGGTGAAATTATAATTACCAGCGTTGCCGCAGCCTACCATGAGGACGCGAGAAGAGATGGGAATGTAATGGCGAATAAAGGGGCGAAGAGCAGAGTAACGTTGGTACCAGTCAAAAGATCCCACATCTTGTATATACCGTGAGTCCCAGTAAAGGGCATCGCCGTAGTCGTAGCTGTTGCAGCTTGACACGTCTCTGTACATTCTTGCGCTAATGGACTGTTTGGCCTCTCACTAGTGGTGGCGGTCAGGCCGTCAGTGGTGGTGGGAGCCCTTATGGAGGGCTGCTTTGGTTTTTTGCGGGGTGTTGCGCGTGGTTTTGGCGTTTCTCAGCTGCCCCCAGTTTGTGGCGTTAGGTAGGAGAACTCCCTCACCTCCTCTCCGACTCTCCCTTACCCTCTCCCCCTCCCATGAAAAATAGCACAGTAATTCAATGAACTGAGGAAGTTATTAGATTTACATTTTTACTAATTTGAATTCTATCTTGATAATTTAAACTGAATAATGTTTGAATAATTATAAGAAAAAATTATATTAAAATATTTAAGGAAGATTTTTTTTTTTTTTTTTTGGTGGGATTTTGCTTCCACTTGAATCTAATTTTTCAAATTATTTTTATTTTTTTTTACCATTTTCACATATTAAAATAAACCATAAATGAAGGAAATAATAATAAAATGAGAAAATATAATTTTTGTTGGAAAACTAAACAAAGTGAATAAAACTCTTACGAAATAGGAAATCAAAGAATATCAATATCATCAAGATTTGCTTTTATTCCTAAAATGGAGGATCTTTTATGAAATAGGTATTTTGTCACTTTTTTTAATTTTTATCATAAAATTTATATTTTAAAAAAATTAAATAATATTATATTTAGTTATTAAAAATATAAGATAATAATAAAATAATTATTTTTAAGAAATAAAATAACATGAAAATAGAGTTTAGAATTAATGTTATATTATTTGGTTAGTTATTTAAAATATATAAAAATAAATTAAAAATTTTTAGTATATAATAATAGAGGGAGGAATAACCAAGATATTAATATAAAATGAATATTTTACTCTTAACAAAAGAAATCATATTCCAATATATACTAAAAGGTTCGGATAAATTTGATTAAAATCAAGTTATCTGATCTACTTAGTGTTGCGTTCCGGGACTCGGGGTCCATGTGCAACACAAGTGTTAGATTTAGGGTCATAGAGAGAGAGAGATTAAGACTGGATTTTTACGTGGAAAGCCTCCTCTTAAATGGGGAGGAAAAATCACGAAACTCTGGGGCCTTTAGAAGTGATTCACTATCTTTTTGGAAGTCTTTACAAAGTACAAGTATTAGAGATCATTCTTTCCTTGTCTCTTGTTTTGTACTTCTTTCCTAGGAGATTTTGCTTGTTGGGAGGCTTTATCACTCTCGTTGGGAAGCTTTCTCACTCTTTTTTGTTTCGTCTCGCTGGGAAGAGAGGGATTTAGTGGCTGAGAGAGAGAGTGGGGCTTTTTCCTTCTTCTGGAATAAGTTCAGAGAGGAGAGAGTCGGTCCCCCGCCCTCCCTCTTCGAATGGGGCTTTGCTGGGTATTTATAGAGGAAAACGTGCCATTGGGGAGGAGACACGTGGCAGCCAGCAAGTGGCCGGGAAACTGTCCATTGTCCCACTGACCCCATTTGATATTGTTGACGTATGCGGGAGAGCACGCATGGGCGCCGGGTAGGTAGGCTGTGCGTGTCGTCGTGCATAGGGTCCAGGCGTCGCGCTTGATTTGTGGGGCGTCTGCCTGTTGAGACGGCGACCCAGCGGTGATTATGAGGTTCCTTAGAAATCGACGAGATTCTTTGAAATTAGTATTTTCGGCCATGCGTGGGCAGTCCTCGTCCTTTCGTGGAGCTTCTTGTAAGTTTGCGAACTCGTCGGAGAAGGGAGCTCTCGGAAGATCCTTTGAGGAAAGTCCTCAAGTCTCTTCTTGACTTCTGAGACTTGGCAGGACTTTTGGGGTTCTCGGGCTTCCTTATGAGCGGACGAGACCTCTCGGACTTTTGTCATGGCCTTGGGCTTTCAGGATGTTGGCCCTTGTTTTGGACCTCCGTTTTGGGCCTTTCAAGCTGTCCAGCCTTCTTAGATCATGGGCGTATTTCTGGCCCTTTCACTTGAGCGTTTCCTTTGGGCTATACTTTTATGGGCCATTATAATGGGACCCAACACTTAGTCTTATAGATCTATAATTTTATAGAATTTGGTTGAGGTATATCAGTATTATAGATGGATATGATCAAAAAAATTTAATTATTTTTTTAGATAATGTATGATTATAGATGAAAGTAATCGATTCAAGTCGACCCGGTCAAGATTATGAATATTTTTATAAATATATTTTTATTTTAAATAAATACTAAATTTTAAAAAATTATTTTAATAGATTATATATTCATATAATCAATAATTTTATGTATAGATTTTTTATTTAAATATGCTTAAGTATATCTTCTTGTGATTATTAATTCTTATATAAAAAATTCTTTATTTAAAATATATGATTATGTAATATATTAATCTACATATTATAATTTTTAAAATATTTATATTTTTAGTTATTTTTTATATATTTATGAATTTTTTTAAAGAAAGATATTTAAAAATAAAAAATCTATGTCTCAATCCAAACCGACCCGATTTAAATTATAAACATATCCAACCCAGTCTAATTCATAAGTTATAAATTTTTATTTAAACCAACCCATATTCGACCCCAAATCCAATTTTATTCGAGTCCAGTTTGAGGCAAAGATAAATAAAAAAATATTTAAAAATAATTAGTTTTTGATAATGAGGAATAAAAAAATATCAATTAGGAGATGGTATGCTTTATTTATTGTTTTGAAGGAATATTAATTTTATTTAAAACTGTTATTTCTATTATTGGATCAATCAAATAATAAAATAGTAATTTTGTCAAAAATAAGGTAAAAATAAAATTTCTATTTAATCATACTAAGTAGACAATCATTACCAAAGGAGACATTGTGGTTGACCATTCACATGGATGGCCTGCCATCATTCTCTCCGATAACTTCAATGGTAAACTCTCTAAGAATTATGTGTATTATGCGGTTGTTAAATTCTATGATAGTATTCTAGGTTACTAGCCCTCATGGTATAAGATTCCTAGCCCTTGGAATCTGAAGGGGACCTTCGAGGTTATTGACTTGGACTACAATTTTTTCTTAATCTGTTTTGCAAACTTTTACGTGTTTGATTTTTTGATTACATCCTTATGGGTAGCTCAACATATGAAAAGTTATTGAAAGTTTATATGAGGCTCTTGCGAGGGTTGGAGTACGCAACGAAGGGTTAGGAGGCAAGATCAGTCCTCTTGAGTGTCGATTCCAGATTAGAGGATTGTTGGCGCTCACCTTGTGTCTGAGCGGTGCAGAAGCACAAATTCCAAACTTGGTGTGCTTGCTTGGCACTTGACGAACATTTGAGTGTAGAATCCAAGACTTGGTGCACTCAATCCGCGCTCACCGAATGCTTGAGTGCCTATACGCGTATAAAACACGGCTCACCCGTTTTAGGGTTATGATTATGAAATCTTTCTCCACAAGGGGCGCAGCATATAAAGAGAGGAGAGAAGAAGAGAGAAAAGAAAAAGGTTTGATATCTGGTCGATGTATGATTTAAGTTTCGTTCTTCGCCAAGATCAGGTCCGTCGTTTTAGAGGTTATTCTAGAAACGTATTTTCCTTTGATTGCTCATTTTCTCGTTATATTTCTCTTGTGAGTTGTTGAGTCTGTTAAGAGGGGATTGTATTCAATCATTCTTTACTTAGATTCGAAGTGAAGAGATTTCAGAGGAGGTTCTTGTAACCGGCACTATTTATAATGAATTTATTTGGAGTTTATCCCATGGTTTTTTCCTTCGTTGAAGAGGATTTTTCACGTTAAAAATTATTGTGCATTGTTTGTTTCTTGTACTCACAAATTTAGTAGCTGGTGGTCGATAGAGAGTTTAGGTTTGTTTCGTTGCACCAGATCGGGTGTATTTAGGTGTCAAATTCCCAACATTATGATGCCCGATGAAAGAACGATAAATGGTTTTTCAATAATACTTGACTATTCATCTTTGAAGGCCCTACTATTGTCCCTTAGAGAAGGAAGTCACATCGACAATTTTGCGGATAAGCCTCCGAATCCTCCTCCGATTCCTTTACTAGAGAAAAAAATGTTACATGGGACGCACAAAAGTTGTTAAGGGAGCTTGTTCTTATTGATACCGATGCATCAATTGTGGACCACAGTCGTTTCATAAAAGGATTGGATTAAGCAAACCTTTTTCCTGAACTAGGCCCTTGCTATCCGAACAATGACCAAATGGGTGCGGACGAGTTCTTCAACTCCGATTCCATGGATCCTACTAAGAAGACAACAACCATATGTTCAGCTGAGGAGAAGAGCTTTGAAGGGGAGCTGAAGACCAAAGTTACTATGGAGGGGGGTTTGACTCTTTTGGCATAGTAGCTATATTGATGTTGCTGTCCTAGCCATTTTGTAGTAGGTGGTTCGCATTAGTAATAAGGATAGTAATGGCCAGACTGACCACTTGCTCTCAATGGTCCACGATAGCACTAAAGTGCTAGAAAAATATTTCACGTGATAAGACAAATAATTTATTAATTTATTAAATTATGATTAAATAATATAATTTTATATATAATTAGTTTAGATATATATTAATTAAAGAAAAATTTTTTAAAATGCATATCTATTTAAGACTTGCCTTTTGAGCAAAAACAAACGACTATAATTTCATTCTTCCACCGTCTCAAGTTAGTGATCAGAGTCCTCCTTCCTCATGCCAACAAGCCCCAACCCAACTTTTTTCGAGACAAGAATGACTTCATTGTGGCACGAGAAAGTTTGATGATTATGGTTTCAGATATATAAATTTATTTATATATACAACTGATCAATAAAAAATATGATAATAAAGGTCTTGATAATTAATATTTTTTATCTCAATTAAGAAACTTGTATAAAGTTCACAAGGGGAAGCGCCTTTGGCAAGAGTTGGAAGACTTATCCGACAGCATCTCGCTTTCTTGGTATGATTTGGGTGATTTCAATGACAGTCTCAATTCTAAAGGAAAAATAGGCAGGAAACGTGCCAACATCAACAAGTGTATTAAGTTCCAAAGCTGGATGGATGGCTGTCTCCTTACAGACTTGGCTGTAAATGGCCTAGGCTTAGTGGAATAGGAGGCAACCTGCTGTCTCTATTTCAAGCGGCTTGATAGAACTCCTGTAAATGAGAAATGGATATTCAAGTTCTATGACTTAGTTGTCACAAATCTCCTAGGCCCAATTCCCTTGGAAAAGGGCGCTAGAGAGGATGAGAGTCCCGTCATGCCCGGAACCTATCGCATCATGAGGCGTTGTCTAGGGCAGAGCAGTTGTTGGTGCTAATCTTTGTCGTAGTAGCAAATATTCGAATGAGAACTGGGCCGCGACAAAGGACCGGCATGGGCACCACACCAATGTTGCTGGGTGTGACAAGTGCACCAATGGGAAAAGACAAGGTTGTGGATGGGGCGCAATAATAGTGCTGCTAACTTATTTTATGCCTTAATCTATAAGTATCTTAATCCGGTTTTAGATTTAAACTTACAGATCAATTCTTTATTCAATCGATTGAAACTTAAACTGACATTGGGAGGTAAACTTACATCAAATACCATTAGACGACCCAAAATAAATAAAATAATTGAATCATAGAATCTAAAAGTTGCACATAAAATTGACTTTAAATATTGATTGCTGTTTGATTTCAATGAAAAGTAAGAAAAAGTATTTAAACTAAAAGCAAAATATCAATCTATAACTTCTGAAAGTACCGATCAAATTTAAACACGTCCCTCATTATCGGCTGGTAATCGGATATAACATTAACCGAAAATTGGAAAATTTGAAAGTTAATATTCTCATCATTATATTACAATAAGATATTAAATTGTTTCAGTACTCTAAAATTTATTTCCGAATTGCCTTCTCTCAATCTAAATTGTGTGTAATTCAAGCCTACTAATCTGAATGGTCAGTAAAAATAAAGACAAGAATGAGGTTAATACTCAGTAAAGCATTTATATTTTCATATGTGGATATATATAGCAAACAAAATATATTAAAATTATGTTATGATCAAAAACCTAAAATGTCAATAATATTATTTTTTGATAAGTTAAGTAAAAGTCAAATACTAAAAATTAGATATACCAAAATCTATACAAATATTTGAATTATGCCAAAATCAGATTAGCATGTAAAGAATCAAAGATCGGTAATAATCTCACCAACAAATGGTAAGTATCAAAGTTCGGGGTGTAATTGCTTCCACACAGCCAGAAGATCATATACCACTATTCACGTCTCATGGATGGGGCAATTGTATATTATTCCCTATAATCGAGTCAAACACCACTTTTCTGATTCGTGAATATTAAGTTCGATTTTTAATTTATTAATAATATATTAATATATATTCAAATATATTTCGTCAATTGTGTACAATGGTCATTTCTTCGGTCAAACAGAAAACTCTTCTTGAATATAAATATACTATTATTTTTCTTATATCGAAAAAGTAATTCCTTTCATTAGAGTTATTATAAAGTTTATTATTATTATTATTATTTAAATATATGGCATGTAGAAACAATAGAGCAAACTACAGATACGCAGAAACTTTAGTATATAATCTAAAAACATGTATAAACTTATATGAGTAAATTAACAACATACAGAATCATTAAAACTAATATTTCATCATCCCTAATGGAAGCTGAAATTGGGCATTGCTTGAAAATAAATCATCCATGGGAAAATGTCCGAAGATTAGGGCTATTCACTCACCAAATCTGTCCTGGGTTACTCCAGTGTGGAAGTCCTGATGATTGGAGAACTCGGACAAAGCACGTGGATCTTGCATGCTACTATGGTCCGTGGACTTGTGCACTGAAGAGTTCGCGGATTATGCACAAGATAGGTACAAGGAATTTCGGTCAACATAGTTGATTGAAAATATTTGGACGAGCAACAATGATCAATCAACTGAGGCATTGGCTGATCATGTGGAGAGGATGGTCAACGGGGCGTTGATCGGCCTTGTGAAGCACACGGGCGGAGGTCTGTTGGCCGTCCACTGGGAAATTTAGAAGGATGCGAAGATTTTCTAAGCATACATGATCTCAGAAATCGTTATTTTTAGACAGAGTATATTTATATTGTTGGTAAGGATAAATTTTTATCGGGAGAATAGAATATTCATCATATTTACTCCATATATGCATCTATATTAAAAGGAAGATGTAAACACTGGGTGAAAAAATTCTTATGTATATGTGAAGATTGAGAGAGTAAAATATAGTGAAGAAAAGAGAGAAGATTATGAGCGAAAACAAAGTGTGTTCTTTGTGTTGCTTGTACTCTATTCTTCAGCCCTCTTTCTCTTGTGCTAGTGTAATTGTGGGATATTGTTCCCAACCTCACATATAGTGAAATTGGTTCATGGATGAATGTCCCATGGTTTTTGCTTACTTGATAAGGGTTTTTCATATAAAAATTCGTGTGTTCATCTTCTTCTTTCTCATTCCCTTTACTGTGTCTGTTTGTGCGTAGAGTTTGGCGTCCTGCTATTCGACCGATCACGCCTCTTTTGTGTCAAGGAGTAGTATCAGAATCAGGTTAAGAACTCTATCTAATTGGCGTTGTCGTCTTTGAAAAATCTACCTTTTAGTGTGGAGCAGTTTAATGGACAGGACAACTTTATCATCTGGTAAGAGAAGGTGAAAAATAGCTTAACTAGAGAAGAAACAGTGAAAGCGCTGAAGAAGAAGGAAGAGAAAACAGAAAACTTGTCTGTAGAGGAATGACAAGATAAAAGAGACCTTGCCAATTACACTATTAAATTATGCTTGGCGGATAACACACTCCAAAAAGTCCTTGGCCTGACTGACTCAGCGGAGGTCTGGGAGAAGTTAGAAAAACGATATAAGTCCAAGTCCTTGACAATCAGTTTGTACGTGAAAAAGTAGTTTTATGGCATGCGGTAGTCGGAAGGAGGGAGTTTTGAAAAACTCTTGGACGAATTCAACCGAATTGTGACACAGATGACAGCCATTGACGAGAAGATCCAGGAGGAGGATAAGGCACTGGTCTTGCTGGTTTCTCTACCAGTGTCTTATGACCATATTGTCACAACACTGCTATTTGGGAAAGATATTCTCAAGTTAGAAGAGGTCATTACATCCTTACTCATGAATAAGTCAAGGC
This sequence comes from Nepenthes gracilis, assembly GCA_033239525.1. Classification (NCBI taxonomy): domain Eukaryota; kingdom Viridiplantae; phylum Streptophyta; class Magnoliopsida; order Caryophyllales; family Nepenthaceae; genus Nepenthes; species Nepenthes gracilis. The sequence continues at coordinate 10,379,588 of BSYO01000038.1, read as the reverse complement.
GGTCACAATGAGCCGCAACGTCCTTTTATTCTGAGGTATTTGTGACCAAGTTCAAGGGAAGGAACAGAGGACGTAGTTAGAAGCTTGGAGAAAAAGGTCACAGTAAATCTCGATCAATGTATCAAAATTTTGAGTGTCATCACTGTGGCAATAAGGGCCACATAAATAAGTAATATTTCAAGTGAAAGTGTGAAAATATAGAGAAATAGAAAGAAGAAAAGGGATGAGGTGAGGAGAAGTCCTCAGTCTCAGTAGTCACGGAGGCAATCTTCTGCTGACGTGTGAAGAGAACGTGACAAACCTAACAAACGAAGAGTCCGGTTGGGTGGTTGATTCTGGTGCCTCTTTGCATACCACATCTAAAAGGAAATTGTTCATATCCTACACTCTAGGAGACTTTTGAGTGATAAGAATGGATAATGAAGGAACATCCCAAATTATTAATAGAGGTACTGTTGTATTGGTTACCAATAATTGGATGAAGTTGCTGTTGAAAGATATCCGACATGTCTCTAACATCAGAGTTAATATCATCTCAGCTGGTTGGTTTGATGATGAAAGTCATTGTAATACCTTCTGCAAAAGTGAGTGAACATTAACTAAAGGATCTCTTGTTGTGGTAAGAGGAAAAAAGTGCTCCAGCCTGTACGTGATGAAGGCCGATGTAGTAGACGGGGATGTGAATGTTGCAATTAGCAACGAGTCTGTGGGCTTGTGGTATAGGAGGTTGGGCCATATGAGTGAATGTGGATTGTGTCATTTGGTTAAAAAGGGCCTTATCCCCAGAGTAAAGAAGGACAGACTGAGAACGTGTCCTCATTGCTTAGCCGGTAAGCAAAGGAGAGTCTCATTTCATGAAAACTCGTCCGCTCTAAATATAGAATTGCTCGATCTCGTCCACACTAATGTGTGTGGACCCTTCAAGGAGAATTCGTTTGGTGGGATTTAGTATTTCATTTCTTTTATTGACAATTATTCTAGAAAGTTGTGGGTCTACCCATTGAAAATCAAGAACTAAGTTCTCAGTATATTTGAACAGTTTCATACTCTTGTTGAGTATCAGACGAGAAAGGAATTGAAGGTTGTCCTGAAGTGATAATGGCGGCGAGTATATAGGGTCTTTTGATGCCTATTGTCGGTTACATGGTATTAGACATCAAAAGACACTACCAAAAACGTCACAGTTGAACAAAGTGACTGAATGGATGAACCGCAAACTCTTGGAAAGAGTACGGTGCGTGATTTTGGAAGCTAAGCTTTCCACATACTTCTGAGCCGAAACACTGAAAATAACGGCCTACGTCATAAATAGGTCACCCAGTAAACCCTCGAAAGGTGAAGTGTCAGAGAAGATATAATCGGGTAAGGAGCTATTCTATAACCATCTACGGGTATTTAGATGCAAAGCTTTTATTCATATTCCAAAGGATGAAATGACCAGGTTGGAGGCAAAGACGATACAATGCGTCTTTCTGGACTATAGGGAAGATGAACTAGGCTACAAATTCTATAATCCAACTGAAAGGAAACTTGTCCGATCAAGAAATGTAGTCTTTGTTGAGGATGAAACGATTGAAGTTATCGACAAGAAGACCAAGTCTGATGTTGACCGGACGGACAAAGTGAGGGTTAAAATTATTCGTCCGGTATCTCTGGAGGGTGAGGACAATGATTCTGAAGTAGGTGAGGACAATGTGAGGCTGTTACGGTACCTAATGAAGACCAAGATGAAATTATTCCTCAATCAGTCGAGGATGTTCCTATCAGACGATCCTCACAAAACAGACGATCGTCCGTCCATCTGTCTCCTAGTGAGTATATTATGCTCACTAATGTTGGAGAGCCTGAGACTTATGAAGATGTTATGGAAGACGAGAGTAAGGAGAATTGGCTAGAAGCCATGAATGATAAAATAAGTTTTCTTTATGAAAATCATACATTTAATTTAGCCAAACTTCTTAAGGGGAAGAGAGCTCTAAAGAATAAGTGGGTTTTTCGTTTGAAAACGGATGAGAATACCATGAAATCGATGTGCAAGGAATGACTAGTGGTAAAAGGCTTTAATCAATGGAAGGGAGTTGATTTTGATTAGCTTTTTGCTCCAGTGGTAAAGATGTCCTTCATAAGGGTTGTGCTGATCTTGACGGTCATCCAAAATCTGAAAGTAGAGTAGATAGATGTCCAAATGTCCTTCCTCCATGGTGAACTGGAAGAAAAAATTTACATAGAACAATCGAAAGGGTTCAAGGTTTAGGGGAAGAAATGACTTGTCTGTCGTCTGAGGAAGAGCTTACATGGGTTGAAATAAGTTCCAAGACAGTGGTACAAAAAGTTTGAGTCAGTCATGGTCAGTCAAGGGTACCGGTGGACTACTTGTGATCACCGTGTATTCACACAGAGATTTTTCGAAGATAATTTTGTTATTCTTCTCCTGTACATGGATGATATATTGATTGTTAAACAAAATGATGCTCGGATAAAGAAGTTGAAAAGAGTAACTTGGAAGTCTTTTGCCGTGAAAGACCTCGGATCGACGAAGTAGATTCTTGGTGTCAGAATTATTCGCGACCGAGAGGTAGGGAGACTATGATTGTCTTAGGAAAGCTACATTAAGAAGGTGTTCCAACGCTTCAATATGGACAAGTCAAGCCTATCAGCACTCCACTGGCAAACTACCACAGGTTGAGCAGTCTCTAGTGTCTGTCCTCGGACGAAGAGAAGGCATACATGAGAGGCTTTCCCTATTCCTCAACTGTGGGAAGCCTGATATATATCTTGGTATGCATAATACCAGACATAGTACATGTTGTGGGTACAATCAGTCGGTTTCTGTCTCACCCAGGAAATGGGGATTGGTCCGCGGTCAAGTAGATCATGAGATATATTCAAGAAACTTTCAAGAGGTGCTTGTATCTTGAAAGTGACGAGCCTTAATTAATAGGCTACTGGGATACTGATATGGTCAGGGACATTGATAGTCAGAAGTTCACCTTGGAATATTTGATAAAGTTTGCTGGAGGTATAGTTTTCTAACAATCCAAGCTGCAGAAGTGCATCGCTCTATCTACTATCGAGGCCGAGTACATTGTAGTGACAGAAGCTTACAAACAGATATTATGGATAAAGAAATTCATTCAGGAACTGGGTATCAAATAGGACAAGTGTGATGTGTTTTGTGATAATCAGAGTGCCATACATCTCTATAAGAACTATTCATTCCATTCTAGATCGAAACACATTGATGTACGATATCATTGGGTGAGAAACGTGCTTGAAGCCGATCTACTGTCACTAGTGAAGGTTGGCATTGAAGAAAATAGAGCAGATATGATGACCAAGATTCTACCAAAAGGGAAGAATGAAGTTTGCTGCAAGCTAGCTGGGCTGATGGATTTAGTTTTTCCATGGTCGTGAGGAGAAGTTTGTTGGGAGGTCACTCCCGTGTGAAAGTCCTGATGACCGAAAGACTCGAACGAAGCATGTGAATCTTGCATGCTATTGTGGTCCACGAACCTATGCACTGAAGTGTCCGTAGACTATGCATAGGATACGTATAAGAAATTTCAGTAAACATAGTTGATCGAAAATATTTGGATGAGCAACAATGATGGGTCAACTGAGGTATTGGCCGGTCATGTAGAGAGGACGGTCAACGGGGTGTTGATCGGCCTTGTGAAGCACACGAATAGAGGTCTGTTGGCCGTCCACTAGGAAATTCAGAATGATATCAGCTCAAAAAATTTTTTGAGTATGCATGATATCAGAAACCGTTATTTTTGGATAGAGTATATTTATATTGTTGGTAAGGATAAATTTTCATCGGGGGAATAGAATATTCTTCAAATTTGCTCCATATATGCATTTGTATTGAAAGGAAGATGTAGACACCGGGTGAGAAAAATCTTATATGTATGTGAAGATTGAGAGAGTAAAATATAGTGAAGAAAAGAGAGTGAATTGTGAACGAAAATAAAATATGTTCTTTGTATTGCTAGTACTCTGTTCTTTAGTCTTCTTTCTCTTGTGCCAGTGTGATTGTGGGATATTATTCCCAACCTCAGATATAGTGAAATTAGTTCGTGGATGAATGTCCCGTAATTTATCCCTCGCTTGGTAAAGGTTTTTCACGTAAAAATTCGTGTATTTATCTTCTTCTTCCTCATTCCCTTTACTGTGTATATTTGTGCGAGGAGTTCGGCGTCCTACTGTCCGACTGTTCACCCCTCGTTTGTGCCAACACTAAAGACTAATTCTCTGAAACAGTGACTCTAACAAATATGATGTCAAGATGGCGTATGAATTGTTGCATTATCACATAAATCAGAAGGAAAATTAGCGGAAAAGAATATAGAAACTGAATTCCTCTGCCCCTAAATGCCAAGCTTTAATTTCACTTATTTGGAAAATAAATTCTTATAGGATGAACGAAGAAAATGCAAGAATATGGTCAATTTAGATAAATGCAAACACTACGACGAGCCAAAATCAGTGGCACACAACCTTAGAGATTGCTTTAGAGTCGAGAAAATCTGAACAGTGATTTGTTGGGATTTGACCTGAATACATACAACCTGACGTAGCGGAACGAAATTCGAACCCTTAGTTAAACGTTAACCACCAAACTCGTGAGTATAAGAAACACAATTGTGCAAAATATTTTTAATGTGAAAAATTCTTTTCAACTAAGGAAAAAATTACAGGATAAATTTTGAATAAATCTATTATAAAAGTACCGATTATGAGTACCTCATCTGAAATTCCTTTACTACAATCTTGAGTGAAGAATGATTGATTACAATCCTCTCAATATATCCAACAACTAACAAGAGAAATGTTGTGAGAAATATGAGTAACTAAATAAAAATACGCTTTAAAAACTGGTCTAGAATAACGTACCTGACCTTGACGAAGAATGAATTTCAAATCGGATATCAACCGAATGTTGAACTTCTTCCTCTTCTCTCTTTTTCTATCATCTCACTTTTTGCAGCGCTCTTTATGTGAGATACGATTTTAGGATACCATAAAAACATGAAACGCACGTTTTTATACTACGAGGAGAGCTCGGGCGCTCATCAAGCATTCCTCGAGCGTGCCCCTTTGGGAATTGGCACTGATCGCATATGCGAATACTGTAATCCTCATACGAATATCACGCAATTCTTCGATAATTATTTGTTTGTTGTAGTGTCTATATAGGAGTGACCAAAACCTAATATGATTCTCAGTCCAAAGTACAATGTAGGTATTCACTCAATTATGCTATCTAGATGAGTCTGGGACAATCTATTCAACAAGGAAAATGAAATGGCTTTCTATGCTTTTATGCCATTTTGTGAAATTAGAGAAATGAAGTTGTATTGAATGAATATTCTAAAGAGGTACCAACCCCAGCCTAGTGTGTGGCTTCTCTTGCTACTTGATTAAACTATGCTACATTGCTCCATCTTTTGTTCTAGCCAGGTGGGGATGGGCAAAGTGAGAGGTAAATAGGCTATCCCTTCAACAATATGTTGCAGATTCAACACAGATGCTGGCATGGCTTCAGTGGGGTGGGCATGCATTGGTGGTCTATGCAGAAACAAGAAAGGTAAATGGCTCTTTGGTTTCTTTTGAAATATTAGAAGGACAAATATCATAACTATTGGTTACTCAATTTTCAAAAATAATAATAATAATTTGGGAGAAAGGCCAACTGACAGTTATGGCCAATGCCTTTTTCCAGATAACCATTGCCCAACTCTCTCCTCTACCGGTAACCACCACGAGACAATTTGATGGGAGTTATTTATATATATGGGTGATATTCAATTTGGATCCCTAAGTCTGTACTCCGTTTATCCACTATCGTTGAGGAGTATTAAGGTTTAGAAGATTCAAACAAATGAATAATTTTATACAAGTTCGAGCTACTTGCAGTGGTTTCAGTGGTAGGGGGTTAGTTTTGATTCTTAATTTTATTTCCGCATTCGGTCTTCATATGGTATAATTTTAAACGTGGGAGGGCGATTTATATCTAACAATAATTGCTGATATCAAGGCTATTTTTTAGCCATTTTGATCACACAAACTAAGAAACTAGGACAGATAATTATTGAGTTAGATAACCTTGTGGCGATGTGCGAGAAAATCTTTCTGGATTTTGGCTTTTATCTAGATGGATATTGTGAGCACAAGTCGTTGGGGCCGAGCTTTCTCCAAAATGCGTACCCTGAGGGAGAAAAATTTCCTCAACTTATAAAGTAATCATTGTGGAACTGCCTCTCCATGTGGGATTCGTAGCATTTTCCCCCCTTTGACTGCCGCAAATTTCGACGGCTATACTTTGCGATACTTTACTCGACGACTTTCACTCTAGGATACTTTACTTCGCACAAGTGCAACAGTAACAAGTCACCCCCTCCGCAAGTAATCATTTCTGATCAGAACCTTCTATAGGTAGCCTTCTCCGAATCCGGGTCAGTCTCAATAAGAATATTACTGTTATGAGCACAAGCAGTTGGGGCCCTATCCTCTCCCAAAAGGTACATCCTGAAAATAGAAAATTCTTCCAATTTATAAGGCAGCCTTTGTATAACTGTCTCTCTGATATAGGACTCGCAACAATAGAAGTCGTGTGGTAGCCTTCAAGGAGTTGGTTGCAATTATTACGGAATGCCAGAGGGAGCATATCTACAAAGAAAACAACACTTCATTATGGACCAACTCGTGAGATTGGGTTTGGAACCAGAGGTTGAATACTGTGAGTGTTGGATTTACTGAGAGAACTAATAGAGACCATCTTGTAAGAAAACCCTTGTTGAAGGAGTCATTGTAATGTTCGGTTTTGATTCATAATTTATGATATTATTAGTATAATTTTTGGTCAATTTAAAAATAATTATATAATAAATTTTTTTTTAAAAAATAGTGCCTTAAGCACTCATTGAGCGCATCCTTTCTGAAAAATGCGCTTAGGCACGCATTGGGTGCACTTCAACCGCCAAACTGCTACCTTACGCCAATTATTTTTCAAATTTACACTATACAAATATTTTTAATATATTTAATTAATTTAAAATAAACTGATATTATCAAATTAAATTATATAAAAATACGCAACAATCGATACTCAAGATTTTATTTAGTTATATGGCCAATTCAACTCAGTATGTTTCTTACAATAATTTTAAATAATATAATATTTTATTTATTTATCTGTATTATTAACTCTCATAAAAATAAATGAATTTATGATCCAATATCACCTAAGAGCATCCAAAATATTTCCAATTAATATCACTTTTCAAAGTATCAAAATTAAAGTGCTGAAAGTTTATAGTCAGCCCTTTTTAGTTATCTCAATGGAATAAAAGAAATATATTTTTTTTCAATTTTGATGATATTTTTAGTTTTAATTATTAATTTTTATTTTAGCAATAATTGGATTTTATCTAAGAATTTCCAAATTTACTGTAAATTACAATATTACTTATATATTATAAATAAAAATAGGATTAATCTATTTTTCGATAATTTTTTATATACGATAAAATAGTATTAAAAGTTTAATTAAAAATATGTTTGGACATCTCTTATGAACCACCATAGACAGCGTCCGGTCTCCCCCGATTTGATCTACTTGCTGTGCTCTCTCTTCGCGATCGACATTTATCTCTCAATTAAACCTCAGAAAACCTTGCCAAAATTCCGACCTATCTCAATTCTCAGATTCACTGTCGATCGAGGTTGCTCCAATAATGGTGTGCATAAAGAGCGTGAATAGATTGGCGCAGGTTGCGCTGTCGCCGGAAGCGCCGTACCTGGCAGCGGGAACAATGTTCGGAGCGGTAGATTCGACATTTAGCACATCTGCGTACCTCGAAATCTTCAAGCTCGATTTTCAGTCCGACGATCGGGTCCTGCCGCTTCTAGGCCAGTCTCCGAGTTCAGACCGATTCTATCGACTGTCCTGGAGCAAGAACGGATCGAAATCTGAAGAATTCGCTCTTGGTCTCATCGCTGGTGGTCACACCGATGGTACCGTCGGAATCTGGAATCCTCTCTCTCTGATAAGGTAATTGCTAGCTTGCGAACTTTTTGTTGAGCTTATTTCGTTGGATCTGCGTTTAATTTTGACAAACCGGATTGGATCATCCCTTACGTTGATGCCGAAGAAGTCAGTTGTTCTTATACTGTAGTATTTGGCAGTCGTGTTCTGTGATTCAATTATGGAAGTAATTGCTGGCATGCGCCTTCCTGTGTCGTGTTCTTTTCCAGTAGAATAGAAGTTGCCTGATCTTCATTGCTTGGGCGATTACAGATGTGTGGTTGTTTGTATTGTATTGTTCACATTAACACTTCTCGTGCGATCTCTTTTTCGGAAGAAGAGGATTGTTGGATATTAATTTCTTGCGTGATGGAAGAAGTGTGGTTGTTGTATTTTGATTATCTGAATTAACAGTTCTGTGTGTTGTTCTTACTCTCAATTCACTATGCGTGGGTAGGACACAAAGCTACGAAGTCTTGCAAAAGCATGCTGATTTAAATTGTCTAGTGAAATTAATTGGTGCATTCCCTTGTGTAAAACATATCACTAAGCAGTGATTGCACACTGGCATTGAAGTTCCCATGTCTTACATTTTATCATGGAATAGTTGCTTCAATTGAGGCAATGAACTGCATGCACATGTGATTTGACCTGAATATGGAAGGAATTGGGATCCTATCAAACTGGGTGGTAGGTAATTACCTTGATTACAACCATCCTTATTGATATTCAGCAGGAAGGTAATTTGATGCTAATCAACTGTTGTGGCTTTAGGAAGGGTGGTCTAGTGATTAATGGCATGTTTGGAATTGATGTAACAACTTTAAGAAAAAAAGTTATAAATTAATTTTTTTTTCTTAAAGGTCTCTTTAAAAGCCTGAGATTTTCTATAAGTTGTTCTGGTTTTTTTTAACAAGTTTTAATTCTAAATTTTATCAAAAACATCTAACAAGCATTTTTCACCAAAGTTACAAATTATAGTGTTTCCTAAAAAATACTCTTCAAAATTAATCGCAAAAATCAGTAAATCATAATTGTTTTCATATAATTAATGAAGCGGAAATATACCTGTGTAAATACCAAATTGGTGGCTGTGATTAGGTAATTGTACAAAGTCCAACTACCACCTAATTGGGGATCCTAAACTGATCATGGAATTATGTAGTGTTTCCAATTTATCTCTTTGGGTATTCATTGATTATTTGTCTTTTAGTTGGTGGTTTTTTGCCCAAACCAGATTCCTCCAATTGGGATTCTGTGGTTGCCTGAAAGAATCTCATCATGTATTGTGATTTTGTTGCTTGACTTCTGGGTGCCAAAATAAGTATACTGTTTGTATATGTATATGCAGCTTTATATGTATATGTCTAATTGGGATAATTACCCAAAAAGATGTTTAATTAGGAACATTAATTAGATTTGTGGGATGTTTCATGTATGAGTACAAATTATAAGCTTGTCCCTAGCATGTGCTATAGTGCTTGTCTTTCTCTTCTTTGTGTTAAAATTTGACTGTTGGTATCAAGTGGGCCAAACCCACATACTCTGCTTTCATGTTAACTGATATTTTGATGCTGTTTTATCGTTCTTCTGTTCTTCAATTATCTGTTTTGACTTATCAAAGGCTACATCTTATTGGAATATAGATACCTAAAGAACTTTAGACAATTACTTGAAAATAGTTATTATGCATCTTGTCATGGGTTGCTAAGGAGCATAGAGCTTATATGTCATGTAGACTTCCCACACAAATAGAAATTGTCCACACCTACAACTTAGTTGTAGTGAAGGGAATTATCTAACTGGTTCTAAAAGGCTATAGGATGACCTAGAGAATTAGAATAAAATGATGAAAAAGGGAGGGGAAATGTATCTTAAGATTGTTCTTGAGTGAAAAGGATGACAGTAGTTATAGAATATTCTTGAGAGAGAGATTCTGGAGGATATTCTATAGAATGAATTCTGGCCATCATAGTAGAGGATGGAGGGAAAATCATAGCTTTTGGTTGAGGAGTTGGCATTCATATATAAAGGGGTAATATTTTCTCATTTATAGAGGCCAAGCCTTGTGTGGTGAAGGCAAAGAATTGTGTAACCAAAAGAGTAGCTAACTTGAGAGTTCTAGAGGTCAGCTTGTGGGCGCGAATGTTGGAGAGGTGCTCTATATTCTTTATACTCAATTTTTGCAGTGAGGTGTGTTTTCTTCAAAAGACTTCTGTTTTTGTGGTTTATGCACTTGGGGAGGGAATATCAGGAAAATGTTGGCTTGTCTAAATTGCATGGGGTGTAATAGGGTAACATAGGAGAAGTGTCATCTGGTGACAACCTGCTTTCTTGAGGCTAATTATTGTTTTAAATGGGAGTTTTCATCCTAGTGGGTAGAAGGATCTGTTTTCCTTGGCATAATGTGAGTCACTGGATGCTCCATCTATATCAGTGGCATTATGAAAAGTGCTTATTGTTTCATGTCAGACTGATTGAAGTTCTGTTTGTCTTTTCCAGTTCAGAGGCAAATGGGAATCCTGTTGTTGGACAGCTGTCAAGCCATAAAGGGCATGTAAGTTCTATCCTCTGATTTACTGGAAGTTCGTTGTTTATGTTCGCAACTTCTCTATTAACTTCTGCATGGTGTGTCTTCTCTTATGAATGCATTTTCCTTGTAGGTACGTGGTTTGGAATTTAATGTGATGGCACCACATCTGCTTGCTTCTGGGGCTGATGATGGTGAAATCTGTATATGGGATTTGGCAGCACCAACAGAACCTTCACATTTTCCTCCTCTTAGGGTATTTGATCCATTTTGTATGCGTTTCATGTGGGCCATATTTTGCTGTTTAAGTGCTTAACAAGATCATGAGATTCTTATTTGTGTTTATTTCTATATAATTTTACAAATATGATGAATACACTTTCCCAGCTAGTATTTTGTTTCCTCTTAGACTTCTGGGAGATCCCCTTGATACCATTGTTAGTAGCATTTCATTTGGTTATGAATTAGTATTCCTATGAAAAAAAATCTTATTTTGGCAAGAATTCCATAGACTACTGCCTACTTGTTGAGCATGTTGTCCTCTGGCTTTCAAGAAATTGTTTCTTGTGTCTTGCATATTTTGTTCGTTTATCAAAATTGTGGTATAAAGAAATGTGTTGAAAACACCATCTCCACCATGCCCTCAATGTCAAATTTTCTCATGTGTGAAATTGCTACCTTAAATATATTTTTGGGTAACTTTTTTGTTTTTTTTTCAATCAACAAGAAAGCAAAATGGAAGAAATCTGATCAAATACAAAATAAAGCCTCTAGCAACAGCCAGGCAAACAAAGTTCATCTCCATTGAAAAACACCACTCAAGCCTTGATCCAGAAGCCACTAAAGCAACACCTGTAATTAAATTAAAAGCTTATATAAAACTGAAAAGGACCTCTGCCAGATAATATTATAACATGTTCAACCGGATTCTCTTGAGTTCTCTCTCCTTCCTGTCAATTTTAGAAATTTTATTCTTAAAACTAGAAGCCTTGATTTCCTCAACCTTCTATTCTTGATATAGTTTTTCTCTTCATTTATTCCAAAAGAAAGCCCCAAAAATTTTAGAAGAACTATCTTTGTCTGAAATGCTACAATCATCTTCTTCATATGATTATACCACGAGGCTCCACCAATACAATGGCCTTGCTCATCAATTGTGAAGGTGTCAAATTCTTGTACTTAGAGGCTGCCTGGATCATCAGCATTGAAATTATGTGCTAGTTGAGAATTCATCATGGGCAAATTGAGAGCAGATGTATACCTGACCAAATGCCAGTATTGGCTGCCTGCTCATTCAAAGAAACAGGGAAACCATAATTTCCATCATCATAAAAATATTTTCAAATCCAATGTCACGGTGTCATGGTCTTGTGGGCATATCATAAGCAATCGTAACGTTGTCGTGGCTGTTGTGTGTGTATTGAAATGTTTGTTGCTCCTCTAAATGCCGACATGCATTGTTAGAAATGATATGTCACCGGCTGCAGTTGTTTTTTTTGGTCTATGCAAAGAAACCTTTAACATCCTTAGTAGAAATGATTTTGGAAGGAGAGGTGAATCCTAGCAACCCAAAACTTGATCACCAGAGTTACTCATACAGACTGGTGTTTATTAGCATTTTCTTACTTTTTTACCTGTGCATCAGATGTGAGCTTTTGTAGGATGCCAATTGACAATCAACCATTTATGCAAGTGATTCACCAGCATAAAACCTAAAGCAGGGTAAGTTGGAGCCATTGCTAGCTATCTAAAGATTTGAGCTTGATGAGCCTACAAAACATGCAAAATACAAAACTATCTGGGAATTGCCCTCATTATTCCATAATGCAGAAGCTTAGAGTAGCATTCTTTGTTGTTGTTAAAGGTCAATGATGGTTGTTCTTCTTCAGATGGGCCCTGTTTTTTGTTGTCCTGGATAAACCTTTATATTGGCAAAGTTATTTTACGCCCAGTCATTGTGGTTGATTTGCTTCATGTCAAACGTTCCTTTGCCCATAGAATCAGCTTCTATGATAACCATGGAAGCAAAGGTCAAATATGATGATCATGGCAATCTTATGGCGGAGGCTTACTGATTCCATGTCCTCTTTGCATATGAACGATATGATCACTACACCATTTCTCTCTAAATTTTCCAAGATGAAAATTCTTCTCCATGAAGCTTGGAAAGATGAAGAAGCCAACGTTGGCTAGAAATGCAGACTTTCAAATTAAGTACCCATGGCAAGTTTCAATTCCATCTCCTGCCAAAGACATTTATATGACACTAATTCACAAAATCCATTTGAGTGCCTTCTATGCACTTTTCTCTTACTCATCAAAATAATTTGTGTAGATGAAGTCATGTTCTATGTGCAGAAATTATTTCTGTACTGTGGGAAAGGATGTATGGCTGAATTCCCCCTCTCCTCCCCGCTCCCCGCAAAAAAGGAAAATGGAATAAATATGTCCCGTCCTATATGGGGAGGAAATTAAAAAAAAAAAAAAGGATTTATCCAACGACTAATGTAAAGGGGAAAAGGAAATTAAGCAATGAGCCTGGGACATTTTCTCTAGTTTCAGTGATAGGCAGTTTCAGGAATAATTTTCAATTTTCTTTTATAACCAAGTTATTCATGAGCTATGGATGATAGGTCATGGTAATGAAAAACATTTTGTTTCGATAATATCATCTTAGTCAGTGTCCTTGGGACCTAGTTAGAAAATTCCTATGCACATTCATATGATAAAGGTGATATTAGTTTAAAATAGAATTGGCTGCCTGTTGGTTTAAATCACTTGCTTGTCAAGATTGTACTGATCCATTGTATAATGTATCTTTGTTAGGAAGCTTTTGTGAGCAGGTGATTGGACCATAAATCTTGAGTGCACTTACTCTTGTCACGTGTTTTCTTCTTTCTTTTTGTTTCTGAAACTGTCACCTGACATTTCTAAGGAGAATGTTTTGTAGGGTACTGGCTCTGCGGCTCAGGGTGAAATATCGTATTTATCTTGGAATAGCAAGGTTCAACATATTTTAGCATCTACTTCAAATAATGGAACAACTGGTATGTAGGAATTTAGATACACTGTCCAGTTATTTGACTTGAGAAATCATAATTTAGCTTGCTGACTATTTTGCAATTTTCCAGTGGTTTGGGACTTAAAGAAGCAGAAGCCTGTAATAAGGTGTTCCAGTTGATATTTAGTATAATTTTGTAAACATCAATGTTTAGCTGGTTAGATCTTTGTATGATTACTCAGCAAAATCTTCGGCAAATGGCAGTTTCTCGGATTCATATCGAAGGAGCTGCTCCATCTTGCAGTGGCATCCTGATGTGGCTACTCAACTTGTAGTCGCTTCAGATGATGACGGTTCACCTTCGCTTAGGGTAATGCTGCCCGTATCATTCTTTTGGAACAATAGATTTTTCTTCTATTAGGTTTTATTTCAGAAGACTTGTAATTTCTGGATGCAGCTGTGGGATATGAGAAATATAATGTCACCAGTAAAAGAGTTTGTAGGGCACACCAAAGGTATGCCACTTCTCCAAGTGGTGATTCATTGTTATTACTAATAATTGTCCTTGGTTTCTCCACTGTCAATGTAAATCATAAATGATGTTTCACTGTTTCTTCATATTATATTTGGTGATTCATTCCCAATAAGGATATTCTGAAGCTAAATGTTGTAACTGCTTCTCTAAAACCAGGTGTACTTTCAATGTCATGGTGCCCCAGTGATAGCTCCTATCTGCTGACATGTGCCAAAGATAATCGGACAATTTGCTGGGACACCATTTCAGGAGAGGTAGTAGAACTCTATTTGGACTTCTTCGTTGCCCCTCCTTTCCCCATCAAGTTAAATGTGGCTTAATATCCCATTAGCTATTTTATGTGCAGAGGGATTGCCAAGTATTTTCTTATCCATTGTGATAAATAGGTATTTTAAGCTGTAAAAAAAGTGCAAATGGCTATTTTAGCTTGTAAAAAAGTGCAATGGATCCAATACATTCTCTGATTGAAATGTCATCTGAAAATCACTTGTGGATTTATCGGAGGCTTCATGGAACATGTTAAACAAATCTCATGTTATTTTCAAGTGATTATTGAAATCCATTTCTCTCTTTAAGATGGGAAATTTTGGGCATATTCTAGGTTTCTACATTGATAGAGAGGAAGAAAATGAGTGGCAGCAAGAAGGTTTGCAGTTGGGCATTTGAGGCATTGATTTGAGCTTGAAAACACTAAAAACAAGCATTTTCTATCCTATATCTCTGATATCTTCTCAGATTTGAAGTTTCAAAATTTTTGTGAGAAATGTGTGTGAAACATTTGGCAATCTTTCTAATGAATACAATCTCATCCGAAATACATGTATTTTGAGTAGATTTAGCATCGAAGGATTGTATGCTAGTAGGAAATGTCTTACATGGCTGAATATTATTATGTGTCATACTTGGATGATCCCATGTGCAATTTCTGATGACATTCTCAATGGCAAAGTGGTTGGGTCCTGATTTCACTGTTTAACTTATACTATTTGTCTCATTGAATATGAAAATACTTAGTTTTCAGCCCCTTATATGTAAATTACCTATTTGAATATTAATCCAGTTTTTGTCGGTCTTTCTTTACTTTATGATTTGGTGATTCTTTCGGTATTCAATCTTTCACAGATTGTTTGTGAGGTGCCAGCTGGTGCCAACTGGAACTTTGACATACATTGGTACCCCAAAATACCAGGTGTTATTTCAGCATCGTCATTTGATGGGAAAATTGACTTATACAATATTGAGGTACATTGTTTGGTTCTTGTAACATTTTTATTGTGCAATTTTCTTCTGTGTTTTTTTTTTTTTTTAATTTTGCAGCACAGTGGCAGAAAATTGTACTATGGTCCTGATTTTATAATTCTTTCTATGTAAATCATGGCCCAACCAGGAAACAAATATAGGTAGAAGGAAATAAGTGGATTGTATTTAAAAGATTGGATAGAAATGTCGGTCATTCAATAATTGCTGGAAGTAATATGAAGTTAGGGACATAATAATCTTCTCTAGGGCGGCCAAGATTTAGTAATTTTTGTTTTTCATGTCCTGCAGGCAAGGAAAACATGAGGACCTATGTTTTAAGTGTGAACTGCTTTAATCCTCATTCCATCTTCTTTTCTATTACATTGGCTACAAATATGTTCATTACTATCTATATTTTATAGTTCCGTACTCATTTTCAACATTTTTATCTCTTTAACACTTATTTTTTGTGTATGTTTTTTAATTTCCCAGCATTAGGATCCTTAAGGCATACTTAGTCGAATAAGCATTTTATAAAAATAATCCTTTCAATTTTAGAGGTAATTTTCTATTACAAAGCACTCCTGTTGCATTTCTCCATATTAGCTGGCAGACGGAATGTTGTGCATAACATTATAACTCAATATTCTTGAATTATAGATACAAGATAATATAATTTATGGTTTTAGGAATCTATCGGTCATTAGTCTTGATTTATTCATTATTCTATTCAGAATTACTAAAATTGCACTTCATGTATTTGTTTTTCTCATACCCATCTCTGAAGCCCTCGAAGTTCTAGAGCTTTTGTCCATAGATCTGACTTTGCTTTCATCCCATTGTAGTTTCATCCATCAAAACCAATCAACCACAAACACCATATATCAAGCTACTTCACCTTGAATGTCTTGTAAGTTCATCTATAGGGCAGACAAATAGGTAAGTGCTCAAAATTGGCCTTTAATGTATTCCTTTGGTAAAATAGAAATCTTCAGTCTCTACTTTAGTTCTAACCCTGTCTTTGCCTACTCATTCATATCCTTATAACATATATATAATTCCTACCAACTCATTTCTTTTCTAACATCCACAATAAGACTTTCCTAAGTACTTGAATTGTTATAAGCCTTTTCTAAGTCAGTAGAGTTTATGTCTTTTCGCTAAATTTTTTCATTTATCATAGTCAACTGATGTGTTATTTTAGTTGTTGAATGCCTTGGTATGAAAGCAAATTGATTCCTAGACACGCTTGTTTCCCATCTTAGTTATTACTAGTCTTTCCCAAAGTTTCATAGTAGGACTTAATAATTTAATTCCACGATAACTAGTCTTTCCCATCTTAGTTATTACTGTCTTCTGTTTATATCCTCTACTCATTTGGAATTCTTTTAGTTCTTCAAATCATATTCAATAAAGTAACAAAATCACCAACAATCTCAGTCTCTAGTAGGTATGCCATTTGGTACTATTGGTTTACCAATTTTTGTTTTTTTAAGTGCACATTTGATTTATTGAACTCATTTACATAAAATATTTGAAAATTTCACTCTTTTCTTCTTCACTAATTTCTAAAACTAGGCCTTCTGCTCAATCTTCTCTGAATAGTTTATTAAAATATTTTTAAATGACTACATTCACATTTTTTTTGCATCTGCTATTTATCTGGATTGCTACTCTTAATTTTTGTCTGGGACAGTTTGCATATGTATTTTTCTTCCTCTTTGAATCCTAATTTATGTACAGCTCACAATTACTCTTAACACAACTTCACTAACTGTTTTTTTCCACCAGTCTTTTTGCATGTTTGTGTTTTTCAAAGATTTCATTAGTCCATTGTTGTCATAACACTCTCGTTCATTTGTACTTCCTTTTGGACATTCTTGCCCCCCCAACCGACTTTCTTTACTACTAACACTTCTTCCTTTAGATTCTCCTAAGTCATTTTTTTTCTATAACCTCAATACAGAGCCATGGTATTCCATCCATTGTTTGCATCTTCTTGTCGTCCACTATCCAAATGTCTTCGTTCAACATTTTATCGTCAAAGCTAATTACATTTTTTCTCTTTAGGTTGCATCAACTAGTTCTCTTACACAGAGATATTGCATTCTTTTGCTACCGTTGTTCTCTTTAGGTTCCATCAACTAGTTCTCTTACACATTTATGTTGCATTCTTTTGCTTCCATTATCTATTGCTTATACCTAATACCAAAAATGGTTGTGTAGTAAGATTTGTTGGGGAATGATTTTATAATCCTAAGAACACAACCTATGTAGTTACCTGTTAAGAATAAATGAAGTAGATTAATATTAGATGTGCTCTTAACAGTTGTTGAGTGTTCATCTTTGTTCATAAAGCATTTAGTTCTATGAGATCATAGGGGAGAGCAAATACTAAAATCATAGAGCAAATACTAGAATCATATTTCTTGAGTCACTCAGATGGTTAAATTATATGCTTGAGAACTTAATTGGAAATCATGGAATTGGTATTAGGCCTCTAATATCAACATTCCATGGTACTGTGACAAAATTATGATATCTTATTGTATCGATAATATATTGGCTAATGTTTAAAATAACAGTTGATATATCCGGTATGCAAAATATCGGTCAGTATATCCAATATTGGCTAATATTTACTTGCTAGGCTTCAGTTCACAAAAAAAGGGGTCTGCCCCACTATGTTAGATATGGGTACTTATTATAATACTGAAACAGCCATGACCTAATAATATCGACATGTGCATCCATGTGGAAATTCAGACAGATTCATTTGACCATATTGATAGTTACATGGTTTCTCAATGTTCCATGGGATTAATGGCTAGTGAAATAGGCTGTGTGAATATGGTGTTTACTGCCTTATCATCTTCACTAGGTAAATCATGTGATGATGAGAACATTACTACCCCCCAACCCCCATCCACACACACAAGGAGAGACAACGTATATTGGGCGTTTAATCTCCCTTAGAATTAAGCTTGGAATCCATGAAACACGCTAGAGTATATAAAAGCAGTGAAAAGGAGAGGGGGCCTTTCTGTTTTAGATTGATTCACATGACTGCCCCTGGTTTAATAGTTGCAAATTCACAGTGCCTTCCACTGTGAAAATTCGAAATGCACCAAATAACTGACTACCATAAAATGTGACATACAAATTCAAAAAAAATGGCCATTCTACTTTGTCATGGTGTTGTGATAGAGTAAATGTTCAAAGGATGAAGTTGGTGTTGCGGCAATAGAAGGATGGGGGTAGTTGAGCAGCCAAAACATGTAGGTGGTTCTGTCTTGCTCTATGGTATTTATTCAGGAATAGAGGAAGGAGGAAAAAGTTTCTATAAGCATCTGAAGCCATTTGATGGATTGTGATCTTTTGATTCATTTTTTCTTCTAATCATATAGTATATAATTTTCTGTTTTCTAAGTGAACCAACCTTTTGTCTGTTGTCTGTCACTAATTTGAATTTCTTTGTAGGCTTTTAGTAGACATGGTGTTGGAGAAACTGATTTTGGTGCAGGTAATTTGCCTTTTTGCTGAAAGTTTCTACCAGTTTATAGAGTTTCCATGGTTTGTTTTTTGTTTCTTTTAGTTTGATGCGAACAAGATCTTTCTAAGATTGTGCTGGATTTATTTATTGTCTTCTTGCAACCAGATCATTCTGCTCCAGTTGAAAAATTTTCCATGATGAATTAGATTTCTAGAAGTCAAGCTTCAGTTTTTGATACTGATTTTCATATCATTTCTTTTTTATGCAGCACCTTTACGAGCTCCGAAATGGTATAGACGTCCTGTTGGAGTGTCCTTTGGCTTTGGAGGGAAGATTGTTTCATTTCACTCGAGGTCATCCCCTGCAGGTGCACCGGGGAGATCATCAGAGGTATTATTTTGGAGCACGCACATGATGCATCTCCATTGACTTGCTGTGATAATTTTGTTGTCCTCTGTAGGTTTATGTACATAAGTTGGTCACACAAGACAGTCTGGCAAGTCGTTCATCTGAATTTGGAGCTGCAATTCAAAATGGAGAAAGAGCTTCACTGAGGGTTTTATGTGATACAAAGTCTAAGGAATCCAAGTATGTCATCTGTAGGACATACATGATTCTGTCTAATCTTGGACTGGCCTGCTTGCAGACTCTTATGCTTGGTTTTTGGTTTTGTTTTTGGTCTTTGAACAGTTCAGAGAATGACAAAGAAACATGGGGCTTTCTGAAGGTCATGTTTGAAGATGATGGAATGGCAAGGACAAAGTTGCTCGCTCATTTGGGCTTCAGCATACCAGAAACAGCAAAATATACTGCTGAAGAAGATTTATCCCAGCAAGTTAATGCTCTTAATCTCGAAAATGTTGCAGAGAAAGCAGAACATACGGAGGATAAAGAGACAGCAGTCTTCTCCTATGACAATGGAGAAGACTTCTTTAACTATCTACCTAGTCCTAAGGCTGATACTCCCATATCAACTTCAGGCAACGATTTTGGTGTTGCAGAAACTGTTCTCAATGAGGATCATGCAGAAATAGAACTTAACGTACAGGCAGATAGCTCTGATCCGGGATTAGATGATGCTGTTCAGCGTGCTTTGGTGGTTGGGGACTACAAGACAGCTGTTGCACAGTGCATATCTGCAAATAGAATGGCTGATGCTCTAGTTATTGCTCATGTTGGCAGTGCTTCCTTATGGGAAAGCACACGTGATCAATACCTTAAAAAGAGCAGCTCACCTTACCTAAAGGTAAATAAAATTCATATCTATTTCTTTTTCTCCCCAAAATAACAAACGAGTGCAAGTCTGCAGTCATGTACTCTAAATGAAGATCTATAATAGAACCATTTGATTATTCAAAGAATCCTGTGTTATTTAAATGCATCTCTTTTATTCATGGGGACAACTGTTAGTGCAGGTCATATCTGCTATGGTGAACCATGACCTCATGAGCATTGTGAACACTAGACCTCTGAAATCTTGGAAAGAGACTCTGGCGCTTCTTTGCACTGTAAGTTCATGCTGATATCTCCAGGACTTTTCAATTAATACTCAAAATAGAGAGTGGTCTTTGTAAGCAAATAGCTGGATTGTGGGTTCCAAAAATATATTGTATAAGATGTTTTGTGTTTCTCTTGCTGTCTTTCTATCTCAACTCTCTGGACCTCCATTGTAGCTTCTCACCTTGTACCTTTAACCTCTTACCTCCGCCCAATACCTGCAATTGGCTACTATCCATATCAATCCATGTCCACCATTTATCCTATTGTGGCCTGTCTCGATGAGATGTCATTATTTACATCTTTTCATGGGAGTTACTTCTATTATATATTATGTGAAATTCTGCTACTTATGTCAGTTTGCACAAAAGGAGGAATGGACTCTGTTATGTGATACACTTGCCTCAAAACTCATGGTTGCTGATAACAAATTAGCTGCCATTCTGTGTTATATGTGCGCTGGTAATATTGACAAAACTGTGGAGATTTGGTCTCATGATCTGTCAGCTGAACCAGAGGGGAGATCCTATGTTGACTGTCTTCAGGTAAGTGTCATGTCAGATGTTGAGTAGAAGCCTCAGCCAGGAACCTGACATTTTTTTTTTCTTTTGATCACTCAGGATGTAATGGAGAAGACTATAGTGTTTGCTTTAGCAACTGCACAGAAGCGTTTTAGTGCATCCCTGTGCAAGCTAGTTGAAAAATATGCTGAAATTTTAGCCAGCCAAGGGCTCTTATCTGTTGCAATGGAATATTTGAAACTTTTGGGGGAGGATATAACTCCTGAGCTTGTGATATTAAGAGATCGTATTTCGCTCTCTATAGAACAAGGTTTGTACTTGCATGTCATATTCTGTGTTTTATTGTTGGTTGGTTTGTCATACTTAGTAGTGACTATGAGTCGGTATTTGTATTCCTCTCTATTGGTAGCTTGCTATTGAACTTTTGTTCTTGAAGATAATTTGGTTTTCCATAGATTATTCTTTATATATTCTTACTTTTGAGTAATGGGCAATATCTTTGCATTGTTTTTGGTCATCATTGTTTTAATTGATCGTAAATTACTGAAACAATTAATGTAAATGTTGTTCAGACTTCCTATAATGCAATGCCATGTCCCCATATATGTTTCTTCTTTGACAATTGAATAATTTAGATAAGTGCTGCACTGTACATTTTCTGCGTGGCTTTGTATCATTTTTCAGCTTCATTTGGCACCCTTCAGGGTAAATAAAACAATCTAAACAAAATCTTACAATCTTCATGTAATAGTAGGCTGGCCATTAAAAAAGCTTTGATAGATGAGTTTTCCCATGAAATAGGTCGGACATTCTAAAGGTGCTTTAATATTTCAACATCTTTTGGTATTGTCAAACCCTTGAAAATTCATATAGATTTACTAGTTTTCTTGGGCCTTCTTTCTTCAAAGCCAAATTTGGCAATTCAATTGAATTCCACTGGAAAAATGAGTACCTGCTAGCCTTTTTCTTCAAAGCCAATTTAACATAAAATATGTTTGTTTTCTATTATTTTTAGTGTATTATTTGTCTTGCAGCTCAGTGTGGATGCTGTTTTCTCTCTTCATTTTACTCATTGTTTTTAGTTTTAGTTATTGATACAGAATTAAAAATGTCTCTGCCAATAGCTGCAGGTTTCTGAAGAACCAAGCTTACTGCCTATTATCCAATTGTTCGTCTATGCTGTGTTCCCATGGGTAGTATAATATTTCACACACTTCATACTGTAAATATTGGTTCTGAACTTAGCTGCCTCACATAAAAGATTTGCCCCTAGGGCAAACGATGGGAGCAAGGAAGAACATGTGTAAATGTGACAAACTTGTAAGATGAAGACTTTGTCTTGCAGGATGTTTGTGTAATGAGAATATATGGCTAAATATTCCTTTTTCAAGTATGCAGCTTTTTGTAATCTTCTTAAGATCCCTGTGGATGTTAAATATACACCAGAGTGTCTGCTTCTAAAGCTGACAATATACACCGGAGTAAATATATAGACTAGATTAAATATATATTTCTTGGTCCTATTATATGTAAATATACACTAGAATGTATCCCACTTTCTTCAAAAATCTGAAGTTTCTGATAGATTTTTTCCTACTTAATAGATGGATTTCTGGGTGTAAGCTTTCATGTTCTGCTTCTATTTTTTTATTGGAGAAAGTTTTAATTTTTTTTTTCTCTTCCTGGTCTATTTACCTAGCAAGATATTTGATGAATCACCTGTAGTTTTACTTTGTCATTTTCCTTTTTATTATTGCAAATGTTTGTTGTCTTGTGTTCTAATTTGTCTCTAATACGCCCGTGTATTTCTTCTACTCAGTGGAAGAACAACCACAGGCTACATCTTTATATGGAGTCGATCAATCCAATTATGGCACAGCTGGTGCTTCTCAGCACTATTACCCGGTCTGCTATCTCAATCATTCTACAGGACACCCTTTCTTTGTGCTATCTGTTTTGCTAGCACATTTTGTTTTTGCTAATTATTGACCATTCAATTTTGTTTTACCCCTTTTTTTGTTGCACAGGAAACAGCTCAGCCACAAATGCAGCAGACGCTTCCTGGTGGCCCATATGGTAATAATTTTCAACAGTCTGTTGGCTCTTATGCGAGAAGTTATCCTGCTGCTGCTCCTTATCAACCAGTGCAACAGCCTCAAACATTTCTACCATCCCAAGCTCATCAGGTTCCTCAGGTATTTACACCACATGGTTAAAATTTCTCTTTAAGTGAATATGCAGGGTCAAATGCCATATATTCCTGTTCGATTGAGAGTTTTTAATTCTATAGTACACACTCTTATTGTGGTTCTACTTAGCTATCTCCCCAATAGATAAAAATATTAAAATCGATATTGGTCACGGTCATATTGATATCAGACAAATCGATATCAGATATATTAAAAGAAAAAATTTTTGAAAATTACTGAGCTGACAAGGTAATATTGATCAATATATAATATTCGATACATCGACCAATATATTGAATAATGGTCGATATATCATGATATCTCACCAATACGATAGTATATTGCGATATTGTTATGATATTGGGGAATATCGGTATCAGGGGGCCGATTTTGATACATGTCGCTTGATATTTATAATATCATCCAATTTTTTCATCTATGATCTCCCCTTTTCTTGCTAATGATTGATATTTCCTTTGCTTACCTTTTCTTTTGCACAGGAAACCGCTCAGCCACAAATGCAGCAGACTCTTCCTGGTGGCCCATATGGTGATAATTATCAACAATCTCTTGGCTCATATCCGAGTAGTTATCCTGCTCCATATCAGCCAGTGCAACAGCCCCAGATATTTCTCCCAACCCAAGCACCTCAGCAGGTTCCACAGGTATTTGCACCACATGGTTAAAATTTCTCTATAA
Source organism: Nepenthes gracilis (assembly GCA_033239525.1). Lineage (NCBI taxonomy): Eukaryota > Viridiplantae > Streptophyta > Magnoliopsida > Caryophyllales > Nepenthaceae > Nepenthes > Nepenthes gracilis. The sequence goes on along the minus strand of BSYO01000038.1, from coordinate 10,355,855 downwards.
GTGAATAAGTGGGTTCAAATACTATATATCCATTTCTGCTAAAGATTTTCTTGGAAAACTGTTCCTCGCTATTCAGTCATCTCATGTTTGTTAATTAACTACCATGGCTTGAAAAACAATAATAAGGTGCATGGCTTGAAAAACAATAATAAGGTGCTTATGCGTAGGGTTGTTTCTAATATGTGAGTACTAGTTTAGGAAATCGTTTTGTGAAGCTTTATTCATTTATCACTTAGAGGCTGAGTCTTGGTACAATGGTGATGTTGCTTTATATGTGACATAGGGGTCAAGGGTTTTGATCCAAGAAACAACTTCTTTGAAATGTTGGGTAAGACTTTATATTTGACTCCCTCTAGATTCCACTATGTGAGAGCTTTGTGCATTGAATACTCATTTTACTCAGTCATCGATAGTTTGGCATTTAGGGGCAATGGATGCAAATACAATTATAAGGTTTTTAGTCCTTACACATTGGAATTGAAGAAAAGGTAGTTTCTAAATTGTTGGTTTCTAATTCTTTAAACTTTTAATGAGCGCTTGTTTGTTTACCTCGTAGCTTTAAATGATTCCTTGTTGATGTAACCAAAGAACCATATATATGACTGGAAGGGTATGGGTGTCTTTGTTTAGTTTGTTTCAATGCATCGATGCAGTATAGTATACTATGGTGCTTTGACCTTGGTTTTTAATCTATAACGGCTCGTTTAGTTGTATAAGAAGGAATATGATGAGAATAAAATAAATCATACATTGGAATAGTTTTTGTCCGGAATAGAGTTGGAAATATATAATCCATTGCTTTTTTAGTAGGAATAAATAAATATTCCAACTTTATTCCTTTGTTTGGTATGGATGAATAAAAGTGGGAGTAAATAAGGAACAAATATAAATGATCTTTTTTTATCCTTACAATTAGTAAGAATCTTTCAACAGCCCAGCTGTATTCAAAATTTTCAATATGTCTTCACGCCATGCACAAGCTGTTGCTGCACAAACTCCCAGCTCAAACATGAGTCGTTACAAATATCCCAACTTGAAGATATTCGGATGAGCCAGTGCCCACCTTTATAGATGGGCTTAGAAAAAATCAAGATTTTTTTGGTAAGTAAAAAAAACAAGATCTGTCACTAAGTTTTTGGAACCTAGATTTATTACCCAAGACAAACAAGAACTCACCAAAACCAAAGAAAAACAATAAAATAAACACAAAATTTTTGGAGATTATTTCGGGAGAGAGAGAGAGAGAGAGGGAGATACCAAAGCAAGAGAGAGAGAGAGATAACCCACAAATGGGTCATGAAATCTATTATTTGGCTTGATATGGAAAGGAAAAGTCAGGAATAATGATTGAAGGTGGGTGATATTAATTACTCCCACACAAGTGGAATAAATAAAACCAGGGAGCTTGGTGGGTTTGATTTTTCGCACAAAGGTGGTCTTACTTTTTCTCAATGTATAATAATTAACACCAATAAAAGTAACCAAACATGGGGTAATTTATTCATCTGGAAATTAATTTGGTTAGGAATAAATATTACTTCCAATCAGACAAGCCAAAATAGATTCAAATAGATGGAATTGCTTGTTCATAGGTTAAGTAGATGAAACAGGATTTCTCACTCCCTTTGTGCAGATTAGCAATATGGATTATGGTGAAAATGTTCTGGTCTTGGAGTTTCACTACACATCCCACAAACATCACACATTTTACCCAATACTTTTTATTTTTAATTTTGAAAATCAAACTTATATTCATCAAATTCATACTATTTGAAACAACACTTGTGGAAGGCAAAGTTAAGTAAAATGTGTTTTTTCACCTTAATTTTTGGAAGTTAGATTTAACATAAAATTTAAAGCTCAAAATTAACGAACAAAGAAATACCATTCTAAAAAAACTGACTTTTACTAATGTTTTTTGAAATTTTCTGAATTGGATGGAAATAAGTTTAATTTTGAAAATAAAAAAGGTTGAATATAGAAGGTTGAGACAAATAGTATTTTCCTTTTATTCATACTGTCTGAAATATTTTTGTATGGAGGATGAATAACTTTTTCCTGCTTGGACTCGTCACATGTAGACTTTCCATTTGCATTGACCGTTTTCTTTTAGGCCAACTTTGCTTCAGCGCCAGTTACCACACAGCCATCGGTGCGACCCTTTATTCCGACGCCACCTCCTGTGCTGAGAAATGCAGAGCAATATCAGCAACCATCAACATTGGGCTCTCAGTTATATCCTGTCAGTATATTTGTCTCTTTGTTCATATATTGATCTTTTAGGGAAAAAATCCTCTGATTAAATTATACTCACACATACATTTCAGGGATCGAACCCTCCTTATCAATCTGGCCCCCCAAGACCCGGTTCACTTCAAGCTGGCCTGTTTCACGGCCAGAAACCACCCCAGGCTGTTGGTTCCGCCCCTGTACCAAGGGGGTTTATGCCGGTGACTAATTCTGGTGTTGCTCAAAGACCTGGGATGGGCTTAGTGCAACCATCAAGCCCTACCCTATCAGCCTCTCCACCACCAGCTGTTGCCACCCTGGCTCCACCACCATCAGTACAAACAGTCGATACGTCTAATGTGCCCGGTAATTTCAATTTTCTCGATGACGCGTAATACCATTCACCTCGCTTTGCAGTTTTCCTTTGTTTGATTTTGGGTTTGGGCTGAAAATATTGGTATCAATTGCGGCTGAATTTGTATTGGGTGATACTTATCGCTATTAGATGTATCGGAAGTACAATTCTTTCTACAAATCATAACCCTGGTGAAAATATTATCCTATATATCTGAAAATATTAGGTGTATTGGACAATACATCACCAATCTTGCCACGTATTACAATTTTGCTACAATATTGAAAAATATAGGTATTGGGGGGCTGATATAATAACACCAATCTTGCAGCATATTGCAATTTTATTGCGGTACTGGAAAATATAGGTATTGGGGATTAATAATAGTAAATATCGCCGATATTTCATCTCTGATTTTGGTCTGTAATGACAAATTTAATCTGACAAATTGATATAACTTTTTTCCCCATGAGGATTTTGTAAGTGCGATCTCCGATTGCTTGCCCCTAGTTTACTGGTTTGTTTTTGCCACCATTGCATGTGGCTTGGCCGTGACCAGGACTAATAGCATGATTAGCCTGGTTATATGGGATAATAATGTGTGAACTTGTTACTTGGACCACGGTAATGATTCTTGGGTATGTGCATTTTATTGGGCAGGCCTAATAACTGACAACAAATCATAGATATGTAAAATTGATACCATGATCACATTCATGCATTGCTTTCAGTTTTTCCTGACCAGAATACAATAAAATAGCAAATCGAAGAGGTTTTAAGCTCCGGAATTTTTCTAAGTGATCCATATCACTTAAAAGAGCAGACATTTACCAAAATAACACCGAATGATCATTCTAATAACACAAAATGATCATCCCGAGAGCACTGGGTTTCTCATTCTGAGAGCTATAATGGTCATTCTAGTTTGGAGAATTTTATATCCACCAAATGACCAGGATTAGAAGTCAGGTGGATAAATAGTGTAGATTGAATAGTCATTTTGTCTTATATGTAAAATGTTGGCCTACATATAAAATATTAGCGTATGTCTGTATCGGACTCCCTATACCAATTTTTCCTGATCTGGGGAAATATTGCAATATGTCACCTCGCATTTTGAATCCCTACGTTATTTTTAGTAAATAACTCTATCTAATTATATGTAAAATGTGATTAAATTTGGTTAAATTCTGGTATATAATTCAGTTTTAATGCGGTGAAGGAAACTTTTTTTGTCTAATATCGTTATGCCTGTGATCGGTATCAAATTTTAATCCATGGGTGCTCATGTAATGCTACCGTCTATGTTTGTGTACCTCTTTTCGTCTGAGTAAGTTGCTAAGAGATTTCCCGTGTGAATGAACTTTGCAGCTCACCAAAGGCCTTGTATTGCAACATTGACAAGACTGTTCAACGAGACAACGGAAGCCCTCGGAGGTTCACATGCAAATGCCGCCAAGAAGAGGGAAATCGAAGATAATTCAAGGAAGTTAGGAGCTTTGTTCGCGAAGCTGAATACGGGAGACATCTCCAAAAATGCCTCCGAGAAGCTTGTTCAGCTATGCCAGGCTTTAGATAATGGTGATTATGGCACTGCCTTGCAAATCCAGGTAATCCTTGAGAAACTCGCTGTTTTAACACTTTTAGGTACAAGTAATGATGAAATAATCGGTCCCGGTATCGCAAAACATAACAAAATCAACTTTGGAGAAATATCGGTCATTATATCGCCAGATACAGTAGCATATTATGATTCTCTGTATCGAGAGGATCGATAGCAAAACATATTGGTTGATACTACGCATATCGGTTGATATTTTGTTCCATAATTGTGATGATGAAAATATCGATCTCGGTATTGCGAAACATAACAAAATAAACCGTGAAGAAGTATTAGTCAACATATTGCCCGATATAACGACGTATCATGATTAAGTCGCTGTATTGAGAGGATTGATAGGAAGATATATTGGTTAATACTCTATATATTGATCAATATATAATTTCATAATCATAAAATTCCTAAAATATGTTCTCATTTATTCGACATTTTCAGGTGCTCCTCACTACAAGCGAGTGGGATGAGTGCAATTTTTGGCTAGCGACACTCAAGAGAATGATCAAGACAAGGCAAAATGTACGATCATAGAGTAAACAGCACGAAAACAACGGTTTATCTGACTCTAGTTCGAGATAATATATGCTTATCTCGTGTGCGTGCCATGCCCGTGTACCAACGCGCGATCTTTTCCCCCATGATGTCCACAAGAATTTGCTTCTCTAGGTTCGACTTGAAAGGTTTTGTTTCGTTTTTTCTTTCCTGGTCAAATTTTCGTGAGTCAGCTCGTGATGATAGTAGAAAGGAAGATCGTGTCTATTTAGGAAGTTTTCATTCAAAAAAGGAATTTGATATATCGGATCATATCTATTTAGACTTTGTCATTCCGACGTGAATTTGGTGGTTTGCAATTATTTTTTCAAATTGCGATGCCTCGACTTTGAGGAGCTTGTGATGCACGGTTGATTTTCACTGCATAAAAATAAGACTGTTAGATTGGTTCTAGATCCGATAGATTGCATATGAGCAACGAGGAAGCCTCTGTGTGGGTCATTGAGAGGCCAATGGCAGCGTAAATCATCGGCACAATGTGGCTCAAATGAGATTGAGCATATTTCGTGGGTGCAATATGGATTGGGTAAGGTATGGAGAGTAAGTTGCGGATACAATGTGACTCGGATGAGACGACGAGAGTTTAAATCCCGAGCACCACATGGCTCAGGTAGCCACGCGAACATGTAAACCAAGAAGATTTGTGTCCGAAGAAAGTCTCACATTAGACATCTCGAACTTTATGCATATGAGCTTATAAATGTATGTCGATCTATAAACCGATAGTTTGAAATCTAAGATTCATAAGATGTTTAATATATTTGGATGAAAGTTATTGATTGAAATGTGGTATCAGTTTGATACAGATTGAAAGATAATATTTGAATATTTAATTTTGCAACTTGGATTTTTATCTGATTGAATCGAATCCTCAGATAACTTGTTCAAAATGTGTTGATTGTTCTGATTAAAATAAGTTTATACGGTTTATATTATTAAACTTATTAGTCTTAAAATTATTTGTTTAATAGTAAATATCATGTCTAAACGTCAAAGTGATATAAAATAATATTAATATAATAATAAGTCAAATGTGTTTTAAAATAATATATTAAATACAGTAAATATAAATAATAAAAAAGTTCAGATTGGTATTTTTATAGGTAAAAAATTAATTATCGATTAGTAATTATTTTGATATTAAATGTGAACTTAGCTTATAATATTTTAATTTTTCTTTATAAGTTATTATTTAATCAAAAAATCATAAAAACAAATAAGATATTATATTTAAATAAATATATATATATATATATATTAAATTTTTTCTAATATTATAAAAATTTATTTGAAATATTATCAATTTTAATAACAAATAATATTTTAAGCAGTAATAAAGTTTTAAAGGGACCAAATATATATATATAATTAAACCGTCAAAAATATAGATTGGTTTAATTTGTATAATTTTTTTAAAAATTTTTATTAAAATTTTTCAAAACACTGTCATAATTTTTTATTTAATTTTTTTTAGAGCTGTTCATGTATCATAAAATATTTACATAATTTTTTGTTAAATAGCCAAAAAAAGAATTGCTGTTCTCTGCCTTTATAACTCAAAACAAATATTTAAATTAATATTCAAATCCAAATTTACTAAATTAATAAAATATTTTTCGATACTCAAATTAAGAAAATATAACTACCTACTGCTTCTAAATATAAATATAGAAGCAATCAAATAAACCGACCTGTATTAGACCTGACCTAAATTAAATTTAAGTAAAAAATAAATCAAATTCAGATAAAAATTTATTATTAGTAAATTAAATCAAACAAAGCTTTATCACCTCGGACTAAAAATTTTAACTGTGCCTACTATAAGTTAAATTAGACTAATTTGAACTAATCAATGTATGATTTTTTTTATTTTTTATATATTTTTAAAAATTTATATTTATATAAAATATTAAAAAAATTATAATATTTTAAAAATTATAATATTTGAGATAAAGTATGACACAATTATATTTTAATAAATAATTTTTATATAAAAATTATTAAATATATTAAAATATATTGTATTGAAATAATGTTTAAACCTAATATTTATTTAAATTACTTTAAAAAAATTATAATTTAAGACAATATTTGAGATTTAATTTTATGATTATATTTATTTATAATATTTTTATATTCCCATTAAACCAATAAATTCTCAGGTCAATCAAAATAAACAGATCAAACGGACTGATTTTGATTGGGTCTGCTTCGATGTTTCCTTTCTTTGCTGGTTTTTTAGCACAATAAGCACTGTTAGAAGATGGTGAGGCAGTTGTCGCGAAGGTTTCGATCCATAAAGCAGAACAAGAACCCTAACCCTAAGCTTCTACCGAAGTTGTTACATTCTGAATTAGATCCCTCCTATGCATCATCGCTGTCGTCGGGATCAAATACAGAATCGGGTTCGAAACCTTCGAAGCGATCATGGTGCGTTTATCTTATTGTTTCCTCGAACCCTCCCATCAAAACTTACGTCGGTGCCACTACCGATTTCTGTCGCCGGTATTGCCTCTCCCCTCTCTAAATATTTCAGGCCTTTGCCGTGAATTGAATGATGCTTTTTTCTAGTCTCTGTGTTCATTTGTTCATTGATCAGATCAATTGGTTGGGGCGTCGATTCTTTCTTCGCCTCTTCTTTTTCCCCCCTTCTAAACATTGTGTTTGTTTTTGTTGGTGCATCTCTGTTAGAAGTGAAGAATGTAGCTGGCAAGTGATAATTTTGGTTTACACAAACTGAAATGTGTTTTTTTCCAGCATGTTTAACGTAATCATATAAAACTATTTAGATATGATCCCGACTACAGAAGTCATGGGGAAAAAAGCCATGGAAATTGAATGGGAGGCACTGAGGAACAAACTCAAATCTTAGACCGATTGAGTTATCATTTGAAGATTTATGAATGTAGAAACATGCCATTTGTGATTTATTTTATTGTTTTCAATTTTATATGATAAAATGTGTTTCAGTTGATGGTCTTAAGGGTCAATGGTTTTTCTATGGAAATGTAATGCTGGTCTGAATTCTTTGTTGGGTTCTTTATCACTCCTTTGTGAGTTCTAGGCCCATTGGACATGTTATCTTGTTGTTCGCTCAATAATTGTGTAAGAACTTACTTGAGCAAATGTTTTTTCAGTGGTGTATGTGAATGGCGCATGATGGGCACATGTGCTAACATTGGATAGAATTTTAGTGCCTGATTCGTGTCTGAAGGGTGTATGTGCATAAAAAAAGTAGTGTTCGTGCCTGAATGTGCGCCTACAAGGTGCACATGCATGGGTTGCTAGGAGGAGTCGTATCCGATGTGCGTCTCATAGTTGCGCATGCGCTAACGCGGGTATAAAATATTGTTCTATTTCTTAGGGTAATTTTGAGAGCCATTTGACTGAAGGGGCATTAACATGAAGAGAGAAAGGAGAAAAGAGAAGAAGAGAAAGGCTTGGGTATTTGTTTAAAGTCTGATTTGTGTTCCATCTTTCGCTAAGTTCAAGTATTGTTTTAGCATCAATTGTAAAACGTCTTATTGGTTGGTTATTTATTTTCTTGTTGTATTCTTTTGTTTAGCTGGTAGGTATTTTGGGATAGTATTAACTGGTTTCTTCACACATATTGTAGTTGTGAATTGGCTTGCTTGGATGGGGCTATTTATTACCAAATTTTATTATAGTGGAGATTGCTAAAATATAATGTCTCATAAATTTCACTTAGATGAGAAGGGTTTCCATGTAATTTGTTTTGCAACTTGTGTGCATGGTTATGTGTGTTATTTATGTTCTTCGTGTTCAATTTGGAAAAAATGGTAGCTGACGGTGTTGGAAGATTTGGATTTTGTTGTGCTATGTGAATTCCAATGTTCTTAATCCACTCTTGTGATGGGACTAGCATTTGGGTATGAGTGAACTAAATTATATTTTTGCTGGGAATGATATAACCAGACGAGTGTAGATTTCTTCACGGATGGAAACATAGAGCTGGTGGTAAATTGCTATTTGACTCTTCATAAAAGAAATTTGTATTTATTGGAAATTCTTTATATATTGTGAAAGAATTATGATATATTTACTGCTTATTCTCTGTAGCTCGTGTCCAGAGATCAAAATTTATGGCCATTTGAAGTCAAGGTTGCAGTTTTAGCCATTTTTGCTGGGCCTGAGCTTCTGGAAATGGCCTTTTTGAGCTATTATAGACATTTGAAGCATATTGTGCGTCGTTAATGTTTTTGTTGCTCATTTCTCAGTTATGGTTCTTATTTCTCAGTTGCATGAATGATTGATGATTCCTTGGCCTTATGAGCTGTGATGCATTTACTGAATGTTGGCACTCATTGATGTAAATATCGGTCAATATATATCAATATTGGGCCTTCCGATACCGATATTTTTCGATACTGTAATAATATAGCGTTATATTATCATATTGGTGATATATGGCTATATATCGGCCGAGATTCAAATTATCAGTATCTTGGTTCATACAATCTCATCAATTTATGATTTTTAAGAATTGTTTTTCAATATATTTGATAGTGATATGTATCATCCTATATGTCATACCAATATTGTTGTGTTCATCCATTTTGGCACTTTGTAGCCTAAAACAACATAACGGTGAACTCAGGGGTGGGGCTAAAGCATCTCGAGCTGGAAGGCCTTGGATTTGTGCTTGCATTGTCCGAGGATTCATTAACCAAAACGAGAGTAAGTGTTAATGTTAAGCCACAACACAACTCATTTATTTATTAGGTGCCCTTGTTGTCAATGTTTAACCCATGAAAATGCTAAGATGAACTAGTAAAGTCACATGAAAAGATACTAATATAATTGCCTATAAAAAATAAGATAATGAAATGACATCTAAAGTGGTTCTCTCGATTAAAACATATGTCAAATAAAGAACCGGTGAGGAAAAGTAAGCTAGTTGTGATTGGAGGAAAGAATGGATGAGGTGGACCTAGAAAAATTTACAATGAGACGATAAATTAAAATTGCTACTCTCAAAGGATATTGTACTACATGGTATAGATTGACAAAATCAAATTCTTATGGTCACCCCTATTTAGTGACACTTCAGGCTTTGTTGGTATTGCTATTGGTGCTGCTGCAGCTGTTGTCAATGTTTTTCTAGGAACTATATTCACTTTCTCCATTGGTGCTGCTGCAAGTGTTCCTAAAAAGGCCATAAAAGAATCAAAGTTTTACTAAGTGGAATCGATTACTTGAATTCACTTTCTCCATTTCATTAGATTTAGTGTAATATCCTTTGATTGTAGAAGTAAATAGAAAATTTTGAATCAATTTTTATTACATTATTACAATTTTTATTGGACTTATCTCTTTTTTTTCTTCTCTCTAATCACAGCTAACTTATTTTTCTTCATAGATGTTTCTTTGGATGACATTTTAAATATCCAGACCACTTTAAAAATCCATTTTTTGTGAGTGCAACTCGTAAGCTATGGAAATTTTTAGTTTTGATGCTGTTAATTTTTAGGAACCATTATGATTACACACTCTCTTCTAGTCTTTCAAAAAATATGATTGTTGATAGGCCCTTTTTGTTTAAATAATCAATCTGTTGGTGGGGCCGCGAGCTCTGATCTACCTATTGACCTGTTTCTATAGGTTGCAAATTTGAATCAAAATGGAAAACTGTCTCAAGAAAGCTGCCCCGCAAGAGAAAACTTGATGATTCTGCTAAACAGGATGGTGATGGCTTGCTTCTACTGTTGCAGCACAGACAAGCAGCTCTTGAGAGAGCCAAACTTTCTTGCAATTTTGATCACCTCCAAATTGACTGGCAATTAAATCCTTCTAGATAAAAATATCAGTATTGATATCAGTATCAGTATTGATCACAATCATATTGATGTTGAATACATCAGAAGAAAATAATTTTCTGATAAACTAACATGTAAATATCGGCCGATATAATAACATATTGTGATTTTATCGCATTATTAAAAATATGTGTATAATTAAAAATGCTCATTATTATTGATTAAATATTTATTTTTTTTTTTTTGAGGTTAAATGTCAGGAAATATTATAAAGGATTATGTTTTTAAAAAAATAATTTTTTTATATATGTGGAAAATATTTTTTATTTGATAATTATTTTCAGTAAAAGAAGCTACCTTTATTTTTTTATTATTATGTGTGTGGAAGTTAAAATTATTATTTTCTCTTTGTCTTCTACTATAAATAATTAGAATTAATATTTCAAGATGCTATTTATGAATATTAACATTAAGAAAACTCTAAAGCTACCTTTAATTTCTACTTAGATACCTCATTTACATAAATAGGACACAAATATTTTTCATAATTACTTATAATATATATATCAAAAATAATATTCAACTTATACATTCACTTTTTATTAAATTTGTCAAAATAAAGAAAAATTTATATATATTTTTAATAATTTTAATAAAAATAGATGTACGGTGGTATATGAACATTATTATTATTATTATTATTATTATTATTATTATTATTATTATTATTATTATTATCTTAATTGAAGTATAGACTCAAAAATTGAACCGGCATAGGGAAATTCGAACCGGGTTCAGAACCGACTGTTGTAGCCGGTCACTTGTTCCCATTCTTCCTTCATCTCCTCCTTTTCCTCTCGCAGGGCCATCTTCTCTGTAGAAGAAAGCGCCTGCGTCTTGCAAGCAGCGGCAGCAGGGGCAGTCAAGCAAGAGCACGTAGACACCTATCTTTCTCATGGTCAGTTGCCCATCATGCAATTTATTGCTTCCATTTACTGGTAATTGCGTGGAAAACTAGAATCCGACATGAAGAATTCCACGATTCTAAAGCTGACTAGTTGTATATAGTCCTTTCCAATGCAAATATGCTGATGCTACCACTCAAATGCATAACCAAAACTAGGGCTTTTCTATATCCTCTTCTCCTCTCCAGCTCGTTCTCCTCTGCTGTTCCATACCCATCTTTCCTTTCTCCCGCCTCAGCTTCTATTCCTTCCGATTTCGCCAATTGCGAGCCTAAAGAAGTTGCATTTTCATTCAAAAATTGGTTCAAATCCGGGAAAAACCCATTGATAGAGCGGATTTTTGAGATTTTAAGTTCTACCGATGATGAGGATCTATCGTCTCGCCGCACCGCCGATTCGGCCCTTTCCCAATTGGGATTACGATTATCGGAGCCATTTGTTTTGGAGGTATTGAAATACAAAAACGATGTGTTGTCTTGTTTGAAGTTTTTTGATTGGGCTGGCAGACAATCAGGATTTTATCATACTAGGGCAACCTTTAATGCAATTTTAAAGATATTATCTCGTGCAAAACTCATGTCATTGATGCTTGATTTTCTGGATTCTCATTTGAAGCTGATATCTGTACATAAGGTTAGGTTTTACAATACTCTTGTCATGGGGTATGCCGTCGCCGGCAAGCCTGATGTTGCCCTCCAACTGTTCGGTAAAATGCGCTTTCATGGTCAAGATTTAGATCCCTTTGCTTACCATGTTCTTTTGAATGCTTTGGTGGAAGCAAATTGCTTTGATGTTGCGAAAGTTGTCTTGATGCAAATTAAGATGAGGGATTGCGAAAATGAGGTCACACATTCAATAGTGATGAAGAGTCTTTGCAAGCAAAACCAGTTAACTGAGGCCGAGCAGTATTTACGCGAGTTGCTGAGTGGTGGGCGGGTCGTGATCGGGCATGTATTCAGTGTTCTTGTTGATGCTTTCTGCACGAATAATAAGTTCGAGCATGCGAGTAAGTTAATCAGGGAGATTAGGGAGACTGGCAAAGTTCCCATGGAGAAATCTTATGCTGTATGGATAAGATCTCTTGTGCAAGCTGGTAAATTAGACAACGCTTTGGAGTTCTTGCAGACTGTAAAATCCCTAGAAGGGTATATTCCTGATGTCTTCCGTTACAATATCTTGCTAAGCACGCTTCTAAGGAAGAATCGGCTTAAAGATGTTTACGATTTGCTCACGGAAATGAAGGAGTTTCAGATTGTTCCTGACAAGGTCACCATGAACACTGCATTGTGCTTCTTCTGCAAAGCTGGGATGGTGGAAGTTGCTCTCGAGTTGTATAATTCAAGATCTGAGTTTGGGCTTACTCCCAATAGCATGGCTTACAACTATTTGATTAATACTTTATGTGGAGATGGAAGCATTGATGAAGCATATTACATACTTAAAAATTCGATCGATGAAGGTTATTTCCCTGGAAGAAAGACTTTTTCTATCCTTGCTGATGCATTGTGTCAAGAGCACAAGCTTGATAAGATGAAGGAGCTCGTTATTTATGCCTTGGAGCGTAATTTTTTCCCTAGCAGCTCGATATATGACAAGTTCATTTCTGCTCTTTGTCGGGCCAGGAGAGTTGAAGATGGTTACTTGATACACGGAGAACTCAACCGATTGAACAACGTTAGCAGTAGAGTTACTTACATTGACATGATAAACGGCTTCAACAAGTCGAACCGAGGAGATATTTCTGCGAGACTTCTTCTCGAAATGCAAGAGAAAGGCCATTCGCCTAATCGGAGATTGTTTCGGGCCGTTATTTGTTCTCTATGTGAGATGGAAAACCCCGAAAAACAGTTTCTTCAGTTGCTTGATATGCAGTTGTCTCGGCATAATCCTGAGACCCGGATCTACAATTTCTTCATTGATGGTGCCGGGCATGCCAAAAGACCTGATCTTGCCCGGGAGGTTTTCGAGATGATGGTAAGAAGCGGGATTTCTACCAATTTGAGCTCTGACATTCTAATACTGCAGAGTTATTTGAAAAGCGAGAGGATTTCTGATGCTTTAAATTTCTTTCACGATATTAGCAAGAGAAGAAAAATTCGTAGGAAACTGTATAATTCCATGGTGGTTGGCCTCTGCAAAGCCAAGAAATCCGATATTGCGCTGGCGATGTTGAGGGGATGCAGGGAGAATGGATTGATCCCAAGCCTTGAATCCTACGAGGAGCTTATTCTTTTGCTTAGTTCGGAAAAGAAATATGACATGGTCATTACGCTGATTAATGATATGGAAAAAGTCGGACGTCGGGTTTCATCCTTCATCGGCAATGTACTTCTCTTGCATTCTTTGAAGTCGAGAGATTTGTACGAATGTTGGGTTAGATCGAGAGATGCTTATCTCGAGACACCGAGTAGTTCGATGCTTGGCCAGCTAATTGCTGCTTTTTCTGCTCAAATTCGAGCAGATTTGCAAGTCGAGGACTTGGAAGATGCAATTCAACAGTGCTTCCCTCTTGATTTATACTCCTACAATATGCTGTTGAGAAGATTAAGTGTCGATCGGATCGATGGCGCATGTGAAATGTTCCATCGGTTATGTCAAAAAGGATACGAGCCGAATCGATGGACTTACCACATACTGATGCACGGCCTCTACAGGCATGGTAGAACAGCCGAAGCTAAGAGATGGGCAGAAGAGATGTTTCATCGAGGATTTGATCCCGAAGAACGGATTTTCTTATAGTTTAAAACTCCATTGAGATGGTAAGAAATCACAGAATAACAGGTACGAGAGTTTAGAAGATATATTTTTTGATCATTTAGAAGCATTGGTACTTTTGTTTGAATCAAATTGATTGTTGTTACCATATCTAAAGTTGGTTTTATAGAATATCATCATCATCTTCTTCTTTTTTCTATTTTTCTTTTCAAAAAATTAAAATCTAGTGACCATTAAGAAATTAACTTCTGCCTTTCCAAAATTTATGTTTTCTTACCTATAACATTGTGGTTTATTCACTTTTTCTGTGTGCATTGTAGTATAATAAGATGGATAACATTGTTTCATTTTTTATACTGCCAAAAAAAAAAAAAAGAGATAGGTTTTAAATCATTTATATTTTCGGATGAAAATAAATTTATATAGTTTGCTTCAACTAGTGAGTTATAAGACTTTATTATTATTATTATTATTACTATGTAGTAATTGTTCCGACTTCTTGATACTTTTTTTTTTCAAAAGTAGGGATTGTCTAATATTAATAATCTTTTGAATCAACATTGCTTACAAGCTCTCGCCATTAAGAAATAAAATATCAGTTGATATATTGATATTGACACTCCAAATACTTAATATTTTTTAACATTGTGATAAAATTATAATATATTGCGATATTATATATCTGATAATTAGCCTACATTTACCTACTAGGATTTGATTATAAAAAAAAATTATACGGCTAATATGTTTAAAATCATTATATATTGTCCAATATAATTGATACTAATATGCCATGGACTGGTAGGATATTTTTGATCGGGTTCTCCATTTGTAATGAAGTTTACTTGGAGTGGATTACAGTAGTCTTGTGGTATATTGTAAAATGTGCATATTGGCATTGATCATGAAGTTAGATTTCAATCTTGTACATTAATAATGTGCTTGAAAGCTCTCAGTTTCCATTTTACTAAAGGATTTGCTACACATAATTTTGTATAATAATTTTTTTTTCCTATTATTATTATTATTATTTGATCCGTCATCGGATTCGAATTATTGTACGGATTAGGGTACTAAAAATCGGATCATCTAGTTTGGTTAATCTTGAACGGGTCCGGTCTCCGTTTATTTTGAACTTGAATATTGCATAGCACAATAGACAAATAAGATAGTAGGTGATTGACGGGACTCACTCTTTGAGTTAACTTTCGATATTTAAGTCAATTATCTTTTTATGAGTAAAGGGAGACAGATGATGCAGAATAAGAGTATTAATATTCGTGTAGAGGGACTAAGTGTGGTGTGTTTGGTGGGAAGCGTTTTAAAGAGAAAGAGAAAAATGCACTCTAAGGGGAGCATCTTGGAATTATCGTTGATTGGATGTTGGAGTTCTGTTAAAAGACTTGTAGTAATGACAGTAGTGTACTTTTATTTGGCTGCATTTTTTGTTGTTTGTCTCCACTCCCTCTTCTGCTGGAAAGGAAGGATCTATATAGAGTTAGGGAACAATTTGATCTTCCTTGACAACCGCTTGATGGATAAAAGGATATCATTTAACAGATGGTTCTAATCGGTTGAGGTAATCAATTACGGTATCCGTTAAGCAGTCTGGATAAGAGAAAGTGGTTGTTCGTTCCGATTGGTTATGGTAGGTTCCTTCAATGTGCGAGAAGTGGGCTGTTTTGATAGTATTGATGGATTCATCTATTCACTTTGGGGCATTGGGCCAATTGGGATGTTATTCAGTTCTAAGCCAAATTCTTTCGTTGATGGGCCCTCTTCTTTGGCCGGGCTGACCATACATATTATTATTATTATTATTATTGGGTATTTTGGTAAGCTTTTTTATTAAATTAAACATAATTTGAGATTGAATTATTCGAAATTAGTTTTTTTTTAATACACAATATTACTGAGGATTGACTGTGCTCAATTACTTTTAAGTACCAATTAGAACTCGAGATGTGTTAATTTGATGAGAAAATATTAATTGATTAAATTAATTAAATTTATAGGTACAGAATAGAATAAAATTGATTTATTAAAAATGAAAAATACAATTAATTTAACTAGAAAAGAAGAAAATGTAATTAATAATTTTGTTAAAGTTTATTTATACTATATATCCATTTTATCATGACATTTTTACTATCAACCAATTATTAAACAATAAGAAATTATATATTTCAATAATTATATAAATTTAAAAATAACTATGCATTTTCAATATTTATTTAGTATTATGAAAATATGATTGGGTTGATAAATATCTAATTTTTAATCATTTAACAGGTGAATGACCGATGGAGGGGAAGTGGAATTTTATTTCTTTATTTGAATCATTAAATTAAAAAAAATAATGATTAAAATTTAAATATTAAATAATATTTTTAAATAATTATTTCTATTTGTTTTTTAAATATTAAATTTAATATCTAATAGATATCAATATTATGAAAAAAATTAAAAAACATATAATTAAAATATTTTTTATTTTTAAATTTTAATTTAATAAATTCTTAAAAAATAAAGTCCTTTTTTTTTTAAAGAAAAGATATAAAATTCCTAATTTATGCCAGTGGACACAGCAACTACAAAAACAATTGACGAAGGGACAGTTAAATAATTATGAGAAAAATTAAAATAATTTTGAAATTTTATTTAATAATATATATTTTAAATAACATAATATTTTACCTATTTATATATATTCATATAAATATATTTAATATAAACAAATAAATAATATCATATTACCTAAAAACATATGAGTAATGGCTAAAATATATACCCTTAATTTCACTTTAAAAAATTGGTGGGCCCTGCTAATTGTTAAGTACTTGGTAGCCTCAAGCAGAAAGCAAACCTATTTTATTTTATTTTTGAAAATTTGAATTTCTCATTAAAAAAATATTATTATTATTATTATTATTATTGGGTATTTTGGTAAGCTTTTTTATTAAATTAAACATAATTTGAGATTGAATTATTCAAAATTAGTCTTTTTAATACACAATATTACTGAGGATTGACTGTGCTCAATTACTTTTAAGTACCAATTAGGACTTGAGATGTGTTAATTTGATGAGAATGCACTCTAAGGGGAGCATCTTGGAATTATCGTTGATTGGATGTTGGAGTTCTGTTAAAAGACTTGTAGTAATGACAGTAGTGTACTTTTATTTGGCTGCATTTTTTGTTGTTTGTCTCCACTCCCTCTTCTGCTGGAAAGGAAGGATCTATATAGAGTTAGGGAACAATTTGATCTTCCTTGACAACCGCTTGGATGGATAAAGGGATATCATTTAACAGATGGTTCCTAATCGGTTACGGTAATCAATTACGGTATCCGTTAAGCAGTCTGGATAAGAGAAAGTGGTTGTTTGTTCCGATTGGTTATGGTAGGTTCCTTCAATGTGCGAGAAGTGGGCTATTTTGATAGTATTGATGGATTCATCTATTCACTTTGGGGCGTTAGGTAGGTGGGATGTTATTCAGTTCTAAGCCAAATTCTTTCGTTGATGGGCCCTCTTCTTTGGCCGGGCTGACCATACATATTATTATTATTATTATTATTATTATTATTATTATTATTGGGTATTTTGGTAAGCTTTTTTATTAAATTAAACATAATTTGAGATTGAATTATTCAAAATTAGTCTTTTTTAATACACAATATTACTGAGGATTGACTGTGCTCAATTACTATTAAGTACCAATTAGGACTTGAGATGTGTTAATTTGATGAGAAAATATTAATTGATTAAATTAATTAAATTTATAGGTACAGAATAGAATAAAATTGATTTATTAAAAATGAAAAATACAATTAATTTAACTAGAAAAGAAGAAAATGTAATTAATAATTTTGTTAAAGTTTATTTATACTATATGTCCATTTTATCATGACATTTTTACTATCAACCAATTATTAAACAACAAGAAATTATATATTTCGATAATTATGTAAATTTAAAAATAACTATTCATTTTTAATATTTATTTACTATTATGAAAATATGATTGGGCTGATAAATATCTAATTTTTAATCATTTAATAGGTGAATGACCGATGGAGGAGAAGTGGAATTTTATTTCTTTAATTGAATCATTAAATTAAAAAAAATTAATGATTAAAATTTAAATATTAAATAATATTTTTAAATAATTATTTTTATTTGTTTTTTAAATATTAAATTTAATATCTAATAGATATCAATATTATGAAAAAAATTAAAAAACATATAATTAAAATATTTTTTATTTTTAAATTTTAATTTAATAAATTCTTAAAAAATAAAGTCCTTTTTTTTTAAAGAAAAGATATAAAATTCCTAATTTATGCCAGTGGACACAGCAACTACAAAAACAATTGACGAAGGGACAGTTAAATAATTATGAGAAAAATTAAAATAATTTTGAAATTTTATTTAATAATATATATTTTAAATAACATAATATTTTACCTATTTATATATATTCATATAAATATATTTAATATAAACAAATAAATAATATCATATTACCTAAAAACATATGAGTAATGGCTAAAATATATACCCTTAATTTCACTTTAAAAAATTGGTGGGCCCTGCTAATTGTTAAGTACTTGGTAGCCTCAAGCAGAAAGCAAACCTATTTTATTTTATTTTTGAAAATTTGAATTTCTCATTAAAAAATATTATTATTATTTATCATTTATTAATGGCCCATTTATTTTTTTCAGAAAATACACATTATATTATTCAGAATATCATTTATAAAAGATAAAATAAAAATATAAATTTCTTTTTTTATGGTGCAAGTTTTATATTTTGTATATTTTATTTTTTCAAGGTGATTTTTTTTAGGGGAATCTAAACTTAGTGAATGATCTAGGATAATATTTTTAAGGAAGCTGTATTAATGTCTAAATTATTTCTGACTCAAGTAGGTAAAAAGGGATAGAAAATTACATTATCATTCAAACAACTAAGGAGACTGCTATTTCATGTGTTAATCGGGGCTGTGCTTATGTGAGAAAAGTTGTAATATTTTGGATTCCTATTTAAATTATTTTAAGTGTAAATGAGACTGTTATTTTAGTATCTTTTCTGACAAATTGACATCACGGATCTCTTGTTATACCAGTGTTGATAAATACATGATTTTTGTCGTGTTATCTGGCACTTAATTTAAGTAAACTATTCTAAAAGAGTACAATAAACTTTTCAAGATATGCTTTGAGTTCCAATCTTATGATGGGTTTCGTCGAAGTGATTGATGAGTTTGGTATTCAACTAAATAATGACTTGATATTAATATCCCTTCCAAATGAATTGAAGGATTATATTTATATGCAAAGTAAAAGAGCAATTGGCTAGTCATTGGGCCGTGTAAGTGAGAAGTGATACATCAAGTATCCGATAGTTAATAATTAATACAATTGTTTCGTATTCCATGCTAAGTACTGATGTTACGTCCAATCAGTATCTGTTTAAGATTCACCTTTTGGGTACTGTTAGTATTATTATCTAACACGAAAGACATTTTATCTGGTCTCATACGAATATTTAGTTATCCATATCCATTGGATAATATTAATATGACATTTTAGTTATCACAGACTCATATATGAAGTCTTAAGCTTAATCATTTGACTAGTAACAAGTTTAGATTCAACAGCAACAAAATGCTAGCAGGGCAAACAACTCTCCTCGAGTCATGACTCTGAACCTTCAAGAGTTGATAAAATCAAATGCGGTGTCTTGACCTCCTCGTATTTTTCAGATGTGAGACTCATACGGTCCCAAGACTTTATCTTTTATATATTTTGTTGCTAACTTTGTGTTTGTAAATCAATATATATTGTTTATTTATTTATCTATTTGATCATTAATTTTTTATCAATGCCTAAAAAAGAGAATGGCAAGCATAATTGGTTAGCAAGGGCCTCATAACGACATTGTTTTATGGTATTATCCTTATATTATTGGTGGTTTCTTTCACTATTTGCTCATGATTATTAAAGGCTAAATTGTTCTATATCAGCTAAGTGAAGAGTTGACTTAGTCCTTATAAAAAGAAAGATTTGCTTCTTCATTTGATATGTATTTTTTTAGAACAAAGTTGTGTGAAACGATATTGACAAGCTAGTGCTCTTATGCTTTCTTCCAAAGAGGATAATATCTTAAATAAGAACGTGTTTGATCTCAAAACTCAATAAAAACCAATGATATAGCCAATCGAGTTGAACAAATGAACTAAGCTCGTATAAATGATCCTAATTAATAAGAATTTTACACTTTATTATTGTCATAAACTAATAATATAGATTATATTTTTCATATAGATCTAACATAATAAGTAAATGAACTTATGATTTTATAGTCAAATTTATGATTATAAATCTGATTCCTCCTACCATGTGCCTTTACTAATCCGATGCATTAACTTTATTTGCAAAAACCCCAATAAAGGAATTTGGTGTAAAACCTTCAAAAATCTGGACAAATCTTATATATATTGTAGAATTACAGAACAAATGATGTCAAGGGACACCTTCTGAACATCTTTGGTATATTTCAGTTTATGTGGTATTTTATTCATCCATCATGTAAGTGGGTTCATATAAGAATAATGAATAGATGAAACACTGCATTATTCGAATATATTTTAAAATACTTATTGAATATCCCAAAATATTTATCATCTGAAATGATCCAGACAAGTTACTGCTCTTGTTTCCCCAAAAAGGATACAATACAAACATCAAGAAAGCCTAATCAACAGCGGCAGGAGAGCTAAGAAAAGAAGGGTGATTCAGAGCTTGGAACTTCAGTTTTTGGTTTTCTGGATGGCTGTTTAGAGACAGTATTATGTAGTAGATGCAGGTAAGCAGCCATGAACATTTAACCTTTAGATGGTAACGGGAGAATTCGATGATTCATCTCCAAGGTAAGCAGCAGCTGCCGCCATTTCTAGCTCTCTCAAACCCGAGCACGGGTCATCGAGCTGCAACTCAGCGATCACCCGACGAAGCTCGAAAACTTCTTCTTCGAGCTGGAAATTCTCTCGACTGACACGGTCGTGGCACTTGGCAACGAGGGTCAACTTATCGACGAGCCGGTGGTTCTCGCTCCGGAGCCAGGCCACCTTGGAACAAAGCTCCTTGAGGTGTCTCTGCTTCCGCATACGTGATCTTCGTGCCGATTCCCGGTTCGATATCATCCTCCTCTTCTTTCTTTCATTGATTATGCTTAGATGCAGCTCATCTGCATCATCAGAGGTTGAGTTACCGCTAAAACAGGTTGATTGTGGGTTGAGTTCTTGAACTATTTGGGGAGTATATCTGCTTATATGAAATGGGTAAGTGTTATTCTGTTCTGTCATGAAGGAAGAAGAAGGAAAAGTGTACGGACTTGTGGTTGGAGCTAAATAATGGAGTCTTGTAACCTCACTAGAGTACATGGCTCTGGGGAGACGAGGAGAGTTGGTGTGGAAGTTGATCTTTGCAAGCGCGTGGAGAGAAGGCTAAGGTAAGGTTCTCTTATATAGGGAAGAATTTAGATAGGGCCCTTAAAGTATACATTAAATAAATTATATTATATGACAAAATTTATGAGCCAATTATAATTATAAAAAATAATATAAATAGATAGATCTACAAAATATTATAATAAGATAATAAAAACTGACTTCAAATTGTCTATATTCTCAAATGATATGAAAAAATAAATTTATATAGTCGATCATATTTTATAAAATTTAAGAATTTATTATTATTTTATAAATCATTGTGAGTCATAATAATTGAACTGACAAGAAAAATCTAGACTTAAAAAAGGAGAAGGGTTAGTGGTGGGCATCTGGGAAACCCATTAGAGATTACAACATACGAAACATCGTATACTCAATCTACCCTCGTCAATTGCAGATAGGTTACACCTTAAATATTTCGATGTCGATTATGTTCTTTCTTTGGAAGAAGGTGAGCCTCATTAGAGTAAACATGTGCCGATTGGCAGAACTTTTCACATAGAAGACTTAGAAAAAAATATAGTAAATTATAAATATGTATTGACTGGTAAATCAGTAACTCAGACTTTTGACTTCAAATAATGCCTCTAAATGATGTCCAACGGCAAAAAGGCTTTCATTGACAGTCACTTAAACCCTTAATACGCAATACAATGAGAAAGTTGCTCCGCTTTAACCTAAAATTATAAGTTTAAAGCTAATAAGTAAACAGTTTTTTATTATGTAAGGATAAGACTGTATATATCTAATTATATTGTATATATCATATGTAAAAACTTTACAAACTTAATCAGATTCCTCTCATTTTTTTATTATTATGTTGGTGTAGATGTGACATTCACATTCATGCGTGTATGGGACATGAACTACCCAAAGGCTTGTGGTGCGCTTAATTTAATTTTTCATAAGTTGGATTAATTTGTGCACGCTTGCTGTGGCATAGATTTATTTAATTACTTGCACATATAAACGACAGATTTGAGTGTCATTAATCACTTTCAGGCCAAAAAGGCTTGCATTAGAGAGAGAGAGAGAAAGAGGGAGGGTAATTTTTGTTGCCTTATGGTATTATTTTAAGTAGTAATATTTATTAATTATCTATAGATATTTAATTTTGATATAATATTATATTTATTTATATATCTGATGTGAATCTGATAATATTGATGGACTGATAAGATGTTATATTATCTGAGAATGTATTAACAGCATTTAAAAGGTATACACTAAAAATTTTTATATTTTAAAGTAGGACATAGTGGAACAAGAAAGTAAAGAGCCAAATGGTTTTATTTTATAGGGTAATGTTACCTGGTCATCTATAGATATTTATTTTGAAATAATACTTTATTTATTAAATCTATGTTGATGTAAATTTACCAATATAAATAAATTGATAAGACTTTGTATTATTTAAAGATATTTTGATGATATTTAATATGTTCACTAAATATCTTTTTTATATTCCAAAGGAGGAAATCAATGCAGTGGAAGAAGAAAGCAAGGAGCCAAATGGTGGTCTGAAGTTAATCATAATGGAGGAGTATTTATGCTAAGCAACCTAACTTTGGCATATAGGGTCTATTTTTGTGATAAAAAACTAATTAAAATGTGGTGGGTATAGTAAATTTTGATATAATTTAAGAATTTTTTAAATAGATTTTTAGATTTTACAACCCAAATTTTATATACCATAAATCAAAATATGAGTTCTGAGGTTTGAGACTAAATCCCTAGTTTATCTTTCGATAATCAAACAAATTAGACAATGAGAAGAAAGGATAGATGATAACTTTTAAAGGATATGGCTCTGTGCCTAAAGATTTTTTTATAAAAAGAAAGTTATTGGAAGGATATGCTCCTAACATTATCAGATATGTAGGTTTAACTACAGTGTGACTTACAGTTTTACAATTTAATTTTATAAGTATTGATTAGTCTCGGATAAAAAATATTCATTTTATGTTATGAGGGTTTTGTACTCATAAGAGTCGCTAAAAGCATTTTCTTCCCTATCTGCATAATGTTTCTTCGAGGAAGTTATCTCTTTTATTGAGTAATCATTTGCTCATTGTAATTCTTGATGGTTCATTCTCAACAATATGTAGTTATTTCTTTGTAAATGAGGAATCTCTTTTTCCTCAATCGCTCTTGGATGAATATCTAGAGTTCTTCAACTTTAGTGACTTCTAATTACTCCCTAGATATAAATGTATCGGTTTGTTTGAGCCATTCCATGTTTCTAAGCCATGTTTCCTTTATCTCAGGACTCAAACCATAGCTGAAAAAATCGTGAATTTTGTGGGTCTCCTTAGAACATTTAGGTTTAGATATGATTTCTCGTATGACAGGTTTGGGTCACGATTGATTTGGCATTCTTGGTTTAATGCATTTGATAACTTGGAAGTCTAACAAACCAATCGTTTGGATGAAAATAACCTATTACATAGCTCTGTGATGGGATTATCATACAATGCAAAAATTTTCTATCAAGATAATCCTATGATCGTGCCTTTAAGAAAAAATGATTTTTGATAAGATCTTTGTCTAATAAGACAAACCTTTATATAATTGAACTCTAATACAATTTCTGCAATCCTTCCTAATGGCTCAAATCCAAATATTTGAGTCTGGATCCTACTATTTTATTGCTGGATTTATCAAAAGATGAAATAATCACTGAATTATTTTTTAATTATAATAATGTTGACCCTAAATTTTCCTAGAAAATGAAAGCCAAAGGAAAAGAGTCTTTGAATGCAAATTGTTTGTCAATTAGCAACTGCCCAATTGTATTAGAAAATTAGTATATTCTATAATCAACTACAGATAATCAAGAGAATTCTATGGAACATAAATTCTCCTAAAATCACTCCAGCAAATAAAGAATTACTATCATTTTCCTAGACCTCTACCAAATAAATGTGCTTCATTTTCCATGTCTCGAACTGGCACTGTAATAAATATAAGTGTTAGCATTATCCCACGTAACATAACATATATTTAGAGTTGTGGGCAAGTAGTAAGATTTGAATCTAAAAGGCAGAAGTTTGATTGTCATAAGAGTCTTAATTGTAAGAAATACAAACTTTTAAAGGTCTGAATTGTTAAAAATAAAAACTGTTAGATATTCAGGCTGTTAAAGAAGTTAACATGGTAGACGGGTTAAATTATCTGAACAAGGTCACACTGCTAGAGTCTAGTCTATCAGAAACTATGATAAGGATGGATTATAAATGTTGACGTCAATTAGAAAATCATACTATAAGAATGTCATGTTGTCAAAGAGTTGTATTTTTAAAGTCTCCAACTATCCATACTGACAAAATGTCGAAGTATCCCAAGTTGTTGACTGAACTAAAAATTCTCAAGTCAACTAATCTACCATGTTAACATCGACTAAAATGCGACTGTAGAGTCCCACATCGGATGGAGAGGGGCAAGCGTGCCTTTAAAGATACTCTCTTCCACATCGGATGGAGAGAGGGAAAACCTTAAAACGTGTGGTTGGGCCTATAAGGTCCCTAGGCTAAAGATGACAATATCTTCCATTGTGGCACTCGATGGGTGGGGAAAGTGTTTCCCGTGTGGGCGTTTTGGGGGCGGTGGAGCTACTGCACAGAACAAACCGTGTGCGGGCGTGTTGACTTGGGACGCCGTAAGTTCCCCCAACCCAGAGCGGACAATATCCCATGCGGAAACCTCGAGGCTGGGGCGTTGGGTCCCAAGGGTGGTTGGAACGCTTATAAAGGGCGTGGATACTTCTTCCATTGTGGACGCGCTCTGGGAGCCCGTGGGGGGTTCGCCATGGGAAAACCTGGGGGTTCGCCATGGGAAAACCCGAGGCTGCGCGTGTGGTTGGACGCGGACAGCGGACAATATCTATGCGATGCGTCGGGGGACGTTATAAATGGTACGTCGGGAATCCGTGTGCGGGACGTTTGGAGTTCCCCGAGGGTGGATGTAGAGTCCCACATCGGATGGAGAGGGAAACGAAACGTGCCTTATAAAGGGCGTGGATACCTCTTCCATTGTGGGGGCCCAGCTGAGGAGCCCGTGGGGGTTCGGGGAAAACCCAAGGCTGCGTGGTTGGACGCCGTAAGGTCCCTAGGCTAAAGAGACAATATCTACACGCCCGGCACTGGATGGGTGCAGAAAGTGTTTCGTGTGGGCCGCGTTTTGGGGCGGTGGATTCCGTCCGCGAGAACAAACGTGCCGGATGGAGACTTGGGGACGCCGTAAGTTCCCCCAACCCGTGAGCGGACAATATCCACAGGTGCGAGATGCGCTCGGGACGTTACGAGATGGTAAGATCCGTCCGGTGTGCCGAGGGGCGTTGGGTCCCCGAGGGGGGGTCTTCCCATGCCTTATAAAGGGCGTGGATACTTCTTCCATTGTGGACGCACAGCTGGGAGCCCGTGGGGTTCGCCATGGGAAAACCCGGGGTTCGCCATGGGAAAACCGTGTGGTCGAGGTCCCCAGGCTAAAGCGTGCGTGGTTGGACGCCGTAAAGATCCCGGATCCGATCCGGTGTGCAGTGGGGGCTAAAGAGTTCCCAAGGGGGTATCTACACCCTGGAGAGGGAAACGAAACGTGCCTTATAAAGGGCGTGGCACTACGATGGCTCCCAGGAGCCCGTGGGGGGGAAAGAGGACAATATTCCCTGTGTGGACGATGGGTGGGGAAAGTGTTTCCCGTGTGGATTGGAGGCGGTGAACAGGCGAGAACAAAACCGTGCGGGCTGCGTGTTGACTTGGGACGCCGTAAGTTCCCCCAGCCCAGAGCGGACAATATCCACAATGCGGATGCGCCGGGGACGTTACAGCGACATTTAAGAAGTATTCGTGTGGAAAATATCTCACAAACTTTCCATTAAATTTACAATCATCAAAAGTGGTAGTGTGGACTCATAAATTAGGGAGATGTGCCATTAAGATCATATTCAAATTATCAAAGAAACCACCACTATGAACCCTAAATTCACGTTAATTTGTTAACATGGGAATTTTACAATCAAGCATAGCATAGGGTTAATTGATCAAGTATAAATGACACATCTCATCGGTTAGAGAAAATATCTTTGCACCCAATGATCCGATTTTAAGTTGTTATTCAACCTGAGTAGTAACTTAATTTGAGAGTTACTTAATCAATTTCAATAGGCCTAATACTTATATATATATATATAGTCTTTTAACACAAAAAGAACATATTCTCCTTGAGCCAAATACTTGTTCAATCATAAGTTTTGCAGCATCTAAGCATGCATAAATTCGAAGGTCTAAATTAATTTGATTCATCTGAGCACATTTTCCCCACAAAAACTTTCCGATGCATTGAGCTGTGTCTCCAAAAGTGTGCATCCCTTCATCCCAGTCTTCTTTTTTCACCTTCAATTTCGCTATCATGATTACTAATTTGAACTTTGAATGGTAACTAGAGAAGTTTTCTATAACTATAACCTCTTATTTATATTTGTCGTGTATAATATCTAAAATTTTTAATCTAAGAACCTATCCAAAAATCCTACAAGTCAGAATTTGATTTCACGGTTCACATCATGGGTACAGACAAAACATATAATCAAATTACATCCAATTTATAGCCAACCATGTTGAATTTGTGATCTTGTTGACATCTTCAAGCAAAGGGCCCATGCAAAACACATGATCAAATTACATCTGATTTATATGTTGAGTTTGTGATCTTGTTGACATCTTCAAGCAAAGGACCCATGCAAGGATAATCTCAACTATAACCCCAACTTCTATATTCATGCAATTTACAAGTAGATGACATTGTTATGTGGGAAACGTTTTCCATCAATCCTAACCACAAAATGTTAATTTTGATGTTGATTAAAAATAGTATTATTGTTAGCATAATTTGGTGTGACAATTTAATTTATAACCCGGATTTTTAATACATACTGTTGTTTACTTGAATTTATCTAATATATAATTTTTATCAGTAATATCATGTGTATAAAGTTTGATCAAAATTAATTACGTTGAGAATTATACATCAACGAAAAAAAGGAGGAGCAGCAATATCCGATAAAGATTTCTATTTCTTTAAGTCTTTTTAGGGTTGATTTCTCTTTCTTTTAGTCTTCTTTGAGTTCTCTTCTCTTTTAAAATGTTTCCAAGTTTGTCTTTGCTTCCTAATTTACTTTAATAATGGGTTCCACTTCTTCATTTCTTGCTATTCAATAGTTACATACTATGCTTTTTAAAATTATGATGGGACTGCTTAATTATTTTTATATTTTAATATATAATTTATCTATAATAAAACTTTTAAAATTTAAATATCGACCGTTAAAATCTTTAAATTATGGTGAAATAATATTGCATTGATGTTAATGGCCGTGCATATCAATGCCCTCGTTCCAACCTGGTTCCCACGGGGCTCTAGCAAGGAGTTGCGTCGGAGCTCCTTCAATGCAAGGAAAACCATTGGATTCAACACGATTACTAATCCAACAATCCACATTTAATTTAATAAAAAAAATAAATATAAATCATTAGATCTGAATGTATCCAACGGCCTTCCTTGAGCCCCCAAACTTCCACATTCTATGCCTTATCCATAACATCCGTACTCCCCACAAATAATTTATTTTCTTTTTTTTTCCCTTTTTCAATGAGATATTCAAGGGATTGGCGAGGACAGGATAAACCCATCGGGACCTAAACGTGCACCAGCGGTTCTCCTTTTTGCCATTATAAACAATAATTAAAGCTAGTAATTAATTAATTAATTAATTAATTAATTTACAAAGACTTATGGTAATTAGTAATTATTTAATTCACTAGACGACCTAATTGCTTTACTTTAAAAGTGGGTTTAGAATAATGATTAATTAATTAATTTCATTGGTGTGCTTAGTACAATGTACTTATCTTTCAAATCAATAAATTAAAAAAAATGATCAAATTATAAATGGTTAGTGGTGATGCTGGTTCCGTGCTTTAACGTACTTTCAATGAGGTATTGAAATCCACTAACAATGTGGATAATGAAAGGTGCTCATGTTAAAATATAAACACAATCAAAAATATAAATTTTATTAGCAATTAATATATAATTTTTTTCTTAATTAAAAAAATTATCTGGGTCCACTCTCATTCCTTCACCTGTGTATCATAGCACCTTGTATCATTCATCTTTCTTTTTTCTTAGAAAGATTTTTTATTGGAATATCAGAAGATAAATCAGATAGTGAGTCTCACAAATCATTTGACATCTTATTTATTCGTTATATTGTGCAGAATTTAAATTATAAGAGATGAAAATCGAACCCGCCGTGGAGGATCAGGAGACTCTCTAATCCGTATAATAATTTGAATCCAAGGACGCATTAGATAATAATAACTAATAGTATGTTCATTGTGAGAGTAATATTAATATATCAGATGTTGATAATGAATGAAACATAAATGTGCACTTGTACCTGCACGCCACTCGATCGCATGTTGCACTAACATCACACTGTATGAATCTAAAGGTCAGTAACCCAAGCCCTTATCTCGCGGCTCTCTCACTAAAATACATTGAAAGATTTTTGCCCCATTGAGAATTCAATCTTACATGACACATTTTTAAGTTTTTGTTCTAACAAGTTTTACATAAACATCGCGTCATACTTCATAACAGTAACAGAAAACAAAAATAGTATGTATAATGCGCATAAAATTCATAATAAAGTAACAATGAGTAGCAAATGGATACTAATTTTAATTTTAATTATTTATTTTTTATAATATATATATTTTAACACTTTAATATTTTTTTAAAAAAAATTAAAATATATATTTTTTATTTTTTTAAAAAAAATAAAATAAAAATTATTAGATGATCAAAATTTATTGATTGAAAGTAATCAAAATAACAATAAGGAGATAAAATTAAGTAATGAAAAATCATAATAGATATAATAATATGACAACAAAAAAATAAAATATGAGAAAGTAATAAAAAAATACGTGTAATTTTATCATATGGCAATAATTTTAGGATGTGAGAAAATAAATGATAAATAAATAACAATTGTTAAGAATTTTATTATTTATTTTTAGTGTAATTATGGATATGATTGTAGATGTCAAATCAATTAAATGTTAATTAAGGGAGATTAGTGTTTGTGTGTTAAGGTAATTAGTGCCTTAATCGTGTGATTATAAAGGCCAAATATGTTAATTCTCCATCATTGCATATGATGTGATGAATTTACTCGTTTTATAAATTATAAATTAAATCTTACCTTAACATAATTTCAATTATTTCTTAGTTTTTTAAAATAAAATATTTATAAAATATTCTTTAAAAAATTATACCATGCAAGAAATTCTTCTCTATTTTGATCAAAATATTATTTATAAAATAATTATCGATAGTTAATATTTAATATCATAGAAATGAGGATGATATACGTTATGAAAAGTATGTTTTAAAAGCAAATGAGGCCTTTCAATACCTAAAAGCGTCACATCTACTACACATTTATCCACCATTGGATGTAAAATTTAACGGTTGATATTTTACAATATAAATATCCTTAAGATAATTTTTAAAAATTTTTTTTTAAGATAATAACATCCATTATATACAAAATAAAAAATTATTTATAAAATTTATCGAAAAGTAACTGATTACGAATATTAAGTGCAAAATATTCGAGTTATTATTATTATTTTTTAACATCAAACATTTATTTTTTTTTAATAATTCAAATCTATCATTGCAATATGAAAAATTAAGATTATATAAATATGTTACAGTATTGTTTTAATTTTTATTATTAATTAGTTTTAAACTGATATCAATTATTAATAGAATAAAAAAGCCCAGAATTTAAAAAAGATCACAATAAATAGCTTTCTCTGTCATAAAAATATCTAATACCTTTGAGCTGAACTCCATTATTGGTCACTCCTTGGAGTTCAAATTTGTTCCTCCTAATGATGCAGTGGTCTCTTATTGTCTACTTACAATGAGAACTCCGTTATTGGTTTCTTCTGCAAATCAGACTTTAGTCCCCCAAACAATATAAGCAAGTTTAAGCACACACACACAATTCTTGAGTGAATCTTTATCGGTGACCGTTCCATTTATACATTGCATTCTCAATATGTACTGATTTAAAAATACTTCGATGAATATCGGATTAGGTAATAACAGTATCCTCATATAACATGATGCAGTAAATTGAACACTAAAAGTGTCAATCTATAACTATCTTCCCAACTTTGAATCCCATGATGCATTTGTTAAGTTGTTTATCATCACTTCAATGTGTTCTCGTACTACTAACCCGTGTCACTCCTTTGTTCAAGTACCTCAAAATGGCAACCGATCTAGATAACCATGAATACCATCACTTGCCATTATTTTCCTATTATGAAACGTTTCTACCAAGGATCGACCCAATCAATAGATGCTTCTTCCACACAATATTGACTAAACTAAGCTCTCATATCACTTGTCACAAGGCTGCACCGACTCATGTGGCTACCAATACCCATGAGGCTAAGTTCAGTTGACCTACGTATTGTTGGGATATATTAATTTCTTGTGGGTCTTATGCCATTATATATATATATATATATTCTTTTGTTGTTGCAAAAACGTATCTAATGAACTTATATGCGCAACTATGATAAAATATCCACGCATGATAGGTGCATTTAAGTAGGTTAGACAGAATAATCATTGTCTAATGGGAGTATAAATGGTGTATGTATGTCATGATAATTTTTGGACAGCTTTCTCTCTCAATATTCGAATGTTAATTTCGTCTTTTGATTGTGATGCAAGATTTTTAATTACTTTGCTCAATTTTTGGATGTTTTATGTGAGTTTTTTTTTTTATCAAAATACTTTGAGTATCAAACTAAGAAAGAAAGGGAGAAGCCAATTAGTAGGCTTCTAATCACATTTCAATCTTTATCATCTATAGTATGTTATTTGTATGGTATGAATCTTAAAAAAATATTTAAATAAAGTTTTAATGTTAATTAAAATTTTAGGTCAAAAATTAAATAGTAAGCCAAGGCAAGTTAGGTCAAGTGGTACATGATATGTGCATGATCCACACATGAGTTTGTTTCGGATAAAATACACGTATATGAAGTGCACTCGAGTGGCACGTATGCATATTTGAACTAAAATATTAACATCTAATGGGCACTCATGTATAGTCCGAGTTTAGTTTTTGTGCGTAATCTACATTTGACCATTGCACATATATAAATTTTTTGTAAATAAACTATTTGACAGATTTTAACTTATTTTCAACTGATATTTAAAATATTTAAAAAAAAAGAAATGAGGAAAAAGATTAAGGAGATGATAGAGAAAGAAGGAAAATGTGAATTTAATGAAAAATTAAGCAATCTCTTAATAAAATTTAGTAAAAATAAGTATAATTAAATCCTTTCTAATCTATAATAATATAAATATTTTTTTATTCTAATACTCATACATGTGTTATTTTTATATTTAAATAGATTATATTTATATATCTATCCTCATTTTATGAAATTTTATAAAGTTTATATCTTGAATTTATATAAATCATATTTAAGTATTAAAATTTTTATATAAATATTCTTATGTATTATTAGATTTCACAATTATGCTTCTACATATCAACAATTTCTATGTATATATTTCCATACGTTTTCTATTTGTAAGAAAATAATAAAATTATATAACAATTACGTTGACTTATAATTTTGACATATTTGACTTTTTACATATCTTTAATTTATATATTAAGTTTTTTATATGTCAATAATTCTTACTATATATCAAATATTTGAAGGTAAAAGTAATAAAAACTCTAATTTAACTTTGATAAAAGAATTTAATTTTTTCAACATGAGAAAAATAAATAAATATTTATATTTATATAGAGTTTTTAATTTTGAATAAATAAAAATTATTATAGATAATTAACAAAATATATTTAAACATATCTTACTATATTATTAATAAATTAAAAGTTAAATCTAATATTTATATGTCAAAAAAATGATATTTGACCCTCAATTATAGAAAATAATATATAATTAGCTTACTCACGAGTCATAAATAATGGTATATGACTTTTAATCATATTAAAATAATTATATTCTAAATTTTAATATTTATTTTTATTGGTAGGTTATTACCAATTCTTGATCTCATAAATACTAGTACGATTTTGGTATATGTACTAGTATTAAAGCCTGAATTTTAATATTTACTCATGAGTCATGAATAGTGGCATATGACTTTTAGCCATATTAAAATAAGTATAACTTAAATTTTAATATTTGGCCTTTGTTGATAGATTATTATTGATATTTAATCTCTTAAATACTAGTACAATTTTGATGTATGGCATATTTTCATAAGTATTATACACTATCATATTTGTTTAGTTTTAAGCATTTTTTATTATTAGTATATAAATTTCACATGTTTTATCAAAAGTTAACATTATTGGCATTTCAAAATTTTGATGAAGATAATATCCTTTGTATTTTTTTTAAATATATTTACATATAAAATTATATATTACTTTGTTTAATTTTAGGTTCGCTCTTACCATACTTTTTTTACCCTTTTAAATTAACGGGCTTGAATTTAACTTGCAATGGTTCGAATTGGAAAGGCATCTGAGATAATAGTTTTAGGGTGTTTAAAATTTTATAATTTAATTTTAATATTTAGTGATGGACAATTATTATTTATTTTTTGAATTGTTGTTCGTATATAGCCACTGGCTTAAAATATTATTAAATTTAGGATAATGATGAAATTAGAATCGGATACCCTAATTTTGGGGATAAAATATTTTTCCCTACCATAATAGTTATGGATTTTTAGAGCCGCTTTTGAGTATAATTTTTAGATCATATGATTGATTAAAATATTATTATTTAGACTATTTAACAATAT
This sequence comes from Nepenthes gracilis, assembly GCA_033239525.1. NCBI lineage: Eukaryota > Viridiplantae > Streptophyta > Magnoliopsida > Caryophyllales > Nepenthaceae > Nepenthes > Nepenthes gracilis. The sequence goes on along the minus strand of BSYO01000038.1, from coordinate 10,322,177 downwards.
TTAATATAAATTTACGTCCTAATATTTGTTTTGGGTTTAACTCCGTCAAATTAAAGTATTGGTTTTTGGTCCTAAAATTGAGTCTAATTTTCTATGTAATTAAGAATTATAAAACAAGTAAATTAGATTTTAGGGTTGGGATGTTACATTATTCTTGTCAATGTATAGAATATATTTTTTACTGATTATTTTTTCTATTTATGTTTTTTATTATTCACTTCTCAATTTGCCTATATTTTATAATGAACCCAAAGATATTTTTAATAAACCTGTATTATCATACTCATTTTATAATAAAGAAACGATAAACGTAAAATCCCATGATTATTCCTTTATTTTGAAAAGGGTTTTCATATAAAATTTTATATGTTGGTTTTATTGCATTTTTTTTTCCATAAATGTGTGTTGTTAACTCCTCACAATTTCAAGCAAAGAGTTCGATAATTGATTCTAATAAAGATTTACTCTCAACTTTATGTGACAAAATTTAGGTAGACTGATTTTTATAAATACTTCATCTAACCAAAAAATATAAAAGTCAACTAAAAGTTAGTCAATAACCAAGATAAATAAAATAGCTAAGTATCTGTACTAAATAATTCATCAATAAAAATCCAATGAATAATACAAGGTGTTTTTTTCACAGAGTCCATATTTGACTCCTTTTGATTGATTATTTCGACCCAAATTTACATAATAATATATTATTTATTTTGGGTTATAAATTTAGGCCTATATATGTAAGGATTTATTAGAAAGATATTTAAATTTTACTATAAAGAGTATCCCCTTTCTTTCTTAGATAATGTAAGATCACAAATACCAACTCGTGTTTGGCACAGCTCAAGACTGAGCTGACTGATGTTTGTATATTTTAGGTAGGCATTATCTATTGTACTATTTATAGTAATTTGGGTTCACAGGATAATATATTATTTACTCTGAGCTATAGTAATGGATCTGCACCTGTATGATTTAATTTTTCCTGAACTTTCCTTTAAAATTACCAATTATCTTATAGATATATAAATTTTATTATAAAATATATTGACTCTCATTCCTCATATGATATGGGATATCAAATATTAGGTTTATATAGGTCATTTCTTGTTATTTTAAAGGCATAGATAAAATAAATAAATAAAAGCTAAAATTTTAAATAAATTATTAAAATTTAAAATAAATTTTCATCTTTTATTTTTAATCAAATAATCTAAAGTTTTAAGATGTTAAAAAAAAACCCCCTTAGTGAAAGGGTTATAACATGTTTTAAGTAAAAATATGCAAATTTTGACGTCATAATTTTGTTAATTTAAATGCATCAACTCAAGCCTTGATCAGGTATTATCGTGCTAATGTATATAATTCATAAAAGGGTTTTCGACGTTTTTAATTAATATAAAATAATTTTAGGGAAAAAAAACTCTCTAGAATAAAAAATAAAAATATAATCTAAAATAGGTAGGTAAATATTATCAGGAATATTCTTGATTTTTAAAGGAAAATCTTTTGTTACGTCTGAAAATTTTAATTGTTGTATGGGTAGAAAGATTTGTCCGTTGGATGATATGGGTCTTCGGTCTCCATACATCTTTAATCAAATTCTGTACAATTATAAAATAATCAGTCAAATGATTTGTAAAACTCAGTTCTCGATATATCATCCAATACTCAAATCGGTATTTCTCTTAAATATTAAGAAAGGTAGAGGATGTAAAAATATGTATAAAATTTAAGAAATTACGCTCTTAAAGTGGCATCTTTCATTGAGACAAAATGTGCGTTCTTGACATCTTTTTAATCTTGTATGTTTTTTCTGAGAAGTCTCAAGCTTTTCACTTTAGTTGTAGATGACGGATATTTATAAAAGGTGTGCGATAGTTAACCATTAGGAAAACTAATGAACGATTAGTCTTTATCACAACAGCAATTTTAACTAATGTATGATGTCGTTAATTTGGCAACTGTTTCAATTGTTAAACTTCCTCGGCCAAATCTATTTAAAAGGGTTGCGCAGGTGCTTTGGGTCGTTAAACTTTGCCATTTGGCCCGAAAGTGTATTGGGCTGATTTCTTTGAGCCATCGGAGATAATATCCATCATTCTTAATTTTTTTTTCATATCTAATTATTAGTATTGGGTACGGCTAAATATGATCAACCTAACCCAACTAAAACAACCTGAATGTAGGTATTAGAATAATTGAGTTGTTTAAACTGGTATAAAATTGGTTTGGGAATCAGTCTAAACGGACTCTCAACTGATCGACCAAATAGTCGATAACCAAAAACATTAAAGATCAAAAAAATTAATAACCTAGTAAAAGAATAATTTTGATGTTAGATCTCGACAAACAGTTATACAAAATTGAGGGATGATCAGCCATATTAAAGTATACAATAATAGCCGAATAAATTCCAAAGTCAATATAACGGTTAGAATCCAAGTAGTATAATATTTTAGATAATGCCACACCGATTTAGGAATGGACGAATTAATTGGCATCTAAATTATAAATATAGACCCCCAATTAAATAGAAATAGGGAAGATTTTTGGTTGAGAAATTGCCTCCTTTGAGACTTATCAAATAGACAGAGCTGAGTCATCCAAATCTAATAAAAATTTTTTTCTTTTTAAATTTTTTAATTTTTTTTAAGAAAAATTATTGACTTAAATATTGAATGATATACCGAAAAATATTTTACATCATATTAATTATTATAATGTATAAAATTTGGTTAAAAAGATCTGAACAATCGACTCAATATCAAGTAAATATCGATTCGGATTCAGAGCACGCAATAATTATATATAAAGATACATCAAATCAAACATATTTTAAATTATTTGATAATACGAACCTATGTCAAAAAATCTAATAATAGAAAAGATAAAGCAACCGTTAATTTTTAATATTATTATATATTTTATTAAGGTTTTTCTATAGAATGATTTTAATAATTATAAAATAGAAAGTGAAACAAAAAATTAAAATTCAAATCAAAACTAAAATTATTTATGATACCTTTTTAATAATTTTGCTATATATCTCCCTTCTTTGCAATTCGTCTATAATAATCCACTATTTATATGTATAATTATTAAAATTTATCAAAAATAAATATTTAATTAAAATAAACTCTACACATAAAAATATAAAATATAAAATATTATTTTTAATATAATAAAATAATAAAATATTTATATTATTAAAAAACTAAATTCATATTTTTTTTAAAAAAAATTAAATTTTAACAAGAGCCGTGTACGGAGGGGTAAGAGAAGTCCCACGAGTTTTCGACGTTTCAAATGCGGCTCGCGAGTCAACTCAACAAACGCGTGATTTTTGCATTTTATATTTCGATGACGGGAAAGGCTAAGAAAAATATAACATTATGATATTTGTCTTCTTGTTCATAATTACAATCACCTTCTACGCCTTTAAATAAATAAATATATATAATTATAAAGCCTTTAGTAAGACTAATAATTAAAAATAAATAAATAATTCTGATGGGTATAGCAATATATATGTTAATTTAACATGAAAAAAAGGCCCATTGAAGAAGGCCCATTGGGTCATAGAGTTGTTTGGGAATAAGAAAATTACTGTGGTTTATCAAACACGTGAAAAAAACTGTTCTTAGTAACCGGTCGTAACGGATCAAAATCGGTTTTTAAACTGTATGATCTGATCAGGCGTTCCGGTTGAGAAGAGACAACTATAAAGATCCCCTGTTGGGAACAGAGAGAAGGAGGGCGAAAAACCATTTCAAAATAATAAAAGCTTCATACTATTTCTTTACTGGATTCTCCTTGTATATGATGGAGAATGAATGAATGATTCAAGTTGAAATAAGAAAATTCAACTTTCTCTCAATTTCGTATCAATCTAGTTGTGATGCGTAAATTCAGGATGCTAATAGTTAATACCTCATTTATTCACAGAATTAATATTAATTAAATTTCTTTGAATCCTGAATCTAAGTCGCATGAAACTCATATTTATATCTGTTGAGAAAATAATTATTAGAATTATATATAAATATGATTTTTTAAGAAAAATATTAATAACTATAATTTAAATCTAAAACCTAAAATAATAGTCACAATTCTAAAATTATATAAGTGAATCAATGTATATCTTAGAAATAGATCTGATATGATAAGCTTTTAAATAAAAAAATTTAGATTTTATATATCATAATAACAAATAAAAAATTATATGAATAATTTTTTTTAATCTATCATCTGATAATTAAGTTAATAATCATATTAGATAAATTAATATATAAAATAAAACTCAAATAAGAAGAAGATGATTCCTGAATGATAATTTCTACACTTTTAAGAGATTTTATAGGGAAAAAGTTTGTGAATGAGTTAAATTGATCCGGACAGTAGAATTTACAAGTCCCTTAGTGCTGCAAGACTTATGTTTTGAAAAGTATTAGATTTGCTAACTTAAACAGCAGATGTCTTTTTATGTTAATCGATCTTATATTTATAAAAGTAATAAATTTACTTTAAAAACGGTTTAACAGTCACTTACTAATAGATTATTGACTGTAAATAAGGTTTCTCTTACTGATGAGATATATTATTTATGTATTGATTAACCGACCATATGTTCAGTCTGATTGTAAACTTTCAGTATTGGTACGTATATGTAAATTTAGGAGATGTGGTAGCAATTTTTTTGAATGTGGTGAAAATACTTTCTAACAATTCATCCTTTGAACAACTAATATCTAATAGATTATACTCTAACATTATGCCCTTGATCTTATTATTTTATTCTAATATGACAATCTTTTAAAAATATGAGTAAATTTTTGACTATTTATTTATCTGATAACTAATTTTTGATGAATTTTATAGGGAAAAAGTTTGTGAATGAGTTAAATTGATCAATATGTTAAATATTATTTTATTATTGAATCCATTTTAATTAATTAAAATATTTTATAAAATTTAATCTAACAATCTATACTATTTTAATGATTCTGTCTTACATTTAAATAAGATCTTATTTTACTATTAGACCCATCATCAAGTAATTAAGGTATCTTATATCACTATAATCTGACAATCTAAATTTTTCTAATAATTAGATATGATATTTAGGTTTAGCTCGTATTTTACTATCAAATTTATCAATATAATTTAAAAAATATTAATTTTTTAAAATTTTCTTTTCATATTTCTCTTGAAAAAGTATCTCCAACGAAATACTTAATATTTATTTTGATTAAATTGTCATCATCTTTTTGTTTGATACATGGCATGAATTTCTGCAGTTCTTATCTAAATTTATGTTCATTTTCGTCTTCACTTATTTTTTTCAAACATTATCTTGTGGACGAAAACAAGAATGATTACCCAACTGGACGGACTTCAAACGCGTGATCAAGAGGGGGCAGGAAATATCTACGAAGTCAACAAATCTGTCTGCTGATTCGCAAAGCGAGATTATACAAGTGATTGTCATCGTATCCATGAAGCCCACACCAAGCTACAATTCATCTCTGATTTAGTTATTTCTTTCCTGATTTTAAGTTTCTTCGGTAATTTCTGAGTGTTGGATCTGATTTTGAACTCCGAGCTTGATTATTTGTTTTAGATTTTGCTTTTTTTTTTTTGTAATCCACAAAACCCCAAGTTTAAATCTAATCGTTCAGGATCTTCCCGGACTCCAGCTTCTGAGATATTTTTTGGTTCGCTGTTTCTGTTATCGGGTAAGAAATATCTTCGCATTTTCACCCCCCAAACCCTAAGTGTGAAAAGTTGCAATCATAACTTTTCGAAGATATATTTTATTGTGGCTTGTAAAGCATCAAATTGTTGGTTAGTCAATCTTTAATCTGGAAACCCATTCGAAGCATTCTTTACATAATATTTGGAATTCGATCCAAAGAGTTTTGGTTTATTGATTAATTTGGCATCTTGCTCTGTAATTGAATTAAGTTTAGAAGATGACGATTGGCAAGTTGACATTCAAGGAAGAAAGGAAGTCTAGAAAAAGCAAGCAAGTTACCGGTGAGAATGCCCCATTGCTGCCGACAAAGCATGGTGAAGATGCTGAATTTGATGAGTTCAATGGGGCTTCTTTCACTGGTGCTGTGTTCAATTTAACCACCACTATCATTGGCACCGGAATTATGGCATTGCCGGCGACGATGAAGGTCTTAGGCCTTGGTCTTGGAATTGCCATGATTGTGTTTATGGCGGTATTAGCAGAGCGATCAATAGATATGCTGGTTAAATTCAGCAGGGCAAGCAAATCTGCTTCTTATGGAGGTCTCATGGATGATGCCTTCGGTAAAACTGGCAGAATCGTGTTGCAGATTTGCGTTTTGATCAACAACGTTGGAATTCTTGTTGTGAACATGATTATTACAGGTGTGAACTTAGTTTTTGTAGAAACAATACTCATTTAGAGTTGCCATTTTGTGTTTCATACGAAATTTCTGGTTATAATCTAGTGATAATTGTTCTTAATCCTTCCATTTTTCATCTCCTTGTTGATAATCAGCTATTGTTTATTTCTATTACTTTAAGATCTTCTATGCTTGAGTCTGTGGTGTTATGAAATTTCTTGTTAGAGTTGCTATTTTGTGTTTCATACGAAATTTCTGCTTATGATCTAGCGATAATTGTTCTTAATCCTTCAATTTTTTTTCTTCTTGTTGATCATCATCTTTTTTTATTCCGATTGTTTTAAGATCTTCTATATTTGATCCTGTGGTATGAGAAATTAATGGTTTATGGTGTTGATTTGAAGGTGATGTGCTCTCTGGAACAACTTCTGATGGAATTCATCATGCTGGTGTCCTGGAGAGTTGGTTTGGAGAACACTGGTGGAATGGGCGCTTCTTTGTTATTCTTTTCATAGCTCTTACTGTTTTTTTGCCGTTGACATGCTTGAAGCGTATTGGTAAAGTTCACAGTTTTGGATTTTGCACGCATTATTGAATGTTTATAGATATGTTTTCATATTGTTTTCTGCATTGTAAATCCTTTAGCCACTAAAGACTATTCATCAGCTTGCTAATGTTTGAATATGCTACTATTTCAAAAGCTTTTTATATGGACGCTGATTTAATTTAGAGCATCTCTTATCTTTTGGCCCCTGATAGGTAGATTATACTTATTTCTCGAGAACATAATCTCACCATTGTTAGAATTGTCCAAGATGATGTGGCATATATTTAGTAATTTATTAAAATAAATAAAAATTACAATATTATACGGCTATATTATATTTTATTATAGAAATTATTTTCTTAGTTAGTCTAGTATTTGATTGAAACAATAATATTTATGTAATTAAGGGATCGGTCATCTTCCTACCTTATTAATGACATGATTATCTATCATCGGTTGAGATTATTGATAGCAGTATTTTGGATGATGTGAGATAGTTTTCAGATTTAAATTAGTGGTAGTTTCTTAACTTTTCATTATTTTTGAATTTAAGAAGCCATGTAGAAAAACTATACATTGAATAATTCCACACACAAATTCTAAAAATGGTGAGGGGAGAGAAACCAGTTTCAAATTATTTGAGAAAAGAATGTTATGAATAAATTCAGCTATGTTATGAATGTTTATTTTGGTATTATGGAATTATAAGATAACGTGATATTCTTATGATCCACAAAAATTTTAAATCTCATAAAGATCTTGAAACTATTTTATAACAAAATGAATGGTCTGGTGCATGAGGTGCCCATTTTATGAGATTTTGGAAGAATTAGATATACGTAGTCTTATTCCTAACATTGTTGAAAAGTTATGTTTCTAGTTTGAACTCGTGAGATTTAAGACACGATGGAGAAGCATTAATATTGTTTCAAGGCTCACCCTTAATCCAACCATGGTAGAATGAATTTTGAGCACTAGGAATTGATGCGGGTTCTAGATCCATAGTTTTCATGCCATTTGAGTTAGTGTAGTATCATAGTGCAAGAAACCATTTTCTTTTTGTCAAGAAAAAATCCTGTGCTAGTTTTCATCCCTGTTGTGTTAATTTTCTTCATTATAGCCGGTTCAATTTTGTTAGTTATTGAGATTTAAAATTTTTAAGGGCATCTCATGGCTTTTGGCTCCTTATAGGTAAATCATACTTGTTTCCTGAAGAACATAATCCCACTATGGTAAAACAAAGGAATTGTCTGCTTTATTAGACTCTCATATTGTGCAATTTGGAGAGTGTTGGATATATGTAATTTTACTCCTAGCATTATAAAGAAATTATTTTTGTGGTTCGATGCCGTCGCCTATAGGTCACAAAGAAGAAACATTTTTATATCGCTAAGGCTCACTCTTAATCCAACTATAGCAGAAGAAGATTTAAATATTAAGAATTGATTTGGGTTTTAGATCTGTATTTATACCATCTGGACTTGTCGGTGCAGCTTCCAATAACCTTAATTTGTTAGAAACCGTCATGCACTGGTGGCTTTGATTAGTTGGAATTGCTAACTATGATGAATGTGCTAATTATGAACATATTACTGGAATTCTCTCTTGCATTATAGCCTTTTTAATTTCATTAGAAATGTTATTATTACTTTTTTTTTTTGCTTCTTCCTACTTTGGATGGAATGATAGGTATGGGTTTTTTTATGTGGTTGCAGATTCATTGAGATTCACATCTGGGGTGTCAGTTGCGCTGTCGGTTGTATTTCTTGTCATTACAGTGGGAATTGCAGTTGTAAAACTGATAAATGGAAGCATTATGATGCCCAGATTGCTTCCCGACATCACTGACTTGGCATCATTCTGGAAACTCTTTACCGTTGTCCCAGTTCTAGTCACTGCATTCATTTGCCACTACAATGGTAAGAAACTGCTTCTCCTCCACCTTCTGGTATCTTGGTAACTGGGATTGTGGATTGGTGAGCTCTGAAACAATGAGAAAAGGGTGGGTAGATGAACAGCAAGGAGAGAAATGTCTCGTGTCATTTGAATAATAGGAAGAAAAATTCAGAAGGGGAGAAGTCGAAGAAGCATTCTGTGCATTCTCATGTTCGAAATATGGTTATATTTGGGATTGCCACTCAAGTAATTTTGAATAGTTTCTTGCATCCAGTAATTTTGTTGATTCAAAATCACCCCAGTTCTTTTTAAGGATTGCTATTCTAAGTTGAACAACTCCTAACAACTTTAGATTTTTGGGTCAGTTGATTCCTCAGTACAGTATAAGATCAAATTTTAGACCAAATAGTTATAAGTTCAATTCCTATTTTGTTTAAAACATATTTCAGTGCATGGTGAGAAATGGATGTGTACTTGAAATCCACAGAGCAAACCATTTTTGGAATTTTACCTAATGGTTTAAGCTTTTGAGACAAGTAGAAAGAGCTGAATTGAGGGCTCGTATTCATAAAAATAGTCTCTTATATAATATAATATAAGATCGCTTGCAATATATACAGAAATCCAATGTTTTCCTGAATCCCATGCATAGCGGGAAACGGCCTCTTACATAATAGTTTAAGCTCTTGAGACAAGCGGGAAGAGCTGAATTGAGGGCTCTTATTTATGAAAACAGCCTTTTGTATAATATAAGATATTATTACATACAATAAACCACAAAAGTGGTCCGATCTTTTTTCGGACCCCACACATAGCAGGAAATGGCCTCTTGCATAATAGTTTAAGCTTTTGAGACAAGTGGGAAGAGCTGAATTCAGCGCTCTTATTCATTCAAATAATTTCTTGCATAATTTAAGGGAAGACCGGATGCAATGTACCCAAAATAGTAGGAAATTCATTCAATGGACTGCCATTTTTATACATAAAATTATAGTTTTAGGATTACTCAGACAAGTTTGCATGTTGCAGTTCACTCAATCAACAATGAACTTGAGGACTCTTCACAAATACAAGGAGTCGTTAGAACATCGTTGGTTTTATGTTCAACAGTTTACATTGTGACTAGCTTCTTCGGGTTCCTCCTATTTGGTGACAGTACTCTTGATGACGTCCTCGCAAACTTCAATGCTGATCTCGGAATTCCCTATGGATCACTGCTCAACGATGCTGTTCGTGTCAGTTATGTGGCTCACCTCATGCTTGTTTTCCCAATTCTCTTCTACCCATTAAGGCTGAACTTGGATGGCCTTCTCTTTCACTCATCAAGGCCTCTGGTTTCAGACAACAAGAGATTTGCTTTGCTCACTGTTGGTCTTCTCAGTCTTATATTTCTGGGTGCCAATTTCATACCCAACATCTGGGATGCTTTCCAGTTCACTGGAGCGACAGCTGCCGTTTGCCTCGCATTCATCTTTCCGGCATCTATTACCTTAAGGTGAGTTTCTTTATCAGTTGCTGATGAGATTGGCGGAGTATCAATTGACGAGATTTTGTAGTGATTTTCATTGACAGTATATAGAGTGAGGTGATAATAATAATTTAAAATTACGTTTATACTTGAGAAATATTATGCTAAATCGAGTGAATTTACAAAAATAAATTCATATAAACAACCCTACATAATGAGACTTAATACTTTTGTTATTGTTTGTTATTATTGTTGTTGATAACATAGCAATTAGCCCTCCTATTGTGCTCATATGGATTTGAAATCCTATCCTTTCCCCTGGGTCCATGGATGAAAATATCAATATTGTTATTAGTCATGGCTTTATCGATATGAACCATATCGGGTGATATTCTTCAGTATCAAATGTATCATGCACAAGATTTTTTTGCAAATTGGAACTTGAGGGAGAAATTGTAGTCAATATATTAAAAAAAATCAAGTATATCGGCTAGTATTTTAAATATTGATTAATATATTACTTATACAATAATATATTACGAGTTTATCATAGTACCAAGAAAATTAATATCTGGATAATTTTTTCAATGTTTGGGTCTCTTCAACTTTGTAGCGCCAAAGTTTGAGGGCTTAGGAGATTGTCAATGCTCACATTCAATTAACTTTGGCAACAAAGCGTCAAATTTTATTAAGTGTGGTTAGCTACCTCTTTTGTTATTTTATTTAATTTATTGCAATATTCTAGGAAAATAGATGCAATTTTAAATCAATTTTTGTACTCACATGAATGAATTAAAAACTGTAGGACATGAGGACTGGCTATTGATGCATATTTGCTCTCATTGACTTGCCTAGCAAATGAAGTGTGCTGGTATCTGGTAATGACATTCCCCCACACAAACAGGGGTGGGGGAATGTCATTAGTTCCAATTAGCACTGAACCTTATATTATGAATATGTTATCGTCACAGATGAACTAAAATATCAGTATTAGTATCAGCTTTATCGAGCATTTTCTATTGGTATCGGATGTCATGGAGTCAAAAAATTCCCTTGGCAACACAAAACTAAGTTATATGATAAATTTTCACTCTCGTTTAACATATATGTACATATTTTAATATTTATGATGATTTTTAGTTGACATCAAAACTAGAAAATATATAGATTTAAACTTCCAAAAAGTAAAAAAAAAAGGCCAATATATTGAATGTTGTCCAATATGTCGCTGATATGGTGACAACATATTGCGTTAGTTTTTTAGTACCAAAACCTCCCGTGTTCTAATCTATCTGACATGTTTCAAATATCTATTTTTGATGCTTCAGGGACCGTTATGGCATGGCAAAAAGGAGTGAGAAGTACCTAGGCATCCTGATGATTGTCCTTGCCGTGTTCTCCAATGCTGTTGCAATATATTGTGATGCCTATGCTCTCTTCAAAAAGAACGGCATGCCCACCCATGAATGAGCTCAGATGCTTTCCCTCCATTCCATTGAAAATCTAGCAAAGGGTAATAAACAGCCGCCTCGAAGGTGCCAAAACAATGAGTTCAGTAAATAGATTGCCGCTCAATGTGTTTAGTTGAGTGACCTTCATGCACTCGTGCTGTGCATTACTGGGCTTGATCGGGTGAACCTCGGAGAAGACTTCTCATATTGTTTGGTAAGAATTTTTATATTGAATGTTCTATCAATCGGAAATGTAATCATACGGTGAATTTTGTGTGTTATCGTCGCCGTTAGCTGGCTATTTTGTGATCAAATTTCTGTGGAAGTTGTGTTATTCTTGTGGCTTTGTATGTAAAATTGGGAACATATTATGAATATAAGATTTGTTGAATTATGTGATTTATATCCAAGAGTTACTGATTCTGTGACATTGTTCTTCAGTTAAACAAAGTTATTTCATGTGTGTTGCTTGCCAGCATTTTAGCCTCGGTTCAACTATTTGATGTGTGGCCTACTGCCCACATCAACAAGCTGCTTCCCAAATTTCCTTTTCTGAGTATTCAATGTGTTTGCTGTCAGCTCCTTAGCATATGGGTCCGGTATGTGTGGCACGTGCACTTGAGCCTTCTCACGATGAATGAAACATCAGAAATATAACGACATCAAGAACTCAGATATCCGCATTTTCTAACACTAGGACAAAATCGCAATATTTCACTATATTAACAATATATTAGCGACATTTGTCCTATGGGTTTTGATTCTCAAAATAGTACATCTAACATGTTCAATACCAATAAGTATTGCCCGATATAACTAATAATAATTCTGATAACTTTATCCATGTTGTGCCCATATCAATCAGCTGGACTTGAGCATGGCTTGAGGCATGTGTAAGTATGGGAAGATTCAATAGATCGGATCGAGAAGGTTGAGACTCACACAAGAATGTGTGAGGGCCGGCATTGCAGGCACCTTAGTTTGAACCCGGAAGGTCAAATTTGGGAGTTTGGTGCACTTGTGTGGTTCAGTTCGGGGACTCGGACAAACATAAAGTGTGCAGATAGGTGAGATGACTATGGACCATGATTAACACATGAAACAGAACTAGTTGCAGAAGTTACTCGATGCAATATGGGGAGTTACTAATGATATTTATTGAGAGTACCCAAAGCAGTTACTTGACTGGTTGAATACCAGCTCTTACTTGTTACACCAACTGTGATTTAAATAATTAGAAAATTAAATAGACTTTACATGTAAGGAGTTAATTATAGGAATCAGTTTTTATTTTCAAATTTAAGAAACTTTCAATTATAATTAATTCAAATGATGAGATAAAGCTACCAGTAATAGTGTTAAAAATGATTAATTTTTTAATTATTTAAATATAATTTATTTGTTATATATTAGGTTGATTAAATAAATAACTTATATAATAAAATATAATGGAATTGTTCCAGATCATAACCTTTAATTTTGTTAAAAAAAATTACTGAATATGCATTACTTTATATAGAATAATTTTAGTAAGGCATTGCCATGATATTTTGTAACCTCTTGGAGATTAAAATATTTGACATCAAATTAGTCAAGGCCAAGTATCACACAAAATTGCAAAATAAATAAATAAAAGATTAGATTAGGGGGAAAACCACCGAAAGCAAAAGAGGGGGTAATGATACGTCTCTAAATTCGAATTATTAAACGAATTAGGGAGCCACTTAATCTTTCCTGAAGGTTGAGTTGAAGCAGGTCTGATCTCGATTGGAGAGCGGCTTTGAGATGGAGGATTAAACTCTAGCGATGTGCTCAGCCGAGGATCGACTTGGAGATAGAGGACTGAGCTCCGGTAATACACTCGATAGGGTGGTTTGGTGACAGAGGACTGGGCTCTAACGGTGCGCTCGGCCACGGGGCAGCTTTAAGATAGAGAATTGAGCTCAGACGGTGCGCTCAGCAGGAGAGCAGTTTGGAGATGGAGAACTAAGCTCCAGTGGAGCGTTCGGCTAGGGAGCAACTCTGAGATGGACGACTGAACTCCGGCAGTATGTTAGATTAGGGAGTGATTTTGAGATGGACTAAACTCTGATAAGGACACTCATTAAACTCTTCTCTGGCTACTAGTAGAGGGGCTATCTTTGCTTTGCTACGGGAATCAACCTCACCGGCCAAGTGATGTGAGAGTTCGAAGCTGGCATAGCATTTGTGCAGCCACAAGCCTGGATCGGAGTATTGCTCTAAAAGTCGAGGACACACCTATCCCAGAATAACTCTCAAGCGAAATGAGAAAAGAGAGATAGAGTATACTCTAGATGCTTAGGCGTGGGTCTCGCCCTTTTCGTGGAATTAGTTCCTACTTGGTTGGAAGAAAAGAATCCCCCTTTTCCCGTGGGGATGAAAGAGTATTTATAGTGTTTGAGTCGGTTCAACCTTTATTGGGCCTCACGGTTGGCGACAACTGTTCGCACCAATCTGCTAAACTGTCCCGGCGATCGCAGGTGTTTGCTATAACAACTATGGCTGTTTACAAGTATTCTTTCCTTTGTTATGATGATCTTGGGGATCGCCACATGGTGACTCCTTTTGAAACAATTCGCTGAATTGTGATTGACATCTTGGGGAGATGTGCGATTCTGGACAATATTTTTGAAATATTTGTTGAGTTGCCCAGGACGGTTATGGCAAGTATCGCCTGCATATTCATGCAATGCTATGCCACTTGTTGGAAGATGAGCTAGAGCCTTAGAGCAGACGCCACTAGGTTGTGCTTGCAGGCTTGTCTGAAAAAAGCGACCTCGATAGTCTAGGTTTCGCTAGGCGGACTTGAGTTGCGCTACCTAGATGTATGCGCTAGGCTTGGATGAATCCCAGATGGGCCACCAATCCATTACAATCCAAACTTTAGGCAAACCTACGGTATTGGACCTTTCGGGCACAAAGAAATTAGCAAATTATCAAAAATGTTGTTTCATTTTAAACCAAGATAATTTATTCTTATTTTTAATTTAGGTCACTTTAATTTGTAATTTTAAAATTAAAATAATATTATTAATCACAATATTTCTGATAAATTAAGCATAAGAGAACATCACTCAGGCTCTAAAATAATGCTCCATTTTATTAATTAGGTGTAACATAAGAATTGCATATTATATCATTATATTTTGATATTAATTTTTTGCTTAAATTTGGACATTGCAGCCACCGAAAGGATTGCTCTTCGAGAAAATAGTTAAAATTCACTCATTTTCCTCTTAAAATTCACATAAAAACCCCATCATTTTATTATTATTATTTTTTATATTCTTAGCAGTAAAAAATTTATCAGTTAATTTAACAGCTAAAATTATAATTATATACTAAAACTTATTAAATCCATCTTAAAATACTAACCGTCCATGCTACGATAAATCTTTAATATTAGAAATATAAAAGAACAACAACTCTCATTTTGCTGACATTATATACATATACACGACCACTACTGTTGAAGAAAATAGAGAACATGTAAATTTTATTGATTTTGACAAATCAAAGTAAAATATTCATCATGAGTCAAGTTAAATTAATCTCCTGTTATTTTTCAGAAAGACTAAAAAAAATTGACCTTTATCAATTAGAAAAAGAGGGAAAAAAACAGAATTTTCTATCCTAATTTAATCCCGAGTCATCCATCAAATATACCGAGAAAATGAAATTTCAATTTGAATCCACGATCTGACCTCGAAGTTGAAGCATATTGAGATATGAATCTGAATCATCATCTGATCTCTTCTTCGTCGATCTTTCCCACTTCATATCCCATCGCCGTTGGCCTAAAACAGTCGATATTGCACAATCCGACGGATCTCATCATATCTCCCAATCTGCTACCATTGGTTTCAACACAATAAGAACAGTCTCCAATATTCACATAATGTGCCAAAGTTTCAAAATATAAAATATCGGCCAATATAATACAGTATCGAGCCTCTTTAATGCAAATATATTCCAACACGGCAATGAAATTATGATATTCACTGTATTGGCAGATAAACCCAATATACTCTGCCCCTTGATAAAAATAATTGTATTTGTATTAATATTGGCATTAACCATGGCCGTATCAGTATTTAACATATCAATGCATATATTTTTTTACAAATTGTAACCTATCAGGAAAATACTGCCAAATATATCAACCAAGAGGAGTGTTAGAGGAACACCCTTAGACACCTTAGGGACACCATCGCATGATATATTATTTCATCCACTCATCCATACTAATAGCTCACATAAAAATAGATAAATGAATAGACAACACGTCACCTGAAGATGTCCCAATCGCATCTAAAGGGTGTCCTTCAAACATTTCTTATTAGTCAAATATTGATCAACATGACCAATTTATCATGGTATCAGAAAATATTGACATTGGAGGTGCCTAATATCAATGCATATTTACCAATATATTTCATATAAGCCAATATTTCATTCTATATCTATGATATACCAACCAATATTTGGCGCTAAGGTTCCGATTCACAATAACAATATGGTTGTCTAATATATCCAATATTAATACGTATTATCGAACATTGCTGATACCAATATTGGTGTAATCGATACTAATACCGACACTGATCTTTTCATTCATGGAGGGAACAAAACTATGAAAACGGTACAAGTTCTTAGCAGGGCAAGGTTTCCACTAACCGGTCAACACTGTTCCTTGCTTTCTCAGGCCGCTCGATACTGTTATTTAGTTGGCAATCTACACTCTTTCGAGATTTCTCTCTCATGTTGATGCTAGCTCTTGATTTTTCTTGCCGGTCCACACTTCTCCTGGCCTTTTCCCTATGATCCGTGCTTGCCCGAGGCATTTCCCTGTAATCAGTGCTCAGTCTTGATTTTTCTCGACAATCTGTGCTGCTCCGGGGATGATCCGATCGTTCCGAATTTTGCCCGTTTCCGCTTCTCAGATGGGCCGATTTTTCGACAACCGAAATAAATATCTTAAGATGTTTAATGTACTCTGGATACAGCTCTAGATCACAGTGGTTTCCTCCTTTAATCCATAGCGGTTCATATTTCTCTTTACAAAGCTCCCATAGCTTCTTACCGTGAGCCCAGTTGACCACATCGTCAGCTGTACCCTGCAAGTACCAAGATCCAAATAGCATACTGTTACATAAAAACTTAGAACTTACCAAAATTTGGATTAACATATTAAAAAAGGGGGGAAATCTATTGCCTCTTCAAAGAACTACCATCGTAAAATGCAAAATCCTAAATTGCCCTATTTGAATGTCCTCCCAGTGGAAAAGCTTTCACATATACCTAGATAGCCAGGATTAAATGTCGAGTGAATGATGGTAGAAATTAAATAATCATTTCAATCACTTAATATCTATGTTTATCCACCTAGCTTTTGAGTCTGACCGTTAGATGGATATAATAACCTCTCCATGGATCCCTCCTTTATATTTAAGATGCTCTAGAGCCTAGTTATATTGGTTTCTCGATGACCGTCAGGAATTATTAGTGTCATTTCATTTTAGAATTCTTCTATACTTCCAATGATAAAGATTTCATTTTAACAATTTAAACGGCTAAAATTATTAGACGTATCCAATATTCAAGTTAATAAAGAGCTAACACAACTATAGTTGAATGTTTCCTTATTTTTCTGTAAGCATAAAGTTTACATGTCCTAGGTGAACTGTCAGCTGTATATTCAATAATGAAGTTTGAACACACTGAATAATTTGAAGAACTAGCACAAATCAACTCATTGCTCAATGAACTCCAAAAAAGATGGATGCATTTGTATTGATTCTGATCAAATCCCAAATAATATGAAGGAAACAGTTACTCCAATACAGAAATTTTGAATGCTAACAGCGTAACAGATTTGCTGATAGTATCATGAAGAGTCACTTTAATAAGAAGACATGAGTAACAATAAAATGGAAAAATAACCAAACCAATCGAGTCAGTAAAATAAACACCTTATAGTCATGGATGAAAATATCAGCATCTATCGCAGACACTTTGATAGTGGACATATGGACA
This sequence comes from Nepenthes gracilis, assembly GCA_033239525.1. Lineage (NCBI taxonomy): Eukaryota > Viridiplantae > Streptophyta > Magnoliopsida > Caryophyllales > Nepenthaceae > Nepenthes > Nepenthes gracilis. Next base: position 10,304,378 of record BSYO01000038.1, on the reverse strand, counting down.
ATATATATCGGCATCAAATATATTGAAAAAAAATAAATTTTCTAAAAATCATAAGTTAACGAAATCATATCAACCGATAAATCGCCGATGTGGTAATATATTGTGATATTATCCAATATCAAGGGCCATGCGGCCAATATTTACATCTATGCTTATAAAGCATACAAACAATTTGAGCTTTGATAATAAAAAACAGACTACAATAAGGGTTTCCAAGCATACTGCTGCAGCAGGGCCTCCCATAAGAGTCACTTAGGTTATTCGATTCTCTTCCACATTAAATAATATTATCCTTCTATCGGTTTTTTGGTGGGAGGAGCAAGTCTCAATCAGTCACAGAAACTTACATGAATCACCAAAACAGGGCTGTTGACCAATGGTATTTTGTCAATATTCTGCATCAAAAAACAATCAACTAGTCATCTATGGAAAATATCATTTCCAAAATATATCATCAATTTTTTTATTTTTTTTATTTTTTTGTTATATGATGCTGGTGTTGACCAAAGCATTCCAGGTGCTCACCTAGGCACTCGGGCGGGGGCGGGGCGGGCGAGGCGAGACACAGCCACCTAGACCATGTCTAGGTGATGTGAAATGGCAAGGCACACACCTAGGCAATTAGGCACTCTGACATCCTTTTTTTTAACAAATTTTTGTTAGCTTTCTAAAATATCCATAACCTTTAAAAAACTTACAATTTTGTTTTTCTTTTAAATGCATTTACTATTTCATCTCCACAATTTGAATGACACAACCCCTCTTTTTGCCGTTTTATTCGCACTACACAATATCACCATCTTTATTATCTTCAATGTTAATTGAGGTCACAAACAACAAATCTTGAGCAAAGGCAAAGACTTCAAGTTCCAAAGAACATATGCAAAGCCCTTGTGTTCAAGAGAAATAAGAATACAGGATAAAAAGACTGATTTAGAGGAATTAGAAGAAGATATTGATGGCTATAAACCTTGTGATGGATTTGATGAGGGTATATTTAATGATGATAACGATTATGCACGTACTAAAAGATACATATCGCAAACTAATACTTTTGTTGATCACGCCACGTGTAATGACGTAATACTTATTTATATATGTCTATTTATGGTTACTTTTAATTCTTTGAGTCTCGATTAATATTTTCTTCACGCTTGTTGATATATATTTATATTCCAATTAGCATCTCACTTGTCTCGGGGAGTGCCTCGCATAGCACCTAGCACACTGGGTAATATGAAGTCTTAACGCCTTAACTTGCCTAGCTCCTTTGACAACACTAATCTTAGCATTTTAAGGAAGAAGTCTCCATGATTACAAATAAACAGACATTTCATATGCATACCTTATATATGTCAAACCAGTAAGTTCGCTTCACTGGGTACATGACCCGAAGCCCAGACATAATTGGACTGTGGAGAACTACAGCTCTCAATTTGGGTAGACGGATCGCCAAATCTAAAGTGGGTCCGCTGCCGACAGACTGGCCATACAATATAACATCTTCCTCCTTTACAGCATATTTTTCTACAAGGCAACTATATGCAGCCTCTATGTCAGCATATGTGTTATGCTCACTTGGCTGAAAAAACAGCAAATTTACATTCAATACCTTACAAATCAAAATAATTATACTTAAGAAGGGATTCAGAAATCCCAATTCATACCTTCCCCGTAGACTGTCCGTATCCCGAATAATCATACCTGCAGAACAAAAAATTCAAGACTTACCACTGAAAAGTTCCACCAGTCAAATTATAACAAACTGTATATTTTCTAATAGGTGCAAAACCTTTCTTCTTGTGGCGAAGTTGTCATAAATGTGGGAGTTGAAAAATGTTCGTAGTAGGCCTTCCGAAATAAAATGAGTCTCTTTAATGTACTGAGATGATTGAGCTTTTTAACTAATCAAAACTCACAATTACAAGTGCTGTATATACAGCCTTCTCTTCCCATTTGTAAATACAGCTCACATCAAAATTATTCAACGGCATGTGAAACAAATATGCAAGATGCCACTGAACTAGTAACTTCATTTATAAATATAGAAGCTCAATGCAAATCCTTTACAAATATAGAAGCTCTTCTACAGGTCAAATATCAGGTCACACGAATTGTGCAAAAAATCCAGTAACTTCAATCCCCACGTGTAATGTCAGGTCAATTGCTCACGCCATTGGAAGTCTATAAAGAATGATTTCAAATCCCGTGCTCTCACTATATTAAGTAACTAGAGTTTCCCCACCAAAAAGACCATGTAGCAGCTCAAATTGATGCCACCGAATAAGCAGGTTCACTCAAAACAAATCAAATATTTTTAACAGAACATCATGAACTCTTTTCCTTTCCTAGAGACATTTTTTTGCCAACAAAATGCATGGAAAGGAAAAACTAATAACTATTGCCATAAAAGTTCCTCCTTTAAGCCATTGAAAGTCAATAAACGGTGAATTCAGATCCCGAGCTCTCACAATATTGAGTAACCAGAGTTGCCCCACCAAAATGACTATGTAGCAGCTCAAACCGAACAAGCAAGTTCACGGAATAGGGATCAGATATTTGTAACAGAACGTCATAACTCTTTCCCTTTCCTAGCTGTATTTTCTAGCCAACATAATGCATGGAAAAGAAAAACTAATAACTATTGCCATAAAGGTTCCTCATTTAAGCCTAACAAGACCTAGAATTTCAGTCAACAAGGGCATGGACCACAAGACATTCAATACAATTACTTGCAAGACTTCAAATCCTATTTGGTCATTTAATCTAGCACCTTAAATATTCCACCTAAAATTAACAATCAACAGTCCAAAGAAATTATATTCTAAATAAAACTTTTTGTTGTAAACACTTTACTTCTAACAAATCCACGTTGATCTGGACTTTTTTTTCCCCGTGAATATATGTGTCAGGTGGAGCATTCTATGGCATCAGATTAAATGAGATGAAAAATGAAAGTGAATGGTAAAAATTCAGAGGATATTTATCCGTCAGCCACTACCCATAGGCAATTACTCATTAAGTAAGCCCAGCAAATCGCATAATTCAAATTTTTTATTGACCAAAACATTATGAATGTGAAATATCCGCTGCATTAGTTTTATTTCCCTCACACTCCTTAAGTTAGCGATAAAATTAATCAATTTATTTCCTAATAATCAAATTTCCCTAAGTTATTCTATTTACTTAATTTTTACCATACAAACTAAACTGAAACCATCAAGTTTCACTCAAGAATGTGCAGTAAAATTAATTATGCGCTTTTTTAATTCTCTTCTAGTTTGTCGGCACTCAAGAAACTGTCAAAACCCATACAAACATGGAATAAATAGCAATGCGACATAAAAAGTGAAATGATTTCAATACCGATTTCACTCACTGACCCCATCAGATTAACTCGGAGGTGAGCACTGAGTTCGCTAAACAACTCGTACATCTGACCTAGATCAGCGGCGTTACCGTGAGAATATAGAACAGTCAACGACGCCATCGGATTCCTCACAAACACCGCCACTATCTCGTTCCCTCTCTTCGTGCAAAGCTTCAATACATCAGCATTTTCCTTCTCCACCACGTCAGTCATCCTCAGATTCCCCGTGCCCTCCTCCGCCGTCAGCCTATACGACGGGGGTGTCGGCGGGAAGAAAGCAAATTTCGCTGCCATCGACGATGTCACCGCCCCCATCCTCGAGCAGAGACTCGCTCTTAGTAGCTTCGAAAACAAAGAAATGTTTCCAGAAACAGATTATAGCTAGTAAATCTACACTAAAATGCTTTGATTTTCAAACCTCATGGCTAGGGTTTAGAGATTGTTTCAGAATTAGATCCGTGCTGCTGGATTTAAGCAAAGAAGAGGGAGAGCTTGCCGGCGACGAAAAGGAAGACGGCACGTGTGATTTAAAGCCGTGTAATTGGGCCCACATAATTAAAAAATTAAATGATAAAAAATTAAAACATTAAATATTAAAATAAATTATTAAAATATAAAATAAATTTTAAATTTTTTAAATTTTGATTATTAAATTTTAATTTATGAAATAATAAGAAATTTTCATTTACCGGAAAATCATAATATATTCCCACATAATTTTCTCTTTTTTAAAAAGTTATTTTTTTGACTTTTTTTAAAGACAGATAACGGCTCCTTTGGAATTATTATCCAAATGATTTTTAAATAAAAACGGTTATAAATTGAATCAATTATAATTCCTATAAAAAATATCAATGGATTTATAAATTACTTTTAAATATCTCAATAAATTTATCTAAATATTCAACAAAATAAAATTAACTAAAGCCTGTTCAAACCTGGTTCAAAAGGATCGGTCCAAATCATCGGCTCAATGGTTTGACTCATATCAACGAAAAATTCAGTCGTTCTAAAATAAAACGAGTCTAATATATAGGGTCCGATGCAACCATATAAATAATTATTTATCTTAAAATGATGAATTACATCGCCCCAACTGTAATATTGTCTGAGCCCAATGCCTAAAATGCTCTACTTAATAGCTGTTGACCCTTAAAAATATTTAAAATCGACAAAAACAGATATTGAATTTAATCCTAAAATGAGAGACGCCAAAGATTACGACTGGAGAACTACCTTGCTAGGACGTCGACCTCGAATGTCATATGAGTACATCTAGTGCTGATTTTTAGTATCTGAATATAGATCCGATATCTTATACTCTAGAAATATATTTAATTAAGATATGATAATGAATACATATGAAAATGTAACTTTTCACAAGTGTCCTTAGCTTATAAAAAGGATGATGAGTTGATGAGTTAAATTAGTAAGAAAGAAGAGGCATCAAGCTAGTAAGAAAATTTTTTCAAATATTTTACTAAATATTTACTCGTAGTCATCATCTCTAACCTCAAATATAACTCACATCTGGGAGCACTGTCTTATCTCCTCCACTAGAATTCAAGGTTAATTGCTGTCTTAATTTCCTTCAACAGATCGAGCAAAAATTAATTTTAGTATCAAAGGGATTTTTTCTGAATACAACCCTAATACCAGTAACCGAGCTTTATCTTATTTGTGGTGTGCAGTAAACCAATTAGCAACTTTGGATTTCAATCTATACGAGTCAAAATAGAACTCAAACCGAATTGTATTTTCATATAAGCGTTAAAATTAAAGGTACAAGTCATATAATTAAAAATAATAACTTATATAATAAGTAATAAATACTCCATTTATTTATTTCATTGGATAATAAGTATTAATATGGTTATACCTCATCATTCAATTAGTCAAGATAGAACTTAAATATATTTTCCATAAACATTTCACAATGCCTAATTTTTTAAAAAAATTAAAAAAATATCCCCTATTTTCTATTTTTATTATATTATTCTATTTTATATTTCAAAAATATCTCTAAGATTTTTGTTGATATTTTATATAAGAGTCTCTAAATATAAAATTTTTGGATTTCTTACTATCTATGTTTTTATCTTATAATTTTAAATATAATTAATTAATAAATTTTATAATAATTAGATATGATTAAAAAAATTAAGAATATTAGTTCATTTTCCTTTCTCACCTTGTGGGATTTAGATGACTTGCAATTATCACTATTATTAGTATGATTGATATCACTATCAACAATGTCTGTCATAGTAAATAGAATAGTCATGGATCGAGCAGGACAAGATTTTATTGGTATTGGGATCACATTTACCTAAGCTAATAAAAAAATATATTGATGAGTTTAGGGTTCTATTTCAAATTCAACCGGTCCAGTTGGGCTTGAATTTGATGAGAATCATCTATCTCGCTTGTATCCTTTTGTCAATAAATTGTACCTATCATTGGCTTGATGGCATTGTTGAAGAGTCAATATGTTACAAATTCGAACCTAAATGATCTAATTTTTTATTATTCACAAAGTTTAAAATCCCAAAACAATAATACAAATCCCAAATTCGAGCTTAATAAAATCAATAGACCATAAAATTTCATCATCCAATAATAATAAAAGACAAAATCAAAAATCTATCACCAAATCCCATCGAATAATTATCCAAATAATATATACATACGACCTACTCTATAATTGCCATAAGGAAAATAACAAATCATAATAAATATGACATATTCCAGCAACTAAACAATCCAACTGCTATCATATATAGAATCATAGGTTTATATCCAGTCGATTCCATATATCCAAAATACAGTTGACACAAACCCAAACCAAAACAAAGTTGAAACTCACCATAATGACACAAACCCAAATTGATCCAGCACTCGAGTGCGGACTCAAGTATCCCTCGAGCGCTACTGCTCAGTAAATGGCGTCACTCGGTGGCCCTTGGGGCCCCTTTTTGGCATTTCAAGCATTAGGCACACCTTAAGCAACGGTTCATTACTTCGATAATCTTTCAAATTTTTATAATATTTAATTCATTTCAATACTTTTGAAATACCTAAGATAATAATTATATTTAAAATAAATCAAATGGGAAGTCGGGTATTACATAAGACATAAGTCGAAAACAATTAGAATGGCATTTTGATATTAGATATTGATCTTATAATAGACAGCAAGCATTCCATGCCAAAACACAGTGTCGAAAATGTCAATTTGGGATAAGCACTAATTTGGTGCAGTAGCGACATTCAGCACGGATCACAAAATAGTTATACTAGTTGTTGGCCATTGAATACTCGACCGCTGACCCCCTTACATGCTCCAATGACTCTTTGATGGTGCCTATAAATTGGCATTTGTTTCCCCTATAGCAAATTGGTCACTTCATCTAGGCTTGAAACAATGGTCTCTTTATCCATTTCAAAAGAATAGGTAATTACATGTTCAATCTTTATAGGCTTTGAATTTAAGTTGACTTAAATATAGAATAAGTTTTTTTGAAAACAAAGTCCAAGATCCTTCATAATTATTATTTATAGTATGCAGGTCCATAAATCAGATTATTCAAATCAAATTTCTTCCATTAAACTTGGGTGGATTAAATCAATTTGGATGATTTGTACTATAAGTTTATTTTTTGAAAAACATTTATTTAATTTACAATATTATATATAAAGTCGAACACAATAAGTTATTATAACACAAAAACAATAGTAAAATTTAATCGTAGTTGAAATTTTAAAAAGATATATGGCAATTGAAGTGAAATTAAATAATAACAAGCATAAAATATAGCATTTTAAGTAAAAATTATCTTTAATTGTCTATCCTTTTTAGGATTAAGGAAAATTTTATCACTTAAATAGATGGAAAGTATTATTCTTTAAATTTAGACTGTTTTGCATTCAAATTAATGGCAATAATTTATCTATTTATAAAAAATTTTTAAAATTAGTTACTAAATTATAATTATTCACTTAAAAAAGACAATTTAATTCTAAAAAATAACCATCTCTATCTCTTTAAGAGATGAGAACCATTCATTTTATCCTTTTTATAAGTATATGTTAATTATGAATAATAATTACATAGACTAATGCGTCAATTGATAGGGATAGTTACACCGACAAGAACCCTAAAATAATACATCCGGCCCCAAGTTAACAGAACCACACACCAACATTATGAGACCAATAATACATCACCTGGCAGATCATTCTCTATTTTGGATAGGCCAAGGGATGCCCCACAATCAAAAGGACAACGAGTTAGCGGCTTCTATTTCATGTTGCAGTGTTCATAATTTTGTTAAAAAAGTCATTTTAATAGTGTTAGTGATATGTTTCCTTTGAGCAAAAGTCACATTTTTAATAATATATTTCTTCAACACCTTTCAAATAAAGTAAATCGTGGCTGTGTGGATAATTTCGGAAGCTCAATGCATGAGGTGCCTGCCTTTCCATTTGATGGACATATCAAATCTATGCCCCTTAAAAGATCATACCCAAAAAAAAAAAAAAAAATTAGGCCTCTAGAGGCTAAAAAGGCAACTTATACAATCATCTATCATCAAATGTTTAAAAGTTAAAACTGATATATATTATATTTGGGTAATATTATGAAATATCTGTTCAAATACTCTTAAATTTTATTTTAACATAGTATTTTATTTATTTATCTATTATTATATGAGTTAATTAGTGTGAATAGGTAGATAAAGTGCCATACTATTTAAAATATGTGAAAAAAAAATCTTAAAATATTTACTTTTTATAACCCAATTAACAAGAATTTTAAAAAAATATATTATTTATTTTCTCTTTTCCTATCTTTTCATCATTTTGATATTTCTTATCTTCCCCTTCTTCTGTCACACTCAAATGATTGGAGGCTTTTCATTTAAATGGAGCAAACAACAAAGGAATGGGATGAAGATTATTATAAAAGAGCCTCTCAACTACTAGCATGGAGTTAAATTTTGAGTATATAAATTTACTAATAAAATAAGATCGTGTAAGTTTATACACTTACATAGAGTATAAATCAGATCGGTAATCATAAATTTAATAATAATATTTTAAATTATTAGTTTTTACCCATTACACTAATTTTATGAATTTTCATAAAAATTTTCATAATTTCTATTATTTAATTATGCAATCAATACCTTCAACTCCTTTTTCTCTATATATTGATGGGGGAAATTAAAAAAAAAATGAAGATATGGAGAATATGGAAAACTAATTGAGTAACGACAGATTGGCCTATGCATGGAATGAAGATGAAGCAATCATGAAGTTGCTTTACAGATGGATTTCTCAATGTCATTTAACACCATACACAATCTTTTTTTTTTTTAAATAAAAAATAACAAATAATAAAAAAATTAAAAACTGGGTGACAACTAGAAATTTTGTTCTGAAATTTCCTCTCAATAATGCTATTGAGTTAAGACAAGTCACATTAAATAGGATACTGTATACCACCATGTATATAGACTTTAAAAAATAAGATTTATAAAATTAAGATTTAGAATAATAAAAATAAAATTAATATTAAAAACTATATTTACAAAATATATCATCTTAAATATATTTCTGAATATTTTAAAAACACAAACAAATAAACAAAGTTGTTCTGTTTTAGATCAGTTCTCAGTAGAACAAGGATTCAACTTATTATTTCATGGCTCGAAATTGGGTTTCAAAAGTGCATGGAGATGAGGAGGGAACTATATATATACATAATTAATTAATTAAGACTAAAGATTTTAATTGGGTCTTATATAAATATCTTAATTATATGAAGCCCTATAACTTATATACATATCATACCATATCATACATATGACCAAATCTTAGGGGTGGGATATTTCTCGACCGATTACATGAAATTACTGCCCTGACTTTATGGTTGAAAGTGGTATCAGAACCAAATTTTATAACATGCAAGAAGCGAAACTTTAACGAAATTTTAATATTTTGTTTATCTTATAAATAATACTATTTTTTTATTTTTATTTTGCCAAGGCTCTAAATACTTGCATAAAATTTTATGTTGACAATCACATTTGCTTATTTATCATTTCCTTTAAATTTGTGTAGTTGATTTTATGATTATTAAATATAAAGATGTTGTCTTACTCCAACAATATGTATATTGGCATGTTATATTCACTTGACATTATTATAGATTTATTACACTTAAAACTAAAATTTTACATTATACTTTAATTAACTCTAATGATCTCATTAGGTAGAAACCACCTGTATAAGTTATGTATCTCAAAATATTCTTTTGATAATGATTAATTTAATTAAATTGATAAATTTTTAAAATTAATTGAGATTTTTAAATAAATTATTTAAAGTGAAATAATTTAGATCGAGTAATGCTTGATCTACTCAGACCCATACTCATGTATATTTTGGATGCAAATGATGCATTTGATGGATACCTTTGGGAAGCTCATATACATTTTGAACAGAATATTCATAGTTAATATGTGCCCAATCAATACACGTACATATTTGAAATAGAATGTTAGTATCTAATATGCACCTGAGCAACGCTCATATGCATTATAGATTGTGCCTTAATGCCTGATCAGTACCTAATCAGTGTACATATGCTAGTTTTTTTTTATAAATAGGTCTCTTGGTCGATTTTGGATAATTTTGGCTGGAATTCTAAGGGATGAGAGAGAAAGAGAAAACAAAATGAGAGTGAAAGAAGGAGAATGAGAAATTGAAAGTAAAATCAAATATCTTTTGCTAGAAATCAAGGTAAATGAATTCAAACCCTTTTTCCTTTGTTGATATTCATTTTCGATCTCTTTAAATATTTACTATTTTAAATATTCATACATGTATTATTTCATACTTAAACTGATTATACTTTACATTCATATAATTTCACTATTATTTTATAAAACTTTTATCAAATACATGTCATGAATTGACGTACATCATGTTTAATTATTGAACTTCTATAGTAATATTCATACATGTCTTTAAATTTTATTAAGTACTATTGCATGTCTTCAATTTATAAGTGTATCCTTCTACATGTTTTGAATTATCATATAATTATTCATCTATGCTTTATATTTTTTAAAAAAATTAATAAAATTACTTGAATTATATTAATTTTTGATAATTTTTTGTGTATAGTATTTCTAAAATTTTACCATTCATATATTTAAACTATTACATATCATATATTTAAAAAACATGAAGAAAAATTTTATATAAGCTTTGATAAAAAAAAGTATTTTTAAATCGTATAAAATAAGTAAAAAATAATTATATTTAAATAGAGTTTTTTGTTTGATTAAGTATGGATCATATAAAGAATGAAAAGAATATATTCAATTATATCCCAATATATTATTAGTAAATTAAGAGATGAACCTATAATTTACAGGTCAGAAAAGTGACGTTCAACCATATGATTATATGTATACGGCCCACTTACAAATCTTGAAATAATATATGACTTTTGGTTATGTGAAAGTAATCATTTCATTACTTCTTTTGTGTACTCATTTGATTGAGTAGGTATTTTTCTCTCTTTTTCTCTTTTTTGGTGTGTCCCCTTCTTTGGGGGAGATGTTTGATTTATAAATAGAAGTACAATTTGACTAATTCACACCTAAGGTCGAGGCGTGTCTATGATGCCATTTTGGATCACTGGTGAGAGGTATTGCCAACAGTGTATAACAACTACCTCTATTTAATGATTGGATCACCTAATTTTCACATTCAGCATCGCTTCTGTCGCTTATTATGATCCTTTAATATTTGGATATTTAAACTTTATCTTTTTTGTTTAAGCGTTCATATATTGTCATCTGATGGATTCTACGATATTTTCTATTAGACCATCGATATTTGGAATTAAATTCAGCATTGGACCACTAATCTAAGTGAGCATTGGACGGGTCTATTTTCAGCTATACCATCAATAATTATTTATTTATTTTTCATTGAATTGTCCAAAATTTACATTTTGTAAAATTAGGGATTATGAGCATGGATAAATTTACATGGTTGGAAATAAGGCCCAGAGTAATATTATTTATATACACATTTGCACACCTCTTTATATTGAAATTATCAAAAATAGGTACGGTTCTCATTTTATTTTTTAGATTTAACTTTTACAAAAAAATGTAAAAATATATAATAATATATTTTAAATTTTTCATAATATAAATATTTTACTTAAATATTAATTAAACTATAGATATTAGATCCACTGAGACTGCGATAAAGAACAACAAGGATGGCTAGTCAAAGGACTAATTTTATTATTTATGGTTACTTGAGCACTAAGTAAAACAAATTAAAACGTGTGGCTTCATCCCCAAGTTTCCAGCCTTGACTATATAACTAGGCACACACACCCTCCAATGTAAGGTTATCCAAGTTAAACAGCTCTTTCGAGTTTGTTCCATTTTCTTTAGGCTCTTTCGAGTTTTCATCGCTTAAGTGCTCGGGTCGGGTTTCATCCTTCCAAGATGACTGAGGATAAGAAAGTGAGTCGATGCTCGATGTTGTTTAGGTCATTAATGGCTTGCTTTAATGCTTCTTCACCAACCTTAAAACCAGATGTTTTAGCCACCGCATCAGTTACCAAGCCGGAAGCTCTATTGGTTGCTGCTTCAAAGCATTTCTCAAGTGCTCACAAAGTGCGGTTCGGCGCGTAAGAGTTGACCCTAATCAAAAGTATGCAATTTGTTGGCTAAGGTATGGCATGGGCCATGGCGCCGATGCCAACTTTTATGTAGGGTTGATGAACCCAATAGTGGGCCCTGGTCATTTGATTAGGTCGATTCTAGTCGTAATAAGTTGTACTCTACATAAAATTGTCTAGTGGAGGATCTATTTTATGGTAATATCTTATGATTATTTAAAAAAATTTAAATATATCTATTTATTTAGTCTATTAAATTTATTTATTATTCTATTTGATCATTTATCTATCTATGATTAGTCTATTTTTCATTATCATTTTACCCAAAATTAGTAAAAACTATTTGCATGGTTTTAATTTGCATGGTCCGAACCGAACCAACCATAATCACAATAATATAAAGCCTTATATAACTAGATTTGCCGTGACCTAAATGAATTTATCTTTAAAAATAACTGAAAAGAGTCTAATCTTAAAAATTTTGAACCTGGAATTACAAAATCCTAAAATAACTTGATAAAACAAATAAATAAATAAATAAATTGAAGACCAAAAACCAAAAAATAAAACATAATTTTGTTTTAGATTAACCCTAACTCAAAATAATCCTACCCAAAAGTGAATTTGACACCCAAAATAAGACCCGAAATTGCCCAAACCGAAATACAATATCTCACATATCCATCAATAGAAGCAGACCGACACAGAAAGTAATATATCTTACTTTATGTTAGAATGGATGTCAATCTATAAAGGATCTCAAGCCAACAATTAAAGTAAACGGCTACAGATTTGATCTTTAACCCCGTACACTGGAACTACCTTTTTAGAAAGGGCTATATAATAGAATAGACTGTCTAATATTAGTTAAATAAAAAGGTAACTTCATATTTATAAGTGGGAAGCCTTCATTTTGCCTTCCAAGCACATTTTCAAGGACAAAATTATATGGATAGAGTTTGAGACTAATGTGTCTCAAGTCTTTCTTCAAAGTGAACAATGTCTTAAACCAAAATAAAACTAACCTCAAAACTCAACAAATAGACCAAACCAAAAATCATTCACCAAATGCCAATAGATAAAACACACAGTTGCTGTCAATTAACATTTGTGTTTTTCAGCTCCTTGTAATCCACTTCATACACCAAAACAACCCCCACAGTTCATCAAAAACTAGGGTTTCATAGCCCATAATCAAGAGCTTTGCTGTTCTCACCTTTATTACATATTACATAGGCTTATGAAATTTACACTTATGTTTCCAAAACAAAGCATTATTAGAATACTTTACTTGCAGATTGACCATTCTGCTTGGCTCAAAGCATCCAGCCGGGTATGAATCTGACAATTTGAGTGCCAGTAGCATGTCATCTAGTCCGAAATTTTCAAGATATACCTGCATCCCACATGCGATCAAATGAAAAAGTGATACAAATGGTATCAAAAGGCTCAAATGTCCATAAGCTGTGTTTTCAGATCCATTTATTTGAAATTTTACATGATGCAGAGTTCAATTTTTTTGGATTGATAGTGAAAAAAGTTGAGCAGATAAGTCTATCCTATAAAACCATGCATAAGTTTTTCACATCATATGAATTCTCAATCAATTCTTTCAAAGTCATTGGATAGAAGTTTTACAATACTCACTCTTTCATTTATGACTTAAAGCATCCACCCGGGTAGGAATCCGGCAACTTGAGTTTGAGTAGAAAGAGTCATCTGGTCCGAAACTTCAGGATTATAGCTGCGTCCGACATGCAATCAAACGAAGAAGCGATATGACTAGTATCAAAAGACTCATATTATCACTTGTTTTAGAATACATTAGAATTAGTGCTTGCTTAAGATTGCTAAAATACATTTATGGTCAATATAAAATTGGATAATTTAATTCAATATTATTAATTATGACTTAAATTTATTTTGTATGATCGATTCATTTAAAAGTTTAATCCAAAAAATTTATAATATGACTTAATGTAAATTTGGAATGAAGGTTAGTGGGGTGTTAGCTTACCACAATCTCATCCATAGTGGGTGTCGGGGCAAAGGGTCTTGCTGTATGGACAATCAAAATTTTCGACCCATCAACTTTACTACAAATATATATATATATATATATTTCATCATGGTTTGGTGAGATTTTCAGAAACTTATTTGTAAGTGTCTCCTTTTTTAAAGATATTTTAAAATTAGTGAAATATTTCCATGAATTTTTTTTATTTGAATTTTTTTGCATAAATTTAATATTTTATTATATGATTTTGTTTTTGTTAATATTTCAAATTCATAAACAAATGCTTAGTTATCCAAAAATTACCCAGTTTGCAACGAGGGATTGCATCCCAAAGGTTGGAAGAGCCCCTGGCATTGATCATGCTGTTGGCCGAATGGAACATTCTGCTCACTGCCTCCCCATGACTGGTGAAGATGATGTGCTGTGCTAATTTGTTCCAGCTGCAAAACAGTGGGAAAAATTACAGCCACATTGGATGAAGATGTTGTAGTCCTCTTGTATTTTTAATGGTAATAATTTTATTTTAATACTTTGAACATTTAATATTATAAGATGGGTTTAATCTGTATTAATGTCTTATCATAATTACAGTCATCTAAAATGGTAGGTTTGAATCCTCACTGGTGGGTGTACGAGTGAGGATAAAAAATGGGATGACTGTGGTAGGACTCTTGACCCACTGCGTCAAGATGAAAGGGAAAGTGATCGGCACTTGCCTAATGCATGCCAGAGAATGTTTAAATACTGTCGAATGTCTAATACATGACAGTATGATGGATATTTGTGTTACAAAAGATAAATAGAGTTTTTTTTGAAAAACTTATAAATATTTTTTAAAGTTATAACATCTCATTCATTAATTTATTTATGTGTAAACTCGTTAATATGGATTGATTGATGAAATGTCATATCGTCTAAAGATATCTAAAATGTCTCCTAACATCACAAAGCAAGAAAAGACACTTGTAATGGAAAACATGCTACTTTTTCGTTTGGATGCACAGTTGGCATTTCCAAAAGGCATAGCATCTTATTTAATCATTTATTTTTTTATGAACCTACTAATGCAAGTAAATGGCTGAGACCCCATGTCAACTAAAAATGTTTGTGGGTGTCTCCTAACGTTGTAAAAGGAGAAAAGACACAGGTGATGGAAAACATGATGGTGGAAGATAGAAAAGAATATCAAATGCTAATATTTATGGATGAAATTATCGTCATTGGTATCCATTTTAGCCATATCGATTAATGGGGTCATATCTGGCGCAAAATTTATTTGAAATTCGAAACCTTTTGGATAAACATAGGCTTATATCAGATGAACCAGCATATATCTAAATATCAGCCGATATATCATCATAACAATGATATGTTACAGCGAGAAATATCAGTATCGGAGACCTGATGCCGATATATCGGCCAATTTTTATGTATCGTTTAATATTGCATCGTATCCTAGGATTACAATAACCTTAACTATGGATGAAATTATCGATATCAGTATCAATTGTGGTCATAACGGTATTAGACATATTGTAAGAAAAAAATTTTCGAGAATTATAAATTGATTAGGATACATTAGCAGATATTTTGAATATCGGTCAATATATCATAATATATTATCAACATAGCAACATATTGCTATATTGTCACGGTACTAGGGGTCGATACAAATATATATTTGCCGATATTTGCATCTATGACCTTAATTGATGATATCAGATGCAAACACATGCTATGGTTATGTGCAAATTACCTCAACCATAAGTGCTTTATTAGCTTCGATCAATGCTTGTTCCTGTACTCCTACGACATCATGATAATATTAAAACCACATAGGATTCAAAATCAACAATGCAGAATAATAATAAGTTTAACATACCTTTCTTTGAAGATCAGTCAGTTGATCCAACATAGATTGAGTCTGCAGAGCAGATAAAAACAGCAAGAGGCAACAGCCTCAGATGGAAATTATGACAGATGAAGATCAACACGAACGTCAAGAATCACAGAAGAAACAACATCAAGTGGGAAGAAAAGGGGTCAAAAAGCTGTGTTTTTTACATACTGATGGCAATTTAAGTGAATTTTATCTCTTACTTATGCCACTGATAACATCAAAATGGGAGTACAGCCAAATTCATATAGTTGTAAAAATACGGAAGAGAGTGATAATCAAAGATTTCTGTATTTCTATGTATATATAACTATACAATAAGTCATCTTTGTTTATGAGGAGACAGACTAATTAGAAAATTTTATAATATTGATAACTATACAAATAATTTAAATTAGGATTTTATATAACATCCTACTAGAAATAATTCAACATAACCTCTAGCCAAATCTTCAAATTACCTGCCTAATGCGACTTGGGCATTTCAACCAGAGAAAATGCAATAATTTTGAAAAGAGTCAAGCCCAAGTCTCTTACTTGAGTCTGTTACACAGGTCAAGTTTTTGGGCAAGTTTCTTCACAGCGTAAACCTTAACAACAAACCGAGCTACTGGAATTCAATTTTAATAACTCGATTAACAGTTTACTGGGGTCCTGATCTTTACTTCTGAACTTTACTTTTAGCAAGCCAAGATCGAGACCGATTTCATTATTATTGGACTAATGACCCAAGCATCAGCAACACACTACTCATAACTGCTTAGCATGCTACATCGTTAGCTGCAAGAATTTAACAACACAATTCGTCAATCTGCTTATTTCTCTCCAAAGTGGTGATCTGATTTCTCTCCTGTAAATATTATGAAGAATATTGAGGCAGCCCACTTAGTTTCTCCATTTTTCCTGCATACTCAACAACAAAGACTAATATACCATAAATTACTTACTATAGAGCTTACCTTTGTGGACCTAATCTGCTTAAGAGAAGCCTCCAACTGATGTTCAAGCTGATCAAGTTCCTTCACATTCAGTGGCCCCAATTCTTCCCCAAGCAAGTTCCTATAGTGTAATGAACAAAATCTATGAATTTGATCAACTTGCTTCACTGTACAAATGGCTTTTCTATAGAATGAAAGCCCAGAAGCATAAAAATTTCGGCTTGAAGTTTTAAGTTTGTTCTCAGCAAACCAAGACAGCACAACCTAAACAGTAGAAACAGGTTAAAAAAAACCCATCGATCAAGGCCAGAGATAAATGCTAGTTCGTAGCGAACTCAAAAATAAAATACCTATAGAAGATAAATGACAGAATTATTTATAAGATAATTCGAACAATTAAAATATAGACCAAATGAGGCAATTAGTTGGATGAAAGAAAAAGAAGAGATAAATTTTAGAAAATTTGCGATAAGGTGATATAAAATAATATAAAATTATTTCTATTATTAAAAAATATTATACTAAATCAAATACAATATAAAATTATTGCAATAATGATCAAAAAATTATGAAAGACACGTACCTTTGAGTTCGCTGCAGAGCCTCGTACTTTGCTTTGAGTTTCATGTATTCCGTGTAGCTACTCTGTTGTGTCAAATTCAACTATATAACTACATAATCTAAATGTAACAAAGACACAGAACTTGAAGTTGGCCATGACAAGTACAAAGTCTATGAGTTTAAAAGAGATTTGTAAATGAAAACTGGTTGAGGCATTTCTACAAACAGATGGCCTGCATCAAGATAAACACAAATAATAACATCTCTAATGAGCTTGAAAGTATTATCAAAGGGCATACCTCAAGTTCCACGGATGGCTTGTCTGCTTGCATCCCACTATAACTGCATTTTTATATCTCTCAAGTGTGCTAAGTAGGCTGAAAGGGAAAAAAAAAATCGATTATTACTTATTTGATAATCGAAAATTTTGAAAAAAGAAAGAAAAATATAAATAAAATCATTTTTATGCGCTATCTTTTCATATCATCATTCTTTTTATGTTTTTCATATTACCTTTTGGTATTTTTATATTATTCCATGTTTTTATCTCTAAAAATAAATATAATTTTTTGTTTATGCTTTCAAGTAACCAAATAAAGAGAATATTTAAATAAAATATTTTTTTCAATTTTTTTGTTTTATATATATATATTTTTTCTTTTCATACAAATTTTTCTAGATTAATGATGATGCGTCCTAGATCCAGTTACTGATGGATTAGTGCACCGTTGAGTCTTCGAGTTGAGCAAGTAGGTCCGATTTCCGTCATTCTCAGCTTGGATTCTACATACCACAACTGAAAAACGAGATATCAGAGGATTGACGGAACCCGTTCCACGGTATATAATCTGACGTTCAAATCAGTAATCTTTTTTGAAAAATAAAAGATGTGGGAACAAAAACAGACGAGTGATGATATAAAGAAGAGGTTTTTGGAGTCTAACTCGAAGGCCACATTTTGCGTGAAATAGTTTTTGAGGCAGTGCGCTCATGGAGTGCGACTTTGATGTCATTGAGGCAAGCATTATGAGAGAGTTCTCAAGGGGATTTGAGGACAGAGCACGGATTCTAGGAATTCGAGGGCTAATTGTATGCGAATGCCAACGTCTGAGAGTTGGTATTGGCATTAGTGTAGGTGTTGTTGCGAACCTCTAAAATCTGTGCTCTATCCCCAAAGCCCCTTGAGATCTCCCTCATAATACTCGTCTTCGTGACATCAAAGCCGTTCCCCATGAGTGCAATGCTACCAAAACCGCTCCCGCCGAATACAATCTCCGAGTTAAACTCAAAAAATCTCTTCCTTGCATCATCCCTCATCTACTTTTGTTTGTGTATCTTTCATTTCCTGAGGAAGATTACTGACATGAGTATCAGAAAATATATTAGAAAGCGAGTCTTACAAATCTTTTGACCTTTCGTTTTTGAGTTGTGATGTGTAGAATCTAAACTAAAAAATACAAAAATTTCACCCACTTCTATTCAACTCGAACACCTAACAGCACCTTAATCAATCAACAATCGGATCTATGATGCATCATTTTGCGCTGTTTGTGAGAAGGCCAACGAAAAGCCTTACCACCATTTACACAAAAGCAGACATGGTCAACACCATAGCCCATACCAACGCTCCGGCTAAGGACGTCGTCCCCTATAGTGACGATCCCTCTACGAGTAGCCATGCGAAAGAGCAATTGGCACCGTTCATGTAGAGCTGGCCGACCGGGTGGATAATATATCCCAAATGCTCCAGACCATTTGCGCGTGCGCTAACATTGGTTGGTGGCTCCTTCATCCACCGCCTGTACTTTGGTGTTTAGACGTAGAAGCCAGAGGGACGCTTGAACGACCTCGCAGCCCTAGTGACGGGGTCCGATCCCATTTGTAGAGCCGACTTGGCCAAAAGACACCAGAAGAGAGCTTAGAGCGGCGAAACTCCCTTTACTCACGTGACGAGGAGAGGCCAGCGGCTCGAGAGGGGGCCTTATGCAATATCCAGTCGACTGTTGGCAGCAGTCGGCCAGCTTCACGTCGCTTACCAAACCACTCATAATTAAAGACCTACCTCAACGTAAAAAGAGTTGCAGACTTCCCTCGAGTAAAAAAACAAGTGAAAAGATCCAACGTGTTTTAATGAAGACTCTACCGGATGCTCTACAGAATTGAGACGATCGCCGCTCACAATAAAAATTTGGACACAACTACTCTCTCATAAGTTTAAGATGCCAGTCCTGAAACCATAATTTATCCACAACCAGATCTAGGATTCATCAAATGATAATCCTTTTATGTGAAAAAAAAAAGAAAAAAGAAAAGAAAAAGAAACACTAGTCTAAGAATTTGAGAAGCATGGTCTTCCCTCATTGTCTTATTGTCTCACACTGGCATAAACACAACTTTAAATTATGTTAAAAATTGAATAAAATTGTTTCTATAAATATTATTCAATACAAATTACCAAATATTCAATGTTATGCAAATGTTGGAAAAATCATAGTGATTAACAAAACAAGATACATATAAAATTGTTTAATGGGTAATAAGATTCAAAAAGATACTATGTGAGCTTTGCGATGTATTTTAAAGTGATTCGGTGACAAAGAGAGATATATTTATAATATTGAGAAGTGACAAAGAAGAGAGTTCATTGTAAGAAAAACAGAGGAAGATTGAAAAAGTTTAAAGAAAATTATCTAATATGATCTTAGATATTTAGAAGGGTATCTAAAAAAATGGTTAACCTTGAATATAAATATTAATCGATAAAGTTGAACTAAAAATTAAAATAATCAAATCATTTATTTTTTAGATTGTGCTACGGCAAATGATCAAACTGAAATTATAAAACCATAATCCTTATGAATTTATACTTGATGTAAATTTAAACCTCATAGTCTTTTATTTATTGATTATTAATTTTATAAAACCCTCTCTAAAATAAATCCATAAAGCTATGATGCCATAAATTTGAATCACACATTACGATAAATTGATAAGCGACAGGCAAGCAAATAACTCAATGACTTTCTACACTCATACTTATGAGCTCTTGATTATTAGACATCTTATTATTGTTGGATTATGAATCACTCTGATATAAGCCTTATACTCATTTGATATGTCAGTCGGTAACTCATACAATAACACATGTGTATTGTATTGATTTGAAAAAACTATAACATGACACTTGACGGATGTCTAACTTGCGCATGAGTTTCGATTCCAAATTAGATGACACTCGAAGAGTACCCGAGAGATACTCGAGTGACATTTTCAGATTGTCCAATGTGTTAGAGACATTTGTCTTATTGGCATATTTCGTGACCATATGTATCATTGTAATAATGTCGGGTTGTGGGTTGTCGGGTTAAAGTCCGTTCGGTCCGCTTTCAAGTCGCTCGAGCCCATCCATAGAACTAAAAAAAAAAACAAAATTTTTGATATCCACTTCTAGGTCGATGCTCGCCGGCCGCTCGCCGAAGCCCCGCTCGGCGGCAACCCAACGGGCAGAATTTTTAAACGCGTTTTTGGCTCCACTATAAATTGATACCTTAATCAAACCCTAATCGGCCTCTATGAAAATCTGGTGCCATTCTTGAGAAGAAAGCTTTACATGCTTCACTTGTTTTAGCTTCTCTTGAGAAATCCAAAAGACATTACTTTGAGCTTCATAATCTAAAGAGGTTTCTCATTTTTTCTTTCTCTTTTTCCATTCAAACCTTCATCCTTCCACCATTGTTGGAGACTTTGTTTCGTGAAGAAGGAGACTCGTTCGTGATTGGAAATTCAAGTGGTTCGAGGAAGATTAGCGTGAAGACCACCGGTAGCCTGGGCAAATCCAAGTGGTTCCTTGGTAGGGATCACGTGACGGGAGTAAGTCGGCTAGGAGCGCGTCGTTACCACCCCGTAAGTTGATTTTCATAGTGCATTGCTTCCCTGGCCCCGGAGTATTTTTCGATACCGTGGGTATCAGCCACTTCGTCACCAAAAAATTGAGTCTTTATTATTATTGCTCATTGTTGTTAATGTTGTGCATGCTTATTAGTTCGGTTACATCTAGAGTTAAATATCCCTTACGTGTATCGGATATTTAATTTATTTTTTGCCCAAATCGAAACACGTTAGCACCAAAAAAGTACTTTTTCAATTGGTATCAGAGACTTACCCCGATCCGCGACCCCCGATCTAGATGTACACGAGTGGATCGCTCTCCGTTCCTCCCTTCTTTGATGGGAGTAACTATACCTATTGGAAGGTCCGGATGAGAGCCTTCCTAAAATCTCTAGATGAGCGTGTTTGGGCACGTACCCAAGTTGGGTGGACTCCACCCACTAGTTCCTCGGGCAACGAACCAAAAGCCCTATCTTCATGGACCAAAGAGGAACTTGATGCATGTAATTGGAATAGTAAGGGGTTGCATGCTATTTTTATGGCTATGTCTCCCGATGAGTTTAAACGGATTTTAATGTGTGAGACTTCTAAAGATGCATGGGATATTCTTGAAATTACTCAGGAAGGCACGAAACTAGTGAAAAATTCAAAATTACAAATGCTCACCACTAGATTCGAAGAAATAAAAATGAAAGATGATGAGACCTTTGATGAGTTCTATGCTCAATTGAATGATATTGTAAATTCTTCATTTAATTTAGGAGAACGAATCCCGAAAAATAGGATTGTGAGAAAAGTCCTTCGATCTTTGCCTGAACATTTTAGACCTAAGGTCACGGCTATCGAAGAAAGCAAAGACCTTGATAAAATGAAGATTGAAGAACTTGTAGGATCCCTACAAACTTATGAGCTCACATTACCTCAATCAAAGAAACAAAAATCTATTGCCTTAAAATCTAGTAGGGAAGAGCGAAATCGGGACTCCGATGAAGAATCATGTAGCGATGATGATTTTGCATTATTTGTTAAGAATTTTAAAAAATTCTTAAAGAAAAATAACTCATCATGAGGCTGGATGTGGACCTAAAGCGATCACATAAATTTGAGAAGAATGGGGAGAGTAAGGACTCCAAATCGAAAACTATCCAAGGCGCCCAATGTCATGAGTGTAAAGGCTTTGGCCACTATCGGTCTGAATGCCCCAACCTTAAACGCCAACAAGGTCAAGCCTTTAAAGCTAATGTGACCCTAAGCGATGACGAAGAAGAAGATGGTGAAACATGTTCTGAAAATGGCCCTGTCAAGTACATGACCTTTATGACCACTATGTGTGACCACTCAGTAGATGACTTTAATCACTCTACTGACTCTGTGGATGAGTCTGAAGCTGAATCTGATGGTCTTCAAGAAGCATATGACAAACTGTTTAGGGTATGTTTGAAATTAAAGAAACAAAATAAAACCTTAAACAGTAGGGTCATTGAGTTGGAACAAGAAAAATTAGTCCATCAATCCGAGTTAGATTCTAAAACTCAAGAAATTGAGAATCTGAAAATTTCATTTGCTAAACAACTCACAACTTTAGAATCTGAACTTGAGGCCTCTCGAAAAGATTTGAAACAATTCTCAAATGGGTCAGCAAAACTTGATCATATGCTTGGGTTGGGTAAAAGTGGAGAAAATAAACATGGGTTGGGATATGATGAAAATATGTTCCGAAATGTCGTGAAACCCAAAACAATTTTTATCCCCTCCGCAAAAATGCCACACCAACACGCTAACACATCAAAAGTCGCTAAGCAAGGCTCGTCGTGTGGCTCCTAAATTTGTCCCAACTCATTTGCAAAATTTACCTAATCAAAAAATGATCAAGTCTTCTATCATTAAATCAAAGATCTATGGACCGTTCCACCGTTCCTAAGTTTGTACCTACTTGTCATGCGTGTGGTAAAGTTGGCGAGTCCTCGATGCTACACCGTGAATTCTTTGTACAACGAAAGAAAATGGCCAAGAGTGAATAAGCTCCTTGATCATATTAAAAAACTAAATGAACAAGTGAGATTAAAAAAAGTAAATTCGGGGAGAAGCATTTGGGTTAAGAAAAGTGAGCTAAAGGTAAATTCTGGTTGAATGGCTCATATAGTCTCTAAACAAGAGCAAATAAAAATAAAAATAAAAATTTTTTTTTAAAAAAAAGGGAAAAAGGAAGAAGCATGCTTTATCTTTGAAGCGCCAAAGACACAAACACAAAGACAAACCCTCACCCGTCTTGGCGCTCTGTCTTTCCTCTCTTCTTGCGTCCGTGCCCGTCGTTTCTCCTTCTCCTTTTCAGATTTTGAGATCTAACCTCCATCTTCTCGATTTTGTTCAGGTAAATTCCTTCACCTTCAACGATTTTAAATTATGGTGGTTTCGCCCAAAATTTGCCTCCTTTATGGGTAGCTGTCTTCACGGATCTCAATTTGCCTCCTCCTCCCTTCAAATCCACCGGTTTTTGCGTGGATTTGGTTTGTTGTCCCTGGATCCGTGATTCCTCGACCTACCCTTACCCGGCCGTTCATGGCGGCTCAACACAAATTACCAAATATTCAATGTTCCGTGCATCTTGCAAATGTTGGAAAAATCATAGTGATTAACTAACAAGATACATATATAATTATTTAACTTTAAAATAATATGTCATTCAAAAGTGATACTATGAGTAATCGCTTATTAGTCTCGGCGAGACTCTTTTTCAAACCCGCATGTATCTTAGCGGGAAAATCGACCCTTGACAAAGAGGTTGGGATATATTTATAATATTTGAATTTTATTCCAATAAGATGATAATTCTTTTTTCTAGAAGAGATTCATTACGGCTGATATCATTGCCCGCATTTTATATAAGCTCACCCTACTTACCTTTAATGAAACCTTCCTTCATGGTGCCCCTCTAGAGTGGAATGGAAGATTGACTTTCTAAAAGTTTAAAGAACTGTTCTCGGTCTCCCACTTCTCATCTCTTTCCGAGGAGAAGGCATTATTTCTATATGCTTTGTTAGTGGTGACCCTCCCATTTTTAGATATTTTAGAAAGGGCCAATCTATGCCTTAAAAATTGTCACCCATTCGCGGATTAACCTTGACCCCATATAAATATTAATAGGCCTCCTAAAGTTGACCATCTTCTAAAAATTAAAATAATCAAATCGCAATTATCGTTTGGATGAGCGGTTGGACACTCGGAGGCTGCATTACTTGCTCGTTTTGATCGTTTGGATGCGGTTGGACACCACAAATGGCACTCCACCTTAAATTGACAAAAAAATTATAAAACCGAGATAATCCCTATAAAGTTTGATTTGATGTTTTCTTTTTGGCACTTCCTTTGTGTTTGTTATTTATATTCTCTGGTTATTTGAAACCTCATAGTCTTTTCTACTTTTTGATTATCTATTATTGCTTATATTTTTGTTTTATAAAACCCTATCTAAAATAAATCCAGTTTTCATCCACATCGCCTCAAAGACTCTCCATAGATATTTACATTTTTTATGTATCTCTTTTGTATCAAAGGTTTTTTGTAAACATTTCGGTGGTGTCCGAACCCGTGATTCACATATTTTTACGATAAATTGCCAAAGGGGAGATTGTTAGAGACATTTGTCTTATTGGCGTGACCATAATCATTGTATTAATATCGGGTTGTGGGTTGACTTTCTACTCGAGCCCATCCATAGATTTATGATCTTGCTCTTGACTATTAGACATCTTATTATTGTTAAATTATGAATCATGGGTGAGAATTTTTAAAAACGCGTTTTTGGCTCCATATAAAGTTTTACGGCCTCTCTGAAAATTTGCTTGAGAAGAAAGCTTTACATATTGTTTTAGCTTTCTTGAGAAATCCAAAAGACATTACTTTGAGCTTCATAATCTAGGTTTCTCATTTTTTTTTCTTTCTCTTTTTCCATTCAAACCTTCATCCTTCCACCATTGTTGGAGACTTTGTTTGAAGAAGGAGACTCATGATTGAAAAAGTGGTTCGAGGAAGACATGACACGGTTCATGGCAAATCCAAGGAGTTCCTTGGTAGGGACTTGCGCATGAATTTCGATTCCAAGTTGATTTTTTAGATTGACACGTTGAAGCTCGGAGTGTTTTTCGATACCGTGGGTATCGAGTTTTCACTCGTCGCCAAAAAATTAGAGAGATACTCATTGTTGTTAATGTTGTGGCTTACATCTAAAGTCCCTTACGTTTCGGATATTTAATTTATTTTTTTCTTCCGCTATACTTTTAACGGGGTCAAAACACGTTGTCTTTTTCACAATGCTTTTAAATCTATTGCTACAAATATAGTATTTCAAATATATTTAATTTAGCTTTTCTAGTTGCATGATAATTATGTGTATATTTTTTGTGATAGTTATAAGATTACTTAGAAGTGATCTAATTTTTTTTTAAAAAAACTAATTGTTTGGGCTTAGTAGTCTAGTATTGGGCCGAGTTAATTGGGTGAACTTTAGTTTTTGGATAAGAACATTTAACATGGTTTTAGTGGGGGTATACTTTAGTGTTATGAAGTAAATTATTTATGAGTCAATTCTAATAGTAAAGTTTGTGGGACTCTTTTAGTTGATAAATTATTTTATAAATAAGAGTAACATTAATAAATTAATAACTAAAAATATAAGAATTCATTAATCAATCAACTTATCATACAATCCTAAAAATTAAGGTCAGTATTTTAGTAAAGAAGTATGAAATCCATGTTAGTAAACTAACTAATATCTCGGCTACTTGACTTACTTTAAGACAAGTTAGAATTTCAAATATTGTGTTAATAATACTTAGAAAATTCTGGTGGAAATTTTGGGGGATAAAATAGTGGAAAAAATAAGAGAATTTAGAAGTCAAATATTTAAGAAAATTGGAATTGGCTAACCAAATTGATTGCAAGAATTAAGCAAATATCGAATTAAAAGAACTAGGAGAGAATTAATCACTTAGCTAAGCCCTCTATAAATTACAAGACTAATTCTAAATAATGATTTGGAAACCCTAACAACATAAAAATCTTTACTTTTAGGAGGCTAATGTTGGGAATCATTGTGTTGTCTTTTAATCTATCACATTCATTTATCTAAAATCTTGAAGCCTCTCACTTTTTCACCATTTTGCCAATGCATCCAAGCGAGAACAGAGGAAGAGGGGGCAGCTGAGAAGAATCCAAGAAGAGGAGACTGAAAAATTATTACCAAAAAAAAAAAAAGACTAAGAGAAATGTTGGGAAAATAGTAATCCCACAAATATAAATGAATGGTGAAAGAAAAAGGGTTAACAAGAATACACAAGATTTTTACATGGTTCCTTCAATGTGAGGTACATTCATGATGGACCCATTTTATTATCTTCCTCAACATTACAAGTATTAGAAGAGACTCACAATTAAAAGCTCCAAAGGAAATTTACTTTTGTATTTAGTTGTAATGAAAGACAAATCTAAGCAATAACTTTTATAAAGAATTATTCATATAACAAAAAAATATCTATATAAATGGTTAACATTTTTCAAAACTTTGACTTCCAATAAATATATAAATTTGATCACCAATTTTTTATAAAGCTTGCATAGAAAAATGACAAATACAACTACTCAAATAAGCTCATTCAAAACTTGAAAGTTTTCAATGAGGTAGTAACTCAAATTCCCAATTTTCAAGTCTTAAGAGTTGCATCTATAATTTCCAAGTTGTGAAATTTGCATCCATAATCAAAAGGAAGGATGCACCAATAAGAGTGTATCTATCCAAGGCTATTTAACTTGTGATCTATTTTGATTTATTCTTTAATTTTAATATTGAATTATAACTTCATTAAAATAATTTTACAATCAATTTAAAAAATAATTATATAATATATATTTTAAAAAAATTTAAATTTGAAGAAGTAAGCCTATCTTACTTAAATATATTTGAGACAAAGTCACATGCTTAGTGCATGCCTACAGTGCCCTCATACATAGTTTAGATAAAATATTGGTGCCTAAATTACACTTAATGCAGGGCTCGTGTGCAATTGAAGCAGAATAACCCAATGTGCACCCATTGGATGCTCGTATACCAATTAGATTATAAAATTTTGCTTGCATGCACTGTTCATTATTTTTGGGAAGAAAAGTGAGAGAAAGGAGAAAAGAAAGGAGCAAAACAATTGGAAAAAGAAAGAAAAAAATGAAGATTTTAATATTTTTAAGAGTCATGTCTACTAGATTAGAGATTCAAAATAAATATGTTAAAACTCGATATTTAATCTATTTTAATATCATTCAATTTTTGCTTAAGTTTCTTTTTGTACATAAATATTATATTTTACTTTTCTATTTTGAATATTATTACATGTATATAATTTTTATCAAAAGTTTTAAAATTTTATTTAATGTTATCAAACATTTAATGATTTCATGTGTTTTAAATGGAATACGTAAATATTTGAATGTAATACATTCACATATTAAAATATTTACAAAAGAAAAGACATAAAACTTGTATATTTGACTTTACATGTGATATTCTATATAAATATTTCAAATCATACTCTATTTTATCTCTATATGAATTTATACTTTTTTACCGGGTAAAAATTTTAATTTATACTTTTTCTACAGTGAAGAAAAGTTTTACAATTTGTTATAGAATTTAAAATTTGATATTTTATTGAAAACCATTATAAAAAATTTAATATAAGTAATACATTCAAAATTTTTTAATATATTAGGCACACTTGAAAATTGTACTTATCCCCACGGGTGATAAAAGAAAATAACATTTAACCTCCTATTAAAAGAAATTTGTAAATAATTTATTTACGGATCTAAGTAGTAATGTTTTAATCTAACATTATCGAAACTATATATAACTATTCATCAAGATTAATCTTTTGATCATTGATTCTTAGTTTGGCATGTTTGAGATATCAAGATTTTACCTACATCTTGTTCAATATTTGAAATCATTTGACCATTGAGAATTGTAGATTTTGACTTATTCTTCTAAATTATCCAATATTAAATTGTGAACCTTTGGAATAAGTTAACATTTGATATTCAATGGTTTCATACAATTTAATATTATTTAATATTTATATAAATATTATAAATTTTTCATACTAAATTAAATTTGGACATTCATTATTGGATAATCAATATGTTAGAATATTAGACGTTTCAGATTTCACACATAATTTAGTATTTTTTGTTCCTTCCTTTTATTTTATAGACACATTTTATTATTTCACACACACATATACACTTCAAAACTTTATACTCATAATTTTATCTTACTTTTTAACTCTTTTATATTAGAGGATATTGGATATTTGTAAAATTTTATATAAAGAAATTTGAAGGCTTTTGTTATTATTTTGGCTTTTTTGCATGTAGTTGTCATTTGTATTTGAGATTTATGTTTGAAAATTGATAAATAATTTGATTATTATGGTTTTTTATATTTGAAATTTTTGTATTAGTTAGTTTTGCACAGGTTTTAGATTGTGATGATTTGGATTTTGTCGGCACTTTTCTTTATGGGTATTTGAGATATGAGCAAGTAAATATATTTTATTTTGGAGATAGGACAAGATTTATTCTGTTGGATCCTATATTTTGCCGAAATTGGTAATTATTTTGCTCTTTGGTCTTTGGGTTTTGGTCCGTCCATCTAGGTTTGGAAAATATTTAAAATTTTAATTATTTATAGATTATTATTTAGACTTTTTATTTATTTGATTAATATCTACTTAAACTGAAGAAATGACATTTCCTCTTATTAGTCTATCAACTCCAACGAAAGAATTCATAGATTTATTATAGAATAATGTTATAGGCTTAGTAGAATAATTTTTATGTACAAATTATTCATAATAAGCATGATATTTGAGTGACATTCAAACTCGCATTCAAATGCCACTACCTTATAGTCAAAACATTTAAATATCGTTCAAACATTTGGCCATTTTGCTATATATATGTGTGCATGTGTGTGTTTTACCTATGAATTTCAGTATGATATATGAATTTCTTCTCAAAGTTATACTGATATTAGATTTACTATTCGGTTGTATAGATTTGTATGGATGCACATTTGTGTTTATATGTATATATAGATTTGACATAGAGTTTTATGACTGGCATTTGAATGTCATTTGAGAGCACATTTGAACACCAAATAGTGCTTGACTTATTTTCATGGATCTGAAGGATCCAACTGATTTCTTAATAGGTCAGTTATATTTTTAGTAATATGATGTGCATCAAATATATTATGTAATAGTTTAGACTTGGATTCCTGGTAAGTATATTATGTAATAATGTAGATGTTGCAAATCTGATGAATGAGGCGACATCAAAAGACAAGAATTAGTTGTAAAAAATAATAATTTGATATATCTAAGTTATCCGAACAATTTTTCTTAAAAATTGACTAAATGAACAGATATTATGAGACTCATAGTGATAGAAATAATAATTTAGTTGAGAAATTAGATTCAATTTTCTTGTAGATTTAGGCCTGATATGGGATGGTGGCTAGACTACCATTCGAATGACAGTTTTGATGTTCGAACACTAGAGAAGCAGATTCCAAATTTTAAGTTAAATAATTGGTTTTAATGTCTAGGATGGAGATTCTAGATTAATGTAAAGTTTTGGGGGACATTTGTGGACCTTAGTGACAGAAGACTATTAAGACTCGGACCGCTTATCCAACTGTTTGACTTTCAAATTATCATGGCCAATCCAAGCACCACTTGAATAGAAGATATCTTCATAATTGGGGCAAAAATTTCATTAAAATCAACACCCTTCCACTAATTGAAGTATTTCACGACTAACCTTATACATCGGTTGTGGGCTATTCTTATCAACCTTCAAGTAGAAGACCCACTTGTTATTCAATACTTGCTTTCCTTTCGACAATTTTATCAAGTCGAATGTGTGATTTTGTTGCAGTGATTTCATTCCATCTTTTATGACTTTCATCCACTCTACTTTGTACTCATTCTCTATAACTTCTTCAAAACTTTCAGGACTCCCTCCATCGATAAGTAACACATGTTCATTAGCCGAAAGATGAATAGAAAGTCTTCAATCTCTTGTGGATCATCGAAGTGGAATGGCCTTGATGAGTTCAGCAATATCATGAGGAACAACATCATCCTCATCATCGGGAATAGGAGCCCATGATCTTCTTCCTCTTCGACATTGCTTTGATCACCGTCTTTATTACGGACAGACATCGATATCAAGTATTCAAGATTTGTATTATCTCGTCCTCAACAAATGCCACATCCCTTGATCAAACAAATTTCTTCTTAATCAAATCGTAGAACCGTTAACCTAGATCATCATTCTCATAGTAAAAAAAAATGTATTATCTTATCTTCAACTCTAAATTGGTCCTCTCATTCTTTGTGACGTGAACAAAGACTTTACACTTGAATATACGTAGGTGGTCATAGGATACTTCATTGTTGAACCACACCTTCTTTGAAATTTCTTCATTTAGTGAATCACTTGATAATAGGTTGATACCATAAGCCACGGTGTTCAAAGCTTCCCTCCAAAATGAATCGAGGAGCTTCACCTTCGAAAGTATACAACGAACTCTCTCTATCAACGTCTAATTCATCCGTTTGGCCATACCATTTAGTTGTAGTATTTTCAGTGGAGTTCTTACCGCCATTGTCACTTTGAATGCACTTCAGCCTCTTCTCTGTTTGCCTCTCAATCAAGACATTAAATTGTTTGAAGATGTCAAAATCTTAATCTTTTGGCTTCGACATATACACCCATAAATTTCTTAAATAGTCACCAATAAATGTAATAAAATAAATTGTTTCTTCGATTGTCTTCACATTGAGAGGGCCACATATGTCAATGTGGAACAACTCAGGAATATCAGCCTCTTTGTGGAAAAATTTCTATGGAATAAACTCATCGTTATTTTCCTACTATACAATGATGACAAGTCTTCAATTTTGCTTCCTTCACAACCTGAATGCGGTCCTTCTTGACTAAGCCATTCAGCCCATTCTCACTCATATGGCTCAGCTGTCAGTGTCACAAATCAAAAAGCACCTCACTTCTTTCAATATGCACATCTCCAACTACAATTGAAGCTTGTAACACATACGAATTAAAAACTTTCTTTTCTCGATGTACTATTACAGATCCTCTAATCAATTTTCCGAAACAATATGCACATCACCCACAAGTGTTGCAAAATCCTTCATCGTCAAGCTTCCCCGCAAAAACTAGATTCAGCTGAATATTCGGGACGTGTCGTACGTCCCTCTATAGCAACTTTGTTCCATTATTGGTGATGAGGCACATGTTACCACAACTAACAATTTGGGATTACCTTCATTACCTATCTACAACATTTTAAAATCATTGGGAGTATAAAATGTGAAGAATTTTCTTTGTGACGTCACGTAAAGTGATGCACCGCTATCCACCACCCAATTCGTCATAATTAACCAAATTGATCACCTTATCCTCTTTACACACCAACTAAAGGTCACCCTTGGTAATAACCAAGGCTCTCTCCTCGTCTCGGGCTTTGTCGACATTCTTCTCTTTGCCATTTGCATTCTCGTACTTTCACTTGTAAAAATATTTCTTAATATATCCCTTCTTCCCATGGTGGTAGCACTTGTGATTTTAATATCTCAACCAGGACTTCAAATCTTCTCACCAGATTTAGGACCACATCCTTTATTCCTTCCTCGTAACTCAGAAATTAGCACTTTGGAATGCAAAAAAGAAGGGCCCTATGATCGATGTATCATCTTCTCATTTAATATGACTCCATTTACTATTTTAAGAGTCACCACATCATTTGAAATGGTATTGATAATGGTAATTCTATCACCTCTCAAGAGTCCGGTAAGGTTGTCGACAACCTTAAGCCTTGTAGCTCATCATTGAATTTGATATCCATACCATTCAACTAATCCACTCATCCTTAAAACTTATTCAAGTGATTAGCAAAAGACATGCCCTCCTTATACCTCATTTGCATAAGTTTCATGAAATGATACAATTTCTTATTACCGATTTTTGAAACATAAAACGTCTCAAGCTTCTACCATAATGTCTTTGTGTTCATTTCATTTGAATGTGATTGTATACATTATCGTCCATAAATTGTTGAATGTAATTATAAACTTGTTTATATTTAAAAGCTCATTCCTCTTGAATTTTAACTTGGACTTTCGCATAACAAATGCCAAAAGATGCATTATTTTTACAAATAATAAATTTTCATCTTACTACTCCAAATATTGTAATTTATGCCATTCGAATAAGCTATTTTGTTTCCAAACTCAAATGATTCAAATAAGGCTCAATACACAATATAAATAACCGTATATCTAATACCACTTGTTAAGATTTGGACCACTTATTTGGATTGTGAGAAAATAAATAATAATTGATAATAAATACACAATAATCACCAATAATAAAACAAGACGCAAGTATTGATGAGTTGAGAAAAAAGAAGAGAAAGAGAGAAAAAATAGAAGAGAAATATTCAAATATCTGGTAGAAGTTTTGAATCATATTCTAGACTTCATTAACTTTAGGTTTACTAATTTTAGAGTTGAGAAGAATGTCTTACCAGTTATATTTTTTCTATTTTATTTTTTACTTAATATTACTCGATCTATTTATTATAAGATATATAATACTTATATTTATGAGGTTTGTATAATCAAACTAATTTTATAGTTAAAATATTTTAAACGTATTGTTCCGTAATTTTTTTCTTTCATTCTAAAGAGAGTTTTTGGGTAAAAATCATATATTCTTTTATTATTGGTATTGTTATATACTTGTTGTAAATTATTATTTGTTTCTTCGCAATTCAAATAAGCGGTCATGATCTCAATAAAAACCACATGGGTACTTAGGTACTTATATTAATTATTCAATCTTCTTATTCACTTCATTTGTTAGCATTGCCCTTTGATTCGTATGAGTATTTTTTTTTAGCACTTATGACTAAATAAATGAAAATGTACAAAAAATCCTAAAATATCAATGATTGACACTCCGTGAGACCCTTACGTGATTTACACTTTTTTAATACCTACTCTAATTTCGGTGGTAGAATGTTATGAATATTTTATATTGGTATATTTTATAACTAAAAATAGGTAGTCTAAAGGATTATCAAGTATCAATAAAGACAAACACCGGATACATGCTAATTCTAGGTAAATGTATCCTTTCCTAAGTTACATGCCTGATCTAGGGCTAATCTACAAATAAATGTATTTTATCCATAATACTTGTGCTTAATAGTACCTGATCAACAAATGGGCACATTTTACTTAGAATACTTGTACATGATTAGCACATTTTACACAAAATCCTCTCGTCCGATAAGCGCCCAAGTGACACATATGAATTGGCGTGCAACCTTCACACTCTTGCCTTTGTACCTAATACACACCCATACAATACACATATATTGAGATACTTTTCTCTAAATGATCGCATATTTTTGACATAATTTTTAATTTTCTCTCTATATACATTTATTCTTCTAATTAAAGACACATTGATATAGAAAGAAAAATGGCTGCAATCCTAACACTTATTAAAAGCCATTCATTACTTGAGAAAACCAAAGCTATTTTATTGATATTGATTTGTCAAGGTTTTTTACCTGATCATTACCTCCATTACTTACACACTTGTTTCATCGTATAAACTTTCGTCAGTATATTAGTTGTATGGGTACTAAGATCTAGTATTATGTAAACATTCACAATTAAGTGAAGTAAGTTTGATAAAAAAAAAAAATTGTCCGGTTCCTCTACAATGACCAAATATAATAAGTTTTTTAACAAAAGTTACCAATTAAAGGTAAGTCGGTTAAGATTTAGTATATTTATATCATCCAATTATAAGTTGACTTTTATAATGCATTGTTTTCATTTGTTAGAAAAATTTATAATATTTTACTCAATAACTATTAATTATTAATATTTTTATTTGTCAATAACATCTGTAAGTTTTTTCTTATTATTATTACGAATTCATTTTGTGATATTTTTTTATGAAAGTTAAATTTGATTTATATTTAGAAAATAATATATATTATGTGTATTATTTATTCATACATACTTTACTTTTACTATTTCTATAGGATATAAATGAATCGTTGCTAGGAATCCCCTAATCTTTGAATTGACATTAAAGAACTACTTCGATGATTGACCCTAATAACTAATTACACTTGAGTCATTCTTTGTCCATTTATCCTTATTTCGATAAGAGTAATTCTACTTGTCTTTACGGACTAAGAAGGAATTAGGTGCGTATAATTAGAATAGTAAGTATTTATATGCTATTTTCATTGCTATTTTTTCCGAAAAAAGTTTAAATGTGTCACCATGTATAAAACTTCAAAGAAAGCATCAAATATTGCATAAATAAGTCATGAAGGTACCAAAATAGTTAAAAAAATTAAAATTATAAATACTTACTACTAAATGTTAAGAAATTAGAATGGTAGAAGATAAAAATTTTAATAAATTCTATACTAAATTAAATGACATTGTTAAATCCACATTCAATCTTGGTGAGTAAATTCCTAAAAATCATATTATTTATAAAATTATGAAATTTCTTTCAGAATAATTTAGATTTAAAGTTACAACCATAAAAGAGAGTATAATTATTGGCAAAGAAAAAAATTAGAGGACTTATGGGCTCATTACAAACCTATAACATATGCAACCTTAATTAGACCAAAAATTCCATCATCCGATAATCTGTTAAATAAGAAATAGATGATAGATTTGATGAAGAATCACTAGGGATGAAAAGAAGACTTTATCTGTAAATAAGAAATAGATAATAAATCTGAGAAAGAATAATAAAAATTCTAATAAATAAAAAAACTTACCTTCAAAGTAGTGACAAGAAATATAAAAGAGAAGTTAAAGAGTACAAAAATATAAAATTTTAAGAAGTGCGATGTTACGAATGTTATGACTTTGGTCATATTTAAACTAAATGTTTTAATTTTAAATGCCAAAAATAAAAAATTATAAATATTATTCTGAGTGATGATAAAAAGGTTAGAATAACAATGAAAGACCTATAAAAGTGAGGTCAATTTCATGCCATTTATGAATTCTATTAGTAGGGATGAAGAAAATATGGGAGATAAACTAGAACAATCAAATGACTCTAAACATGAGTCAGAATATAATTTTTAAGACTTTTAAGAAGCCTATATAAATTATTTACAAAATGCTTACCATAAAAAAAAACTATTAAGTCCCTTAATAAAAATTATTTGAATCTAAAAAAGTGAAAATGACTATTCAAACCAAACTAGACCTTAATTGCAACAAATATCAAAATCTTGAAAAATCATTAAATTAACAAATTAAGACCTTTGAAATGGACCACAAAAAAGTAAAAAGTAATCTTAAAATATATTTTAGAGAAATTTAAAAAAAAAAAACTTGATAAAATTATCTAAAAATAAAAAAAGCATTGGTTTTATCAAAGACATGTAAAAGTCTATATTAACTCAAAAATTATCTTTATTATAGCTACTTTGATTCCTAAGAAGAATACTATTAAAGGTAACAACTATCAAATGATATAATTGGGAAGATAATTTTTGAAAGCTACTTAAGGAGTTAATCTAATGTATCTCATTCTATCTCCAGATTTATTCTCAAATATCATTGATGCAAACAAATTTGTCATATACGCCCACACTATTATACAACTCATAATTTAAATGATCACAAATAAAGTAAAAAGATTAAATATGTTGTCAATCAAATTATATATTTGAATAAATAAATTACCACATTGATTAAGAAAGCTGACTTTGAAAATGCAGTCTTGATCAAATAGAGTGATTTCGCAAACCAAGAAGCAACATTGCCTGTAAAATAATTTATTATGATATATGAAAACAAAAAATAAATAAGTAAAAAACAAATTAAAAATAAAATATTTCATTTTTACTCCCATGTACCGCTCGTGCATTACTTCTCATTTGCCCCTGGCGCCTCCCACACACCTAATGCACTGCTTACTATGCAGTGCACCTACTTTGCACATCTCATCCGCTCACGAGTAGATACTTCAAAAACATTAACACCTAAAGACCGCCTTTATCCTGCTTGAGCACCTTTCTCTTCCTTAGGCGCCGTTTCTCCTAGTTGCAACACCCAGAGCGTGCCCAATGCGTGCTCATATGCTAATCTATAGTGTCCTTATTTCTTCTTATGTTATTCATGTGCTGACTCTACTTTTACCTTTTGTCCTCCAATTTGCTCTCGTCTCTCTCATAACCCTCTCTTTCTATCTTCATTTTTCCTAAATCTACTCATTTCTTCCAAATTTAAAGAGAATCGAAGTTATGTTATCTCCTTCTCTCTCCTTCCCTTCAAATTATTGGGTCTTCCATCTATAAAGTTAGCTACGCCCCACCATGGTAGTGGTTTTTCTATTTTTTATAGTAAGATCTCTCATACTAGTAACCAAATCTTGTTGATTTTTATTGGAGTTTAAAAATTTTTGTTATAAATTTAAACATTCTATGGGTGTATAGTTTTGGGTGATCCATTTTAAAACTCACCCATGTTTTGAAGTTGGCTAGGCCTCACTATGGTAGTGGTGATTTATCTTTTGTAGTAAGATTTCTCATACTAGTAACCAAATCTTGTTGATTTTTTTTTAAGTTTAAAAGATTTGGTTAATAGATTTGAATATTCTAAAAGTGAATAATTTTGGATAATTCATTTTAAAACTCACTTGTGTTTTGATCATCCCTTTTTTAAATTTGGTTCTTAATTGGGGTTTATAAGAGTTACTCCCATGCAACTTTGGCTTCATTGGTTGGAGCCTCGATTTATGTTCTTTATTTATATTGCGTTGGATGTGTAATTTTTACGAATAAATCTTCTTATTTTGTTTTTAAATGGCCACTTCTAAGAAAATTGTCGGAAAGCATTCTTGAAGTGGCCCATCCACTGAATTCACTTGCTGTGTCATTGTCGCTGCAAAAGGTCCCTTCTATAGACAAATGAGCCACCATTAGCTCACTTTAGAATGAGCAGTCAATCTCATTTTTCTTGATCATCCATCTCTTCCATTTTTGTTAACTGGTACTTAAAACTGGTCCTCACAAACTTGTCTCTCCATCGGTCCTCATTATCCAAAACTTTTTATGCAAACATGAAGAATATTGATAAAGTACCAAACTCTTTTCCTACCTATTTAAGGGAGCATACTATTGGGATTACTCTAAAGGCAATTGCGAACACCTTATATCTCCCTTTAATGTCCTTTTCAGACTATCCCTATTAGTTTTATGATATGCCTCTATTTGACGATATCACCTACTTTTTACATGATACTCCTATGACTTAACATGAAAAATCTTTTAAAATAAAGTATTTCACTCCCCTCCAGTTTATTATATATTAGATCATATTTATCAAAATTTTTCTTATAACACATTGTCTCATTACCTCTCAACAAAACTTTATTCCTCTATGCTCTCTTCATTGGATGATCGATCGATCTTCCATTATACCTTTACTCAAACATGATTTTTGTATTTGTTGGCAAGACGAACTATGACCTCCACATAGTTGTTTTATTTAATGGCTAATTATAGGTTTGGGGGTCTCATTTTCAGATTTGCCTCATATCCTTTTAGATAAACCCATCGATCACACGACCGCTAAATAGAGCCAAGCTCATACTTGCCAGCACTACCCTAATTGTCATGATCCTGTGGATGAGGTTCCAAGCACTAACTCATCTCAATTTGCTCGTGGCTCCTCCTTGCCACGCCCATCCTCCTCGTCTACATGTTGAGTTATTATGGGTCATCTCTTTAGGTTGCTCAATTAGCTTGCCACCATGAATGCAGTTATATCTCGGATTGCTGCAAATCAAGGTTGCTTAGAATCTTATGTCCTAGAAGGATTTGGGCATATTGACGCCTATATTGACCACCTCAACAATCGGGAAGCCCATGTGAAGAAGAGCTTGGACCATATTTTTAATGAGCAATGCTCCATGAGGAGAAGTGACCATGCCTGGTTTTTTTTTTTTTGTTTTGGTTTGAGTTGGATTGCTAGCTGTGTATCTAAATTTGTATACTTCAAAATTCTTATATATTAATGCCTCTTGACAAAACTGCAATATGACTATTCTTTATTTCTGTATATATTTTCTAAATTTACACTAACAATTCCTAGTGGGATTTTGGGACGGAGATGAGACAAGATCCTTAATATTTAGAACATGTTTAGACCTTATGATATTTATTAGAAACCATTAAAATTTGATGGACATCCTTTGAGAGATCGTGAACGTTTATCAAATTGACATTGTAAATGTCATTATTAATGTTGTTTATTGAGTTATTTTTATTGACCTATTTAGTGATATCAATTATTTTTCTTGCCTAATTGTTATCCAAAAATAATTATTTTTTTTATATATATTATATCTTATCTTATAATTAAAAATAAATTGATGATGAAGTTCCTTAGAATATTTGATTTTCATTGTTGTTTACTTTGGTCATAGTTATTTGATGATCATAGTTAATAACAATAGCTAATTCTAAAAATGGAGGGAGAGCTATAGACTTTGCATTCTAGAGAGTCTAGCTGAAAATATTTTTCCTATGAGATAGATTTAAATACTATTTATTTTTATTGTTTTGCTTTCAAAGCTATATATATATTTTTTTTTGTTGGGCTTTTGATGCATCTTGATTGTTTATCTGAACAATCTTGATTGTTTATCTTAATTATTTATCTAAAAAGTCTTAATTTATCATTTACATTTTAAAATGAATAATATTTCTGAGATTAATGATTTTTTTATATAGTCAAATCCGAACAATGGTCCAAGGCCAAGTCCAAATCACCGTAATAAACCTCGGCTTAGGATGTGTGACCATCTTGTCCTCCGTACGTTGATCCACCGCCCCTAATGGATCCATATTTGCCAAGAAACCGTTTAAAATATCGTGATAGAGATGATCAAAATCAGGCCCCATTAGACCAAGATAATTATTTTGATCTAAAATCTTAATCATGAAACACTCATTGTTGAATAAGAATGAAATACAATATATTTTTATTTTTAAAAATAATATTTAATCAGAAAATTATTATTTATATAAAAGTAACAAAAAATGAAAACAAATGCTTGAAAAACGCAAATTTTGATTTTTCACATAAAATTTACACCCAAAAAATACATTTATTAAAAATTATCATTTATATAAAATTTTAAAATTTTTATTTCCACAGAAAAAAAAAATATGTAAAAAAATGAAACTTCAGCTATAAAATTAACCTGAAATTTTGTCCAGTGTGTTCCTCAAACCTCTGCAATTTCTCTACAATTCAAGAGCAACTTATGCACCGCTAGCACACCAGCATCTGTGTCGGCGGCGGCGGCGAATTGCCGATGAGGCGGCTGCCATCGTCGTCGTCGTCGTAGATCGAGAGATGCAAACACCGTAAATCGGCAGTTGCATTCAGAAACAATTTTGTCATCGTATGAATTCAAAATTGAATTTTGAGATCCAGAAATTCAAAAAGAAAATCCGTATTCGGTTGGGGTAGATATGAAGAGTGACATATAAAGCTTACGCCATTGGAATGCCTAACGATCTTGGTTCTTTTTTCTAGAGCCACCCGAAGTTGTCAATTGCTCCTCTTGTTTGCGAACGCCGTGAGATCTCTGCAATTTATTCAACGGCGGTGATTCTTGCACCACCGTCCGCCCTTTCACACCTCCTCTAGCGATTGCATCGGAATGACTTTGCAGACGAGGAAGAATGATTGGCTGTGCACAGTTGCTTTAGAAGAGGAAGAAGAGATTCTCTAATTCAGCTGGTGTTTGGATTTTTCTTAATTTCTGGTATATTATACTAAATTGTGAGTAAAATGTTTTTACCAACTGTATCCTTAATTTTCACTCAAAAAGGATGGAAAGACATATCCAGTACATTTTAGCCCCTATTTTTTAATAAATAATTATAATTTAATTATTTAAAAAATTAATTAAAATTAATTATTTAAAATTAATTAAATTATCATCGCCCACTTAAAAATAAATAATCAAGATAAAAAAAATAAGTATTTTTATCTTTTTAAGAGATAAAACCCTCTTTTTAAAAAATAAAGCCTCTCCCATTAGGCTTTTTTCTAAATAATGAGAGAAAAATACACTAATTTGGAAGCACTTGCTAAAATCTATGAAAGATGAAGATTTTAAAATCCTAAACCTATTGTAATAGGTTAAAACCACACTAGCCAAAACAGTAGGGAATCTATCTTTATCAAGTTTGAAACTTTATTGATATGTCATCATACAAAAACCTAATCCTTTATATAAATGAGTGATTATAAAACTCAAACTTATATCAAATACAAATTTATAGGGATCAAATATTAGATGAGTTATCCTCAAATCTAAAAATAAAGTATGACAAATTTGATATTTTTACCCAATTTTTTATTAAACAGATTGTTGATATTGTGCTAATATTGTGATAATATCAGTCATTTTGGTAAATTTTATGTAATTTTTAATGTATGAGTAGCAATATACTCTTTATGATTACTATCATCCATATAACTTATAATGCCTTATGTATTGAATTGATTTACTGCATTGGTTGGAAAATCATATTACATTTACCTTGCTAGTCTCAATCTCTGCAATTGATTATTCAATGCTACGAAATACTTGTGAAACTAATGATCTAAAGATGATCTCTAATCAAATATTAAAACTTGTTATAAAATGTTGGTGACAAAAAAAAAAAAAACTAAAAACCCAGTTGAAAATAACTAAAGACTAGTAATTTAAACTCATAGAATTTGGCTTTTTGGTATGATAGGTAATTGTTTCTTTTATATATTAGTTTAGACAACAACTGAGGCAGGGTGTAGAAATAAGACAGAGATGAGCAAAAGTTGTAATGCTCTTCCCCACTTATGAGAATCAAACTTATTATATTGACAATTATTCAATGGACAATTTTTAATAATCCTTTGAATATCTCGGCCCCAAAATAAAGTGTTCTATGTAAATTCATAATCAAGGCCTCCCCATGAAAATTGAGCCAATGTACCCACAGCTCTTGAGTATTTAGAAAGCTTATATCTAGCATTCAAACCATCCGTCTCAATTAAATTTTAACATGCTTTCTTCTAAGTTTTGTATTAAATATACAAGTATTTGGAAGATTGTGTGTTGTTTGTGCAAGATTTGTTCTAGCAAAATTATTTGCAAAAACTTAAATAAAAAAGTCATAAGTTGGCAGCTTAAGTGTTAGGACTAAAATTATTTCCAATTAGCTATCTACAAAAAGACTATAAACTGGTCATTTAAGCATCAGAATTAAGAATAATTTTCTGTGGTGACTACGAGATAGCTCCAAGCTAGCTGCTCTAGTAGTCACACAAGATGTAAGTGATCCCAATCTGATTTTTATGGTATTCGAAATCATTTTTACTACAAATGAGCGGCACATAAAAAAATAAAAAAGAGAAAAGAAAAAGGTTTGGTATACGATTGTAATTCAATTGGACTTTCATTCTTTGCAAATGTCAAAAACGTTACTCAAATCTTATTTTCATGACATATTATCGTTTAATTGCTCATTTTTCTCAGTGTATGTCTTTAATACGTCTTTAGATTATTGGAATTGTTTTCAATCTATCAATCACTAGGACTATATTAAATAACTTCAGAGAGGCTTATAAAGGTAGTCAGATACTATTGTAGTATATTTGTTAAGGCTTATCTTGTAACGTTTTTAGTTGAAAATTATTTTTATATTAAATTTTATCGTGTAATTTCTATATCTTTAGTTATATAATTTTATTTCTTATTCCCATGGTGTCTGGTGGCTGCAATTAATAAGAGATTGATGTGTTCATTTCCATTATGCTAACTGTGTGTGTTTATATTATCAGAAAATTCCAACACTGTGAGCTTTAACCTTGGATTTCAAGGAGAAGCCAAACACAAGAACCAGACTCCATTACAAGATTCGGGGGACTGCTTCTCTATGGAGAAAAGCATCATCTACTTTTCTCAATTCAAACTATCTAAAAATATATAGTTTTTATTTAACTATTTAAAAATTGTATATCCAAAGGCCATAGAAATCTATAAAAAATATATTTATTTTTATTTTGAATAATGTTAAACTATGAAAGTCTAATTTTTCAGTCTATGAAACCCATAAAGCTTATTGAAAATTCATTTGGGTCTTCACTATTCTTCCTTAAGTTTTAGATAAAACTATACAACTCCATTATTTTGTAATATTTTTTTAAATTTTAATTTTTATATCTTCTTTCTCTGTTAACAAAATATAGTATTCTTTTATTAGCTTCCAACTTTATGCAGATTGATTTAGCTTTACATGTTAAAAGTATAATACAAAGCACATTATAATTGTGTGGCTAATGTTCATATTTTTATT
Organism: Nepenthes gracilis; assembly: GCA_033239525.1. Lineage (NCBI taxonomy): Eukaryota > Viridiplantae > Streptophyta > Magnoliopsida > Caryophyllales > Nepenthaceae > Nepenthes > Nepenthes gracilis. The sequence continues at coordinate 10,261,429 of BSYO01000038.1, read as the reverse complement.
TTGTTTATCAATTCATACTGTTTTCAGTGGTTAGCTTTATTCATTTACAACAAGAGACTTTGAATTCCTTCTTATTGTGTTGATTAAAGCCACTCATTTATACCATATCACTGTAAAAAAAAATATTTGGCATATATTTTTTTAAAATTTATTAAATTAATAAAAATTATAATTATATATATTAATTTGAACTTACTAATTATTTATTAATAAATAACGAAGTTATATTCTGCAATAGACATACATGTTCAAGATACATCCAAAAAAATGGACATTATGATAATTTAGAAATGGTTCTCTCACTCTTTATAAAAGACAATATATTTCTACCAGTGTGACATCAGATTAAAATATATATTGAAAAAAGAATAAATTGATAAATTAATTTTATAGGTTATTTTTAAAAACTAAGTATTTAATATTCATAAATCTAGGTATGTCATTTTATATATCTATATAACGACTTTAATGAAAGATATGATATTGAAGATGTTGAAAATTAAAATGAATTGCTTTAAAGAATTCTTACAATTACTGTTTAGTAAGATTTGCTAAATCTACTAAGATTATAGATAAGAAAGAAGAATTAATGCTCACTCATAATCTGGGGTAATTTTTGGCCTTAATACTTTTGTTTGTGTATTTCACTAAACTTACATTATTTTTATATCTTTAAATCAGCATAACCTTATCAAACAACTTTGGTGAAGTAGTTGAAATCTTCCAATTATAATAGGGTTAAAAAATTATTTTAACATTAATCAATATATAGAAGCAATTTGAGCATTTAAACACCAATTAAGAACAGCTAATACTATGGAAACTTCAGCTTTAAATTGATTTTTAGAAAAAAAATATGGGCATTTTCTGAGTTATTAATAATATAAATCACTATTGATAAAATTTTATAAAACCATTCAAACTGAAAACATCATCTAGGTGGTGAAGTGGAAAAAGGATGTTGAAGATCAAAATATGGGTCATTCAAAAGATTAAGATTATCATATATCTGATCATTTGGTACTTTATTATATGATAATCTAAGAACTAATAATATAGAATCATTCAGCCTGAAAAACATAAAAATACAAAACTTAGGTAGGAAAATGGGAAGTGTTAAAATGTAGAAAATCAAAATATGAGTGATTCAAAAGACTATGATTTTTATATATTTGCTCATTTGATACTTTATTATATGATAATCTAAGAACTATCAATATAGTTATCATCTTATAGAGGGCTTACTAAGTAGAAGCTTTGAGTAATTATCTATTTTACACTTGTCTACCTACCTTTTATTGAGGGCACAATGACATATAGACGAAAGAATCAGAAAGCTGCATCAATGAAGTCTTGAAGCTATCAATAAGAAATGAGTTATCTTCTTCTGTCGTTCTCTTTTGAAATTAAAATCTTTCAACATTTATTTAATTTTTCATATCTTCATTTCAAGCTTTCTAAACTTAGACCTCTCTTCCTAGAAAAATACATCGAAATACTTAATTTCCTAGCTCTGAATAATTAAATACAAAGTATGCAAATATGTATTCATCTGAGAGGGGCATGACCTCCTCAAGGTACAACTTTAGTTGTAGACAAGGAGAGAGAGATATCGAATTTCAATGATTTGAAGTAAAATGTGATGGATAAAGGCTGCTGAATGATTTGATAGAAGTTATCTTCTCCTTGGACCATCAGATATTTGAAGAACACAAGAGTTCACAGAAGAACAATTCAAGTAATATGTCTCAGAAAACCGGACAAAACCTACTTACTTCAGTGTAAAAAATGAAAGAAAAATAAAAGAAAAAAGAGCAAATCCTCTCAGTCATCATATTTAATCTCCAGGTAAATCATGTTAGGGGAGATGGCTACAACTTCTGAGAACCCAGAAAATTTCAACACACAGGCGCAAGGAACAGATTCAAGTACCACAAATAACAGCAATAGTACAAGACAAAGAACAAATTGGAAAGAACAAAAGGTTAGCTGGTACTTGAAGATCTTCACATGTAGCAACTACCCAAAAAGAATAGGGAAAAAATGGGGAAGAAAATGCCCAGATCTCAGTCTTCTCTAATCATTTAAACAGGCAACAACCCCCCCCCCCCAAAAAAAAAAATATAAAATAAAAACTTAAACTTTTGCATCTATGGATAAATAACTCAAAAACCCTATTTTAAGACCTTGTAAAACTTATTTAGTATGGAAACCACATCATGAAAATCATAATTTTTTTATAACATCATTCCATGCTCATATTCAACCTTTTGGGCTAGTATTGAAGAAACCAGATCTTGGGTAATTAAAGATGCCTCATTATATTAATCTTTTATCATTTTTTCAGCTTTCCCCTTTTCCCATTTTGGATATTATCGTGGAAAATAGAAGGATAGAAAATGCAACATACAGGAGCAAAGCAGATCTTCTTCAAAATCTATTAAGAGTAACTAAGACAAATAGAGAGAGTTAGAGAGAGAGGAACCTGGGCCCACTGCAGAACTCATAGAGCTTGCCTCTGTTGGAGAAGACGATGAGGGCAACTTCAGCATCACAGAGCACAGAGAGCTCATAAGCTTTCTTAAGCAAACCATTCCTTCTCTTTGCAAATGTCACCTGCCTGTTTATTTTGTTCTCTATCCTCTTCAGCTCAACTCTTCCTCTCCCCATTCTCTCTCCCTCTCGCTCTCTCTATCTCTCTCTCTTTCTCTCTCTCTTCCTTCTCTTTACCTTTCGCCTTTCTTCTTTCCTTTTCCTATCACTAAGCTAACTCTGTACTTCACCCTCACAAATCTTCCCAGTCTAAAATATTTACGTTAAATCTTTCCCTTCTCTTGGAGAAGAGAAATTCCTCCCCAAAACCCTATAATCAATCAGAAACAGAAATTTTTTTAGGTTTTTCAAAAAGGGTTGCTTCTTTAGCTCTCTATCTCCATCTAAACATCGAATTTTCTCTCACAAAATGACAGAGAAAATGAGATGGGGTTTTCATTTCCCAAACCTCTGAACGTTTTTCCAGTAATGAGGTCAGGGCTGGTCTATTGCTCGCTCTGCTTATATGGATTTTATCATGTGCTCCTCTCTCAATTATTTCTATTTTCTTGATTTTTGAATTTTAATTTAAATAATAATTATTTATCTCATAATTATAATAAATTCATAATTATTATCCCCATATATATATATTCCATTAAAAATTAAAAATAAATAAAATAGACTACACATAAATTGTAAATAAGTTGAAATACGTTGTAATATTCTTTAAATATTAATACAAATTTTTTTTGATAATTTATTTATGATTTTTTATAATATTAGAGTTATTATTATTTTTTATTTTTATTTTTATTTTTTTAATTTTTAATCAAAGAAAAAAGTTATAATTGTATTGTACGTACACGATAAATACTATTTTTTTATATTTTAATATTTGATTTTTTTGGAATGCAAAGCCCACGCGCGTTGCGGAGCGTATCCTGTGGAAATTGATGGATTTTTCTGGAATAAAGCGGGGTAATTGTGCGGTCCCACGTATCTTAAAATTCATCGATGGTGCGCGGCTGACGGAATTCGGGCAAAGGTTTTGTCCCCTTGGAGTGTGATCACGCTCGCTTGCATGCGCGTGGGATAAGACATTGACTGTCAATATTTCTTTTAACTTGTGGCTTTAAACTTCAAAGTCTCGTGCACGCGTCGGCTTCTGATTGGCTCCGCATCTCTTTCGTGCAATTACATCGACGTTCATCCCTCAAACCCTTATAAATGGGAGGGGTCCCCTGTTACTTAAAAAGATAAAAAAAAAGTAATATTAAAATTTAAATTATTTACTTTTAAATAATTAATTATAATTTAATAATTAATTTTAAATAATATTTAAAATTTTTAAATAGCCTTCTACCCTGTGCCTTCTGCAACTATTTCACCCAAAATCGGCATAAATTTAAATATAAATTTTATTTTTTGTCAAAATAATAGTCTAGAGTCAGTCTCCGGACATCTCTTACTTGTTCTTTGAACTCAGCATCCGATGACTGAGAAAGTAAGATGAGAATAGATAGATCAAAAAGAACAAGTAAGACGAGAGAAGTGACCAAGAAAAGAAAAGAGAAATCGTGAAGAGATGATAGGGTCTAAGAGTCGATCAAAATAACAGATGAGTGCGGCAGGGTGGACCAGATATTTTTATGTATTATTGTATACGATCTAAGTTTTAAACTGGGTTATAAATTTTGACTGTAACTATAGTGTCCCACATCGGATAAGGAGGTGAACGAAGCGTGCCTTTATAAGAATATGAAAACTTTTTTCTTGTAGACGCGTTTTGGGAGAGGTGGACTTCGTCTGCCAGGAACAAAACCGTGCGGACCGCGTGTTGCTTGAGACTCTGTGAAGCTCTCCCGACCCAATGCAGACAATATCTACAGGCAAGTGGCTCAGGGATGTTACAAATGGTATCAGAGTTGGGGCCCGATTCGGTGTGCCAGCGCAGACGCTGGGCTCCCTAAGGGAGGTGGATTATAGTGTCCAACATCGGATGAGGAAGTGAACGAAGCATGCCTTTATAAGGATGTAGAGACATTTCCCTTGTAGACGCGTTTTGAGGGCGGTGGACTCCGTCTACCATGAACAAAACCATGCGGGTCGCGTGTTGGCTTGAGACGCCGTGAAGTTTTTCTGGCCCAAAGCGAACAATATCTACAAGTGAGTGGCCCAAGAACGTTACAGTAACTGTCTATAAGTCTCGTGCGTGTGCTATTTTAAACTATTTTTGAATGTATCAGATTAGATGATCGGCTTGATTTTAATCATGTCTAATAATTATTGTCTTTCATAAAATATGGATAGATTGCTTTTGGTTAAGATGTTGTTTAATTAAGTCCCCTAGATAGTTTAACCCATGGGCTAAGGCTGGGTTGTGATAAGTAGCATGTCACACAATCATACAATTTTGGTTCTTACTTTGTGTATTTTTTATTATATTAATTACTATTAAAATATATTTATAATTAATAAAATAGTTTTCATTAATTAATTGGAAAATAACAAAATATATAAAGTGAAGATAAAACCTATAAACCTAATCATGATTAGTATAAAATCTTGATTAGATTATACTTTTAAATTTTAGTTCTTTATAATCTCAAAATTTTAAATATTTTTGATAAAATTACAGATGAATTATTAGTTTTAATTTTTTTCATTTTGCATAGCTTTTTATTTTATATTTTTTCACACAAATAGATTAGGGAAAAAAATAAATCAAAAAATTTCATTATCAATCAAATATTGATATGAAGTCTTTTTTCTCTAGCTTGCCCATCTTCTATGTTACATCAATATCAATCTACTTTGCATTTCCAATCTTAATAAATGCAATTGTATATAAGAAAACGTTACAATATTAAAACGTTTATACATATAGTTAGAATCATCATATTATTTTCTGATATTTTTAATATAAAAATAAATATTATAGATATACGGAAATTTATCTACAAAATTTTAATTTATTACTAAAAAATTGTCTACTCGTTATCCAAAAAAGCCAATAGTTAATATCCTTAACTAACAATAGACAATTCAGTAATTTATATATAAAAAAGAAGATCAATTTTTTAATTATATAACTATTTAATTTTTTTATCAGATACCATGCAATTAAAAAAATAATTTTTAATAAAATTATATAAAATTATAATATTTAATTATTGTAATAAATTAGTAAACACATTATGCATTTTGTAGAACAATTTTTACATCATAATCTAATCAAACCTACCCAATGTTGGTTTAAGATTACAAAAGCAAGAAACAATGGTGTAAGCTTTAAAACAGCAAAAGCAATATGAAAATTATGTTCAACAAATAATTCATGCCTTAAAAATGTGTAAATAACTTTATCAATTGTTCTATTAATGTTGCCTCTAGACCTAATCGAATGGAGTTCGGGCTAAAATTGGCTTGCGTTCGAAGTAAAAATATAACCTTGAAATCATATCGGATTGAAATTCGGTTTAGTTCAAGCTAACCCATCAACAATGTGATTTTGAGTATTTTTATTTGAAGTTTCATATTTATACAAAAATCATATAAAATATGAAATAATACATAGATATATAATATTATGATAAAATAATTATCTAAACATTTAAAATAATATTTAAAATTTTCAATAATTTTCAAAAAATACAATTGAATGTGACTATTTTTTTTTCTAAAATTTGGAACTTAGCTAAATTATTTGAATTGAAGTTTATAAAAAAATTAAAATCCACGGTGAACTCAACCGAGTAGGTTATTTAAATTACTCATAATAATATACAGTTTAAAAAATTAATCAAGCTTAATTTTTTAATAGTATTTGCTTATAATACTCACTTACCTTAGTTTATAACTTATAAAAATTTAGTCCAAATACATATCAAGTCGTCGGTTAAAACAAATCATTCAAAGCATTAATGATCGAATTAATCGGGTTTGATGGCTTTATCATATTTATAATATTGAACTCATTAGTTTAAAATTATTTTTTAATTAATTATAATATATATAAATCAATGTAATAAGTAATATTATTAATGTAATAAGTGACAATAACTTTGATACGTCATCGATTCGAGTTGTTGACGGGTTACGGTACTATTGCATTTTTAGGTTGAATTAAAACGGGTCTGATTTTTATACTTCTCAGCCTGAATCCTACACAACATAACTTAAGAACGAGAGGTTTCAAAATTGATAGATCTTACTCTCTATTATATCCTTCGATACTCAAGTCAATAATTTTTCTCAGAAAATAAAAGATGTGGAAACTAAAATAGATGAGTGATGATGCAACAAAAAGGTTTGGGGAGCCTGACTCAAAGGTTGCACACAACGTGGAGTGGCTTTGGTAGCGGCACGCTCATGGGAGCAGCTTTGACATTGTGGAGACAAGAATTATGAGGTCATTCTCACGAGGTTTTGAGAACAAAGCTTGGACTCTAAGTGTTCAAGGTCTATTCATGTGCGAATATCAATGTTTGAGAACCGGTATTAGCATCAATATAGGTGTAGATGTAAACATATCATTGGAGTCTATTATAAGGTGGAAGAGGTGGCCGATCAAGGATGGATGGGCCAGGCAATTTCTGTGGTATCTAATGTCTTGGAAATATTCGTTGATTAAGTGCATATTTGATTGGTTAAAATAAAAATTTTATTTCTATTTTATTTTCAGTAAAATATTTATTTTATTATTTAGTTTCTTTTTAATATAAAATAAATATTTTTAAAAGAATATTTATTTCTCAAATTTAAAAAATAAAAAAATGACACATGCTCTTAGATATTTTTTATTCATTACAAGTAATAAATAGTTATTCTTACAGTCCATAAATTTTATTTCTATTTTACCATCGTTGTTATTATTATTATTATTATTATTATTATTATTATTATTATTATTATTATTATTATTATTATTAATTTTGCGTCCGAAAATCTGATTGTTGTACGGATGATGAATCTTGTCCGCTGGTCAATTGAGGTCTTCAATCTCCATAAACCTTTAATCAATCCTGTGTAATCACAAACCATAGTCCAAAGATTGACGGGACTAGTTTCTTAGTATATCATCCGATACTTAAGTCAATATTTATCCTTTTAATGTAGAGAAAAAGATAGAATATCATAAAGAAAAATCTATGTAATGAATTGTGCTATTGGCGTCTTATTTAGAGAGAAAGTTTGCGCTTTGAGCGTCTTTGAATGCTTTGTCAGACAAGATATTTGTATAAATCTTGCTGCAATCGAGTGAAGTTGTCCTTCTAAAATGAAGGAGATTCATATTTATAGACGGCGGCTAGTTATCCGCTAAGACGATTAACCGTTGTTTTTATCTATGATGGTTGTAACTAACATCCACTGTCGGCAGCTAAATACCCACCTTAGTCCGTTGAAAGGACTTCAGCCATGATGACTGAAATGGGCCACACAGGTACTATGTACCGTGTGGATATAATGGGCCGCTCGATCATATTGGGCTGCTCGAATGTATTATGCTGCTCGGACGTAATGGGCTGTGCTGATTTTTAATGATCGTTAACTTTGATTCTTCGGCCTACAATTGCACTGAGTCTCCTTATTTGGCCATTTGGGTATTGTACTCATCGTAAGACCCCTATACCAAAAGGTTTGAAATTCAGCATTCTCGTATGAAGTTTAAAATTATCTTATATCCGAGTCGGAATTGCTCGACTGTTCGTATTCCTTCCGTCTGTGATCACATTAAATGCACATCATGTCTGCTTATTAGAAATGCGCATGCCATTATTACTGATATCGGGCGATTTGACACTTGGCTGAGCAAATGAGCGATCGACGCGTAGCAGGGTCATGATTAGGCATGTCTTTTGAGTTTTGAACGAAAATGGTGTCGTTTTGGAGCTCTTCTTCCCCTATAAATTGATCTTCGAAGGTCAGAAGGATTCCTTACTTTCTTTGCATCCGTCTTCTCACTTAGAATCCCTCATCCTCCTTTTTTTGTTTGAAAATCTCTCATGGCACCGGGAGTTGTAGAGATTCAGTCGATCATTACACCCAAAGATGTGGAATACTTGTAACGTCCCCGGCGCATCCGCATGTAGATATTGTCTGCTGTGACCCCGGAGAACTTCGCAGCGTCTCCAAGCCTACAGGCCACAGCCTGGGAGAGTTTCACGGCATTTCCAAGCCTACAGGCCTCACGGTTTTGTTCCTGGCAGACGGCCTCAGCCGCCTCCAAAACGCGTCTACAAGGGGGGAGGTGTCAATGCCCTTATAAGGACACTTCGTTTCCCTCCCCCAATCCAATGTGGGACCTTACAGTCCACCCCCCTTGGGGACCTAGCGTCCTCGCTGGCACACCGGACCAGATCCTGACTCTGATACCATTTGTAACGTCCCCGGCGTATCCGCATGTAGATATTGTCCGCTTTGACTCGGGAGAACTTTGCAGCGTCTCTAAGCCTACAGGCCGCAGCCTGGGAGAGTTTCACGGCATCTCCAACCTTACAGGCATCACGGTTTTATTCCTGGCAGACGGCCTCAGCCGCCACCAAAACGCGTCTATAAGGGGGGAGGTGTCCATGCCCTTATAAGGACATTTCGTTCCCCTCCCCCAATCCAATGTGGGACCTTACAATACTTCAGGGCTCAGTATAAGATTCCACGTTCCCTAGCGTATCTCTTGCATGCAATTAATGGACAAACTTCTTCTCCTCCACCAGGGTATATCATAATTTATGAGACTCGCCTCAAGGGTGGTCTCCACTTTCCTCTTGCTCCAGACTTCTACAAAATAATGGTGGAACTCCATGCGCCGATCGCTAGACTATAGACAAATGGCGTGAGGAATTTCATTTTGTTGTGTATTTTTGCACGAATTCACGATGTTATTTTTAACACTATTACTGTGAAAGTTTTATTTCGTTTTAATCATCGCATGGATTGGATAACCGTATCTCCTCGGCCAAAATACGAGTTTAGTGGAGGAAACCCAGACTCCACTAAAAGGTGAAAGGATCGATTCTTTTTTCTTACGATTCCTTCCATGTGGGAGCTTCATTCAAAATGGGGTCGTGTATATGCTAGCATGTAGTCGAACGTTTTTTACTTTGAGAAAGAGTCCGCTCAGAAATTGATTGATCTAATCTGTGAAAAGGTTAATACTTTTAACGAGAATAAGAAAAACCGCTGGCTCTTTCCTGAGTCACTTGTTTTAGCCAAGTGAGAGTCTGAGGTTAAAGAGTTTGAGGCTCAGATGACGAAGACTCTTTTGAAACGGAGGCATAAGAGGAAAGCTAAAGAGCTCGGAATAAAAGAGCCCTCGGGCAAATCCAAAAAATCCAAAAAGCCCGAGAACAAAATGGCCTTGAAGGGCATAACAATAAAACAACCACCAGCCATAACGTCTGGCAATAATGAGGCCTCCATCGAGTCCAGTCTTAGGGATGAGGCCACTATAGATATACTAATAAAGAGGAAGCAACCGACGGTCACTCCCACATCTTCCTCGATATGAATTCCAGAGGTTATCGGACTAACTGAAGAGAGTGGGCATGTGGGATCTACTACAGAGGAAGGGACTGAGATCGCCCCTATTCCAGCACCACTACTTACTTCATATGGTATTCCGGCCATTTTTCCACCTTTACCCGAGGAGTCTTTGCCCTATATTGCCACAAATTTTGCCAAGGGGATTTCTTGGATAAGTGAGATTCGTTCTAGGGAAGGTATGGAGATGCCCTTACTAGAGTTCTCAGAGACCCCAAAGACCAATATGACCGAGGGTGTCACCGTGGAATTTTATGCTGAAATTGCACAGTAGCATTCTTCCGAGCCCCCAGACCCCGAGGTTAATATTGAGACTGAGGTCTAGGGTTGACTCATTACGATCGAGGGAGAAGAGGTAGGAGTTAATGCAATGCTTGAGGAGGAAGATGTGACAGTGGCTGGTCAAGGGTCTCAAAGAGCCGAGGTCCAAACTGGTCCGAGATTTCTACAGACGATACAACTCATGAGATTGTTTCTGTTTCTATGGCAACTGTCTACAACCTTATTTACCTTCTAAGTCATTCTTTTTTGTAGGCTAACCGACTTTATTTTGTTTATAATTGCAAGAAATGATAAGTCATCTTGCTGAGACTGCGAAGGGACTTGCTCACGAGTACATGGAAAGGGGGGAAGTTTCTGACTGTTGAGGGGCGTATATCTGAACTTGAGCATTAATTGGCCGATTAGAAACAGAGACACGTCCTCCTCAGAGAGAAGTTCTCTAAAGTGGAGAGTGAGCTTCATTCCTCAATCCGTCCTAAGAACATTGTGAAGATATCAGAGCACAATTATTGGGAAGGTATCAACCTCGACAGACACATCGTCCAAATGCTAACTCCTGACATTTCTGTTTTTGCATTTCATTTAAAAAATGCCAGCGTCAGTCATAATTTCGACGTCTTGTACCTTCCTGGGGATGATGAAGATTCTTGGGAACCAGTCCATCTTTGTAATTAATTGGAACATTACTCATGTAATTACTTTATTGATTAATGAAATACTTATAATATTTCAACTCTCTCCCTCAGTTTTGGTTGGGCATTTTATATGTCCAACTCTTTGCATTTATTAAGTTCAATTCGACTTATGAGTTGTGTTTGTAATTTAAATTTTTTTGAAATCATATTCGGCTAATAATGCTACCTCAAGGATCTTCACATGTATGCTTCCGAAGACCTCATTTGAGTCGTTTGGACTCGTTTGGACTGCTTGATAGTATGATCAAGTTTTAAGGAATGACCTCATATCAGTCGCTCGGTTACATGACTGAGTTTCTTAAACCAATGGTCCTCGGTACATGTGAATAAAATTCATCTGATTTAGGGGTAGTCTAAGTTATGCAAAAATATGAAAGACAAGGCACAAAAGGATAAGTAAAAAAATAAAATTTTATTAATGAATTTCACAATTACAAGCATTTGATGCGATGCAAACCTTGCCTGGTACATTTATTGAAAATATTCTTTAAGGTGACAAGCATTCCAAGTCCTAGGTACTAGTCTACCATTCTGAGTCCGCAACTTGTACACCCCATTCTTGAGAATGGCTGAGGCTAAAAACGAACCTTCCCAATTTGATGAGAGTGTATTCCGATTGTTATTTTTGCCAGTGACTTCAACACTCCGTAAGATCAGATCTCCCACATTAAACTGTCGTACCTTCACCTTTTTATTGTAATACCTAACAATCCTTTGTTGATATGTTGTCGTCCACAATCGTGCCCCATCCCGAATTTCTTGAAGTAGGTCTAGATTTTTGCCGAAGTCTTTGAGCGTTGTGACGTGGATCAAATGATTCAATTCAAAGGCTAGGAAGTCCAATTTCTATTGGAATAACAGTCTCAATCCCATAGCAAAAATTGAATGGAGTTTCACTGGTCAGTTCTCTGCGTGTTGTCCTATACAACCAAAGGATGGAAGGAAGTTCGTCATCCCACGAACTCCTTGCATTTTCAAGTTTCGTTTTCAAACCATGTAATATTATTCAGTTGGTAACTTTCACTTGTCAGGTACATTGTGGATAAGAGACGGAAGTATGAACCAATTTTATCTTCAAATTGGCACAGTACCTTGTGAAATGCTTGCTGGTAAATTGGGTCTCATTATTAGTCACAACAATACTCTGTCAGACAAACTCAATTGTGTTTTGCTCGATTATTCCGGCTAGTGGGATAGCTTCAACCCATTTTGTAAAGTATTCAATTCTGACTATATTGAATTTTCTTTATCCCAAAGCCACTGAAAGTGGTCTAAGAATGTCAAATCCCAATTGTGCGAATGGCCATAGCGACTGCAGACCTCAAAATTCTGTGTGTTGCTGCTGGGTGAGGTTCCCATGCTATTGGTAGTTCTCACGTTTTTGAATGAAGTCTATTGCGTTATATTTCATAGTGGGCCAATAATATCCTAACCTCATATGTTTGGAAGTAAGATTTTTGCAACCAATGTGGGATCCATAGATATCGTTGTGTACTTCACCAAGGGCGTACTCAGCCTCTTCAGGTGAAAGACATCGAAGGTATGGGATGGAGTATCCTCGTCGGTATAATTTTTCATCCATAATGGAATTCCTTCCCACCGTCTTCTTCTGACACTTAGATTCAACTGGAATTTCTAGTAATGTGCCGTCAGACAGATACTTCACGTAGCAAACATCCAATTATCAGAACTAGTTTTTTGTGTGACTTCCTTTTGCGGTTCATTGATACTAAGTACTATTAAAACTTCACGTAATTTACGAGCATACTGCTCTGGATCTCCCATGGCAGCAACTCTTAATAATTTGTCTACTTTTTTATTTTCTTCTCATGGAATATGAATCATTTCCATATAACTAAAAGTGAAAATCAAACTTTAAACCTTGGTAAAATATTGGGAAAGTAATGGATTAATAGTATCAAAGTTTCCTCGAACTTGATTGATAACCAATTTCGAATCACTGCATATTATAATATCTGTGGCTGATCATTCTTTCGCTAATTTTAACCCAGCGAGCGGTGCTACGTATTCGACCACATTATTCATCGCTGGAAATCCGAGGGTCATCGAATATTTTATTTTTAACCCATCAAGTGTCTTTTTACCACTCCAACTCCACAACCAATTTGCATTGAAGAGCCATCTATGTGTAAGGTTCAAGTCAAAATATTTTGGAAACTGTCGAACCCAACAACCTCAGGGGCGACTAGAATTGGAGTCGTCATTTTGACGATAAAATCCGTGAGAGTCTGACCTTTCAAAGATAGCCTCGGTCGGAATCTAAGTTGAACTCTCCTAATTAACTAGCCCATTTGATCAATTGTCCAAACACATCTAGCCTTTAGAGGATTCCTTTTAAAGGTTTGTCTATCAGGATAATTATCATGTGTGCTTAAAAATACGGTCAAAGTTTCTAGACGGAATATACAAGTGCCAGTGCAATCGTTTCAAAATGATTGTGATGAGTTTCAACGTTGGTCAGGATTTTGCTAACGTAATATACTGGTCTCTATCCATCGGACATTTGTCGAATCAAAACCGAATTTAAGGTAATTTTGGACACAGCCAGATATAGAAATAATTTCTCTCTCTATTGTAGAGAAGTTAATAGTGGCGGATGAGAAAGATACTCCTTGAGTTCTTGGAAAGAGACTTCACATTCTATAGTCCACTGAAAGCCCACGGCCTTTGTGCCTCTCGACGCCTTGAAAAACGGTAAGATTTCTCATCTGATTTAGCCAAGAAGCGTGAGAGTACTGTCAATCTCCCAGTTAAATTTTGAACTTCTTTCACTGTCCGAGGAAGATTCATATGCAAGATAATCTTAATCTTTTTTGGAATGGCTTCTATTCGACGGTGTGAAACGATAAAGCCTAAAAACTTTTCTGAGATTATTCCAAAGGTGCATTTGGTCGGATTAAGTTTCATCTGGTGTGTCCTTAAAACAGGAAATGCCTCATCTAGATCGTGCATATATTCGTCCTAAAGTTTGCTCTTTACAAGCATATCGTGCACGTAGACTTCCATATTTTGTCCGATCTAAGTTTTGAATATTTTGTTGACAAAGTGCCGATAAGTTGTATCGACATTTTTCAAACCAAAGGTATAACTTTATTACAGTATATCCCTTAATCAGTCATAAAAGATGTGTGCTCTTTCTTTAGATTCATTCCGATTTAATTGTAACTCGAGTATACATCCATAAAACTGAGCAATCCGTATTAAGAGGTGGAGTCCACGAGCAAATCAATTCTAGGTAATGGGAAGTTATCCTTCGGACAGGTTTTATTGATGTCGATAAAATCGATGCACATTCTTCACTTCCTATTACCTTTTTTCACCATGATCAAGTTTGATAACCAGTTTGGGCATTGAACATCTCTGGATAAATTTAGCGTTCAGAGTTTCTTCACTTCCTCCCTAATGGCAATCAACTTTTCGATCAAATAGTTCCTTCATTTTTGTCGGATAGGTTTATGGTCGGGATTCAGGCTTAACTTATAGACCATTATTCCGGTTGATATTCTTGATATATCGCGAGGTGTCTAAGCAAAGACATTAGAATTTTGTCTCATGAAGTCAATAAGTCAACTTTGGAATGACTTGGATAAAGAACTCCACATTTGAACATACTTCTCAGGATTAGTAAGGTTTAGAGGAATTTGGTCTGTTGATTCTCCAAAATGGGTTTGAAGTAATGTGGTCTCATCACAAAGATCAAAATCCTAAATTGATTGACTTGTCGGTGTTTGAGTGATTTGAGATAAATAACAAGTCTGCCCAATCCCTTGATCACCAAGACTTGATCACCTAGGGCCTCTCAAGTGCCTATTAAAGTCAAAAATTTTACTTTCAGATGCGAAATAGAAGTTATGGCTCCGGATAAATTAAACAGAGTCATCCGAGGATTACATTGTAAACCGATGGAAGATCTACAACCAAAAAAGAAAGCATCTTGGTGGCCATCCTCTGATTTGTACTCAGTGTGACTTCTAATTGGATCACTTCTTATACAGGCACGGGTTCATTATTCAGCTGTACAACGGTCATTTTACAATCCTTAATTGACTTCTTTTTAGTTCTAATTTAAAAAAAAGTATCCAAGTAAAGTAAATTTTTTGAACTTTCTTTATCAATAAATACTCATTTTAGTTGGTAGTCTATACTTCCGTTTTAAACAAGCAAAGTTCCAACCAAGAGATCAGAATGATGGGATATTATACGATTTAAATCTTCATCGCTAAAACTAATAATATTATCCCTATAATCTATCCTTAGTTTTTTATGGCTGATGGCCATTCTCAAACTTTCTAAAACATCCTTCCGAGCGAGTCGCATGGAAATCATATTTACAATGCAAGCTACCACTCATTCTCGTGGTTGCTCGGTCTCATCTTCATCAGCTCATTTGCAAGCCTGTCCGGATCTTTGTAAAAAGCGGTTGAGATGTGCTTTCTGGATAAGCTCTTTGATTCCTTTTTGCACCGTTCTATAGTCCTCGGTACTATATCCTCCACACTGATGGTAATGATAATACTTCGACTTGTCACCGCCATTTGAGTTCTTTAATACCTTCGGCCATTATAAAAACTTTGTATCCCGAATTTATATCAAGATATTCATGTGGAAGTCATTTAAGGGAGTCAAATCTTATAACCTGAATCTTCTTCTTGGTGTTGACTTGGACTTTTACTGCTTTCTTGATCCTCGGGGACCTATGTTTTCTCAATTTTTTCTTTTTTCCTCAGCTAGGTTTTAGTGGGGCTAGTCTTTCGGCCATTTCGCTTCATTGGCTTCCTGGACCGCAATATATGTATGAGCAATGGTCTCGACCTTTCTGAATGTCTGAAGATTCTAATGGGCTATGTGTCTAAAAAAGTCACCGGATTTCAATGCGGATACGAAGGCACTTAGCTTCACCTCCTTGATAAGTTTAGGAATTTTTCTGGCTTTGGAAGTAAATCTAGCCAGGTATTTCTTTATGCCTTCATTTGGCCCTTGTTTTACTCGGGCCAAATGCCTGGGTTATTTTTCTTTCCTTCCACTGAAGATAAATTGAGATAAAAAATTATCAACAAAATTTTGAAAAGTTCGAATAGAATTTGGCTAAATGCGATAGAACCATGCTCGGGTATCGCCTTTTAAGGTCAGAGGGAAGTAGAGACACATTCTGAAAGTTAAAGAGCGTATAGAAATGATCCATAAGATCAGAACTTCCATTACACGGCTCCAAAGCAGGCATTCTGAATTTTTACAGCAGAGATCATATGCGGATCTCCATTGTAAATGGAGATCGCCGCAAGTCGATGGTCTTTTCAGTTGTGTTTTATCCAAAGACATAGTCCCAAATTTTGTCGATTTTTTTGGGGTGGAACCTCCATCCTTCTTTTGTTGAGGAGATCCCTTAAATTGGATGGTTTTTGGGCAGACTGTAAACTTGGGCGGGTCACAGCTCTAGGAGGACGATTGCTACAAGAGGGTTCTCTACTATATATGGGTTCCCTATCGTCACAAGAATATTGAGAGTTTCGTCTCTTAAGACTATCCTATCGAACTCGCAGACTTAAACGATCTTCAAATCTTCATGAAACTTTTTCATTTAAAGTCATTTTAGTCCCAAGGTCGTCCTGGTGTTCAATCTTCTTTGAAGGAAATTTTCTTTCCTTATTTTTCTTCTTCTTGGATGTAGCAAGTTTGAAAATCGAAGAAGGAACTCATTTTGGTTGCTCGTCTAATCGTGTACAAAGCATCTGAACAACTTTAGCAAGCGCCCGTATACAAGGATCAGGGCGAACGTCTATGCGATCAACAACAGGAGGATTGTTACCACCAAAAGTGGCCTTCCTAACTGGTGCATTGACTTCTGTCTTAAAGTTCACTATTTTTCTTTTTATTTTATCAAAATTATGTTTTTTGGACTTTTTTGTAACGTTTTTTCCACAGACGGTCTCAATATTACATCTGAGGATCTGATTGCTATACAGATGACGAATCCTGTCCGTCGGTCGCTTGAGATCATCGATCTCCATAAGTATTTAATCGAATCCTGTGCAATCACAAATCACAGTCAAGAGATTAGTAAGATTAGTTGTCCGGTATATCATTCGATACCCAAATCAGTATTTATCTCTTTAATGTGGAGAAAAAAATAAAATATTATAAACGAAAATCTATCCAATGAGTTGCGCTCTTGACGTCTTAATCAGAGAGAGAGTTTGCGCTTTGGGCATCTTCGAATGTTTCGTTGAACAAGGTCTTTCTTTAAGTCTTGTTCCAATCGAGTGAAGTTGTCCTTCTTGAATGAAGGAGACCCATATTTATAGATGGCGGAAAATATTTTGTTAAGACGGTTAACCATTATTCTTATCAATAGTAGTTGTGACTAACATTCGCTGTTAGCAATTAAATACTCGCTTTAGTTCGTTAAAAGGACTTCGGCCATGACGACTGAAATGGGCCGCGCAGGTACTGTGGGCCGTGTGGATATAATTGGTCGTTCGGTCATATTGGGCCGTTCGGACGTATTGGGCTGCTCAGACGTAAAGGGCTGCGCTGGTTTTAAGGATCGCTGTCTTTGATTCTTTGGCCTACAATTGCACTAGGCCTCCTTATTTGGTCATTTGGGTACTGTACCCATCAAGGATATCATTATCACTAAGAATATTATTACGGTGTCATGTAGGCATTGTTCATATTCTCTAACCTCTAAATTTTTTTTTTTGAATATTGATAAAAAAATTTTATTATTATAAATTTTTATCCTATTTTTTATATTATTACTGTATGTCCAATATTAAAATATTAATCCTCCATTTATTCTATCCAATAACTAAATTTAAAAATATATATTTAATTTTATTCTAATTGTATTTTATTTTTAAAAAATAATTATTTAATTTATATTTTATTATATTTTAATGACCAAATATGATATAAGTGTATTGATAATAATATTTAATTTAATAGTTTAAATTATAACTTTATGTATAATCAAAATGTTTTAATTTTTATAATTTATTCTAAGCTATAAATTTTAATTTAGATATTTTAATTTTTATAATTCATCAATTATTTTTGTCCACCACAGAGCTGTTCCACCACCACACTCACGTGTCAAATTGTGATTGGTTTCAATGTACCCTCACCGCCCAGCTGACAGGAAAGGCTGGCGAACCACTTCCGAACGGCGTCGTCTGGACAGGAAAACCAGGCAACCTCTTTCTGCATTCCACGTGTCAGTCTTTAACTGGAAGCATAATGCCCAATATCCACGCGGGGTTTTAGAAAGAGCTGAATGTATCGGCCGGACGACGTCGTCTCAATCAATGCTGGCCGTTGGATTGCCTCAGCCCGTCGCTTTGACATTGACAGCTGCCCAACGCGTGCAGGGACAGTGCTCATCGTACGAGATCGAATCACCATTTTTCCATCGATGTGCCCTCCGACCAAACTATTTTCACTGAATGCCTAAATTCACACTTTATAACCCCTTTATTAAAAATATATAAAAATAGAAAAAAAATATTAAATTATGAAATAAATATTTTTTTTTGAATTTTTGCTAATGGATTAATATAATAATGTCATGCCATCTTTCCTATATAAATGGTGCATAGAGGAAATATGAATAATAATTCTTATTATTATATAAAAAATATGTCATTTATATTTTAGATTTGAATGTAAACCTGAGAGATTTTAAAATAAAGTCTTAAATTTTTTAATTTTTGATTTAATAAATTATAAATTTGAATAAAAATTTAGATGTTTAACACTGATTATTTAATTTATCTTTTGATATTTAAATTAGTATATGAGTATCAAATTGAAAACTAGAGGGAGAGATAGACGATGAGAGTAGAGGGATTTGGAAGACTAGGATTTGAGAATTTTCAAAAAGGATGTGTTTTGAAGGACAATCTTCTTCCATTTTGGCATAGAATTAAATATTACAAGACTTGTATTTTTTAAGTATGGAAAGTGAGATGTTAGAGATTTCTAGCAATGCATAGAAGTATGGATCAGAGTATCGTTCGATCAAATGTTTATAATATGCTAGATCATAAGATGACATTAATGTGTCAAAGGACTTTATATTTATATAGACATAGAGCTCATTATTCTGAGCAGTTGATTTTTATTTTTTTAAAAGTTGTTGGTTGTTCTTTTGAAAATGAGTACTTTGATACTCTCTAGAGAAGTGTTACAATTTAGAAAATGACTATTATGGCTGGTTGTTCTCTTCATAATTTACTTGACCGTTATAATTGGTTGTCAAGCTAAAATACACATCTTTTTTCTTAGAAAATAATTTCATAACATAGGACCATTAGATTCTAACTGTCCAAATCACTAATAAATTAGTATTGAGGAACTTAGAATTTGACTTTATATAGAGTATTGATTCTCTAGCTTTACAATCCGGCCCCTCTTAGCTTTCTCCTTTTAATATGCATTTGCCAATTTACTTTTAATGTAATTATTCTTTGACTCTATTAATTCTTTAATATTTTGGCTATCCAATCACCTAAAATATCTTTAAAACGTCTAAATGTAATTCGAATGATGGCTGCCCAGTCTCTAGATTCGACAAATGACAGCTCAATCCCTCACAATTCAAATCATTCACCTTAATCCCAACTTGCACAGGTGGGTTTAGGTCAATTTGATATTTGGCTAGGTCCAACAATATGTATCTGAAACCTAAATACCAAGACATATATAATAATGACTAATTAAAATAAATTAGTAAATTATTAAAGTTAATTTGTGATTTTAAAATAGAAATTAAGTGTTGAACCATATTGAGAAGCATGAGGGGTGCCCAATGGGTGAATGAATCACACATAAGTGTATTTAAGGTGTTATCGCTATACTTGATATGCAGATGGTGGGCACTCATAAGTGATTGTTCTAGTATCTTGGTGTCTTATAAACCCTTATGTGCATACGTGATTTAGGCATGACACCTAATATATGTATAACTAACGCATGAATATTAGTCTACTATATATGACATTTTTATCAAATTTTAATCCATTTTTTAAAAATTTTTAAAGAGGAGAGGGAAATAGAAGAAGAAAAGGAATTAGGTTTTAGAGCTTAAATCTCAAGGATTATTTTGATTTAAATAAGGGCAGCTCCATAGTTTGGGAATGG
This sequence comes from Nepenthes gracilis, assembly GCA_033239525.1. NCBI lineage: Eukaryota > Viridiplantae > Streptophyta > Magnoliopsida > Caryophyllales > Nepenthaceae > Nepenthes > Nepenthes gracilis. The sequence goes on along the minus strand of BSYO01000038.1, from coordinate 10,241,219 downwards.
TATACTTTATACATAGATAGCCCATTAATGGGTTAGTCTATAATGTTACAGTATGAATCAATCTTGAAGGATTATACTTTGTTGGGAAGAAAATCTTAGTATTTGATTTATTTATTTATTCATTTGTCTTTTACTTATTTACTCATGATTTCATTATCTCATGTTTATGATGTTTATTTTTATTATATTGTCCTTCACATCCAAGTGTTTGATTTATTATTATGTTATCACCTCTTTCAAATTAGTAAGTTTGGTCTTTATTGGAGTTTGAATAAATGTGTTTTTATGATAAAGATATTGGATTTCTATATTTAGCAGTATATTTTTATTTGATAGTTATAAGAAAAACAATTTAAGAATTTGTATAGTATTACAGATATTTATAAATATTGTAGCACCACCTAATTTCTATGCTATAGTTAATGATGACATGTTGAGTTATGTAGTTTTGATGAGTCGGTACAACCTTTAATGTCATGTTGCAGTGGACATAACTGATTTTCTAAAATGATTATATTATTATTTGTGAATAAATCACTAATAAAATTTTGTATAGTTTCTCAATCCTAATTATAAATTTATATATCGTAATTATTTTGATATTTGAATTAGGGTCAAAGCAATGCATATGTTAGGATATAAGGAAACAATTATGCAAGGTTGACACAAAAAATACTTTTTGAAAACCTTATGAGATTCGGGATTGTTATTTTTATATTTTTGCCTTGAACAAATAAATTTGGTTTATTTTCTTTCAACATTATGATTATTTCTTAATAACCAAGTGGCGGGGTAAAATATTTTTTATATGGTAAAAAGATAACTAGTTCTTCAACTATTTAACTTTTCTTCTTCCCATAGAAGACGAATTCAATTAAAAAATAATATTTTTAATAAAATATAATAAAAGTATAGTCATAAACTTTAACTATTTTAATATGTCACTAAGGGTATAGCACGGCATGTAAGACAATTCTAATATATAACTGAATTATGTGAAAATAAGTGGAATATATTGTACTTTATTAAGTAAAATAATAAAAATAAATTAAAATAGTCGACCCTTATTTAATAAGATATAATACTTTATTGTTATTAGTTGTTGCCAATAATAGTTAAGATTTTTAGAATAATATATAATTTTTCAATTAAGGTATATTGACTCAACCATGCTCTTGCAAAGATCCATAATGTACCAAAGTCTATGTATCCTAAGCGAGTAAGCTCCACATTTCTAAAAGATGGAAAACTCCAAGGTCATTTGATATTAAAACTCAATCTTGTGCACAAACTTTCATTATATATAGTGTTTGAGGTAGGATCAAATCATTTTAGATCTATTATATAAAATTTTATCTAATATATTATGAATTTGAAAGAATTACAATAGTAAAATAATAAATAATTATATAATAAATATTAAATTTACGTGACAAAATTTTTAACAAAAAGCCATGAGTAGAGGTTGTGAAGTTTTACTATTTTTTATAAATAAGATCACAAGATAGGCTTTGAGAATTATGAATTGTGTATTTTTTTTTAAAAAAAATTCACAATAACATTAGTACAAATATATATAGCAGATCCATCCCAATCTTTTAGCTACCACTATCACCCTCCATTCCAAATTTACATTAAGTCATATGGTGAACTTTTTGGGACAAGTCTTCAAATGGGTTGATAATAAAAAAAAAGAAATTTAGGTCACACTTAATATAATATTATGCAAGTGATTATTTTATACAATGTGAATTCTTAACTATTAAGTTATATGATGATTATTCTACTATTGTTTTATGGTTCTCATTTTTAAAATTTTATAGAGATAAGAAATGAGTGATTCTTGTATAGTCTAAGGTTCTATGTTGAACAATGTCATGGTCATCTAAAGCTACACATTCTCCTCCACCATTGAAGATGGCCCATCACATCTTCATTAAAAGGTATTAGATCAATGGGGTGCAAAAGTACTATTTTAGAATTAATTTTGCTCATGAAAAGTGGAGCATATATATAGTGCTAGTTTTTCTTGTCTACATCAGGAACTTTTGTGTGTCCAAGGATAAAATTAAATAAAAGTAGGAAATCTCCAATATTTATGTTGATAAGATTCTTTGAGTTGTATTTTGGCTTATAAGATTAACAACGAGCAAATTTGATGAAAGTGAGACTCAAATAAATAAGATTGATATCCAATATTTGATTGAAGAGATTCAAAATAGGGAATATATGATTTTTTTTTTTTAATTCAAATTCTACACATGATAATTTAAAATAAAAGTTCTAACGGTATGTGTTTAATTCTCGGATTTATCTTTTCATGCTTAAATTAATATAGATAGACTTGAAAATGAAGAATGGGAGATGAAACATGATTTTAGAAAAAAGTTTTGTGCATTAGGATTTGTTAAGAAGAAGGTTATCAGTATGATATATTTATAACCTTATTTATTTGTAGGCTTGAATGATGGAGGATTTGTAATTGTATAAGTATTTCTAGAATGCTTTCAGAAATAATGAGTACTGCAAAAGGTTGTTCAAACACCAACATTTTTGTGTTAAGGAAATTTGTATTCTTAGAGATTCTAGGTCATAGGCTAAAATGGCTTAGTAACATTGCTCAGGTCAAAAATAGTAGAAAATGGTAAGTGAGTAACCTTTTATCCATCATAACTTTAAATAGTTGAGCGATTTTATTATGCACTTAGTCATTCTCCATTTGTGAATATATATGCAATGCCACATCTCTTTAACTCCTGGGATTTGAAAAGTTGTTTGAAAGATTATGGGCTTACTAGGTGTTTCTAAATAGCTTGCCATCTGTATAAATTTTCAAACGCTTTATTTTGATTGTCTTTAGCATGGTGCATTAGCTGGTGTTAATCTCTTTAACTCTAGTAAATTACTACGGTTGTTTTGTTGTTTTGGTTTGGACTGACAAAGTGGATCACTATGACTTTCCTAGCTTAGCATACGCCACCGTGACAAGGTGGCCTGACATTGTGGGAGCTTAATATTCAAGCTATTCGGGAGATTAGTGGTTTGTTGGATCAATATTGAAGCTACTTGATAACTTAGAATCTTAACGATTAGGCAGTTCAACAATGCTTTCATTTTGGTCTTTCATTCACTCTATCACTTAGCAACTCGGATGCATTTGGATCTAGAATCTCAAGGCAACTTAGATTTGGGTATTTTACCATTTGTTGCGGGACCACTATATTCTAAGTACAGAATCATAAGAATCAACAGCTACTCAAAGTTCTCTTACACTTCAAAAAAAGATTGAAAAATAACTTTTTATTTTGTCACTTTTTAGCAGGCTGGTAAATTTTAAAGTCTTTATTAAACAGTTTTTATTTAGTGACTTAGGATGAAGAAGTAGTTGCCTATTTTACATTTGGATATCGAAACATTAATATACGTTTGAATAACCAAATAACTAATTCATTCTTAATCTAAGGACAATAACTAACAAGAGTTTCATCAAATATGATGTTATATTTATCAGCAACATTAAAAATATTTAATAATAATATATTTTTTTCTAGAAAGTAAAATAAGTCTTTACTCTAATCCCCAAGTGAGCTTTTTATGAAAGGAACGCACCTCCCATACAGAAGAAGCGCATTTTTCTCTTAATCTAAACTATCAATTGAAAAATAATCGGTCACCTATTTCATCGAGTCTACGGTCTCATGAAGAAGCCCATTTAGCTATTTTTTAAAAAATTTTGAAAACACAATTAAAATCAACTGTATTAAAATATTATTAAATTATATTTGTTATTTTTAGGTTGACTATTGAGACTGAAAAAAATCTATGCTATCTTTTGTTGAGGGAAGCAACAATCGGTCCACAAATTAGTATTCAAGGTAATCTTATACTTTAACAAGTGCTTCTAATTCATATGTCTAGGAATTTTTGTCATTAATTTGGTTCATCCATGGTGGGGAATTTATAGAATTTATTCCAACAATATAAATGAGAAATGAAAAGACATGGATAATTAATTATAAAAAAATATTTAATTGACATATTTTATTCATTTTAAAGATACTATTAGGTGAAATAATAATTAATTATTCATCTTTGTGTTAATTAATAATATGAATAAATATGTGAGATGTTATAATATTAAAATTATTTTAATAATGACTAAATCCAAATTATAAACTTGGGAGGGAGTGAACAATGCTAATGCGTTGGGATTTTGATGCATGACCATGTTAAGCGGTTGTCTTTAATTTGTTGGTGGCATTCATGCAATGTGATGTCCTGTCAAACTCATTGATACTTAGGGGAAAATATGTTTAAAATATTTTTTACAAATTTCAAAAATTATCTCCATATTTTAAAATTTTATTTTTAATTATTTGTGATACTTATATTGAATCTCAATTTTAATCTAAAAGATCTCAAATCATATTTTTTAACCTTCTAACTCAATCCTATATACCATATATTAAAATAATAGTTTCACAAAAATTAGCATTTTGCTCCTAAATTATCTTTTGATAATTTTGTTAGTTTTTCAGATTTAATAATTAAATTAAAAGAGAAAAAAAGAAAGAATTGAGGAAAGGAGGATTAAACCCTTTGAGTTTCATGTGGGGAAGATGAGATATTTTAAATGACAAGTATTGAACCTTCTTTTAGTAGGTTGAATGCAACAAGGTTATGATTTAAATATTGCAATAATCAATTAGTGATCAAAATACTCCAAAGATGTAGATTGCATTAATCTCTCACCCCAAATTTCAAATTTCTTCTTTTTATGAGGGAATTAGTATTTATAATGGTTTAAAGCTAAAAATTAGTACTCCAATAGTAAGGCTATAGGCCACGACCCAAAAATTGGGTTTGTTGTTAACTGTTTAATCAACAGATACTTGCCACTATGAATGTCAATGATCATGCATTATGATAAATACTTTTCATCTTAGATCATGCAGATCATTCACAACTAAGGGGTAATTGGCTAAGTTAAATAATATCAACTAAGTATAGAAAAGTTATCAGTCGCTTGATAAAATAACCCGTTTCTCTCAACCTACATCTTTATTTTAATATATATCATCTGATAAGACATTATTTAAATTTAAAATCTTAATTGTCTAATAATTTAATTGACTGACTTTAGTTGTCAAAATTTCAATTTGGCTACAGTTGTTAAACTCTTTTTTGGGTCATAAATTCATTGGCTCACCTTTGAGTTTGTTTTCATTGGCCTATGTTATTTAGCCTAGTTCCTCCCATTATATCATCTAACAGAGTTAGTGGACTCAAATCAACTTAAAATTTCATTAAACCCAATAAATTATAATATATTAGGTAAAGACTATATAAATTTGGGCAAACTTAGAAACTTATGGTAGTATATATGAACATAAATATTTAAATTTTTCTAAAAAGGGAAATATATATTTTGAAATTCTATATTCTGTGTTATATTAAAATTTAATAAATTAAATAAACATTTTTATACCATATAAAATAGTACTAAAACATATATTTAGAATATGATTAAAAAAGAAATTAATATTTTTGCCATTTTTTTAGTAATAATGGGTAATTGGTGTGATTTATAGTGCTTATCCTTATCAACCAAAAGCATGAGAATTCTATAAATTCAGTAATCACTTCTAACTAACTTGTATCGCAGGTCAGTACTAATCCTTCAATCTTTGTTTGTGGGCTATCGAATGCATTTCTAGTAAAATTACAAAAAAAATTAAAAAAAAAATTAACTGGGCTTTATTCTTACCACCTTTATATAAAAGATAATTATAAAATACTTATAAATATATATATTATATGCTTGGATGTTTCATCGATCGATCGAATATTAGTGGTATTTCATCAGTCATTTTAAAGAGCTACTGACCGTATCCAAGAAACTTACGTTAGGAATAGATAAATAGACAGATATGATATTATGTATATATATATATATATTATTCCAAAATTAATTAATAGGGGTTTGATAATATTATTTTATTAAAAGTTTCAAGCTTGATTTCTTTAATATAAAGCATAGTCAGATAAAATTTTAATGTATCTTTGATGTGAGGGCAAGCCCAATAAGAGAGTTCAATCTCAAAAGATCGATATGATAAGAGGGAGAGTCCCCAAGATTTATAAGCTGACCCTTGTGGAGTTGGCTACTCGATGTGAGACTTGTAACAATTTTTGATATTATTTATATAAATATATTAACACTTGTAAGGGATAAATAATGTCTTAAAAAATACAGTTATATGTCTTAAAGTTATATTTTTAAATATTATTTAATTTACTGAACAATTTATAAAGGTTACATTTTTCTAACTTAATATCTATTCGTAATCATGAGTAAAAAAAAATTAAAAAAGATAAAACATAAATAAAAAATAAAAATAAAAGGAAAGAGAAACAAATGAAATACGATTGTTACACCGGCTTGTTGAGAGTTGATTACAACTCTCTCCTTACGTTGCTTACACAGAGGTTGCTGGTTGCTGCTGGCTTGGCTGGTTGCCGTGTGCTTCTCACGTGCTAGTCAACCAGCTGTCCTGTTTTCAACTTGATCCACCACTCTTCCATCGGACGGTGAAGATTGATCGGCATGTGTGGCTGCGATGACATACCTCTGAGCCCCGGTTGTGGCATCTTTGTGCGATGCAGACCAAATGAGTTGTATATTAGTAAGGAGATTCTACTCCGCAAAATAGCATCATCGTCCCATTTTTATTTTTTAATAAAATTTTTTTGTTAAAATAACTAAAAATGGGTAAAGATAATATTTTACGAAATAGTATAATGACATATCTCTGAGCCCCAGTTGTGGCCTCTTTGTGTGATGCAGACCAAATGAGTTGTATAAGGCTAGAAGATTCTATTTCACGAAACAGTAACTTCGTCTTTTTTTATTTTTTAATAATATTTATAATCAAAAATTAAAAAATGAATAAAGATACTACTTTACGAAGTAGTGTCCCTCTTCTATTGTATGCCCTTATTTTGGTCTATCACCCTGTCATCTAACGGTGGAGACAGTCCCATGTATGCAGTTGTGATGCCTTTGATCAAAGCCCTCATCCACCCTCGGTTCCATTGGGTACTATCAAACTTTAGTCTTCCTCTTGCAATGCCATCTTCGACCTCTTTCTAGGGTTTTTCTTCAAGATTTTCCTCCTACGATTTCTTATTCCATGTATTAAATTTCTTTTCCTTTTTGTATTTTTTTGTAACTCATAGTAACATATCAGAATTTAAGGATGTGTTTTTTTGAAGTGGAGAAGAATAAGAACGCTGGCGGCCATGTAGCCACCGGCCATGGTGGCGCCAACCTCTCATGAAGCCATAAACATATGATACGGAAAATGGTTAGATTATTTTAAATATATTATATGTGATCTTATCTTATATTATACAAAATATTATTTTTATAACTCAATTTTATAACTTTAAATCACATAACGACAACTTTACCAACTGCAACAAGACTTCTTTTCAAGTCATAGTTTGCTTACAAACCCTATGGCTCAAACAAGGTTTGAAGAAAATCAAATTATTATTTGATCTATTATATATTATCTTATTTTATATTATATAAAGTAATATTTAAGACCCGAACCTGAGATCATTAAATCATATAATAATAACTCTACTGTTATATTAATATTTTTTTATCTAAATGCAAATCGGAGAATAGCCATGCAAATATCAATAAATTCTACTATTATACCAAGATCCTTGTATGGCAAATGTTGTTCCAAACCTTGAATGAACAGTTATACTTTTATTCTCACCTTCGAAACGGCAGCGTTTTTCTTCAACCTCAGGTATCCAACAACGATAATTCATGTCCTCAGAACAGAAACATCAACATGTAAAATGAACTGGACTATGTTGTTTTATAAAGCACGTAGCACAGAATTAAGGCAAACAAAGAGCTGCTTAATGAACCAAAGAACACCGACCGCCACAAGTCCTACTTGGAGGTGCCACTGGCGGCAGCACCGGCGGCACCAGAAGGGTTGAGCTCATCCCAGGCGTTGATCCACATGAGCATGGCATCGGCTAGCTTGTCGAAGTAAGGGTCGACCTTCGCTAGCTTGTCCTTCACCTGCTTGGCCAGCTCGATATAGCACTGCTGCACGGTGGTGCAGCCCTTGGGGAGGGTGGCTGCCTGGAAGAAGGGAATGATCTCTTCTTGCCAGAAGATGCCTTTGTATTCTTTCTTCAGGTTCACGAAAGGGTTGCTTGCTTTGCTGTGGTAGATGTACGGCAGGCCTGTCTTTACTCCCAAACCCAAGTGATCACAAATTACCTAAACAAGAGAGTAAGTTATAGAAAACATAAACAAATGCTGAAATAGGGATTTGGATGAACTGAATGTCTTAATAAATTTAGACTTGGCTTGTTTCTTTTTATATTATGAAGAAGCTAGAGCTCGAGATTCAGAATGAGGTAAGTCTTATTTTTTTAAGTTCGAGCTTAGCTTAGGAACTTTTGGTTGGATCGAGCCTTATTCATAAATTAGAGTTATGAATAAACTAAACATTTAGGCAAATTGAGATTTAACTTTATTCTTTTTATATTTTAAACAAATAAATCGACCTCGAGATCAAGACTGAGATTGAGATGAGCCATACTTTCTAAGTTCAAGCTCAGCTTTGAAAAAATTGGTAGGATCAAGTATTATTTATAGGTAAATGAGCCAAACTCCAACTCAAGCACAAGCTTGGTCTCTATATGCAATTGTAGGACAATATTACCTCTTATAGATGTCACGACAAACACTGGATTTTTACATATGCTTCTACTTACCATCTAAACACAATAAAGCATACCTTAGTGCACCACCCAGCCCACATATCATCATAACGGCCAACCGGTTGACCATCACCCATGAGCCCGAAGTACATAGCAGGACCAATGAGATCACGGTTGAATGCAAGATTCATACCGCACATCGGAAACAATGTGCCCTTTGGAATGGTCAAAATTGCATCAACATACCTAGTGTTCATAGGCAAACTAATCAAGAATTAATGCACATATCAATTCAAGGGGACACCCTATAGACACTCTTAGATAACATGACTCTTATTCATACATCCATCAATATTAATAAGCCACACAAGAATTGATAGATGGATAAAACTCCACATCACCCAACGGTATCTAAAAAATGTATATTAGGTATATTAGAAACATTTCTCAAATCTAAGGGCTAACGTTAAAAGATAATTTTGGATCACATGATATCTCATCCATCCGTCCACAGTAATGAGCTTGCAAAAGACAAATAGATAGATAAAATATTATATTATCTTAAGGCATCCAAAGGGTGTCTATTGTGCATCTCCAAAACATAACTCTACTTCGAAGAATGACATTAGGGGGGATACACTCGAATAATCCGGTATCTCATCCATCCACAGTAGTGGGCCTACATAAAAAGTAATGGATAAATAGAATACTATATCACCCAAATGTTGGGGCAAAAGGCCGGTCGGACAGAATGACATAACGTTACACACAGTGAAAGGAAAAGGAAAGAAAAAGCACACACAAATTTTACATGAAAAACTTTTCACAAATCGGAGGAAAAAATCACATGACACAAAATCCACTACAAGTCCACTACGTAAAAAATTAGTTACAAACCTCCGAGATAGAATATCCGCTACACACTTGAGAATAACAAATAAAAACATCTCTAGAGTTAAACAGAAAAATACTCCTTCGTTTTTACTCTCTTTTTTTCCTCTCTTCTTTCTCACCGGTGGTGCACTCCTTTCTTTTTTAACCCTGGATCTCACCCTCATCTCCACGGTTTACAGTATATATATATATATTGTTAATTCGTCGAATATTCTATTCCAGACAAAATCTATCCCTGCCAACAATATACTTTGTATAAACAGTACCCTGAGATCACGCACGTCCTCCTGAGGTCACACATACTCAAAAAATCTTCTGAGTTGGCACCTATGGACCGAACTGGATTCCAAACAAGAAATCCATTTATGCCAAACCGATATTCCTGCCAAATCCTGCCAACCTGACAAATTAGGCATTTTGCTTTCTTCTCAAATGGTTAAATTTTCCATTTTGGTCAACCGATAAATTCTGCACATACAAGTCATTTTGCTTTCACAGCCGGTCAACCTTTTGACCAAAATTTTAACTGGGCAAAATTTACACTTTCTATTTGTCTTCTTGACCGGTCAACTACCAGCCATTTACCCAAATAGCTTTCCACTTTGCCACCTTGGAGTTTCTGCTGTGCTTGCCTCATATCCTTGGCGTGTCAACTTGTTGATTGGTCATTTTGCCTCAAGGCAAATCTGCACCCGCCAATGGGCATCCTTGGCCATCCCGCTCCTTGGTCACTGGCCTCCATCAGCCGGTTAACTCTGTTGACTAGCTTCTGCTCTCCTGGAGGGTGCTCCGACATTTTCTACTCCAAAAATACTCTCCACTAGTCAACCACTGTATTGACCGCCTTTAGTTCTCCGCCGGTCAACCTCCTATTGATCGGAAACTGCTTTCTGGTTTTGCTCTCCACCAAATAAACTCCATCATTTGCTCTCCATAAAACCTTCGGTGACAAGATTTGTTTGTTAAGTCACCCACAATGGAGTAACTAACCCCAACACCAAACACGCCCCAAATATGTCTACAAAATATTTCTCTACCACGGGTAAAGTTTACAATAAAACATTGTAGCATATTCAAATTTGGTTTACAATAAAACAATATTTCTCCATAAACAATGTAGCATGTCCTCCATCTATATATTGTAACAAGACCACAAATGATTTTATGGATGGACAGACTCTCATATCACCTAAACGTGTCTCGAGAGTGTTTACAATAAAACATTTCTGTACTCTAAGGGTGGACATGCTCATGTAATGTAGAGTCACATTTATCGATCTATAATAATATATCTGTATAAAATTAAATAGATAGATAGAATAATAGCTCAACCTAGAACGTCACAAAGGAGTGCCTATCAGGTGTCTCCGAAACATTTCTCTATTCTAACATATTCAAATTTACAAGGATCGAAAGGAGCATGCAGGTACCTGGTGTTTCTCTCAAGAGGCTTGACAAGCTGTGTTGGTGCGTCGTAGTCTGGGATGTTCAGCCAAAGGCCATGAGATACGGCAGTTGGGACACCCTCCCGCAGGCTGAAGGGGTACCCACGAACGAAGTCTGCGCCGGCACGAAATGGGTCGTATAAGGTGTTGAAGAAGTAGGGAGTAGATGGGGTGAGAAGGTTGCTAATGTGCTGCTCCAGAGCATTGATGTCATTGCCAGAGGGATCCTTAGCAACCTACACATCAAAATATGCAGCTTCAGAAGACAGCATATATGACCTTATAACATAGAAATAAATTGAACATTATTTGTAACACTAAACCCATAGTCATTCTCGATATAGAAGAAAGCACCGATATATCAAAAGCAATTAAAATATTGGTTAGTGAATCGGGTAAAAATTTTCAGCTCTTGTAGTTGCTGGGCTGCTGGAAAATTTGTTTGAGGAATACCCGAAATAAGAATACTAGTTTCAAGAAGTGCCGAGACTTGATCGTGAAAAAATTAGTCAGTTATTGGGTGTCTCGATTAACAGTAAATTTTTATAAAGGAAACAACTATAATCATTCCTTCTAATTAAGTACTATCAAATTTGGCTCGATCTATTTAAAACCCATGACTTCGTAATTGGATTTTGATTGTCACGGGTTTGTAATGTACCAAATTAAAAAGTGACCAAAACCCGATCCTAAAATTATATAGATGTGTAGTGTACTATCGACGTAAATCTACATTCCTGAGTTATCTTGTTGTATCTTTATTCATCTCGGATTCCTCAGTGTAGCTAACTCTTCTTTAGCGGTCGGTCCACAGCTGCACCTATCTTCAGCACCCCATCCCTTCCTCCGCAAAGCCACCTTCGTCTCGCCTTTCATATGTCAAGCCACCTTGCCTCACCAACTCATTCTCTAGAGTAACAACTATCGGACAAGTTCCTTGATATTTTTTGATAAGTAAGTAATCATATTAAGTATTCAAAAGAAGCACAATCAATGAGCCAGCAACCCTCTCCTGAAAAAATGACAAAGGAAAATCAAAAAAATAAAAAGAAAAGCAAAGTAGGTGACTAGTTGGTCGATGTTTGAAGGATCACATAATTTGTTTTTTAAAGGTAAATTATGCCTAATGGATTATAGATTTTTGAATGTTTATGGGTAGTAATATTATCAAATGTTCGATTGGTTTGGGACCTTTAACCAATCCGAAATATTGAGAACCAGAATTTCAATCATAAATTTGAAGTATTTGATTTGTCTTCCATGATCAAAACCCAATCCCTAATTTTCATGGCCCGTCACCACTCCTTAGAAAAGAAATGAGTATTATTTACACATAATATTTTATTGATTATTTTAAATATCGATCGATATATATTAATATAAGAATGTTCTAATACCAATTTTTAAAATACACATATATCAAAAATTTAGTCATTATTATTTTCAGTGGCTTAATCCATAAAGTTTAATTTTATCAAAATTTGGTTATAACTCTTCAAATATATAAATACACAATTAAAAGACAGTTGAATTTTGATAAATAATTAATTTTTAAATGTAGTTATGAGAAAAAAATTTCATCTGCAAAATACTATATCAATACGTATCAGTTGATGTAGCCAATATCAATGAAGCTCTGGCCGACACTGAAAGAAAACAAGATGGAAGATGAAGATCACATCCCATTCATCATTCAAATTGAAATCACAGCATGAGATATGAAAACTGCCATAAAACATATATCCTATTATAGAACTTAATCTAGATTAAAGGATTTGGAGTATAGGAAAAAATTCCCCTCTCCAACGAGTCAAGGACAGATATTTTGGGCAAGATCAATAGATACTCTTGGAAGAACCTTAGATTATATAGTGTTTTATCATCCGAATGTATCCTAATGATGACCAAAAGGTATTCAAATGCTTGTTAGTGTAAAACTTATAAGCTACTCTTATATTTGTTCCCCCTATGCATTTATAAGAGAAATGCTGGTGTAATAGTAGAATTGTCATCGTGTGACCTAGTGGTTATATATTTAAGTCATGAAATGGTTACTTATATTATATAAGGTAAGAAAGTATATAATATACTTGATAGTAATTTGACCTATTTTCTGACCTTGTGCATACCATAGGTAGGTTTCATACACCATATTGCTATTTAAGAAGGAGTTTTGACCCAATTGATATAAGTCATGAAACTAACTTTTTATATAATGTAAGATAAAACTAAATATAATAAATTTAAAGTGATTCAAGTTTTATTTAGACTCCACATAAAACAAAAACTTTATAAAATAGGTTATAATTTAATAAAAAAATTTACTGCTAAAAAATGGAATTGGGTTAGGATAGGGAACTTATAATCATGGAATTGTAGAGTACTTATGATTTGGTTTGATGGGTTTATTAGAATTTTTTTTGTTAGTGTTATTTTATGGAGGTTTATTATGATAATAAAAAAAAGCGATAACAATGTATTATTAATGATATCTTATATATTACTTCTTAGTAAAAGAAAATTTGATCTGTGATTTCGTTAAGAAACTTAGAATTTAATATTTGGCTGTAAGACTTGTCGAAGTATGTCGTTCTTAAAAAAAAAATTTATTGAACGTCTCATCACCTTACTACTATCTTCGCATAAATTGAAGGAAAAAGTGGACCATTATTATTATTATTTTATTTTTTAAAATATTTTTCTATCTATATAAAAAATATAATTATAAAATGGTCATAAAATGATTATATTTGCAGAATTTTTATGAGAAAAAACAAAAACGATCTCCAAAGTCCAAGCTCAAGTTTACAATTAGAATTATCAATTAAACTTTAACATGAACTGCAAATTTATTCTGTTCTAAATAAATTAGAGCATTAACATTTAATGTCATAATTATAAGCCTAAAAAGAATAGAGTATAAAACTGATCAAATGGCTGATAATTTTTAATTTTATTTGATAATTTAAAAAAATTTAAAAAAAATGAAAAAAACTAAAAATTTTCAATTATCTAATTAAAATCGGGCCACTGATAGAAAGAGAAGCTGACTTTACCCCTCTCCCATAGGGCTCCTGGTCCAATATAAAACTATTGAGATCAGAATTAACAAATTGTAATTCAGCAAAATAAATAAATAAATAAATAATTCAACCATACAGCAGCATGCACCAGGATCCAACCTTTTCCCCATGAAAATAAATGTGTTTGTCTTGATTTTCAATCTGAATATTCATGAAAAACCAGAAAGAGCTACAACAATATTCAATAAATAAGCATGAAACTATAAGATGTAGAATATATCTTATTTGTGTTACTATCATATCAAATTATGAAAATCTAATTTTCTCACATATGAAATCTAAAAATCTGCCGTTAAATACAATTCTTCTTAAAAAGTATAAATATAGATCTGGGCAGGTTTTTTTTTTTTTATTTATTTCTGCGATTTTTTTTTTTTTCCCTGTAAAATAACCACATCAAGAATTCAGACATTTCAACACAATACCCAAAAACCCACAGCCAAATTTACCAATCCATTGCAAAATGGACAAAATACAGAAGTTTCAGAGAGCCCAGAACACTTAAAAATAGATCAATTAGGGGCTGGAAACCTAAATTTTGCAGAGGGAGGGAGAGAGAATACAGGACTCAGAGGCCTAAATTTCACAGACTCTGTTGTTATTAATCGGCAGTTCCAGACATAGATTAGCTAAATTTCTTTTAAAAGCAGAGCAATCCAGTTCACGATCTCAATTTCATGTTGAAAAATCGAACAGAAAGGAGAAATAGTAATAACCCAGGAAAAGAAACAGAGACAATTTGGAACATAGGAAAATTTTACAACCCCGGAGAGCCTTAAACGATGAAAAACTAGATCTTGTAAGAGTGATAAACCCAAATTTCAAAACTCCATTGTTAATGATCAGCAGGACCAGAGATAAAGAATAGCTAAAAATCATGAGAAAACAGAGTCGAGGAGATACAGTTCGATATCCTTGATATTATGTTGAAAAGACGAAAAACAAAGGGAAACAACAAGAACCCCGTTAAAGAAACAGAGAGAATCAGGAACATACGAGAATTCTACAACTCCATTGCAAAAATGACAAAAACCAGGAAACAGAGAGCCGAAAACCATAAAAAAATTACGTCGTTTTGGGGGTAAGAAACCTGAATTTCACAACTGCGTTGTCAACAATCGGTAGGACCCGAAATAGAAGAACTAAAACCCATCAAAAAACAGAGTCAAGGATGTACAGTTCGATATCCCAATTTTTATGTTCGAAAATCAAACAAAACGGGGAAATAACAAGAAAAATCGGGAGAATTAGGAACATACGAAGCAATCATCGTCAATAGTGTAGATGTACTTCTTCTTGGACACCATGAACCCGAAGCAACGGCAAGCGGAGTCTTTGAAGGAAATGCAAGAGGCCTTTGGTCCCAAGATCTTGTTAATGTCGTTCCTATTATAGAGCTCATAGTCGAATCCTTCAGGGACCTTGACGGTCTTTGATGGGTCACCGTCTTGGACGATGATCAGATGATAATGCTGAAAAATTGTTCTCCACATCTCTAAGAAATCAAGGTTTCTGATTGTAGGTATTACGATATCAAGCTGATCCTTCAGCAGAGGCGTCGCTGGAGTCGCCATTGAAGAGAGATCAGAGAGCAGCAGAGGGAGAGCGACGACGAAGTGAGGACGACCGTCGATTATAAATAGGCATACGTGGTGGCACGTGCGAGATTGGCTCGGGCTTTGCGGTGGGCCCTTTTTGGGTGTCCTATGTTCCAATGTTCCCTTTTGCCTGTCCGTAGATCTTAGATGGAAATGGACGGCCCGATGAGAGTCTTTAAGTCAATGTGGGCCACAAAAAGATGCCAGCTTTAGTGTGGGAAGACTCCTCAGCGTCTACCTTCTTATTTTTAAGAAAACATATAATAGATTTAGAAAAATATTTTATAAAATTTAATTTTATGTTGTAAAGTTTATATTAAATATAAAATTATCATTTTAAACATAAAATATAGATTTTTTAAAGTTTGTACACAATTTTTAAATATTTTTTATAATTCATAGGTAAAAATTTAATTTAAGATATTTTAAATTAAACTTTTTGATTATTTATAATACGTTTGGTTATTAAAATAAAATAAAATAAAAATAATTATTTTTTAAAAAATAGAATAAGATGTAAATAGAGTTGAGCATATCTATATCTATATTTAAATATTTAAATAAAATAAATTAAAAATTACTATTCTAATATTTTATATGTAATAATAGTATAAGAAATGGGATGAGAATAATAATAATAATATTATTATTATTATTAGTATTGACAATAATAATAATAATAATGTAAGAATAATAATTTCTTACATGTAAGAAAAAATATGAGAATAAAAAATATCTAAGAGCATATGATATTTTTTTTATTTTTCAAGTTTGAAGATTAAATATTCTTTTAAAAATATTTATTCAATGTCAAAAAATAATCAAATAGTAAAATAAATATTCTACTGATAATAAAATATAAATATAATTTTTATTCCCAATAATTAAACATGCACTTAATCTGAGTATTCTGTTCACTCAAATCAGAAGAAAAACTAGTAAGAAAAATGAGCAGGAAAAGACTATTTGTATGATTCTATAAACGATGTGTTTTAGTAACCACTAAGAGAACATAATAACTAATAATAATTTTATTGACTTTGATAAAAAAAAAAAAAAACAGTCGATTTAACAACATTTTATGAGATAACAATTCATACATTTGTCAGTATATTTACTTGGCTTTACGATTATTCAATTATATCAGTCTTTAACTACATATTTTATGATATAATAATCCATATATTTGTCAATATATTTACTTGGCTTTACGATTATTCAATTATATCAGTCTTTAACTACATATTTTATGATATAACAATCCATATATTTGTCAGTATATTTACTTGGCTTTACGATTATTCAATTATATCAGTCTTTAACTACATATTTTCTGACAAATTGTCCATCTTAACACAGCCACTCTCTGAAGATTATAGAGTGACAATTTACTTATTTTAGTGACACAGTATTTAGAATTGGCTATTTGTCAATTCGTATATTATAATAATGTGATTTTTTGACGACTTGAACTAATTAGACAGTCTAAATTTTGATAGTTAAGTTATAATTAACCCCTTTAAGTAAAGGTTATCGATTTTTTATATTTAATTTTATAAATATAAAAAATATAAATAAAATTATATAATAGTTAAACATATAGCAAAACGAGCTTAGAATGTTATGTTTAGAATAATAATATATGTAGAAAAGAAAATAGTAAAAATAAATAAATAAATAATAATAATAAATATAATTTTTTAATTAAATGCTATAAAAATTTATATTGATAATATAATAATTTTTTTAAGAAATATATTTTTATTATTTAGTTATCAAATAATACTAGAAGAAAAAATATATACCTTTAATATGAAATTTTAATTTTTTTTCTTCTATTTTTTGTTTTTATTTTATTTTAAACCCTTCGTTTTCCTTCCTCCTGTCCCTATTCTACCGTTCAAAAAAAGGTTTATAAAATAATAATAATAATAATAATAATAATAATAATAATAATAATAATATATATATCTATATATATCTATATATATATATATATTCTCCATGCTAAATTTTTTCCCTAAAGCTTTTATCCAATTTAAAAATTAAAAAAAATATTTTTCAATCTTCTTTCCTTTCAGTTGTATTTTATTTAATACAAACGTACCCTAAAAATTTTTAACTTTTCTTTTTCTTACCTTTTATTTTATTTTTTTCACAAATTTTTATTTTAATACCTATTATAATATTTATAAAAAATTATTTTTTTGATATTATTTAATGCGGAAATCAAATAAAAATATGTAAATAGGAATTATTTTAATTTTTTATTTTTAAAAATAAGAAATACTATGTGTATACCTAATTATATATTTACTTAAATTGTATTATTAATACTAGATATGAGTTAACCTTTTTTTAAATATGTATTATATTTTATAAATAAAATATACTTGGTAGATATCTAATTTTTTCCATTGAATAAAAATTTAATGATGAAAATTAAAAGATATAAAAATTTTTATATAAAAATTTTATAATTTTCTTATAATATTAATATCTATTAAATATTTAACCTAATAATAAAACTAAAAAATAAAAAATAATCATTAAGATGGTTTTCTTTTAATTTTATTTATTATATCTCTCTAAAGATAAAAACCCACTCCAAATCCCTCTTTTAAATTAATAAAGTTATAATCTATTGATAACTTTATTTTTATTTCTCTGATAAAAAAATAAATTAATTTAATACATAAAATATAAAATAATATATTTTAGTGAGAGTTTGAAAGAGTTTCTATTATGTTTTCTTTTCAAAAAGTTATAAATTATGAAAATTTTACACTGAATTATTGATTGGATTTTGGTTTGTGATTTTTTCTTATTTGAAATTCAGAGAGCTTTATCTTTTAAAAAAATAAAAAAAAATTCATTCTCTATGTAGTGACTACCTATTTCTAAATAAATAATTATAATTGAATTAAATTTTTAAAAAAATTAAAAATTAATTATTTTAAAATAATTAAATAATTATAATCTATATATAAAATCATTTATTTTAAATAAATGATTAGTATATAAAAAACAATCAAATCCTAATAGGTTTTGTATTTTTTTTTTTATAATTCCTCACAATAAAATGGGATTTTGAAAATCCTAGAGTCAAACTTACATTTTTCATTATCTAGAAAGATATTAACCATAAATATTTTTTATTATTCCTAAATATTAAATTTTGAAAGTATAAAAAATTATTTTTTATGGGCATTAAAGGTCAAAAACATATAAAAAATTATTTTCAAAAATATATTTATTTCAAAAAATAATCATGTAGGTCGGTAAGGCCTAACAGTTGAGTGCTCGTTCTCATGTAGTGTCTCTTAGGGTATTGTTGTTCTTAATTGATGATACGTGTAATGTCTAATAGTTGTCTCATTTAATTCTTTGGTCGTGTTAGGTTAGCTTTGGTGGTGTTAGGGTTACAAGTAGGGGTAGAAAGAGAAAAAATTAGTAGCAAAACGAGTTAGGGGTGGTTCTATCTTTTTAAGAGATTTAGGTTATTTTTTTTTAAATTTCGACCATCCATTTTAAAATAAATAATTATAATTTAATAAAAAATTTTAACTAAATTTTTTTATATTTTAAAAAAATAGTCAAATTATAACTATACAGTTAAATATTAATAACTTAAATTACGAAAAAAATGGGCTTTATCTTTAAGAGATGAAATTTTTCTAATCCCATCGCAAAACCTAAATTCAAATTTCAGTTTCGATTTTGATAGAACATCAAAATTGATTCAAGTTATATTTTAACAAAATTAGTCATGTTATAACCGGAAAGAGCAGAGCAAATGAGAAAATGAGAATTAGAGATTTATGTGGGAATGCCCCGAAAAAATTTTAAAAAAAAATTCCTATATTCGTATGGTAGGCAGAATACTGAAAGTTTAATAAAATTTTACTTCTGATTTTGATATTTTATAAAATTTATTTCACTATATAACGTTTTTATTTTAAAAGTGGATGGTACGAGTAGTGACAAAATCATTTATGGTAGATAAAATTCTACTTATCAATGATCGAAAGTCCCATCCCTTTTTACTAGAGAGGAGTGGCCGGAATAATTGATTGTTCATCCTCATTAATTACTTTTTGTTATAACACCGACCGTTGCTTATTGATAGCTATATTGACTATTCATATTCGATATTGAATTCTCGGTGATGTTAAATTAGGTTATGACTTAATTTCGATACACGACTTTTACTTATTGATCATACCAACTTGTATGGGCCCACCTAAAAGGGGGGACCTGATCGTTGAAACAGTGGGGGACTATATTTTTTTATAGGGATAAATTTTCTAAATTTTTTATTTTTAAATTATTTATTTAAAAAATAAATATTTATAATTTAATAATTTTAAATAATAGAGTTTAACTAATTTAAAAATAAACAATTAAGAGTGGAAAATATAAAGAAGCAATCAAATGAGAGATGTAACCCTTCAATTTAATAATTGAGAGCTTCATTTTTGGGTACATCTTTTACACATCAACATTGGGTTTGGGAAGCTAAAAGAAGGGTTATCCAGTGATTAAGATCTCATTCTTAAATTATTTAATTTTTTTGTACATTAAAATTTGTGATTGGACAATATTTTTTTTATATTACTCACATAAATCGTATTCTGTAAACAGGTCATATATTTTTTTAATACTTTTTAAAAAAATACTCATCATTTTTATAAGTTTAAATATCGTGTTCAATTTTATCGATCAACATTGAAACTTTATCCCACATCATCTACTGTAGATTGTTTGGAGTTATGTTCTTTAACATTACAGACAGATATATTTCTAAAAAATATGCTAAAACTACCTGTATTATCTGCATTAAAAAGCATTCTAAATGAACTGCATATTTTCTCAGTTCTCTCACCTTTTATAATTCTCTAAACCCTTATAAAACCTTATAAAACTTTGTAGATAATTATTTTTTCATACTGATACATCTTTGTACAATTAAATGACACATGCAAATATTCTTTGCCTTCACGGCACATAATTTTTGTGGTCCTGACAATTTGTCACATCGTTGTTAACTACTTCTTTAAAGCAGAAGTCATTTAATTCATGACAAGAAATTCGCCGATGAGATTCCATTCTCAATTAGCGTAATGTTATTAGTGTAAAAGTTATCATGCAATGTTCTATTGTAATTTTGATTGATCTGCATGAATCTTTTAAAGTTATATAGGCTAAAAATTATCTTAAGAAATTGACATTACAACACATTTGAAAAATTTCGATTAAAATACTTTTCATAAATAGAATATGTTTTTCCATTTTTTTATTCTTAAATGTAACACAACCCCCTAACTAATGTTTTATTCAAAAATAGCTTACCATTAATTGTATCAGCAAAATATAATCGATATATCAATATTAGCAGTTTAACTTACTTTTTTTACCAACCCAATAAATTTTTTTATTAATTCTAATAAATTTATTTATTGACCTGTGTAATTTCTCTTTTTTTTTCCTCAAAAATTAGTCAATTTTTATATGAAAAATCAAGCCTTATACTTTAATTTTTTTTTCTACTCTTATAAAAAAAACAGTTCGTTATATAAATCTCTCACTATATATAGATCCAGAAAAGAATATAAAATACTCATCTTTAAATATTATTTTACTTTTTTTAAAAAATATTAATAAATTTTGTTTTAGGAAAGTTTGTGGTGTCACCTGTTAGGTATCAACAATTAACTAGTCAGCCTTTAACACCAGTTAAGAGATAAAAGTGGACCCACTACCATTTTTAAATTTTACTAAAAATAACATTTTTCATACTATTTATTTATCATAATATTAAAAAATATCTATTATAAAAAAATATTAACAAATACTAAGTTAAAAAAGTAATATGTAACAGTAAAAATAGCAAGAAAGAGAATAAACTCAGGAACGCTCCGTCTCTAATAAAACTAAAAAAAATGTTTTCTTTATATCTTAATTGTTTATTATTAAATAAATAATTATAGTTTAATTATTTTAAAATTTTTAAAATTAATTATTTTAAAATAATTAAATTATAATTATTTATTTAAAAATAAATAATTAAAATAAAGGATGTGGGTGATGTAAAGAAGAGGCAGACCAGACTGGATAGCTTAAAGAACAGGCCCATCCAGACTGTGCTATCAATATGTGCATGACATGAGATCAGGAGCAATCAATCATCCAAACCTTTTAATAATATAAAATATTAATATTTTATTTTATCTATTTATAACTCTTTTTTTTGTATAGATAAAATTTATTCTAACTTTTAATTTTATTATTTTTTAAAATCTCTATAGATAATATATGTAAAAAGAGTTATAAATAAGTAAAATATCTGACAAATCTCTTTAAAAATTATCGTTCAGAGATAATTTTAAGTAATTTAATATTTAATTTATAGGATTAGATTAGGATATCATAAGGATAATTTTAAGTAATGTAATATCTAATCCATTCATTTAAATTATCAAATCTATATAAAAATAAATAAACAGATGAATCCCACGTAATTCATTGATATCATAACAATATATAATAAGCTTCTCGATGAAAATTATCAAAATTTTTTATGGCCTTGTCGAAATAAATATTAAGTGCAGTAAGACTATTTTAAGCACGTTGTATACCTAATATGGGATAGATGTTTAGCTATTAAAACGATTTGTGCAATTATGTAATTTAATTTAAGCTTCTATATATATTATATCATATGTTAGAACATTATTGTGCATCCCTATTATCTCCTTCTACTCTATACTTTCTATACACTACAAAAGGAGGTTTCCATTAGCAACTCGAAACCCTAATGTGAAGTCCCTTTGGTGCCTCAACTCTAGGGAACTTTACTAGCTTATCTTTGCCGACTTCCTTCCATCTGTCACACAAAAAGAAATAAAAATATTTTCAAAAAACAGATACCTTAAAACTCATAAAGAATTGAATATAACTACCCATCATGTTATTCATTTGTTACCTATATCTAGTTACGAAATAATGAAGGAATGTAGAAATCTCGGCTACCCCTAACTCTTTTCCAGGGCACTGCCTCGTGCCACCTCCGAATATCAAGAAGTAGTTATGTGTCTCCAAGCTTTTATCCTGCATCCCGTATCATAAATATAATCATCATTAAACGATGATACCAAACTCGACTTAATTGGCCGGGGGGGGGGGTGTTAGATTAACCAGTCCGAGAGTCACTACTGACCATCCATCTCCATGGATTGAAGCTAAACGGATCAGGATAGAGATACGGATCGTAATTCATTTCTCGGGTATATACGTATATTCTCCAGTCTTTTGGAATGATAAATCCTGAAATTGATAAAAAAAATTCTATTATTTAAATTATAGATAGACCCTAAAGGATACTAGCGGATAGAACATAAGAAAAGGTTGAATATGTCCTCATGAGGGGATTGGCCCTCAAGGACACCCTTAGATAAATAGTGGTCCTTTGAGAAATTTAGACCACTGAAATAGGAGATACTCCCAATATGTAAACTTTTCGTAATAAAATATTTTCTGATTTTTGCATTATTTCTTGAAGAATAATTTCTGGGTAAGGATAAACAGTCTAGGTCAGGAAGTAGGCATACCATGTGGATCAAAATGTAGTAGGGTCCACAATAGAATATCAAAAAAAAACAAAAAACAAAATATAATATGACAAAATTGTAGAAAAATATGCATTTTTTAAAAAATACTTTAAGTCAATTTACTATCCTTTTGTTTTGAGTCCATATGCTATACTTATAAAATTGAGTCAATCTTGCCAATTAAGATTTTTTTTAAAATTAGATTGGATTAATTTTAGTGTCAAATCAATTAAAACTGATGTTAAATTTAATTGATTCAATTGATAATTAGGGATTTATGGGATATTGATTGAGAAAAATTGACTGAATTAAAGATAGTTTAAATAATAAAATTAAAAAGTGGACAATAAAGTCAATAATTTTGCATATATATTTTTATGCATATTTTATTTAAAAAGATCTAAGAAAGAATAACAAGCTAGCTCCCTGAGCACTTGAAAGCATCAAAAGCAGATACTAATTAAAAGAGATTAATGATCTCAATCTTTTCAGCATTGACTTGTTGAAATTAAAAATTAAAAAAGTCATCATCTACTCACCATTGATCTCTATGTCTCTAGTGGTCTTCCTCAAAACCCCATTGACAATCGTTGCTAATCTTGAAGTTTCAAAGATTACCTACATTATCAGAATTAGGAAAAATCAGATCAAGTAAGGGCTAATTTTTCCATTCAAATCTTCCATTTGAGTGCAAACTGAGGTGACAATTTGCTCAAGTTTCTTACAGCTCTGGTGAATTTCATGGATTTATAATCATCCCAGTTGATTGGATCATCCGGGCTCTTCCTTGATCTAATTTCAAAATGTTCTTTCTGCAAAAACAAAAAAAATCAGATTGAAGATTCAAAAGAAGAATGGCTACGAACTTGAAGATCACAGCAATAAGAAGTTTAGAGTTATGTCCTCACTCTAAGTTCGTTAAGAACTTGAGGATGATCATGGAGGTACTTCACGGCCATCATCGAAGTGGTCGAGACCGTCTCATATCCCGAATACAAAAGCGTAATAATCAGATCAATAATCTCTTTATCATTTAATTTATGCCTGTTTTCTTCAGCCCTCATGAGGCCAGCAAGCATGTCTTGTTGTTCTTCATTGGAAGATCTTCTTTCTTCTACAAGTTTGCTCAAGATTTGGACTATGTTCTTCCTTGCCTAAACACAAAAAAATCATTCCAATTACTCCCACAAACTTCATTGCTAGAAAATAAGACTAAGGATACCAAAATGCTTGCTAATTCACCTGAAAGCCATGGCGATAATTTGTTCCAGGGAGGTCTATAGGCAGGGAAAGAGTTCCTAGTACAAGCTTGAAAAATGCAGGCATGAATTCATGCGATATTGAGGTTGATTCAGCGCCTGCAATTTGCTTCAAAGCAGAGAGAAATGCCATCTGACAAGGGAAGCAGAGAACGATTTCTGATCAAGAACAGAGCAATGATAAGCAGGAAGATAATCGATTTGTGAGGAGATTTTGATTGATTAAACCGACCTCTTTGGTTTTTTGTTGAATATTAATTACTTGATCATCCCAATTGCTGAGGTGGGATCTCATGAACTCATCAATTTTAGGTAAGATCTGGTCTCTGATCATGGCGGGACTGATGAGCGAAAGCAGAGCTCCTCTCATATACTTATGGGTGGCGCCATGAACAGCAGAAATGTTGCATTTTCCAAGAATATCAAGCATCGATTGTGGGTAGCCAGGGACAAACCCTTTTGCTTCGTTCATGAGTATGAATCTGTTAAGCTCTGGATCCATGGAGACAACTGTAGGGCACCCTAATATGTGGGACTTGAAAAAACTGCCATACCTGCCCTTAGCAACCCCAAAAAAACACAAACATAAAAGAAAAAGAGAAAAAATCCAATGTCAGAAACCCTAATTTCGTTGAAAAATGAAGAACGCAACAAGCCATGATTTCGAAAAGCTGGGAAGTTTTCTTTAATGAGAAACGATAATGGAGGCTTTTCTCTGACCTAGCGCTCTGATTTTTCATGAAACTCGGACCGAGTTTAAGGAACTCAGTTGTCTCTCCAAAAACTGGCCAACCCATAGTACCAGGCGGCAAGGCTCTCCTTCTATATCTCAGCTCATTCCACCTCAACAGGGCGACGGCGCAAAAACAGAGCCCTAGCACCGCCGCAATTACCACCGTCAGAACCGCCATTGATGCCCCTCCCTTCAAGCTGCACCCCACTCTAGAGAGAGAGGAAGCAGTAAGAAGAGAGACAAATAGACAGAGAGCGACAGAGAAAGAGAAAGCACGCTATAGGTCGCAATGGCAGAGTTAGCGGATAGTCAGAGGGGTATATATAGCCCCGTGGAGGGCATGTGTAGTAGTAATAAGGGCACATTGGCCAAAGCAAAACCCCCCATGCACCCTATTATTGATCAGAAGATCACTAATCAATTACCCAATTTTAAAAAATAATAATAAAATAAATTCAGTAAATAAATATTAGTTTTAATTGTTTTCCATGAAAAAAAGAACTTTTTTCTTTATTTTTTTTATGAACCTAGCATACTCAAAACATAAAGATATTAAACAAATGAGATCACATTTGATACAACACGACCCTACTTGTTATGAACCGTGTTTGGCATGACTCATGACGAATAGTATTGAGCCGTATATAATACAATCTAAGATTTCAGATTATATTAAATTATACAGTAGACAGGCCACAAGTCCTACAAGCTCGTGGTATGATTAAGCCGTGCCAAGTACAGCCCAATTGGGATTGTAACGGGAGCAAGAAAGAGGAAGAGGGGACCAAAAGAGAGGGTTAAAAATAATTTTATTTTTAATATGTATTTTTTATTTTTTAACATATGGGCCATGCTATACTGGCTCATGATATGGCTTGACTCATAAACACATTTGATCTAATATATTGCTGGTCATGTATCGTATTAAATTAAAACTTTTAAGTTTTAAGTTATGTCTGACTCAACTCATTTAACACCTATATCAAAATCTCAAAAAAGACTGTACTGATCCTATTTGAATACATTTGTTATTTTAAAATGGGTTGTTTAGCACATAGAAATTAATAATGTTAATAAAATAAATTTTAAAAAAGTAGCTTAATAATTAATAAGGATAAATCATTTTTATATTTTTATTTAATATTTTAGACTTGGTTATTCTCAATATTAAAAAAAAAGATATTATTATCGTATTAGAAAAATCGATACGGTTAATATATATTGGTAATATAAATGAATATAATAAAAAATTTAGACGCAACGAAAATTTCGTGTTGGGTAAGCTTATAAGTGTAAATAACCGGTTTGATCAAATATGGCGCACATATTCATATTTTGCAATAAAAAAATTTAATGTATTGAATAAATATCAAATTTTAAAAAAATCCCAACAAACAATATTTTAATTATTTGAAATTTTTGGGTAATATATTTTTTAAAATATTATTTTTTAAGTAAAAGAACCTATAATTTAGATATTTCTACATAAATATGATATTTTTATAATATATTTGGACAGATCCAGACATATTCGATTTTAATCATTGATAAGCATTGATTTAAAGATTTTTCAATGTAATCTTAGACTGACCCAACTTAGTAACTACACTTTATTTAAAATTTGACTTTGATTTTGATAAGATTTATTAAATATAATAATATTATTTTTCCATTAAATGATCCTCATCGTCCCCTTCTCCATAGATTTTCTTACAATTGAGGCTGTCAATGTTGATGCCACAAATGTGGTGGGGGGAGGAGAAGAGAGTGATATGGTGTGGATAATTAAGAAGAAAACATCAATGAATAGCCACCGGTCCCACAAAATTTTTTTTATTTATTATTTAGATATTTTTAATAATATGATATTTTACTTATATATATATATATATATATATATTAATATTTAATATAAAAATAAAATAATAAATAATTATTAAGTTGTTTAAAAATATATAAAAGATGATTAAAGAGTATTTTTAAAGTAATTTTTTAATTTAGTAGGAAAGGTGGTATTTTTCATAAAAAAAATAAATAGTATTATTGACGGATTTAAGTTTTCCTTTTTGCCCTTCCTTCTTCTGTCTTAGGGCGTGAGAATATGAGGTGGTGTAGGGGCAAAATTGTAAACTAGGGCACGTGGTCACCACTACCAATAGCAATATTCACATGTCTCTCAGCTACAATATTCACTACGAGACAACCCCTCTGTTGCATTGTGAATACAAATCTCATTGGGAAGAAACTGAGAGGAGATTGGTTTTTAGGGTTTTTGTTACAAATTTTTAAATATTTCCATCATTATTTTAATGATTAAACTTTAATTATAAATTATAACAATATTAAAATTTAAATAATATACTAAAATATCATATTATTATTTATTTTATATCACTTCAATAATAATTTTAACTATTAAAAAGGTAAAAAAGCCTAATATTTTAAAAAAAATTATAACAAAATCTTAACTTTTAAGGTTGATGGAGGAAACAATGACAATCTCCATTTGCACATATTAGGTCAGAATGGTAGATGACTTCGAGATCATTAAAAATGATACACCCCAAAAAGAAAAAAAAACATATTTGTTATGTTATTGATTTTTTTTAATTATTATTTATGTATCAATAGGCATTGTTGGCTATCTTTAGAGTTACTGATCATATTTACATAATAATAGAGAGACAATATAGATAATGTTTGAGATTATTTCACATAATATTAACTTTGATATCTGTATCAGTATGGTGTTTAAACTGATTAAATAAAATTTATGTGAGCCCGAAGGGTTTTGAGGCTACATATTCTTCATTTTGTTGTTAGAAAAGCATGAGTATGTGTGGGAGAACATCAAGGTAAAAGATTTTTATAGAGCTCAACCCAAGATTGTTCATGCCATGTACCAAGCCAAGAAAATATTGGTTGTGATTCTAAGTAAAAGGAGGGTGGGCTGCCTCTAAGCCTATTGAGGCTTATATTGTTGGGTCTTGGGTATTCTTTTATTACTCATAGATCCTTTGTATATGTATATTTTTAAAGCTTTTGTTACTAGGAAAGTTATAACATTTAAATTATAACTTTGATTGCTTTTTTTTTGGAGTAGTTTTCTGATATATGATGTGTCATTCGGATACATTAGAAAAATAATTGATTTTTAGGTCAAAAATAAAACTCAACACAAATGCAATGAGTGCTAAGCAAAGAGAGAAAAAAAAAAAAAAAAAAACGAAGAAAGAAATATTGAGTATGTTGGTTTTGTTCAAGCGAAAAATATATTAGTAGTGATTTTCATTTTAAATATTCTTTTTTTTTTTACGGATAAGACTTGTTCATTCATATTATATTGTATAATCAAGGTATTTGATATTATCAATAATTGAGTTCCATATTTGTGTGACGAGTGAGTTGGTTTGGAATAAATATTTACAATCAAATCTTAAATATATTGAAAAATAATTTTAAATGGTAGGGCATTGTAAGTTTTTCTAGTTGAGAGGCATTTTTTAAGATAAAATCACCCTTATAATTTGTATGATTAATTATATGTATCTTTGTTGTACCTTACAATTACAACCGAGAAATATTAAATAACTTATGGTATTAGGATGTTCTTAACATTATATTATGATAAAGAGGAATAAATGGATTAATAGGACTCTATAAGCAAACATTCAACTATTAGGAGGAATCCCCTAAATGGTAGGGTGCCCAATTGATTGACAATCAAACTTATAGACACACGTAATGGGAGCTCAAGAAGTGTCTTGGGTTATAACTCAGGTTTAGATGAACACAGATTGACTCGTCAGAGTATAATGTATGAGAAATAACCCTTGAACTCATCGGAGCAAGACTCCAAGGAGCATAGCACAACTTAGAAGAGGAGTGCTTGACTCAAAGGGACATAATATATGACTCAACGTTTGTCTGTTCTAAACAAAATTATATTGATTAACTAAGTTACTTATTTATAATGTACGAGTTTAAATTTTATTTTAGTTATAATTATTTAAGTTAAGATAATTAATATTGAGATCAAATGAGAAAAAAATTAGGTTAAAAAAATTTTGGATTGAGATTCGTGAATTGATGAATGCTTAATCAGCAATCGATGCACACCCATGTCTATTTTGGGTAGAGAGATTGCGGGTGACTATTGTCTGAATAGAATTTGAGCGCACTTTCTAGAATAGTCTACTCTCGATGCACGTTTGAGGGATACTTAAAAGTACTAAAGTAGAATGCCAACGCCTCGTGAGCGCTCGAAATAGTGCTCGTGCGCCACCATGTTTGGGCTTTGGGTGTAGCGCCTGACGCGTATTCAAACACCATCCTATTATATATATATATATACATATCATATTTGACTGCTTTTTAATTATTTTTTATCAAAATTTGAGAGAAAAATTAGAAAAAAAAAAGAGGAGAAAAGAGATAAAGAAAGAGATGAAGTAAGAGAAGGCCAATTTAAGTGAATTTAAGTAAGATTTTAGATAATTAAAAATTAAGATAAGCACATCCTAGTCATTTCTTTCATTTATTGCTGATTTCTTTTACTTTCTTAAGCTCCATCCTTCCAAATTTTATGTATGATATATTTTCGTAGCTAAGATAATGATATTTCATTATCTATGATTTTTATAAAATTATATTATTAATTCATATACTTTAAATTATTAAATTATTTTTTAATAATTTTCTTACATACATGTGATAGCTATATACTTATATGACTCTTGTAAGGTTTAATTTTGTTTTTAATGATCTTTCATACTTAAAAGCACTAAGTTTATATATTATATGTTCTAAAAATTCAATAATTTATCTCTGCATGCATGTTATTTAAAATGAAATATTGAAACCTAAAAATACTACCGATTTTTTAATAATTTGGTTTGAAAAACTTATAATGTAGCCTTTGTGTGTTCAAAAACTTGTATATTTAAGTTTTTATAAAATTTTATATACTATATGACAATTATTTGAAAGAATTATGAATAAAACTATATAATTTGTTAAAGAATTAAAGATATTTTCTTCGAATCAAAAAAATATAAAAAGTATGTGAAATTATGTAAAATTTTCATATGTCCAAGTTTCGGACCATTGTAATAAATTTAATGAATAGTATATCATGGTATATCCTAATATATTATTGTAGCAATCGTGGTTCTAATATATCATCCACGAGTGAAAGTGATGTTTGGCCCCGTTATAGGGTTACACGTATGGCGGTCCACTTACGTGTCTTAAATAATTGTGTAAGGCCTTTGGTTGTATCAAAATAAATATAACTTGGGTTTTAATTATTCATTTCTTTAGTCGATAATATCCTACTTACCCTTGATTCCTAAAAAATTACATATTTGAATATGAATTATATGATACAATTTAAATAAGAATATAAAAAAAATTAAAAGTCGTGTATATTTGTTATAAAAAAATTCATAACATTTAATTAAATTTATTTTATTGTTCATTTCTGCATGATTTAATAAAAATAGTATATTTAATTATGTAAATATATACGTCTTATTAAAATTTTAAATTACTCTTATTTTTATTTTTTACTAACCCATTCAAATTAGTAGTTCGGACACTTGCAGAATGAGTAGGATTAAAGAAAAAAATTAAGGCAGAGAAGAAAATTAGGTATATCAGTTCTTTGATATTGTATTTAGTTATAATAAATAGCTTATTATATTTTCATTATTCGAGCTATAATCAGTAATTAAATGAATGATATTGATTTATCTAGTATCAGTTTATTATTGATATAGTTTATTCTAATTTTTTGATTATACATGACTCTTTATAAATAGTCTGGCATTTTATTAATGTCAATATTTCTGTCATTTGATAACGTGGCATTTTAAGTCTTATAATCAAGTTATAATATTTTCAATTTAATTGGTCAACATATCGATATGAAGCTCACATCGAATGATTATTGGGTTTATTATTTTATTTATGATTAATCTCGCTAATTATTAATACCTATATCAGATATTGGGACGTGACGTCATCTACTAAACTACTTTTTCAAAAGATCAAGACAAGAATCACGAACCACCTTTCCTTCTATTTAGTTATATTTTTTGTTTTTTAAACTACTTAGTTGCATTATTTTTTGTCAGTTCAATCGAAAATGATTTATGAGGTATAAATTTGACTCCCATTTCCTTTCTACATACTTACTAGTATCATTATAAATCAAAAAATTTAGCCATTACTCTTACATCCAATTAAAGATTTCCCATTTTCTTCCATGGGAGAGACAAATGGATAATGTAAATAGTTATATATAGATAATATGATTCAAAAATATCTGAAAGATATTTTTATATGTTCTTTAAATACTGTCAGATGTTATAATATTTTATTAATTTAGTAATATTACTTAATTCAATAAATCATAAATTGATAAAAAAAATATATCGATCCATAACATATTGTTAAAAGGTATTTAAAAAATGGCCATACAATATTACTTGGGATAATAATAGGTAAAATTTTCAAAGATGCTATTTTATTTTATTGTAATTACATTTTTTTATCAAAAAATTTGAAATAATTATAATGTGTTTTTAAATTTAAATTATTGTATGTATTAGGAAATCAAAAACTGTCCACACTTGTAAAAATAATTTTTATTTGTGATATGCACTTTCAATAAAGTGTTTTAATAAGAAAGAGTGTGCGCTTTTAATATTTTTAATTCGTCTTTAGTTAGCCTTTACTTTAATTGAGCGTCGTCCTCATTTTTTGTTGGGAATGAGGAGTTTTTATAGAAATTAGGGAACGATTGACTTTTTCTATCAACTGTTTAGAAACCCGTTGAGTAAATAAGACGCTGTTCAGCTAGCGGTTTCAACTGGCGTCGGAGACCGTCAAATCCAAATAAGATAATAAAATCGCTTCAGGCATTGGTTTCGTCTTCTTTGAAGAAGTAAACCGCTCGGATATGACCGACAGACACGCCGACTGATTTGGGCCGTATGGGCCTCCACTTTTTTGTAGGCCGAATCCTTAGACAGATTCTTTCTCTTTAACCATTAGTAACAATATCCATCAAATTAAATAATAAATGATTTTATTGAGATATATTTTTTTAATTTGAGATTAAAATTAATTATAAATAAAAAAAATTATGCCAAAAATTGAGCGGATTGATTAGCTGTTAGTGGTGGTACGAACAGTTCTTGATTGATATAATTTGGTGGCTTGATAAGCGATCATCAATCATCGCACGGCTAAAATTGGACCCATCAAAAGCTTAATTGCTGCGTACCTGCGCACGCAATTGGCACTCCAATAATCGAATCCATCATAAAACCTCTGTTCTTTGTAATCATGATTGCTAGATAGGGCTGAAAATCGATTTGATCCGTACGATCTAAAATAAAAATAATTAAAGTACATAAATATTATAAATAAAATATTTATAAAATATTAATTTTAATTAATTTTTAAGTAAATTATATTCACAAATGAAGATGATTGAAATTATTTATAGTTTTTAAAATATATTTCTTATTTTAGAATTAAAATAAGTATCAATTTTTAAAATATTCTTTAATAAAAACTATTAATTTAAATATTATAAAGAAATATTATTTCATATAAATTTTATATTTTTTAAAAAAATTATTTTATAATATATATATATATATATCAATGATTACAATTTATATTCTTAATTTAGAGTATAATTTAAATTTAGTTTTGATCATGTCAATTAAAAATCTATTTTATTTATAAAATTAGAGCAATTAATTATAACTTTAATTTATATATTCAGTTTTATTTTAAAAGGAAATGTTGATTTTATATCAAAAAGTACAAATATTATGATTTTTGAAAAATAATTAAATGTTGTATTATTAGCGTGTTAATACTAAAATTTATTTGATTTCTACTGTATATAAGTTTATATTTCTAACATTGGCTTCTTCTAGATAATTTACTCAACGGACCCGAGTTAAATATGATGATACGAAGTGCTTTTTATATTTATAGTAAATTGGAATTTTGCAAATCCAATTATGAGTTATCATTTTATATTTATAATCATAAAAATAATAAATATTTAGTATTCAATTAGGATAAATTTAGATATCTTGTGACAAAATCTGCTAAAATTGTGGATCAAAGGGCTACATACTAATGATAATACAATATAGTTTTGTCTGTTAAATTTTAGGTTACTCCCTAATAAATTTCAAATCAAATGGATGAGTCATTACAATAACCCGCGATATTCGCGCATGTCATGCTCAATCAAAGATATTAAGTAAGGGTTACACGATGGTGATGTAGGATTTGCTAAAATGACAGAGTTCACTAAAGGTTCGTGTGATGTGTGGTTGAACGAGAGACATTTTCAGTGAATAAGTAATATTTATGTCTGATAATCATGTAAGATTTGTTAGAGTGACAGAGTTCACTAGAAGTCTGTGTAAGGTTCGTGCGATGTATAGTTAAACGAAACACATTTTCAGTGAATAAATAGTATTTGTATGTGATAAATGCATGATGGCCGCTTGTTGCAGAAAGGATAGAATGGGCACGCGCTAATGTACAACTGAAAGGCACTTGTATACTGTTTGTCAAGTGAAGTTGCACTTGAAGGCGCTTGTGCGCCGAAACTATTATAAAGTTGTGCCTAATTTAATTTTAAAATATCCAAAATTATTTTACAACATAATGAGAGTTATAAAGAGATAGAACAAACAAAATTCAGAAAATGAAGGTATTTGACATTCGGTTGATATCTAATTTGAATTTTATTCTTTGCCAAAAATAAATACGTTACTTTAGTGTGTTCATATGACACAATACCAATCAATTACTCTTATTTTTATTAAATTCTTCTTATGAATTGTTATGTGTATTAGCAATTATGCTCAACCGGCTATTTACTCGAGTGTACTGAATGGATTTCGGAATTGATTATTTTTACAACTAGCACAATCCTACTGCGAGTTTATTTAAAAATTATTTCATAATTTTTTCTTAATTCAGAAAAAAATTTCATATTAAATATCGTTGTACAATTTTAAGTACATAATTGTATTATTTTCCTTGCATTGAAGTATTTGGTAGTCAATGATAGACGACAGATTTAGGTTTGCCCCACTACACCGATTATGCATATATTTTCATTGAATGCCATCGGTGCTTGGCACACTTAAAAAATAAAATAATCGTCTGCTATTTTTATATTAATACTAATAAAAAATTATTTTTATTTAAAAGTAAGTACAAAATTCTAACCCATTATTTCCAATTTTTTGCTCTATCTTATCTAAATATTGCATCAAACTATATTCTATATCAGCCATGAATGATTAATTCTTTGCATAAGCATATCCATTGCATCACTCTCCAAATTATAATATAATAAAATGATCATATACACAAAGTCTTGTAACTTTATAAGAGTGTAACTGTTTCATGTATAGAATAAGGCTTTATTAATTTTTATAAAGTATGAAAAAATAAATTTAAAGTTAAAAATAATTTAATAATTAAATATGATAAAATTAGCTCGAATAAAATCTTGAGGATTAAATATTTTTAGTTATTTGTGCTGTGTAGAGTTGTGCTAAATATGGTTGTATTTTAAATTTCTAAAATTTATATGTAAATAATAATAAGTTGTTATTAAATAAAGAATGTTGGATAAACATATAATTAATAGCATTTAGGTTAATATTTCGACTGAAATTTATTAAATTTTTGGCTAGAGGGGGTCATTATTAAGGTAATTAATAAAACTAATTACTATTAGTGTATGTAAACTAACATTATAAAGAGGCTGATCGTATTGGATTTGTCAAAGTTTGCTGGGATATTTTGATAGTTTATTTGATGATAGTCAATAATTAATATTAGTGTTTTAGAATATTAATTATAACTTATTATGACTTTATTATATGCTTATTTGTGTAACTAAAAATAGATAAATAATTAATTAGAGGATTAACATTAAAATTAACCTTAAATATAATTTAAATTGTGTAAGGCATTAAATACAATTTTAAAATTCTGTAACTCATGCTTCTTCTTCATCATTCTTCATGTTAATTCTTGAAATTAAAGATTTAGATAGCCATGAAACTTATAATTAACTAAGAGAATATGAAAACAATCAAATGGGGTCTTGGTTCTCATCCCCTAGCCACTCTCATGCATGGTTTCTAACCATCCACTTTAATTTATTTTCTCTTCTTCATTTTGATCTTGATCCTATATGGATCTAGGGCAACTTCGATCTCATTATTTAACAAAGCAGGTAAATAGAAAATTAAGAGAATTAATAGAACTGGTTGGTTCATCCTCCAAACCGCCCCACCTTGACTATGTTCACATCATTATCCACCTTCTATTTAAGTGGAGACACCTTCCTTGTCCCTATTAGTTGTACCATATTATTCTTGCCAAGTGATTGAGAGAGGCGGTGGGAGAGAAGGAAAATCGCTCAAACCTTATCCTTTTGTCCTGGATTGATCCTTTAATGATGATTCTGTGATTCATTTGAAGAATAACAGTGGTGGTCGTTCGAGTTTGTTGATCTGCTATTTTCATGTATTTGGAGGCGAGTGATAATTTTTAATTCCTTATAATTTTAAGTATCTTGTAAATGAATTCTCGATGTTTTTAGATATTCTTGTTCTAGCAAGTAAAATTTCTTAATTCCTCTTATTATTATTTTACACAAATTAAATCTCTGCCATTATCAAATCTATTGTTCTAGCATTACTGTTCTGAAACTTTTAGGTAAAAGGATGATTTTTGAATTTAGAAATATCATGTCGAGAGATGGAGTTTCCTTTTGGTTTTGATGGATGTTAGGATTTTGTTTTCCATAATTTTATTTTGTATAGAAAAATATGTAATTTCTTATCTCAAGGAGTGTAATATTTGTGAAGAATATTTAATTTCTGATAGATTTATTAAAAATTTTTATAATTTAAATCTTTCGTGTGAGCAGTCCAAGTCAACTTAAATGATTCAACTCTGTGACGCCCCAATTTATGTAAAAAATACCTAAAACTTATATTTTAGGTCAGGCCTATTTTTCTGATTTAAATTTTTTATCAGTACACATTCATAATTCATATCACACCAAATCATACTGGATTAAGTAGTACCCACTTATATTTTGATAAAATATTAAAGTAATATTTATATAGAACATTACCGAGAAATATCAAATAAATATCTATGCCAAAGAATTTCTTTAAAATGTACAATATATAGTGTTGGGTCCCATGTTAAGCCCATGAGACAGATCCAGGCCACAAAGCAAGCAATGCCCATGAGAAAAAGGAAAGACGCGAGAAAGCGTCCACCTTTATCAAAGCGAATGGTCGCAAGTCACGCTAACGGAAACTCGCAGGCGCATTAAATGCGTCGCGAAAGGTGAAAGGCGGAAAGGCTAGCCAATAGAGGCATAAAAAAGACTACGCTAACGCCATCACCGCTTTGTCTGCAGACGGCCAACCACTCTCTCTCAAGGAAAATCGAGCGTGATCGACGGCGCAGCCAAAGTGCGTTCGACACGCTATCAGGACAGCCGGCGTGACCGGCGGTCAACGACCCAGGCAACGGGCGTCTTGGCGCCCAAGAGTCCAAACGGGAGGAGGCATATAAGCGCTCTCACCCTCCAGAGAAAGGGAGGCTGGCTCTGAATTTGGATTCGAACTCTGAGAACGGTTTTCTGGTTCTGCGACCTTGCGACTAAGGGTTACCTTGGATCCCAAGCACTAGTCCAGCTCCCATAAGGTTCCAATCCTCCGATAGGATTGGCCAAATCGTTCTCCTTCTCCTCATCCCATCAAGCGGGAAAGTTAGCCACTCATCGCGGTGCACCAAGGAAGCCTGTGCCTTCCATCACCCGCTCTTTGCATTTCTACTCATCACCACATAAGTCCTTCTTACGCATCACAAGCATTTTTACGCGCACCACCTTAGCGTGCGCATTTCCATCAATCGGGAATTTGCCGACTTGAGCGTCGGAGTGGCCTTGGTGGGAGAAATCTGCTGGACCCTTCACCTCTTGTTTGTTGTTTGTGTTGTGCAGTCCGAGTTTCCGAGAGACGGAGACCGGATCCTTCTTCCAGCCCCCGCGCGCTTAGGAATCAAAGGCTCCTTAATCCGTACAACAACCTTGGACCCGGGACGCAACATTGGCGCCGTCTGTGGGAAACTGACAGGAAGCCAAGTGTCATTTCCCTACCCAGCAGCTGAACAACCAAGCATGGTAAATACCAGAGCGCAGGCCAGTGCTCCGGCGGTGGAGACCACCGTCCAGGATGGAGTCCCCCCCACGGGGAACCAAGCGAACAACCAGCCGGAGCCGGGCACCCGCCACCTGGACGCGGAGTTAGACGCCCTGAAGGAGATCCTCCTCGCCGTATGCGCGAACACCGGGACCCCCGTGCCAGGGGCCGCCCCTCTAGCGGCCCAGGCATCAACTTCCAAGAAAGAAAGGCGTCGAGAGGCCACTCGCAGGAGGCGAGCCAATCGACTTGACCACGCGCCGCCCCGGCCCCGCACCGGTGAAACGGCGAGAATGAGGCGGAAAGCGCCTCGCCGATGACGACAGGGAGGACAGCGGAATGACGCTCCCTCCGCAACTCGCGCGGCAACGGGAGACCACCGCCGCGGCTCCAATGGGGGAGCGCGCCTCCCATGCAGCAGAGCCGCCACCCCGACAAGCACAGGCGAACCCCAGGGAACACGAGCCCGCGCCGCCCTCAATGCGCGAAGGGGGCTCTACGGATCCTTCGATGGAGGAGAAAGTCAAGGTGTTGTGGGACACCCTGCACAAGGAGAAGCCCACGCCCTCCTCCGCCAATCTCCGCAGGTCGCCCTTCGCCATGGACCTGCGGACACAGCCGCTACCGAGCAAGTTCAGAATGCCGGTCATGGAGGGATACGACGGAAGCAAGGATCCCATGGACCATCTCAACTGCTTCCGCACCCACCTCACTTTACAAGGGGCAAGCGAGGCCCTGATGTGTCAGAGCTTCCCCGTCACCCTTAGGGGCGACGCGCTACTCTGGTTCCATGGCCTCCCCCCGAACTCCATATGCTCGTTCGACGAGCTCGCCGATAGCTTCCTGAGCCAGTTCGCCTCCAGAAGGCGGGAGGAGAGACAACCATGGCACCTAGTCCGCCTCCGCCAGAGGACGGATGAAAGCCTGAAGCGGTTCCTGGACCGTTTCATCACTGAGGCGCGACGGATCCCGCACCTCTCCGACGAACTGAAGCTCAGTGCCTTCATCGCCACCTTGGCGGCGGGGGACTTCTTCAAGCACTGCCGCACGGCGCCCGCAGACTTTCGGGGAGGCGGAGACCATTGCCGGGCGTATATCACGGCCAAGAGGCCAACGAAGCAAAACGCCGTGAGCGGCGGACCGGCCTCGGGAGACCTCCGCAGCGGAGGAAGAAAGAGGGACGGCGACAGCGCTTCATGGAGCGCCGAAAGCAAGCGAGCTGACGCCACGGGCCTAAGAAGGATTACAGCAGGCCTCTCTCGACCCGCCAATGATAGCCGCACAAACATCCCGATGCAGATCCAGGATGAAAGATTCTTCAAGTGGCCAAAGACACCCAAGGGTCCTGGCAGGCGGCAATGACTGCACAAAGTACCGCCAGCACCACCACCGTCCGGGGCACTCAATCGAGAACCGCGCACCACTCGCAGCCAGGAGATCAAGATCCGATCCCGGCGAGACACACCAAGAGATTAGTGAAAGGCTCGGGCAAGAACTCCGCCCTCTCGACGGAGAACCCAGCCGAGCCACCAAGAGCCCGCACGGCGGCCGGCGTAGTCCACATGATCTCTTCCGCCAATACCGTGAACGCTGTGCACGGATCACGGGAAATAGCTTCCAAGAGCAAGCGGGCGAAGTTAGGGGTTAGAAATGATGTCATTAGCTTTACTTGGCCAAGACATGGCACATGTAACTTCCCCCATCCGACCCCCTTGTTGTATCGGCCCTGCCTCTGCTGGTGGTGATGACTACCACCAAACGGTCTTCATTGATAATGGAAGCTCACAAAATTTGTCATCTTCATTGCGTTCACCAAACTGGGACTAAAATGTAGCCAAATGAGGGCAGCAAACGGACCATTATACGGCTTGGACAACGAGCCTGTTTCGGTAAGGATTATACATTTGGAAGTCACGATGGGGACTCACCGCGCTCTATGACGCGCGAGTTGGCGTTCCTCGTCGTCGACCTTCCGTCTGTATACAATGCCATACTCGGCAGACCATTCCTGACGGCCTTCGAAGCAGTCACATCCATCCCGCACCTGAAGGTGAAATTTCCCACCCCTTGGGGGGGGGGAGAAGTTCTAGGAGATCAAGAAATGGGGCGGACGTGCTACTTGTCCCAAATCAGTCCTACGACACCTTGCGGACCAAGTGAAGACCTGGACCTCCGCGACGAGACGTCGCTCCAACAGGCCCGGTCAGGGGAAGAGACTGAGGCGATTCCGCTCGATCCCTCCGATCCAGAGCGGTGCGTCAGCATAGGGAAATCCCTCCAACCCGGAGATCGCGACAGACTAATTA
The DNA here is from genome assembly GCA_033239525.1 of Nepenthes gracilis. NCBI lineage: Eukaryota > Viridiplantae > Streptophyta > Magnoliopsida > Caryophyllales > Nepenthaceae > Nepenthes > Nepenthes gracilis. The sequence continues at coordinate 10,201,244 of BSYO01000038.1, read as the reverse complement.
CCTTCCTACGGACCAACTCCGATGTGTTTGCATGGGGCTCCGCTGACATGCCGGGGATATCGGCCGAAGTCATAGTCCACAAGCTGGGCCTTGACGCGAGCCGAAAACCCGTCCGGCAGAAGCGGAGGAACCACTCCGTCGAGAAGTTGGTCGCCATCAGGGAAGAAGTGAAGAGGCTCTTGGACGCGGGATTTATCAGAGAAGTCCAGTACCCGGAGTGGCTGTCCAACGTCGTGCTGGTAAAAAAGAGCAGCGGCAAGTGGCGGATGTGTGTCGACTTCACTGACGTGAATAAGGCCTGCCCCAAAGATAGCTTTCCGCTCCCAAGGATTGACCAACTCGTGGACTCCACGTCCGGCACGAATCTGACCGAGCTTCATGGACGCGTGCTCGGGATACAACCAGATCCGGATGGACCCCAGAGGATGAGGAGCACACCTCGTTCATGACGAGACAAGGGACGTATTGCTACAAAATGATGCCCTTTGGTCTCAAGAATGCGGGCGCAACGTACCAGCGCCTCGTAAACAAGATGTTCGCAGCTCAAATCGGGCGGAATGTGGAGGTGTACGTCGACGATATGCTCGTAAAAAGCAAGGTAGCAAGGCGCCACGTCAACGACACAGGACGAGACCTTCGGATCCTCCGACAAACATGGGATGAAGCTTAACCCGCCAAATGCGCGTCGGGGTAACCTCTGGAAAATTCTTAGGCTTCATTGTATCCCAGGAATAGAAGCCAATCCGAGAAGATCAAGGCAATACTCGATTTGAACCCTCCGCGCACAAGAAAAGAAGTCGAGAAGGCGATGCTGGGATAGCAGCCCTCTCACGATTTTGCCAAGTCACCGAGAAATACTTGCCTTTCTTCAAGGCGCTAAGGGGCACCAAGTCGCGAGTTCGAATGGAGTGAAAAATGCGACGAAGCATTCGGGAATTGAAGACTTATCTTTCCAGCGCGCGCCGCTCCCGAGCTCACCGCGCGAAGGAGAAGATCTCTACCTCTACCCGGCAACGCGCCTTCCGCCTCGCCTCCGTGTTAGTGGCGGAACATGAAGGCAAGCAACAACCGGTGTACTACGTGAGCCGGGTGTCGACGGACGTAGAAACCCGTTATCCGCACGCGAAAAGATGGCGCTCGCACTGCCTATGCAAGACGGAAGCTACGACCCTACTTCGATCCACGTCGGATCGCCGCTAACCGACCAACCGTTGAGGACGATTTTGCGAAGCCGAGACATCCGCCGTGAAGTCAAGGGCTGTCGAGCTCGGGGAGTTCGACTGAGTTCGCCGCGACCGCCGTGAAAGGGCGAGCCCCGGCGGACTTCATTGTTTGCGGCAACGCGAGAACAAGCGAGAGGACAACAACGCGGAGAAGAAGACGGACGGAGATCTCGCCGTATGGACTCTCAACGTGGACGGATCATCAACGAGGCAGAGCGGCGGAGCTGGTGTGGTGCTAAGGACGCCCAAGGCATGGAGATCACATACTCCGTTACACCGGCCTTCCCGGCCACGAACAACGTTGCGGAATATGAAGCCCTCTCGCGGCCTGCGACCGGCGAGGGAGTGTTCCGCGCGTCGCCGGGTCGTGCGTAGTGATTCCGAGCTCGTGGTCAACCGGGTGAAGGGAACTTGCCGCGAACCCACAACTAGTGAGGTATCTGGCGAGAGTAAGAACCCTGATCCCTGAGTTCGGTCAATTCGAGATCGAGTATATCCCGAGATCAGATAACGAACGTGCTGACCGGCTGGCCCGGGACGCGGCCGCCAGAACTGCGGAGCAGTACGCGAGGGAGCCCAGGGAAGTCCTAAACGCGCCCAGCATCGACGCCGAGGACAAAGAAGTGATGCAGATCGGCACGGGAGATAATTGGATGACGCCGTACATACGGTTCTTGTCGGAGGGAACCTTACCAGAAGACGCCAACGATGCCAAGCGGGTCAAGAAAGCGGCAGGATGGTACACAATTCTGAACGGAAGGCTGTACAGGCGGGGGTACTCAGCTCCCCTCCTGAAATGTCTTACCCCAGAGGAGGCCGACTACGCGTTGGCAGAAGTGCACTTGGGGCTGTGCGGATCACACATTGGCGGGAAAAACCTAGCATTCAACGTCATGCGGCAAGGCTTCTACTGGCCCACCATGAAGCGAGACGCTATGGAGTTCGTCCGCAAGTGTGAAAGTTGCCAGGTCCATAGCAACATGACACACCAGCCGCACACCGAGCTGCACTATCTCCAGTCCCCATGGCCGTTCGCGCAATGGGGGCTCGACATACTTGGTCCGCTTCCAATGGCAGCCTGGATGGACAGAAAAATTCCGATCGTCGGATCCCGACTATTTTACGAAATGGGTGGAAGCTGCCCCTCTCGCTAGGATCACCGAGCACAATGCGACGGAGTTCCTACGCCAAGGCATTGTTGCCGCTTTGGGATCCCCGAGGTTGTGGTGGATCGATAACGGGACCCGATTCACGGGAAACGCTTTACAAATCACGCCACAACCTCGCATCAAGCTGGTGCACACATCCGTGCGCGCACCATGACCCAACCAACGCAAGTCGGGTTACCAATGGAAGACGCGGGGGCTCCGGGTGGAGGAGCTACCGTCGGTGCTATGGTCGTATTCGAACGACTACGAGGGAATCAACAAGGGAAACGCCTTTCAACCCTCGCCGGGGTTGAGGCGGTGGTTCCCGTGAGAAGTGGGAATGCCAAGCCTGCGGGTCGAACACTTCGACCCAACTACCAACGCGCAAAAGCTCAGGGAAAGTCTGGACTTGCTCTCAGAAATTCGGGACGCCGCGCGGCTCCGAACCGCCGCCTACCAGCAGCGAGTGGCGCGATACTACAACAAGCGGGTGAAAGCACGCCCGCTAGAAGTTGGAGATCTGGTCCTCCGGAGCGTAGAGGCAGCGGGAAAGACCGCGAACAGGAACAAACTCTCCCCGGGATGGGAGGGGCCGTTCTTCGTCTCCGCAATCCTCCGGAGCGGAGCGTACAAGCTACGCGCCCAGAACGGCAAACTTGTCCCGCGGACATGGAATGCCGCCAACTTAAGGAAATATTATCAATAATGCAACGGCGACCCAGGTAAGTTGCACGCGCATACATCTTGATGAGTGCTTGATCATGTTTCCTGTCTTTTGGTTAACGTTATCACTCTTATTGTCATATTGCATATTCATTTGTGTGAGTTGATAGCATGCATTGCACGATCAAATTAAACGACCTAGACTGCCCCTAAGTCGGGAGGACAAGCGTCCGTCCGCAAAACCAGTCCTTGGCTCGGTGCCGGGCGGTCAGAAAGGCCGTCGCGCAGACTCCGTCCTCACGCTAGATGGCCTGGGACGGCTCTACTCACCATAACCGCGCCAAAGGCCCCGGCCACCCGGAGACTCGCGCCCCGTGCTAGTCGGCCGAGGCGTCCGGCCGTTTGAGACACCGGATCCGGCGATCCATTCCAAAGGCTACGCGCCACGACCCGTGCGTGCGGTCGGACCCATAGGCACAGGGGCTCTTGGAGAACCCACTCTACGGCCAACAAAACCTTAGGGGCGTGCGGCGACCTTCTTGCATTTAAGAGAGCACCTCGGTCTACAATGGTCGTGGGCTAGGACCTCAACTTGGTGTTCATAACGCTTTGAGGCGAGGAGCGACACACCTCCCATGATTATACGCGCCCGAGGCCTAGACCCGGAGTCCGGTTAACGCGGCCCGACCACGCGCCAGCCCTCGCAGAGGCTCCAGGGGGCTTGGCGACGACATCAAGCGCTGCGGATCGAGCTCCCCAAACGCGTGAGCTGTGACGACATCCTCTTACGAAGGACGAGCACCACGCAAGAGGGCGCCTGTATAGGGCCTTAATCAGAGCGGCTCCAAAGGGCCCAATACTCAAACGCGAAGCATGATCCGACAAGTAAAGCGAAGCAAAAGGCGAACAACGCTGTATGATAAGGGAAGCATGGACGCGAGGCGCAAGCAAAAGCTTCTCATTTATACAAACATTATACAAGCGACAAGCATGATACAACAACAAAAACCAAACTCGGGACTTAACGGCGACAGAAGCTAATCAGCAGTACTCGACGGGCCCGCTTCCTCAGGGAACGTCTTCAGGCGCGACGCCTCTCCTACCCCGGCGTTTCCTGGATGAAGGACGCCGGCTGGGACGTGAGGAGCCGCCAGGGAGACGATCTGCGGCCAAGCGAGGCCGTCCCAAAAGCGAGTGTCCATCGCCGACCGCCACTCTGAAGGAGAATGCTGCCCAACCGCGTCCACAACTAGTCCAGCGATCCTTTCCTCCGCAGCAGAAAGGAGGCCCTCTAATTGCGCAACTCTCCGCCGCAGCTGCCCAACCTCCTCAGTGAGGGATGCGATCCCGAGCCGAGATCGCCGCGGCAAGATGGTGCCCGTCAACGATGACCCGCTCAAGGCTTCCGCGAAAAGAACCAGGGCGCACCTCGACAGGGACCGTATCGTCTGAAGCCTGTACGGTGGAGAAGTTAAAAGTATGACCAAGATGAGCGGCAAAGAAAGAAGTCCAGAAGGAAACAACCGTACTGGGAGTTTCATCGGCACAGAAAGCGCGAAACCGCCTGCAAAGGCCTCTCTCTCGGGGCTCACTCTCTCGACCGCATGGGGAGGGCCGGGCTGGAAGGCCGGCCGAAGGAGCGCGCAGCTCTCGCCCCGAGACGCCCGGCCGCCTTCGCTAATCTCGAACCACATCGGCCACGGAGCGCCACCGACCACCGAGCATGCGACGTCCGGTGCTCATCCAAAGGCCACCCTCTGGGCTCCGTCTCCTCGATTGCGTGAGGAGGGCCGACCGAAGGACTGCGCAGCGCAGCAGAACACTCGGGGCTCCCGCCACGAGTGCGACCCGGCTTCCCCTTCGTCGACCTGCTCCGAACAAAGAGCAGAGCCGTCCCGGCCCCTCCGAGAATACCACGGGATCCCGGGAGGCCCGTACGCAGAGACGGCTCAACAAGAATAGCCGGCAACGATGCAGCCCCCGGCCTCCAACGCGGCTCAGCGCCAAACCGATGGCCTCTCGGGGCTATCCAAAACAACAACGTCCCCCGACGCCTCGGCCGATACAGCCCGGTAGGAAGGTCCCGGTGGTAGAGACTCGACCTCGCCCGACTTCGTGAGCGGATGGCTCCGCGAACGAAGTCGACGAAGGTACGGCGATTTCCCTTTGGCGGCGCGCCTGGGCAGATCTTGTCGAGCCGAACTTCCCATGAATCAAGAACCGACGACTCGCCTTCTCAACCTCCTTCGGTGAGGCGCTCTCGCTTCCCTCAACCTTTTTGAGGGCCGCCGCGCCCTCATCATTGCTGCCAAGAACGCAGTGAGAACAACTCTCCTCCGCAAAGACGCCGGCGCGGATGAGTCTCCGTATCTCAGGACCTCCTCGACCGGCCCAGCCCTTACCTTGCCCCGGGAGGAGGACCCCATCTAGCAATCTCGAACGTGATAGGGGAAAGGTAGTGGCCCGTTTCTTAAAGTTCTTCTCCTCGACCGAACGGCGGAGATCGCCCGAGGATTCAGCGATGTCCTCATCGGTAGGCTTGTTCCGGAAGAACTCCGAGATCGGGCCCCACCCTCTCTAAGCTCATACTCAAAAGGCGTCTCGAGGAAGAAAAGCGCTCCTTCCGGCCCTTAACGGAATCGGGATTTGTGCCACGAAGGTTCAATCCCGCCCGGGGTGAGCGATATCCAATCCTCCGACTCCGAGGCCCGAAAAATTACCCTGGCCGCCTTCGCGTCAAAATCGCACTGGTGCATGATGGCGAAGACGCACAGAGACACCAGGTAGCGTAAGGCGTTAGGGTGAAGCCTGGCCATGGGAACTCCCAGTGTATCGACTATTGCATGCAGCAAGCAGTGCAATGAAATACGAAGTCCTCCCTTCAGATGGTACTCATAAACTGTTATAAAGCCCTCTGGAGGAGCGTCGGCTCTATCTTGAGGACCAGGAGCAAGGGAAATCAGCTCGCCGGGAATCGCATAGTCTACCCTAAGGGAGGCAATATACGCCTCAGTCAAAATCGATCTGGTGTTGCGAACACCATGGCGAACAGCTCTGCGGACACGGGAAGAAGAAGAACCTTACATTTTTTTTGCCATTTGTTTTTAAGAACTTCAAAAATGAAGGTAGAAGAAGTCAGCGGAAGGAAAGAAACGATCAGCGTCGGTTTAAATAGACAACGCCGAACAAAGAGGCGGAAATCAATTGCCACCGCCGGCGAGGATGAGGCACGTGGCAAAGATCCCAAAGACACCGAGTAACTCCAATCGAGTGCCATGATGGCTAGGCGACAGGCTAGCGAGACGCGACCCTTCGTGGGATCGGCTAGCACTGGCGTTGGCGCCAGATAAATACGGGCTCACGGTGGCGAGAGCCCCAATTGATGAGCGCAAAAAAAAAAAAAAAAAAAAAAAAAAAAAAAAAAAAAGGAGAAGAGAGAAAAAAAGCCAAGGAACAGGAAAATCCGAGCGGGAGAAACAATACGAAAGGCGAGTTCTCATTACGACAAAATATTTGTTATAACGCTAACAGAAAAAGAAGTGCTCCACAAACATCAAAGCAGTTATTGGAACCAGAGGCCAGCGTAAGAACTTTGGGCGCGGTAATCCACCAACTGACCACGAGATCGGACGCGCAAGTTGCGAGGATCTAGGACGCCTGCGCGGAAGTTTGGATCCTCCAGTAAGGCCAGCCTCTGGTATATCCGGGCAATCCCCCGTAGGGCTCCCGAATCCCCGGATCGGATTCGGTCCTTCGTTATGAAGCCTCGACCCTAACTCTGACCGCAACTCGGCGACCTCAGCTTCATGTCGCTTCTTAAGCTGCTCGAGCTCCGCTTCAAGGGCCAAGATACGGGCCTGCGCCCCCACATTAGCTTCCGCTAGACGAGCGGCCCGAGCCTCAGACTCGGCCCAGGCGCCCTCCAAATATGCAACACGGGCCCTGAGCCGCTCCACTCTTCGCGGCGGAGCCATTGCGAACCGTGGAGGTGTCCCTCGACTCCGAGAAGGGCCGGCAACCGTGGTCTCGGAGAAGGCGCTTCCAAAGACGCCCGATCCTGAAAGAGCGGGGCCGTGAGAGCCGGATTCGGACTCGTGAGAAGAATATTCTGAGTCGCTGGAAAAGTCCGCCATTTGATTTCACAGCAGGAGATCGAGCGCAAAAGGTCAAGACAACCAGAGGACGAGCAAGTACAGAAGGGAGCCAAAAGTCGGGAAAACGTTTAAATAAGCAAGTTTTCTCCCGAAGAGGCTACGAAACCGAAAAATCGTAACGCATTTAAAGCGGGCAAATGAAGGCTTGCCGCGTGGAAAGTTCAAAACTTCGACGCTTCCCGGATGAAATAAATTCTCAATGGCCGCGGGCATTAAATGCGCGGCCGTCTCAAGGGACATGACGGTTGGAAGAGACCCCACGGGCTCCACGGGAACGACACGTGGACCCTCAGGGCAATATGCCCAGAAAATCAAAACGCATTCACGAAGGCAAGACAAAAGTTGAAGACAAAATGGACTACTTCTGTTATTGACAAATGCTTCCTTACAAAGTACAAGATCTACAACCATGGAGCTACGGAAAAAATAAAAGAAGGCTGCGGAACGAAGCCCGGTATGCCCCCGTACCTCGCCCCAGGTGAGCCCGGCGAACGGAGGCTGAAACAGTTGAAGTTTTGCCCGGCGAATTGGGCAGGAAGCAAGGAGCAGCCCCCGGTGGAAGTCTCCGGCAGCCAATCCACCGCTGTCCAGGAAGCACTGAAGCCAGGCGCTCCCGAAAAGTCCGATGTCAAGCCCGACTTCCACAAGAGGGCTACTTACCTCGCACCCCTTCTATGGCTGGTCGCACCGGCCTGGCGCACGGGAGACTTCTCCTCCGAAAGCCGTCAGAAGCGGGAGAGGATACTCGGAGGAAGTCAAAGAATCCCGCCCAGCCGGCCAAGCCACAACCAAGAAGGAGGCGCACGACGACGGCAGAATGGCCGAGCCACTCACATTTGCAGAGAAAGCAAGCCATGAGGCTCGGATTATGACGGTGAACACCAAGAGCTCCGAGCATGCGGCTGATCCACCCAATTCCTTCTCGAGTGCCCACCGGGCGGGCAAAACCAGATCCTCTCATCGCCTCCACCAAAGGTGCTAAGGCACGAGTTCAATGGTTTGGGCACCCAGCTATTTATAGGCAAGACACGGCCGCCCTCTCACCCAAATAAGCAACACGGTGTCCAAGAACGCCTTTCGGGCGATGGCGGCGACCAACGGGTCGACGCAACCCAGGCGCGCGATCTCACGGGGCGAGGTGACGGCCGCAGAATACCGAAAAGCCCGCCTGCCTGGGAAAGGCGCGAACCGGGAAGACGACAAAAGTGGCGCGGCACGAGGAAGGGCGAGAGACCGTGGAAATGGGCCAATGGACATGCCAGCCCGACCACCGGCCGCCGGAGCATGGGGGCTAGTGTTGGGTCCCATGTTCCGCCCATGAGATGATCCGTGCCCACAAAGCAAACAGCTGCCCGAGAAAAGGAGGAGCACGCGAGAAAGCGTCACCAGCCTCAACGGGAATGGTCGCGAAGTCACGCTAACGGAAACTGCAGCCGCATTAAATGCGGCGCCGGAACAGAGTGAAAGGCGGAAAGGCTAGCCAATAGAGGCATAGCCGCACTACGCCAACGCTTATCACCGCTGTCTGCAGACGGCCAACCACTCCTCTCTCAAGGAAAATCGAGCGTGATCGATGGCCTGCCGCCAGCCGTGCGTCTCGACACGCTATCGGGACAGCGTGGCGTGACCCGGCGGTCAACGACCTGAGCAACGGGCGTCTTGGCGCCCAAGAGTCCAAACGGAGGAGGCATATAAGCGCTCTCACCCTCCGAGAAAGGGAAGGGCTGGCTCAATTTGGATTCGAACTCGAGAACGGTTTTTCAGTTCGCGACCTTGCGACTAAGGGTTACCTTGGATCCCAAGCACTAGTCCAGCTCCCATAAGGTTCCAATCCTCCTCGACCGGATTGGGCCAAATCGCTTCTCCTTCTCCTCATCCCGTCAAGCGGGAAAGTTAGCCACTCATCGCAGTGCACCAAGGAAGCCGTGCCTTCCATCACCCGCCACCGCATTTCTACTCATCACCACATAAGTCCTTCTTACGCATCACAAGATTTTTACGCGCACCACCTTAGCGTGCGCATTTCCGTCAATCATGGAATTTGTCGACTTGAGCGTCGGAGTGGCCTTGGTGGGAGAAATCTGCTGCACCTTCACCTCTTGTTTGTTGTTTGTGTTGTGCAGGTCCAGGTTCTGAGAGACGGAGACCGGATCCTTCTTCCAGAGCCCCCGCGCGCTTAGGAATCCGAAGGCTCCTTAATCCGTACAACAACCTTGGACCCGGGACGCAACATATAGTATCTGTATAAAAATATGTAGTTTTAGATTTTATAATTATATAAAATTTCATAACTTAAAAATTTTAAAGTTTATGGTAAGTTAGTTATTTTATGTTTTTTATCTAATTTAAATAAGACCTTGATTTTTTTTTCTATTAAATTGTATCTCCTTATAAAATCTAAATAATATAATTTCAATTTTATAAATTTCAATTATTATATACTTTTTATTAAATTTTAATTGATAATTTTTATTCTAATTACATAATTCAAACTGATTTAATTAAATTGTTGGTGAAAATTTAATGAAAACATATACGTAACCGGTGCAGTGGAAAGAAATCCGAATCTCTCATCAAATATGAACTACCACACACTTGAGTATAAGGAATACACACAACTAAGTATATAAAATTATATAATGATATTTGATATGGAACCCTTCTAAATTTGCGAAAAAACCACATGATGATCTGTAATATTTTAGAGCTCGTCTAAATTATTTTAATATTTATTGTCATTTTGAGTTTTTGACAGACGGAAAAGAAGGAGGAGAATGGAGAGGAGAGAGAGATCGGTGGCGACGATGGTAGACGTGGGTGAGGCCACAATGGTCGCCAACTTAGGTGGTGGCAATAGCGTGGTGGCCGTGCGCAAAGGAGAGAGGAAGGGCAACGTGCAGGCGCACGTAAGGCAGGAGAAAGAAATGCCCAATCGGGTGCTTCGAGATATCCTTTATTCAAATCTGTGGAGTATGAAGTCGAGACAAGTATCATTTAGCCTTATCCTTGATCTGATTTAATTTATAATATATTTTGATTACTGTTGAAGATTTTACTAACATGCCATTATTTTTATATATCCCTAATTTATTAATTATGTACATGCATGTATGTTTTATCGGTTATGCAGTGGTTTTACATTGGCATTTATGATTTGGAGGGTTTTTGAATACCCAAACAATATATATGTATATTTATGTATTTGTATGTTGTGGAACCACGAATCAGGCCGTGTGTTGGTCCACATGCATGCTGCCAAGGGCGGGGTCACTACGGTACCATGATGATCGGAGACCCGATGGGTCGTTATATGTGATTCGAGGCATGAGTTTTGATACCGCTCCCGACGGAGAGGCCCAGTCCCGAGGTGACATATTTGATGTGGTCCCTTTCCGCTGGTAGGAAGGTTGAGGTGTTTAGTAGCTGACCTGTTCCATTATGTATTTTAATGGGAATCATCAAAAAATTAATACAATCGGATGTCTTAATATATAATCAAAATTTGAGGTTGTTCCCAAAATCGCATATGGTAAAATATAATGAGCAAGTTCCTAATATAAGAGAGATAGAGTAAATAGATAGTCTTAAGCTATTGGCCTAAACCGTAGCTGAGCCTTGAGTTGCTGCCTTAAATCATAGCCGATATAGTCGTAATTACCGGACGAGAGTAACTCTTCCTCAACTTGATATTATTGATCTTTGGTTCTCCAATTTCGTGCATACTTTGTGTTTCTATATGTATTTGGGTAGACTGTGATTCGAGATACGTGGTTTGACCCACGGATGGGCGATAGAAATGTCTCGTACATATAAATATGTGATAAACTCGAAACGTATTTTGATTTGGTCTTCTCTCAAATTTTCTGTTATGGGATTTAGATCCGGACGATGGTATGTCTACTACACAGATGTCGTGACGGTTACGATTATATAATGTGACTTCGGATCATATGATATAATATCGTCTATGATATTTGATCGGATCGTTATTTATTACGATTATGTCCCGAAGAAATTGTATAATATGGACGATGATTTAATACAAGATACCTCCTCGATTTTCAAAAATTTCACGGATATTATGTTTTATTTTACGTGATTGCTATGTGATATATCTACTTCTGATTTATATGTACTATTTTATACGATGATAGTATTTGTTAAGTTCTAAGCTCGTGTTTTCATATTTTATCCCTTCAAACTAATGGTATGGATAAGCTCATAGGAGTTTGGACTTAATCTCGTTCGGATATCTCTATCGGTGTATGGAGATGTTATGTTGGGTATGTTTTATGGTTATTGTTTATGGCCGGATGAGTGCCTTGGCATATGTATGAGAAATATTTGAGTTGTTACGTTATATTGATGAGTCGTTATATATTTGGATATCTCCCTTACCATTGTGGATAGTAGGTCGTACATTATGTTTATCCGAATTCATATCCGATGAAATCTTGTGCGGATTTTATTATATCGGATCCTATTTGTGTATGATTGTCACGTCCAAGTTGGGTTTTTATAGTTGATGAAAATATTATTATAAATTTTATTTTTGACTTGCGTGTATTGTATTCTTGGGTCGTGACATGATTTTTAAATAAATATGCTATAATAGTACCAAACTATAAAAATAACTCAGTCTAAAATCACTTCACAGCTGAGTGAATAATTGGTTGAACACAATATCAATATATCAAAAAGTCCTCTAAAAAATAATACAAGAAGAATAATAGCAATCAAACGGTAATATGTTGTAAAAATAGCACTAGAGCAATGTATTTAATATTGATGAAGAATAAAACTTTGGTCAGACATCAATCGATGTTAAACCATTCCCTTTTGTTAGAGATATTTGTCTTATTGGCATATTCCGTGACCATATGTATTATTTTATTGATGTCGGGTTGTGGGTTGTCGGTTTAAAATTCATTAAAATTCATTCGGTCCGCCCACCAAGCGCTCGGGCCCTTCCAAAGGCCGCCCGCTCGCCTTGTGCCCGCTAGCGACTCGAGCCTAAAAACCAGAACCTCCCCCGCTCGCTTCCTGCTCGATGGCCGCTCGAGCCGAAATCCCAGAATGGGGGCCGCTTGCTGCTCGCCCTCCACCCGCTCGAGCGGCGGCCCAACGGGCAGAATTTTCAAACGTGTTTTCTTGGCTCCAATATAAATATGGGACTTATATTTTTGAACCCTTAGAATTCTGCAGACTTGATGTGCGTGCCTCTTTGAGAAGAAAACCCTCTCATGCTTCAAGATCATTGTTTCTTCTCTTGAGAAAACTAATCTCTACAATATTGCTCTACAAGTTCTAAATAGTTTTCTCATCCACCTTCTTTAGCCATTGAAAGTTTGCCTTCTACCATTGTTGAAGACTTTGGTTCGTGAAGAAGGAGACTCATTCGTGATTTGCAATTCAAGTGGTTCGAGGGAAGATTGACGCGAAGACCGGAAGGAGTCCGGTTCCGTTGCCGCGGGCAAATCCAAGGAGTTCCTTGGTAGGGATCACGTGTCGGGAGTAAGTCGGCTAGGTTAGCGCGTCGTTACCACCCGGGCTGTAAGTTGATTTTCATAGTGCATTGCTTCCCTGGCCGTTGAAGCCCGGAGTGTTTTTCTCGATACCGTGGGTATCGAGTTTTCACTTCGTCACCAAAATTGAGTCTTTATCTTTATCGCTCTTAATTATTGCTTGTGATTGTTTATATTGTGCATGATTGCTAGTCTCGTATGCATCTAGTGTTAAATATCTTTTACGTGTATTAGATATTTAATATTTATTGTTACTTCCGCTATATATTTAACGGGGTCGAAACACGTTAGCACGAAACGTGCTTTTTCACCTTTCTTTTCTCATATCTCTTTTATTATTAAAAATTTTATTTGATATAACTTTATACCAATACAGGTGTAGAAATGCCCCTCAGACACATCATGAGCGCACTTCCTAAACAAATGGTGAACGACCTCCCCTGAGACACACATCAAGCGCAACTATTATGTCCGAAATATATACATGTGCTTATCGTGTGTCAATCTAGTGCAGATGGTTTGCTAGAAATGTCTTTCACTCAACCGTGCTCGCATAAACTTGGAGCGAATTTTCAGTGAATATCATTGCGCAACTGACCCTCGCACGAATATTGTTTGGTCCTTACTTGACAATTCTACTCGAATGTGCCAGCGTGAACATCGCCCGTCCTCCTAATGATCCATCCATGGGATGTAAAATCTATTAGAAAGTGACCAAAAATTTAATAAATTTTCTCTCATGATATTATGAGGACCTCTCATCTTATTGATGACCGTTATTTCCTATCCTTTGGGAACTTTCCCTTATCAGGGATCCCACCATCAGTGTTCACAAGTTTGAATAATATCATCTTTTATTCCATCGAACATAGAATATTCTCACTTCCCTTCGTGTTCTTTTCCATAGTAAATTGCTTCCCCACTTTTATTCGGTCTTCTCCTCCAACCATCTTTAGTAAGCTCCCATCGATTATCTTAGCATTGCCCTTGGTAAATGAAGCTTTTATTAAGTGTTGGCTTGAACACTTACTTCTCCTTACACTAACCAAAGCATCTTTATTGAGGTTTCATTACCTTTTGCTAAACGTCATGCAAAAATTTTTCTCACCAAAATTTTCAATTAAAATTATATTAAACCTCACTATCAGAGTATGTTGCACACCCCTCAATATAAGTTTCGTCTCATTACTTATTTGCAAACTAATGTCTCCAATACTAACTACACTCGATGAGTTATCTTTACTTGTCTTTAATACCATGTCATCCTCAACGTAAAGGAGGTGAACAGGAATTTTTTTAATGTCACATGGTGTGAGAAATTGCTATTCATTACCCAACTCGTCTTATAGCTTGTAAATTTTTTTTGTCTTCCCTACGTAAATGACTAAAAGGTCTTTATAAGCAGTGATAGTGGCCCAATTATTACCATCATTATCCCTCCTATCTTGTCACTCGCCATCACCCTCCTCTCGCTTCCTTTTTAAATAAATCCACTTTATTTAGCCCTTGTTATCACAATTAAAAAACTTAATATTCTAAAACTTGGGCAAATTATTAATCCTCTCCTCCCTGCTACCTTGGTCTCTCAATATCTCGTGCCCCTAACCGCTAATGGAGGTATTTGGTTCCCTTAAAACGCTATCACTTTCCTTCCGACTATACTCATTCTTAAGTAAAGAATCACTAACATCATTAAGATTGAGAGTGTCTACTCTAAATAATAGTATTGTGATAATATAATCATATAAGATCAGTTAAAAATAGCAACGCTAGAGCCTTGTCTTCAACAATAAACTTTTCATCAAGTGTTGATATTTATATTTAAATTCGGTTGAACTTATCCAAGTGATTCTCAAAACTTTTCACTTCCTATAATTCAAAGTTATAAAATTTCTTCTCCACATATAACCTCATTGTGAAAGACTTGTACTTGTACCAACTTTCAAACTTTATTTAAATTTTTGTTAGATGCGATAAATTGATAACTTCTTAAAAATTATTATCTATAAAATATAAGTTGATTGTATAATTAGCTAAATACTTTATATATTGCCACTCCGCACCATTCAAACTCTCCATCTTATCTTCCGTATTCCTCAATACCCTTATTCCTTAGTACTTTTATCATTTTTTTGGGTCAAAATATTTTTTTTTACTCTTTCTGATCAAAGAACAAAATTATTTTATCCGTTAAATTGCTCAATATAAAATGCCAAATTTTTTAATGTCCAAGTCATCAAATTATAATTTTTATAACCAAAAAAATCTACAATTTGATACCACTTGTGAAGATTTAATGAAAAGACGTACACAATTGGGACAACGAAAACAATGCCAAACCCATTGTTAAGCGTTAACCACTAAATATTGAGCATAAAGAAGACACAGAAGTAAGCACACAAAATTGTGCAATGATATTTAATGTGAACGAACCTTTTAAACCAAGAAAAAATAAGATATAATCTCCAAATAAATCTCCTATAAGAACATTCGATTATAAAAATAACCCGCTATAAAATTTATTCTCTATAACTATAGGAAATGACCAATTGAATATAATCTCAATATACCCAATAACCCAGTAGAGAAGAGTACAACAAGAATGTGAGCAGCCTAAGAACATGACATCATAGACATAATATTAGAGTAATGTATCCGACCTTAACATGGAATGAAATTCTAGTTAGATCTCAATTAGATATTAAATCTATTCATTTTCTCTCTCTCTCTTTTTTTTTTCTCTTAGGCCGGCAGTCCTTGTGTTGAAAAAATAATTTCTAATATTTTAACATTGTATTAGGTGTGACTTTATATTAATGTTGGCATACAAGCCCCCCACGAGCGAGTACTAGGTATGCACTCTTTGAACAAACAGTGCACGAATGTCTCAGAGCTCACGTCAAGCACGCCCATTTTATTTGAAATGCTTATAGGTGCTCATCATATGCCTATTAGATGCATACGCCTTCAATTTATTGGAAATATTTTTTGTTCGACCATGCCTCAGATGAATCTTGTGCAGATCACCAGTTAACTTCATCATTCGAACGGCCTGTGTTTGGCAGTTTCTCACAAGCATGCCATGTGCGATGCTCATGCATTCATTTAATTATCCATCACACAAAATTGTACAATGATATTTAATATGAACAAATCTTTTAAACCAAGAAAAAATATGATATAATCTCCAAATAAATCTACAATAATAGCATTTGATTATAAAAATAATCCACTGTAAAATTCATTCACTATAAATATAGTGAATGACCAATTGAATGCAATCTTAACACACCTAATAACCCATTGGAGAAGAGTACAACAAGAACGTGAGCAACCAAAGAACACTACATCCTAAACACAATATTAGAATAATATATCTGATCTTGAAGTGGAATGAAATTCTAGTTAGATCTCAATTAGATGTTAAATCTCTTTATTTTTTCTATTTTTTTTCTCTTTGTGTGGCATTCCTTATATTGAAAAAATAATTTTTGATACTTTAACATTATATTAGGTATGACTTTATATTAGTGTTAGCACACGAGTCCCACACGAGCGAGTATTAGGTATGCGCTCTTTGAACAGACAGTGCACGAACGTCTCTGAGCTCACATCAAACACGCCCATTCTATTCCAAATGCTTATAAGTGTCCATCATCTGCCTATCAGATGCATACACCTTCAATTTATTGGAAATATCTTCTGTTTGACCATGTTTCAGATGAATCTTGTGCAGATCACCAGTTAACTTCATCGTTCGGACGGCCTGTGTTTGGTAGCTTCTCTCAAGCATGCCTTGCGCGATGCTCGTGCATTCATTTAATTTTTCATCAATTGGGTATAAAACTTATAAAAATATGATGCAAAACCCAATATTTTCTTCTTCTCCTTGTCTATGAGTTTTCAAAGATAGATGTGATAAATGAGTGAGAAAGGAAACGTGTGGTCTCAGAAAACAGTCGTTCAAGGAATCTAATGAGTTTTTCTTTCTCATATAAATAAAAAATATCATGTTTGGTTGATAGAAATAAATAATTAAAAATTAAAATTTTGAAAATTTATGAAAAATTATAATTTTTTTTTTACAGTTTTATATTATACAGACCTCACAAACTAAAATTTCTTGGTTTTTATAGCTTTTATAACCGTGATTTTTTGTAATTTTATCTCTTCATAATTATTTATTATTTTCTGAGGGGTGCTTTGACGTTTGTTATTAAGATTGGTGCTTATAAATATTTATTACGTAATTTTATGTAATTATGAGGTAATTTTATTTTAAAAAATACATATTTATTTTTTATAGCTCTAGTACAAACAATTCTTTAATATTGGTGTTATCGAGGATAGGAGAGGGCTCCATCTCTCAGAGACATAGAGCCACTTGTTATTTTAGTATTAACTATTTATTTTTAAATTAATAATTATAATCTAATAGTTTTTTAAATAGTTAATTTTATTTAAATTTAATTTTTTAAAAAATAATTAAAATATATCTATTTATTTAAAAATAATTAATTAATATATAAATAACAGTTCTCTCTATTTGTATAAAAAATAAAGCTCCCCCAATCATGTTTGAGACACCCTCAAATATACCACATCTAGTCTATTTATTCATATCAATTAAGTTATATTAAAAATTAAAATATGGGTCATTTTCGTATGGACTTATATCCAGTTTACAGGCCGATCAGAATTTTGGTCGAACATTTACATAGGTACAATATTGAGATGGAGTATTGTTATATTTGTGCACATGACAAGCGGTCGAAGGGTGGCCAGGTGTCATAACCAAAGGGTGACTAGCCGAGCTGTCGAACCCAAAGGTGACCAGCCGAACTGCTTAACCGAAGGACGATCAGTCAGACTACCTAACCAAAGGGCGACAAGCTGAATTGCATGGCTAAAGGACAGCAAGCCAAATTGCCAATACCGAAGGGCGACCAGTTGGACTGTCAATATTGAAGGTTGACCGGACTGCTAAATTGAAAGGAGAATTAGATTGCTTATGTTGAAGGATGACCGACTACCGGTGCGCGCGAAATTTTTTTTAAAATTTATAAAAGGAAATGCGATTGTGAGAGAGATATTACTTGTAAAATTAGAAACCAGTGAGTGTCGCTAATAAGAGAAAATGAAGAAAAAAGAGGAAAAATGGAGAAGAAGGTTTTTCTTGTTTTGGAGATTTTTTCTGGCATTCATTCTACTCGAGTTTATTTGATACAATGAGTTGAATTTTTATATTTGGGGTTTGTGTAATCGATTTTATGTAATAAAAATTTATGGACGTATAGTTTTGTAATTTTTTTCTCTCATTTAGAATGAAATCTTCCATATAAAATTACTCGTAAGTTGCCTCTTTATTTTATGATTATCATTTGTTCACTGTATATTGTTGTCATCGCCGTTTCATCATTTCATTCATCTACAGTATATCCCAATAAAAATAAATAGATTAATAAATTTTATATTTTCTAATAAAATTTCAAAAATATCTTCAAGTATTTTTTTTTAAGTATTTCTCATTCTTTAATAAGATTAAATTATTCATTCATAATTAATAAGAAAAATGGTTGTGCATCGGTGGAAAAAAAAGGGTACGTTAATAAGAAGGAGGCGCACGGAACTTTGCTAGGGATATGCACACGGACTTAATTCTATGCCTGCAGCCAATAAGTGTAGAGAGAGGAATTTGAGGACTCTCTCTTTTTAAATAAGTGATTTATTTAATTTTTTAATTATAATTATTTAATTAAAATTAAAAAAATTATATTTTTTAAAAAATAATAACTAATTTTTTTAAATATTAATAAAATTATTAAATTAATATTAAATAATAATTATTAAAAGAAATTGAATGCACTGGCTCCTCAATTATGTAGAGAGCGATGGGGGCGGTCAGCCCCACACGTACGCTTTTCCAAGTTGTGTGGTTGAATGTGAGGATTGTACATCCGCACGTGTGCCTCTATTTTGTCTTCTTATGCGTCTATAATTAATATAAAATAATCAAGTTCAAAAGATTTTAAAAGTCTATTTTTTATTATAAAATTTATTTTTTTAATTTATCAAGCTCGATATTAATTTTAATGATCGTGAGTAAATTACGGTACGTTTAGTTACTGGAATAGAATAAGGTAGGAATAGAATAGTTATTCTAGGGAATAGAAAATGATGGGAATAGAGTTGAAATTGTTATTCTTATATTTGGTTGTTGGAATAGAATAATGTGGGAATTAGTATTCCATTGTTTGATTTGTAGAATAGTATGAGGAATAAGGTGAGAATAATAATTTGATAATTATTCTCGTAACTTTGATATTTTAATTTAATTTATAATATATAAAATTTGATTTAAAATATTTGATAATTTTCTTTAAAATTTTTTAGATTAAATTATACTGTATAGTGTTGAAAAAAAGAAAATAAAAATCCAATCAAAATTAGAAATAAAAATAAAAAAACATGTTAATTGATGATCAAATTATGTATATATCTTAAAAATCAATCCAAAGTAAGATAAATGGATTTTATACAGCAAAAGAACACATTTATATACATCTGATGTATCTCTGAATCTATCTTCGATCAGACTCCTAAATAATTTATTTTATAATTGAAATCTAAAAACGTATTAATATTTACTCATAAAAGCTAAAAAGTTTTCATTTCTCTATTTTTTTATGGCTAAGAATTCAAAAAATTAGTAATATTTTAATAATAATATAATAAAATATTAAATTTGGATAAATAATATTAAAAAAATTACAAGTAAATAAAAATATGTACCACTATTTTTAACAAATAGGGATATACGTAAGGGTATAATGACTATAACTTGTGTTTTTAAAATCTATCAAAATTCTATATGTGTCTAGCTCAAAAGCTTAATCTTGATATTAATAATTAATAAGATTAATTATAAATAAATAATAAATTTAATAATCTATGAACGTAAGTTTTATATTAATATATCAACTGATCAAAATAAAAATATCATAATCTGATCACAAGACCCAAAATATCAGCTCATCAAATAGTTAAAACTCTGACCATAACAAGATGTCGGATAATACGTAAGGAATCATGTCTATACTAAAGTTAGAGTAAACTATATCCACAATAGATTGATATTGGATAAATCAATATCCATTTGTTTAATTACAGATTGAAGTTTGAATAATAGAAATATAATAGGTTACTGATCAAAACTAAATACAATATTAAATAACTAATATTCCTTATTCTAATCTCTGTCTTAATCACTTCTTTTCAACTCTAGGTATGTAAGGAAATAATATTAAAATTTTAGAACATGCAAACATATATTTAAATATTTAGAATATAATTTGATGGTTCAGATCACTAGCAGCTCAATCTTATGGTGATCCGACCCACGATTAGTCGTCTCGAATGCTTGGTTGGGACATAAGTTGGGCAAATTAGCCTCTAGCTTGCCAACGCTGCACCTAACTAGTCTGCAATCTTAGAAAGAGACACATCAGGTCATCATTGCCTATGCTATATCACCGACTCACTAATCTAAGCATCAAAGCCATTAGTTGTCAGTGTGCTATGTGGGGAGGCGTTGCGTTGATCATCATAACGAGGCCAACGAATAGACACGCCGCAACACTCTACAGTGAGGGTGCGTATTGCAGTCATTATGGAGATACACCTTTTCAATATCTTGAAACGTCGCCGTTGTGGAGCTAAGATGTTGGCTATTTTAAGCACTAGCACTCGGTCGTTTTTATACTTTTTTGCTATTTGAATATTTCTACCTTGCTTGGCCATTCTCCTTCCTACTTTTTGGATTCTTTTGAATGGCTCTCCAAGGCAATACCTCTGCCATGCTAAGTCATCGTCCCAAGAAGGAGCATAGGGATCTACTCTCCCGAGACTCTCTTAAGCGAACCGTTTTTGTTGTCGGGCTTGAATGGATGCATTTACTCGGTTGTGCTCGATCATGTGAGAAGGTTGTAGCACTGAGAAAATAAAATCGCTAGCTAAGTCTTACAGCTATCGTTATCGGGAATGGATGAATGCATCTGTCTTGCTGTACTCGCTCCTGTGAGTAGGTCATAATACTAAAAAAGTATGATCGCTGGTTAAGCCTTACAGTTATCGTCATGGAGCTTGGATGGATGTATCTATTCGGCTGTGCTCACTCCTATGAGAAGATTGTGGCACGTCTTTGGGTGATTCTTACTATGGCTAACTGGGTATGGTTGCCGCAGTTGTCGAGATTTGATGGAATCGTGGTCGCCATTTGCGCGAAACCCTTGGTGCTTGGCCCCAATGGGGGATGTCATCACTTTTACGAGTCAGATCCTAATCTGCCGACCATTGCTGACTGATGGTCCTCGTTTCTATTGGATAAAGTTGTCGCATGTATACTGAAACATTCCCTAAGGTTTTAGTAGCTGCTCGGTGAGGAGGTTCGATTCTTAGTTTATGAGCTCCACAGGCAATGATGTCCAACCTCGTCTAAACCGCTTGGTTGCTGGAACCGATGTTCAAGATTCAACCTCACTTGAGTTACTCGGCTGCTCGAACTTAGTTTTTTGACAAGGTCGCAGCCGGTTGAGGAGCAGGTGAAGGCGTTTAACCGACTTAGGATAATTTAGATATTTAAATTAATACAAACACACAAGCATTTATATGGCTGACTTGATGAATAGAATAATCAAATAAACGTGTTTATAACACTGAAGTAACCCACATAGATACACTTAATTTACCTGCGCTAAAAATGACATATAATCAAATTTATAATATCTGCAACTATCTTATAAGAATGGGCTAAATTTCAAATATACGGTCTCATATATAAAGATCATATATTAGTTGCTCAGATATATAGCAATAAAATCAAATTTGTAATCACATTTTGAAGAAATTATATTCTTTCTATTAAAAATTAAACTCCTTCGTTGAAATTTTACCCAAAAAATATATAATGCACAAAGAATAATATTATGGTGGGAAAAATCTCATGGCAGTTAAATTAAAAAAAAATATCTTATTAATTATATCAAAATTATTATTTTTAATATAAATAGAGTGAATAGAGAGAGTAAAAATTAAAATACAGTAAAATTCACACTTATTTTTAATAATTATAATTTAATTAAATATATAATTAGATATATAAATAATATTTTTTATTTTTAATATAGAATTACTTATTACTAAAGCAAACAATCTTTTTAAATGGATGTAATTATATAATTTAAAAATATTAATAATATCAAATAATATGATATTTTTATATTTAAATAACTTTTTTTTTTTTTTACAAATTGTTTAACCCAAGAGAGAAATAAAATTTTAATTAAAGAATGACTAATTATTTCTTAATATTATCCTCCCAACCCAGAATTGCACGTGGAGACTGCACGTGCGTTACCTTGTCGTATCCACGTGCACTTGTTTCATTCGCCGGTGAAATTTGTTTCATTCGTCTGTCACCGTTTCTCTAACTCCCCCCGCTCCGATATTTCTTATTTATTTATTAAATTATTAAAATGAAATTTGAATTAAATGTTCTCTGAATTTGTTAATTAAATTAGAAATTAGCTGTACGGTCACGGCTTCGGACCCACTTTGTCTTTACTCGCAGGCTTTTGAAAAGTGGTCCGCCCCCCTCGTGTGGCTGGCCAATTATCAGCCTTTTTCTTTTAAATATTAAAAATTTTATTTTTTAATAATTAAAATTTAAATTTATAATATAAAAAATTTAAATTAAAAAAATAGTATATATATTATAATATTATCTCAAATTTATGTCTGACAAAATTTTAACTGTTAAGAGATTAAAAATGAATCATATGTTTGACAGGTTAAGAATTGATCATTTTTTAAATTAAATTTGATTAAAATTAAATTATTTAATTTTAAAATTTATAAAATTTGATCAAAGTATAAAATTATTATTAATAGTTACAGTTAAAAAATTAAATCTAATTAATTTTTTTGGTTAGACATGATTATTAAAAAAGTCAAGTTTAATTTAGTCTGACTTTATATATATATATATATATATATTATTTTTTTATAAAAATATTTTAATAGATTATATTTTTATATAATTAATAATTTTTATGTAAATATTTTTATTAAAATATATACTTTTATAATATTTTATTATAAACACTATAAGTTTTAAAATATTTTATACTTTTAAATATTTTTTAAAAATATAAAATTTTAAATAAATATATTAAAATTTAAAAAATCCATGGACCAAATCAAATCATCCCAATTTGAATAATGAATTGGCACAGTTAGAGCTTTTGACTCAATTGATCGGACTTTGCTTAGCTCGAACCAACTTAGCAGTCATATATTTTTTATCTAAATTCATATTGCATTCGGTCCAGACATGATTTTAATTAGGTATACTTCAACCAATACTTTTTAATATATATTAAGGTCATTTATATGTTGATATATTTCGTGATCATATTTGGTAGACTATTGATATCGGGTTGTATTAGTTTGAAAATCTATATTAACTTAATTCAGTGACTATCTGTTCCCAAAAATTTGTACCTACTGTACACCTGATAAGTGCTCAAGCCTAATTTCTAGTGAGCATGTGCCTGATACTGGCTCTCCACACACTCAAGTGACAAAATCAGTAGCCTCTCGCTCGATACTCTCTCTCTATGCGCTTGACCACCAAACTAGTGGACCCCTGCTCAATGCTTGCCTTCTTCTCGTTTGAGTGCTTGGGTGTTTTTTTCTTGGAACCCTAAGCGTGCCTGCAGCGTGCTCAAGCTGCACTCGAGCGCTACGATGCGCTTTTCACTAACGATCATATTTTTAAACTAAGTTTTTGAGCCTCCCTATATATTTCTCCCTTATTTCATTTGCCCTACCTCTTGGCTATGCATTTTGACGTTCATTTTCAAAACAAATCAAAATCTTCATGCTTTTGACATAGCCCTAATTGAGAAAACCAAAGCTATACTCTTGTAATCTTGTGTTAAGGTTTTCTTACCACTATTACTTTACCATTGTATTACTTCCTATCCGTTTACCTTCGTTGGCGACGTTGCTAGTGTTGAAAAGGGGCTCCGTTGGTGTTCGACAATTCAAACGGTTCAAGAAGAAAGATTAATGTGAAAATCGAAAACGTACAATTTTGTTGCCATGGGCAAATCTAAGGAGTTCTTTATTAGAGATCACAACACGAGAGTAAATCGATTATGTTAGCGTATCGAAATCATCCAATCTGTAAGTTGATTTTTATAATGCATATCTTCACTAACCATTAAAATCTGGAACGTTTTACTTAATAATCGTGGTTATCGAGATTTTTCTTCGTCACCAAAAAGTATATTCTTTTATTATTATTTATTACTTTACTTTTTATATTTGTTATTATTTGTATCATCTAAATTTAATTATTCTTTTTGTATATTAAATATTTATATTTTTACTACTTTTGTATATTTATTAAGGGGTCAGAATTTTATTATAATTTGGGAAGAAAAGTTTTCTTTAATATATAAAATAGTGTAATTAATAAAAATAATTTAAGATATTACAATTCATCAATAAAAATTAAATATCTGTTATATATGATTTAGCTCACTTAACATATGACCTTTGTAGATAATATTATATATTCGGAGTTTAATTTAAATCAAAAGTGGGATAGAAGAATCTTCATTACTCTTACTAACTAATAATTTATACAATATTAATAAGATTTATTATAAAAATAGAGTTTGTAATTAATATTACCACGTATTCTATTTATTATAAAATGCCCTAATGGTGGTGGCAATATTTATATCCATTTTTAAAACTTAATTAAATAATATAATATTTATGGATATCTTATCCTTAGAAAATGTAATATTATATTTATTATACTTTCTTTTAATAACCAAACATGTCACATGAATTTATAGAGAGCAAGATATGGAATAATTCAAAGGGAGTTTTTTATTGGTTGATGAAATACGAACAAAGGACTGAAGCTTGATTGAATTATTCAATATTAGGGTTGTCGAATTATTATGACAAATTAACAAAAAAAGTGATGATAAATTTTTCAATGATCCTAGTTTAAAAAAAAATAAGAACAGATAATATCTATAAATATTTAAAAATTATACCTATATAAGATAAGGTTATGAAAAGACATTTAAGATCATTCAATTACTTAAAATATATCTTAATAAAACTACCAATAAATAATATGAGTTAATTATAATTAGAGAAAAAAAATAAAGAAATAAACCTAAAATAATAGAAAGAATTGATAAAAATGATTTATAATCACTTATACTAACTCAGATGTACATAACCAGATGCAGCAAAATAAATTCTAAACCTCTTGTCAACCAACAATTACCAAACTCGTGAATATAAGAAACACAATAATACATAATATTTTTAGTGTAAAAAATTATTTTTAACAAAAAAAATTATATGATAAATTTTGAATAAATCTACTATAAAAATTATTAGTTATAAAAAATCCATTTCGAAATCTTTTCACTATAATCCTAAGAGTAGAATTGTTAATTATAACCTCTTTAATACACTCAACAATCCACAAAGAGAAATATAGTAAGAAATAAAAGTAACCAAATAAAAAACACTCTAAAAAATTATTGTAGAATAACAAACCCAACCTTGGCGAAAAACGAAAGTCAACTTAGATGTCAAACCTTCTTCCCCTTCTCTCTTTCTAACAGTAAAAATTAATCCTAGTTCGGGCTCTCGGATCAGTTAATATAAGCAATAATTTCAGTAGCATTTTGAAATTAAATTGACAGTCCCAGTAATGATTAAATGTAAACATATTCGTAAAAGAGCCCAACTTAACCCCTTATTCATTTTGCGCATGACTAAATGTTAAAAACATCCGTAATGACTAAATGTAAAAACCTCCATAAATGTAAAAACATCCGTAAAAGTAAAAACCCCATATTAATTTCAGTAGCACTTTGAAGTTAAATTGACCGTCTCAATAATGACTAAATGTAAAAATATCCATAAAAGAGCCCAACTTACCCTATATTCATTTCGCGCATCTTCATATATGGGTTGATGAAGTGGTATATACTACTAAAAAGCAAATTTTTATTATGAAGGAAACTTTCACATACAAGTATAAATGGATACTGAGAAAGTGTTAGCCCCCGTTAGTGTTTAATTATATAGGAAGCGTTAACTAAAGTCATAGTGTCTAAAGAAAATTTCCTTTGCTTTAGGCCTCATTAACACTTCATACCAAAACAAAATTCTTAATTTGTATTTTGCCTCACATTGTGAGTAGATCAGTGTTTATTTTATGATATTTTGTACCAGATGCTTGTGCTATGCAGAACAAAAATGAAAATTTTAAATTCAAGAACATAGCGCTCAATGCAGCAAGTCGGGAGAAAGCATTAAAAAGTAAATGAAAATGAATAAACTGTTTAGCTTTTTATTTAGCAATATCAGATAATGTAGAATGATCTCAAAACGAGTAAACTAGTTAAAGCAGCTTATTTGAATTTTTTACAAATTAATACTGGTATATATTAAACTTGTAATGACATATCACAATCAAAAGTTTGTACTGTTGAAATTATTAGTCTAAAGAGATTCTCTATCATTATTGGTAGTACCCCCAATTGCCCTTGTTAAGGGACCATTTCAATATGTTATGTCATTGCCTTAGGTGTTGTCTCTTGCCAAATAACGTTAGCGGATATTTTAAAAGGACTCTCAAATAATGTGATATTTTATTTAATTATTAATGTTTATATATTTAACCTACCTTAGGTGACATTAATACAGGGACCATTGCTTGCATCGTCACAATTGGCATAAAGTTTAACATTTTATCTGTCTTTTTAATAATTATAATTTTTTAATTATTTTGGGTAGGGATATAAACATCGATATAAAAAGCTATTTTTGTAGTCTTATTTGCTCCCCTAGCCCATCTCTAATTCTTGCCTAATTGATTTTTAAGGTGGACAATATATGCTATAAGTTTAGTGAAAGATGTCAAAGTGAGTATTTATTAAAAAAATTAAGCTTATAACACAATATAATAAAAATTTAATCTATTTTGTTTGCTCGACATTATCGTGAATTATAATTTAAAAGTAAAATTCTGTCTTCTAATTTTATCAATTTAAATTTATCTGTAAAAATTAGAACTAAAATGATTATGTGATTTTGTTAAAAATTATAATAAAAATTATAATTTAAAATTTTAATATCATGTATTTAAATTTTTTTATTTATTTATTTGATCAGCTGTTTTTTTTTTATTAAGAAAAATAAAAATCTCACTTTCGATTTGTTATCACCCCAAAAATCATAGCTACTTACATAGTTAAATAAAAAACATAGATATTATAACCAAACAGATGACGAGTAAATCCAATAATAATAAACCAATAATTAATTAATAGTTTTTAATATTTTTTTTATTGAATTATTTGATATATATTTACATATTTCGGACCACCCCCAATTATTATTCAAAAATTAAATAATTATTCAAGTGGTACAAGTTTTTACATTTCGGCCTAAATATTTAACAAAATAATATAAAAAAATAATATTTATATATTTAATTATACAACTATTTATAACATTATTGTCAAAATTAATATAGAAAAATATTTAAAAAAATTAAAATAAAGTGAGATCTATTTTAACTTTTGACAATTTCAATATAAGTAAGTATATAAATGAGTAAATAAATAATATTACTCATAATATAATATTTAATCTAACTAGAAAAATGTCGAAGTAAAATTTTTTCTATTTAATAAATTAAATCATAGAGTTTTAAAAAATCAAAAAATTCTCGATTATATGCGCTGCAATTAAATAAAAAGGCAAAATTCGTATTTACTGATACATTTAATATTTTTTGACTATTGTTTGGAATGACTATACATTTTAATTTCAGTGATAAATAAATAATTATTTATCTAAAAAAACTCGTAAATAAATAACATGCCCAAACAATCAATAAATCGAGAATTCATCCAAGAATTTCAAACTAATCTATTTCTGAAATAATTTAGAATATAGATAGATTGAAAAAAAAAAAAAAAAACACTTTGATTTCTTTTATGTTTGAAAGAATGATAATGGGTTCTTAAATTTTATATTTTATTACTAATAATAATGTTAATATCACATATTAAAATATTAATTTTTAACTTATTTATAGTTATTTTAAATGAATAACTAAATATAAATATAAAAATTTTTAACTTTATTCCTGTCTTATTCAATTATTTAAAAATAATTATTTTATTTATACATTATTCTATTTCAATAACTAAACATACTGTTAAGTGATTCTCGGCCCACATTTGGTTGTACACCTACCTACCCTAACAAAGGGACCATTGCAATTTGTTAGGTGACTGCCTTAACTATTATTTTTTTTCACACTATTTAATGCCATAGTATCAAATTGCATTATTAAAATATTCTCAAATAATATACTATTCATTATTAAATAATCTCAGATCAATTTAAAAGTTGTTGCACCACTGCCCGGGTGATTATTATCAAATAAATGGATATTATCAAAATTAATTTTTATAAAATATCATAAGCAAAATTATGATATACTGCCCGCCTTATGGCTAATATTAAATTTTTCATCAGAATTTTAAATAACATTATAAAAATATGATTATCATAATTTTATCGGCTTGTATGTGATTTTTTTTTCATTCTTATGTAATTAATTTTATGATTATTAAAGTCTCATGAATACTATCAAGATGAATACTTTATAAAATAATTAGAACTTATAATTTAGTGTATTAAAATAGAACCAAAATCAATTTTAAAATCTTATTTAAAATCAAAATTAAAATTTTAAATTTTTCTACCAATATTTTCACTATTCACTCGTTTCTCATCAACATAATCGAAAGTGCTTGTTATCTCCTTGTGGGGATATCAGAATCGTCCTGTGGGGATACTTCAGTAAATAGACGACAATTTGGAATAGTACCAAATTGAAAATGAAAATTTGGCCCTTTTCATAAATAATTTAATTTTTTTGGGGAAAATCTTAAGTTTATTTTCCACAAAAATAAGAATATTATTTCTGACTCTTTATCACTATAGAAATCATATCTTTAATTCTAATTTCTTCATCACTATAAAAATTTATCTACATTAGTTAATTCACTTTGATTAAAAATCTCAATTTAATTACCGAATTAATCATCCAATGTAACGTCTATATGGAGATTATCTTTATACAATACAGGATTAAGATATCGTATATTTAGTTATTTTTTAGGGTTTTTAATATAAAAAAATCTAAGTAAGAGAAGATACAGATATAATTATATTCTTCTACAAAATTAATTTTTTATTAAATTAGATACCTGCAGTGCTAGTTATTCGAACCAGTATTTAAGAACCAACTGCTTCCAAACTTTAATTATAAAGTGAATACTTGATATTAATTTAGCACTTTATCTGTTCGAATATGTATTGGGTATCTTTTAAACGAAATGACTAAGATATCTGGTTGTGAGTGCTACTGCAGCGACTTTTAATTGTTTTACGTGGAAGCTTTTTGAACTCATGCGCGTTTCCGACAATCCCATCAAGTGTGGGATTCTCTACACACCCACTTGAGCTCAAACTTTGCATTAACTGTCATTATCTTTTCCACAGTAAACCACATTGAAACCTGTACGTGCAAATGCAATTACAATTTGTAATACCACTGTCATCAATTAGGATCCATTATGTAAGGAAATCTCACTGTACTAACTATGTAAACATCAATCATGACCTTGGAATCAATTCATCAACTCTCATACATCTCTTATGATATGAAAGTCAATCCATCGCACTACCTATAGAAATGTCAATTGTGGCATGAAAAGTCATGTTCAAGTGGAAATTGAAACCCTGTGGCAAGAGATTTCTCTATCTCTCTCTCATATGATTGAAGAAGGAAGAAAAAGTAGTCAGAAAATCATTGGCAAAGGCATGTGTTTTTCATTGTGGTTAATTTCAAAGTCTCTTTGCTACTATCTTCTTTGCTGAATGGGAGGTGCATGATATGTCTCCATCACGGGCTTTGATTTTAGCCAAAAGAATTCACTACTCTCTCTTTGAGGGAGAGCACTAATTCCTGCTAGCAGGAAGTGTTGAATTTTGAGGTGTACTTACTGTCAATTCAAGGTACTATCTGCCTTAAAAATAATAATAACAGCATTCCAATATATAAAAGTTTTATTATATGTAAAAAAGTATTAGATTATTTTAGAATTATTATATATAATTTTCTCTAAAATTATTTCAAGAGAATGTTCTCGCTACCATTTTTATGACTATTAGGTCACATGATTACTAGACCATTTTCACTTTAAAGATAACATAATACTTTTATGACGGGATAAATGAGTTCAGAAAAAGATTAAATAATATTAAATCTTTACTTAGTATTATGAAAATAATTATTTTTAAAATTTAAATTTATGATCACTAAAGCTGTTTCTACTTTAGAGATATTGTAATAATTGATACTGGCTAAGGTGATAGGGTTCAATATTTAGTAGAGCCTAGAATTATGTTTGGAAATGATCTCAAGGCACCAAACTTGCATTTGAAAAAATAAATCTCTATATGGAAAATATTCTTTGAAATACTTTTAAAAATATTTTATAACTACCTATCGTGTTTTTTGAAATAATTTATGTTTTTAGATATTTTTTATAAATATAAATTTTTAAATAAAAATATTTAAAAACTAAATATTTATGAGTAGCCTAAATTTCATTATAGATGGGCATAAGAATGACTTTTCGACAGAAATTTAAGCCTCACTTAACTAGACTTGGTAGTCATAACTTTTCCTTCAAATAAGACGATAGTTCAATTTTAATCAACTTTATTCTTTGTGATATTCATATCTGATGCGTATTGTTAATGATAATTTATCAAAAGAGATTTTAAAGTGGGTTTTTTGATCTTTCAACCTGAATTTTAGACACCACATATTAAAATAAGAACTGAAAGATATAAGAATAAATATTTGATTTATCTATTGAGACTAAAATTAGTACAGTATTAACTAAACTAGAATCGTGGAGGAAGAGAGCTAGATGATAGGCTTTTCGAGATAAATGTCCAGTGTCTCGAGAATTTTTAGCCGATAAATTAATTGATTGGTAGACTTCTAACTTTTTCAGAGGTGGGGCTCGAGCACAGCAAAACTTTTGTTAAATGCTCAATGAAAGTCAAGGATTCCTATGATGTTCTGTTTGTTACAGTATCAAATCATGATAATGCCCTATCTTTGTTAAGAGGTTTTGTGTACTTGGAGTGGTTCAGTAACCTCCTAAGTAATAATTAACTATTTCTTTGAAAGAATTATGACCAATTATTCGACAGGTGATTCTTCTTCTGATAAGGTAGGTATTACCCTTTACAGGATAGCCATTTTTATTCTAAGGATTCCATTTTTTTCTTAATTGATTGACACATTTATAAACATGGATATAATGAATCCTTATAAAGTGATTAAATTAACTAGAATATCAAAATTGGGCGACACATCCTTAATTTTATGATCAAAATGATTACTTTGCGGATCATAGTAGATGTAAGAGCAGGGGCGCTACAATGCCGGTTCCGTATGGCACATGTACGATACCATGCGACAATTATCATATTTTCATTCTCCACAAATCTTTTTTTATTATTAAAAAATAAAAAAAATATATATATTTTTAAAATAAAAGGGTTAATGAGAGACGTTGGTTAAGAATTCAATAGTTGCCATATGGTATCATACAGATCCCGCATCGCAATGTCCCTCATTTCTAGCAGATGTATCCTATGGTTGACAAGAGTTTAGTTGACTATTTTCCCCTTTCAGTGTGCCATTCTTAGTATGATATTATCTTTAATTTTAACTGTCTTTTTTTATTTATATTTCGATAATTCGCCTGCTATGTTAGGACAGTTCAAGTAGCTAATTGTCCAATAATCTATCCATTCTGATAACTTGGCATTCAAGCAACCCAATGGCTTGGTTATGCGGTTATCTCAGTCACTCAACAATACAGATCCTGAAATACTAATATTTTTAAACATCTCGACTCTGAATTCGACCATTGATGAGGTATACTACACATCAGTAGTCCTTGATCTATAAGAAAATAGGCATATGGGGGAAAATAAATCGATCTTTCTTCACGTAGAGAAGATCCAATTGCATCATTGGGGGTAAAGGTGAAGATGGAATTATCGAATTAAATAAAATATTACAGCAGTTGCCGTACAGGGATTTTAAAGGCTTTTTTTTTGTTTTTTTCTTCTGATTTTTTAATCCTTTTGTTGAGATTTTAATGGCCTTTTTAATACGAGGATAGATTTTCATAAAATGACATGAAATAAAAGTAAAATTATAGGCAATAAACTAATTAAAATACATAAGTTTATAAGAAAAAGATTTAGGATTGAAGGAGGCTGCAATTCCCATGAAGATAGAGTCAATATATTTTTTAATCTCAACCATAAATTTATTATTGAATTATTTTTTTAAAAAAATTAACATTAGATAAAATTAAATTTTAAATGAGTAAATTAAGACAAATTTAAAATTAGTTAAAATTTATTTTCAAATGGGCGAATTGTAGTTTTTTATTTAAAAATAAACTGCTAAAAAATAATGACGTATCTCTATATCATTAACCTGTAAAACGGTCAGGTAGTTCAATTAACCGGTTTGATTATATCAATTAACCTAATTTAAACATCATAATATTTTAATTTAAATTAAAAATATATAACAATTAAAGTAAAATTGTAAAATACCCAATCAATATTTTAATATATAAATTATTAATATTAATCTAGCAACAAAATATAAATAATTTAAGTTTCCTTTAATTATGAACAATTATATATATTCATATATTTATAATTATATATTTATATATCTCGGTTTCGATACTCAAAATCGAACCAAAACCCGATAAAGTTTTAAAATATCGACCCAAAATCAAACTGTTCAGTTCAGCTATCCTATTTTTTAGATTAATTTTATCAAATTCGGTTCTATTTAATAAGTTAGCAGTTTTTTTAGCACCCCTAACTGCTATATTGGCACAATACTAATGTTAAATCAGCTAATTTAAGTAGCTAAGCAAGATAATTGGGATAACATAATTAATCTTGATATAGTAGTTTGAAGCCAAACTTTTAGACTTAGCACAAAATTAAATTTCATGAACTTAAAAATAGATGTATTCTATGATTCAAGGATATAAAATAATATCTGATGGGCATATTTTTAATTAGTATATTCTTAGACTAGAAAAATAGGTTATATTATTGTAAATAAATCTAAGAAATTTATTATTTGGATTACAAGTTAGGAATAAATCAGTTATTATATAGTGTGTTTATATCACTCAAACTATAAATTAACTTTTAAATTATATTATTTTTACTGATTAGAGAAATTGTGACGATTTTATTTAAAAATTTGTTGATTTTTAAAATTCTTTTTCGTCACTAAAAATATGTATTGATTTTATCTTTTGTACAGATTATTTTTATCAGTGATTATTATCTTTGTGAAAATTGCTCGATATTCACATATAGAAAAGGCTATACTTTATATATATTATATATTTGCTTTTATTGTGATTTTGTTATTTTAAAATGATCTAAATGATACATTTTCAATAAATTTATTTATTAATGTAATATGACTCATTTATCTATCTAAAATTATTCAATTATACAATATTTTTTTTTGAAAATAATATCATTATTTTAATTTACCAAGTAAAAAAAAAGTAAAATTATAAATTATTGACCATACTAAAAAAATTATAGACCCGATCCTGATCCTGATCATGACTGTGGATTCTCTGTGTTATGTGAGGAAGACCTTACATGATTGATCACTAAATTTACTATCTGGTATGCAATTTACCATTCAAGATCCATCTATTCAAAATAAAAAGGACCATATTGAAAATATTTTTTTCTGGATTTTTTTTCCATGTGGATGAATATAACTCAAAAATAAAAAGGGAAAATTAAAAATAAATTTATATAAAAACAAAGACTAAAGATAAAGTAAAAATTAATATTATAGCATGTAATTTGCATGGGAAATGACCATTTGAAAAGTATGTTAATAGTATACTTTATAATTTATGGTATTTCACGTGGTGATCAACAGTAACAACAGATGTAAAAGTGGCAAAAGCCAGTGGCAACAGACTGCCGCTTCCGGCAAGGTGGATGGTGGCGGCCGTTGGGCTTTGCTAGACGGATAATGGTGGTTGCCTCCTCCGACGAGGTTCCGACCACCAATTTACTTTTTGCAAGTTGCTTTGGATTTCTTAGTTTCTAAGGACATAATCATTGTTTTAATTTGTTTAAATGAAATATAAAATGTAATAATCTTGTTTTATAATACATAAATATATAATCAAATCTTTTATAATTTAAATATGAATGAAATACCAATGTCGATGCAAAATATACAATGTAAATTAATAAGGGATAATTGTATAAATATTTAATCTCTATAGTATCATACTAGTAATATAAACTTGTATTATCTCTATGTCTTCCACCTGACGAAACCTAGGATCAGACTAGAGTTACCGAGTATTCATGTACTAATACTCATTTAAATTACTCTTTTAATATTTAGATTATCTAAATAACTAGGCAAGAATACCTATTTATGTATTTCAATTTTAATATAAATATATGATAAAGAAAATGTGAGCAAATATTCAAAAATAACTTTCTCATTAACAAGAACAAGATCTTATGCCTCATAAGATGGATTGACTGTATGATTTTAATTTTGTTATTCCAATTGATCTAATAAGGTAGCATTCGTTAGAACAAGTAATTTTGAATTATTTTTATTACTTAAAGAGGGCCAAATAGATCCTTACTTTATTCTCTTCGGGGGAGAGATAGACTTCATATCAAACATTCACGAGATTTGAATAGTTAGGTTAAACGTTAATTCTCCATAATTAGCAGGTGAATATTTCTCTTATTCTTTAAATGTGGGGTCCGTTTGCCCCTCGATTTAATGTATGCGGGCCTATCCCATGTGGTAGAGGGAAGGTGACACGATGCATCTTTGCCATCTTACTCTTTAACAAAACTCTGGACTCATTTGGGCCCTAAGTGGTCTAGTCGCATGTTTTGTTATACTCCAAACGGCATATTCGATTATGTAGATTTGAAAATCACTTTTCTTAAATCAAGATAATTAATACTTAACCAATAAATTTTGTATGTAATAAAATATGATATCATAATAAGTATTACCATCAGTTTTAATATCAAACTAACAGTAAAAAATTAAATCTTTTTTATCAATAAAAATATCTTTACTTAGCAAATACACACACACACACACACACACACACACATATATATATATATATATATATATATATATATATATATATATATATATATGTTTTTAGTTATAGTATTGTGAGTCTCTCATCACGAAGCCTTCCTAAGAAGGAATGACATATAAGTTTAAGTAGCTATTCCTCCTATTGGGCTGATCTTTAGGGACGGCCTCTTTCCTTAGGTTCGTACTCATAACAATTGATACTCTAATTGAGACCCCCTACTCGAAAAGGATTACCTGTGGAAGGTTCTGACCAGTGGAGTGGCTAATCAGAGGGGCTGACCGACAAAAGTTAAGTGCAATGCCGAGTGAAGCGTCATCAAGTGAAGCGCTGTAGAGTGCAACTGCTGAGGTTGACGGTTGTCGAAAGGGAATGCAATGTTGTAAGTCTTATATTAGGAAGCCTTCTTAAAAAGGAACAGCTTATAAGTTTGAGGGGTTCTTCTTCCTACTGAGCCAATCTTTTAGGATAAACTCTTCCCTTGGATTTGTGCTCGTAACACATAGAGAAATTGAATCATTTGATTTTCTTGTGAATTATTTATTTATAATTATTAACCAAATGATTGTAGAGAGAATGAGTACTACCTTGTCATATTTAATGATCAACCATATGAAATTAATAAAATGGCTTTTCATTTAAAGAATATTTTGTATAAATTTTCCATATTAATTTTATTTTTTCTATGGAAATGAAAAAATACGAAATCTAAAATATTTATTCTTAAGCATTTATGATATTGAAGGCATGATTTAAATGAATAAAGTTGAAGATTTAAATCTATTTTCTATGCTAGCAAGGATTTATGAATAGACAATTCCATTAAGCATATGGACAATGTCTCTATTAACCGTGGGTGATGGATCATCATTCAGAAAACTATCAATTATAATTCTCAATAAAAAATAAGTAATTCTATTATTAATAGTATAGAAAAATAATAGATCTCTTAATTATATAAATATTTTTATTTTCATTAGAAATCTAACTAATAAAAAAATAACAAAATCGTATCGAATCACAACCTTTAATCATTTTAACAGATTACTAAATATATATCATTTTATATGAAATAATTCTTACATTATAAATTACATCTATATATTCAGTTTTTAAATACATTTTAATAATAATAAAATATAATTATTTGTATATGAAATACTGTGATATCTCAAATTTTGTAATATGAACTCCCTCCCCATTAATGAGTTATTATAATATGAAAATCTAATTGAATCACCAATATTTTGTCTTAATAGTCATAAAAGTAGAGTTATTTAATGTTCAAACTTATAACTGATAAGTGTTTAAAAGGATAATATCATTAAAATACATAGTCTATAGTTCTGAACTATATATATTATCATTTAAATAAAGAAAAAAGATAAATTATGATTAATATGAATATCTTTTAAATAATGGAAAACAAATACACTAACAACAAAGATAACACATAGTACAATTTGCATGATGTATACATTGATTCTAATAAATTATATTCTCATGATTATAAAATATAATCTTATTAATACTTATAAAAAGCTTTTTTATAATTATTATATAATCTATTCTTGAAATAACAATTTACTAAAAATTTAATAAATATTGCTGATTTTTTAACGAGTTTTATAGAACATTTATTTTCCTTATTTTTCTTGACGGTGTATGATGTTCTCATGGAGGAGCTCTAGCAAAAGATTAAAAGAACTCATATTTAATGCTAAATTTCACTACATCGGAGTTCTTATTATAAATAAATACCAAACACTTTGCTCATATAACGTATTGCGAGTGTTCGAATTGGAGATGTCAATGTATAATACGAATAAACGAATAAAATAATTGATAAATATGTTTATACACGTTATTTAGAACTGTATAATCAAATTCTACAAAGATCAAAACATGAATCGGTGCCTTACTTTGGGTAACAACAATTTCTCCTTCTTCCATCTGCTTTTTCTTTCCTCAAAAGTTACTCTGTATGTTGAATTAACCAAAAATTGAGACTGATATCATTTTAAGGTTATACGACTGTATTTGATTTTATACAAAAAAATTAATATTATACACAAGCTAAACCGAGCGAATATCTCATGAAAAACATTGTACCAAAATATTGCTCAAGCCGCGATTGAGTGCAAATTCTGTATCAACTTTTTATCAATATTTAGTTGAAACCAAATTTAAGCAAACTTTTTATAAAATATCCTACTAAAATTTCGCTCGATTAAAAACATATATACGGTAGAATTCTACGTGAACTCTTTGCCCAAACTAAGATCTATCACATAATTATCACCCAATTAGTCATAGGCCGATCCTCCCCTACAATCCAAGCCCAAGCCCCCCTCCCCCTCCTCCCCACCCCATGTGTAAGGGTACCCCTTCACACTTGTCCATATTGTCCTAACTCGAGCACTTGTCTCTACCATTGTTTTTGTTTTTAATTCTCTTCCCTTTAAATAATAATTTTTAAAAAAATTTTATTAATTATTTTAACCATTAGGTGCCCTTATGAAAGATATTAATATAAATCTAGCTGGATGCATGCGTGCCCATCACGGGTATGATATAATTTACAACACCCGATAAATAGAATTTCAGATAACATAATACCTATTTATCTATATATTTTTTACATAAATTTAATAATTAAAATAAATAATAAAATATTATATTATTTAATAATATCTTTTAAAAAAATTATATCGTTACCTTGTGTAAAGTTGCTTTGGGGGGCCACATTGGCCTTGGGAGATATCACCATCAGCCATGGAAGCGTCGGCCAGCTGCATGTTATCCCCTCGTGGGGGGTACCCTAATGTCCTTGGGAGTACTCAATTGGGCAGTTGAAAATGCACCCGTCTGCGTCATGCCTTGATCCCCTTTCCCTTTCGCGTCATGCGCAGCAGCCCCTATTATTGAGTATGATCTTTTTTTAATATATAATTTTTTATATTTATTTAATAATTCAAAATAAAAATTAAAAAATAAATAATAGAGATTGTGTTAGATAATTTAAATATCTATTTAATTATTAAATATATTTTTAATTTTAAATCCTAACTGTTGGGTGAACGAAAGTCTGCCTGTGATGAGAACCATAACAGTTCTCCCGTTATTCACCTCCCACTTATTAGATTTTTTATTCAACGAGTGAGATAATTTAACATTAAAAAATAATTTAAAAAAAATTCTATACATGATCAGGGAGGCTCCATTATTGTCATTAATATCTAAATAAATAATTATGATTTAACTATTTTTTAAAATATAAAAAAATTAATTATTAAATTATAATTATCTATTTTAAAATGAATGATTGAGATATTAAAAAAATAATATTAATCTTTTAAAGAGATGAATATATTATAATTTTTAATATTAAATACTACTCGCTATATTTTTGTATAGTTAATAGATAAGAACACCTAACAGGGGCTATGAAATCCATTTTTGGGTATTTCTCATACCCACATCAACCCTACAACATTACTTTGTCTATACTTTACATTATATTACATTACTACATTATTATATTAAAACATAAAGTAATTTTACAGTTATGTTATTTCTATAATATATATTTAAAAGTAAAATCAAATTTAAAATGTCATTTTTTTACTTGGGTTTTCTTTTTATTTTATCGGCTAGGCAAATGAAATGTTATTTGAGTTATATTTTTCAGTCGTTTTTATAGTTTAAATTTATTATATTTAGATAAAAATATTGATCGGCTTTGCCATTGCATAGTAATGATTAGCCATACAATATTAATTTTTTTATATGATATAAACTAATTAAATAGTTCATAGACTAATTAGTATAGCACTATAGATTATATAAACTGTTCAAATTAAACCAAACAGAGATGTACGCCAATAATTTGAGCAATTTGCTTCAACTGATAATTTGGTTTGACACAATATTCATATCAGATCGATCTTTGCTTTCCTCTGCCCACTATAGTCGAAGCTCTTGTAAGATAGTGTTGCCACACCGGGTTATTTAAAAACTTATTAGTTATTTATAATTTTGTGTCTTATTTATTTTTTTCTTATTTTTTTATCTTATGATAGTAAGAATTTATGTTAAAAGGATAGAAGGATGACAAAATATATAATTCATTGTGTACACATTGTGTAGTAGAATCTCGGGATTCAAATGATTTTGATTAATATATATAAGTAAATATTTTGATTAATTTAATAATTTTATAAATATAAATACTTGCATGTGTTAGTTAGATTGCTACTACCTACTCACATGCCAAATAATTCATGTTAGATTTGGATTGAGATAGTCAAACTTAAATCTGACTTATATTTTAAACTTATGATTTAAATAACACTCATTTTAGTTTAGATAAATAGCAATAAATGCGACTCATACTTATATCCAACCCATAGGTGAAGATATTGTATTGATGTCAGTATAAATATCAGTTTTAATTATAATGATATTGAATAATAAATAGTATTGATATCGAATATATTTAACAAAAATTTTTTTAAAAAATAAAAACTAATAGAGACATATTAGATGATATATCTATTATATCAATCAATATATCAGATAAATATTGGCCAATATATTGATTATATCAATTGATATAAAAATACATCATGATATTATTATAATGTCAAAAAATATCAATATCGTAGGCCCCAATATCGACATCTATCATATCGGCTAAATTTTTATTAATAATTTAAACCCAGTTCAAAATTAACAATAATACACATTATTTGTATAATTTTAGTTAATTAAGTAATAACATAATTTTACTAATAAATAGTTGAATTTATATTCTATTAACTATAAGTTCGTAAAAATTAGAAAAAGCATATCCAAGTATTTTACTATGTATTTTCTTTTTGAATTGCGTTTGGAT
This sequence comes from Nepenthes gracilis, assembly GCA_033239525.1. Lineage (NCBI taxonomy): Eukaryota > Viridiplantae > Streptophyta > Magnoliopsida > Caryophyllales > Nepenthaceae > Nepenthes > Nepenthes gracilis. The sequence continues at coordinate 10,161,195 of BSYO01000038.1, read as the reverse complement.
ATGTTTTAAGGATCTATGTTACACAATTCATGAGAAAAGCAAAGGATCTATACTATACTATACATGCATTGCATAACTTAATAATAAATCTATAAGATATTTTATGAATGACTCTTATATCTATAGAAAAAAGCTTTGTTAATGAATCAATTAACCTACAAGACATATATAACTGATATCATTGAACTTCATAATAATTCTATGCAATTATAATGGCCCCAAGAAAATAAGTTTTTGTACATGTTATTTCTAATACCCTTAGATTATTGATCTTGAACAATTTTTGACGCTATTCAAGATCCATAATTTACATCATTTACTTTTGTTAAGTTGTACGCACTGAACACCCAATTTTCACTTAATTTAATTCGATATTATCAACTTATATTGGATATATTAAAAATAAGTATACAATATAAATTTGAAAGATAAATTGGAGAAAGCTCAATACCTAAAATATGCTTGATATGTGCTTATGCGGAATTTTGACAGATCTCAGGTGTAATTGTGGCAGAATATTCACGCCTAAATTGTGCTTAAAGCGGTGCTCATGCATGACTAAGGTTTAGTGCAGCACTTGATATGCATCTAACCAGCGCTCGCGTACCCGTTCACTTATATAAGGAACTACATATTATTTTGGGCCATTTTCGCTAAAAAGAATGGACAGGAGAGAGAAAGATAAGGAAATGAAGATAGAGAGAAATAGAAGAAGAGGGATCCTAAAATAACTTTTAATTTGATTTGTCAGATTAATTGTAAAAGATAAACATTTTTAAACACGACCTTTAATTTATTTCTATTTCTTCTAACTTTGTTCACATTAGGTGATTTCATTATATATGCATGTTATTTTTACTTATTCTACTTTAAATATACGTGCATGCATGTATTTTTATTGAACAAAAAGTTTGTCGTGAACTCGGACCACAAAGGCTAATTAAAAAAATAATTAAATTTTAAATAACAATTAAATAAATCTAAAATCAAGTGTGACAATCAAACATACGTGGGACCCAAATATAACTCACACAAGATCTCATCGAACAACCATCTAAACAAAGCAATCATGACTTAATCTAATAGTCATAAAAGGAATAACCAAACAATAATAAGAGTTCGTATATAATGAAATAAACCCAATAATTTTTCATATACTGTCCAAAGGCCTATATTCGATTACACAAAAATTTACAAATAGTCCAAAATAAAACCCAATCCATAACAATAGAGATTGTAACGTCTCTGGACACCGGCTTGTGAATATTGTCCGCTTTGCCATACGGGCGCATGGTTTTGTTCTGGCGACCCCCCACAGGTCTTAAGACGTGTCCACCAGAGAAATACACAGTCTCTCATCCATCAGAGTCCGCAACAGCCACACAGGCACACAGCGTGGTGGATATTGTCCCTCCCAACCACATAGGTCGCAGAGTTTTGTTCTGACGACCCCCCACAGGTCCCAAGAAGCATCCTGGGAGCCTGTGGAGGTTCGTCAGGAGAAAACCTTGAGGCCTGTGTATGACAGAAGACGCCAGAAAGTTCTCCCAGGCCAAAGAGGATAATATCTCGCCACAGTGTGTCGTCGCTGTGCCACTCTGGGGGACGCATTTTGGGGGCGGTGGAGGCCGTTTGTCAAGAATAAAACCGTGCGCCTGTGTGGCAAAGCGGACAATATTCACAGGCGGATGCCCGAAAACGTTAGAAATGGTATCAGAGATGGGGCCCGAATCGGTGTGCCAGCACGGACACTGGGCTCCCAATGGGGGTGGACTGTGATGCCCCATATCGGATAGGGAGAAAAACAAAGCGTGCCCTATAAGGGCGTAAATACCTCTCCATTGTGAACACGTCTTGGGACCTGTGGGGGGTCACCAAAGCAAAACCCTACAGCCTGTGTAACTGGAAGGGACAATATCCACCATGCTGTGTGCCTGTGTGGCTGTTAATCCACACAATATATATACGTCTTGAGTGGACTGTTTTGATTTGATATTTATTTTAGATTTAACTTATAAGTAAATGTTTAATCCAATACCCGATCAAATCATAATTTGGGGCAAAATTCAATAACCAAATGATCCAATTACATACACAGAATCTACGTCAACATTATAAACAGATAGTCAAAAGTTTAAATCAAAACATATAATCAAAATCAAATGTATGAGATATATCAAAACCATTTGTAAGCAAAATCGGTAATTCTCAAATTTAAATCCAAATCAAAATCCAAATACTGAATCCATGCAGAAATACAAAGTATGCACAAATTTTTATTTTAATTATTTAAAGATTAATTTGATGAAAGTTTACGCATACTTTCAATAACCTTAAACCAAATTAAATACAGTTTAGGTTAGCATGTTAGGCCACCTATATATTTTATCTCCTATAGGTAAGATTACTCACTATATTTTATCACTCATGATTTTAAGTATAATTTTTAAATTTATTAGATATATTAAAACGTGTAAATATATATAAATTCTAACTAAATATTCAAAAGGGTGGGTCACTGCAAATAATGCCTTTTCTACCGATAGAAATGGATTTTCAATAAGAAATCTCTTCATATGAAGTTGGCCAAAATATCCAATAATAAATGTAAAGGTAGTGACCACAACTCCAACACTTGTATGTGAAAATGTATGACCTAATGTAAATTTTATACTCATTTTTATACAGATGTACTGGAATAAAAATATAGGTAACAGATATTTTTACAGACTTTCATAAAATAGTAAAATTTTTTAAAATCACAAAGCTTTGCACCCTTTTTAAAAATACAGACTTTCATTTTTATACTCTTCTCTCCCCCTTCGTCTTCCTCCTCTGCTTTGCACCCCGTCTTTCCTTTCTCTCTCTTTCTTTATTCTTCCCTTTTCCTTTTTCTCTTTACTCCTTTCCCATTTTCTTTCTTTTCTTCTTTTTTTCCCAACTTCTGTTTTACACATCCATTTTTCTTTTTCTTTTGTTTTTTTAATTTAACCGGCACCTGCCGGTGTGCCTCGATGGTAACCAATCGATCTGATTTCTTTTAAAATTTTATAATAATATTATTAATTTTATTATAAAAAAATTATCCAAAATTACAACCAATATTTAAAATAATTCAAATGGGAATTTAGGCTGTTACAAAATTGTTTAATTTTGATTTTATTAATATTTAAGAATTTTATTTATTTTGTAGAAATGGATAAATATTTTGAGATGTTATATTTATATATGAAAATATTTGTAAAGAAAAATTATAAAAACTTTCATACGAGTAGTGCATGAGGTATTCCATATATGTATTTAAGGTCAGATTTTATTTTGTATTTATTTTGATATTTATACTTTTTCACAAGATAAAAAATCTTCTATTTGTACTTTTTTAGTGTAAAAATTTTATACTTTTCTGTCAAAGAAAAATATTTTAAATATTTATTATAAAGTCTCTCTGGTTTAATATTTTATGAGAATTATTATAAAAAATTAAATAGAATTAATATATTTTGATATCCTAATATATTCAAATAGATTTAAGAATTATACCTATTATCTATGAGTTATATAAAAAAGTGGTGTTTGACATCATTTATAGAAAGTAATTTATAAATAACTTATCTATGGGTCTAAATAATAATTAGTTTGTTTATGATTATCGAAAGTACATATAATCCTTCTCATAATTAATCTTTTAGTATTTGATTCTTTCATTTTTGCATGTTTTGAATTTTTTGAATATTTACTTGTATCTGATTTAGATATTTAAACTTTTGATTTGAGACTTGCGGATTTCAACCTCCACTTGGATTAGGACTTTGGATTTTGGTTGGTTTATACATTTGGATCATTTGATATTCACTTTTGGTTTATATACTTTGCGTATGAGATCACATTTGGATATTTATTGATTTGTTTTATTGGATGTTTGGTTTTTTGGTTCTTATGGATTTTCATACCTATTTTATTGATTTTATTCATTCGCTGTAATTGGTGGGTTTAGTAATTTTGTTACATATATACACACTGATATCAGCTAAATATTTGACTCATAATTTTATTATTTTTGATTGCTTTCAGATTAGAGAGTTGTTGATATCTCACATGGAGCTCGGACAAAAACACTGGCAAAGATTTTATTTATGTTTTGTGATTATTGGTTAGGTAGTTTGGTTGTATTTCGGTAACGATATAATGATGGATAGATTGATGTTAGTATATTGTATTATCATGTAGGTAGGATTTGGATTATTCTAATATTAGATTGTGGCATTTTGGTTTATGTTGGGTCAGTATTGTAGATTTATATTATTTGAATTGTTAATTTTTTTAATGACATTTTCTAGCAAATTGTGACCAATTTTAATGTTTGGATGATAGTTCGAAGTGATTGTATGATATGAGACATGTGTTTACTAGTGATATTTTTATTGATGATGTTTTGTCAAATTGGACCTTGATTTAGGTATCGTATTTGAATGTCTTTTTGTTGGGGATTTATTTTATTGATTTTAATTATTATCAATTATTATTATTATTACCTATTTTGGATTCGGGTATGTGACACACCCCTCAGATCCTAGGAAGTTAAGGATAGATCAAAGCATTACCTTAAACCCAGCCAACCCTTTGGTATTTGTGCAAGAGCCGAGTTGCCATTCAAATCCATATATTTTCTTTATCCAACTGAACCCAAAAGCAAGTGGCCGTTGAGAGCCTAATGTGAGACATTATCATTAACCAATGATCTAGGACCATTAGATGCCCACCTATCAGTTGGAAGTATAATTCGAGTCTTTAAATTATCATAATTATGATTAATAAAATTAATATAATAAAAATTGATATCAAAAGATATAAAAAATTGAATTAAAAGAGTTAAGATTTGGACTGAATGGCTCATGCCCGATGGAGGCTTGACACGTGCTTCACGCTGGTCTGACACCCGCCCAAGTGAAGAAAACAGATTGCCGACATCTGAGGCATGCCTGAACCACACTTGAACGGTCAATTAGTAGATTACCGTGCTTGAGGCATGCTTGAGCCACATTAGAGGGTAGTAAACTTGTAGCCTTATGCCCGACGTGCATCTGACTGGCGCTCGAACATTGTGTAGTATATAAGAGACTTGTGGCTCAATTTTCAGTCATTTTCATAGAAAAATTCTAAAGATGATAGAGAGAGAGTCGAGAAGAAGAGAGAGAAAGCTTTAGAAAGTCCAATGCAAAGAAATCAAGGCTAGAATTTGGATAAATCAAGTTAAGAGAAGTACACATCCATATTACTTTCTTTCGTTACTAATTTTTACTGATATTTTAAAATGGTTTTTTTATCTAAATACTTATACTTATTTTTAATTTTGAAGTATACAATTATATTTAGTATGCATATTAATTTCTCATCATTTTGTAACAAAAATTCATAAAAATTCATGCTTAAATACATATAAAATGTATATATGATCTACACAGTGCTCTACAATTGCTTGTATGCTTTAAATTCATAATTTAATGATCTTACATATGATAAATTTCATGCCTCATGTTAAAGTAGGTTATAAACTTACATTATAGACTTGCATGTTTACAAATTTGATGAATGAAGCCCAATATGTGAAATATATAAAGTGATATTATAGAAACTTGTCCATATTGCTGACTTTTGCTGATTATTACTGAATTTTGCTAAATTTCATACCATAAATTCATGCAATAGTTTATGCATACCTTAAATCATCAAATACATATCACATATAAGCTGAAATATTCATATAATTTAACATATATAGTCTAAAATTTAATATACTAGCTGATTTTGTATACTGCCACTAAAATTTTGCATTCATACTGATTTTTTTAATTTTCTTACTGAATTTTGAGCTTCGCATGCCTTAAATTCATACAAGAGTATATATATATATACTCTAAATAATCAAATAGACCGTTTATATGAACCATATAACATATATATTGATATGAATTTCATGTAAAATTCAGTACATATACTAAATTGTTCATACTTACAGAAAATTCTATATTAATTGAAAATTTTAACATTTCATACTTCAAAATTATTATGTTCAAGTTCTATAGAATGTCAAACATAAAATTTTAGAATTATGAAAGAAAATCTTACAATTATGTCAAGAAATGATGAATCATTTTTAAAAAGATAAAAATTAAGAACTAAGAAGTAAAGTGTAGAATTTTTCTAAAACAAATATTAGACCATGAATTATGATTCAATTGATAGTATATTATGACACACTTTAATATATTATAATGGCATATAGAGGTTTAAACCTATTATCTGCGGGTGAGAAGTGACATTTGGTTTCATCTATAGGGTGATATGTAAAAGGCTTACCTTTGGGTCTTAAAAGAAGTATATGACCTTTAATTGTATGAAAATATATATAACTCAAGTTTCAATTGTCCGCTTCTTTAGTTGTTAAGGCCTATTTGCCTTAATCCCTAAAGAAAAAGAAGAATTGAACAAGTTTTGATGGCTAAAGTTAAGAAGAAACATGATAAGAATAAGTTGAAAAATTTATATTAAGCTGGACATATATTTATATGAAATTTTATGGCATATTATTAAATTTTGATGTATTGATCCTTTAATTATATTTTTAATGTAAAAATATGTATATATTTATTGTCATATAGTACTTTGTTGGGTTTTTAACTCACTTCATTTTGTTTTTACTAACCCCCGTAAATGAAATGTATGGATTCTTACTGGGTAAGTAGGAATAAAGAACGATGGTGTTCGAAGAGTTTAGCTTAGAACTTTATTATTATCTAATGTTGTTTTTTATTTTTGGACTATATTTAATGGGTTTAGTTGCTATATTTTAGTTTTCGATCCGTTTTAACATGCTCTAAAATGTTATTTTATGGTGTATAGTAATGGGTATGTATTAGTCTAAGTTTGGATAGTTTTAAAACATGTTAATTGATATAATTTAGCTTTCAGACAGTTTTATATGGTTTAAAATGATATATTGTGGTATCTGGACAAGAATTAATGTGACTAATGGTTGTATTGTAGTTTTCAGACAATGTTTAATGTATCGGTTAAGTTCAGACAATTTTAGAACTTGATGAATGCTGTGTCTAGCAGGTTTTAGATTCTGGATAGCGCATTAAGTTTCGAATAAAATATTATCGTGGTTTTGATGATTATTTTGGGTTGTCTGATAGCCTGTCAGAAGAATAAGTTTATGATTTATTTTCTAAATTTGTGTACTCTGATTTTATATTTAGACAGATATCATTCTTTACGTAAGGTCTGGCGCCACGATTTGGACTACTAATAAAAGGCGCGTGATATCAAAAGGCATGCCTAGCATTCTAATGGGAGATACATGACATGCCAGAATGCATGTCTGCAGTGCCAAACGGTAAGCTTATAATGAAAGTTGATTAGTCACAATAACAGTACTAGGTGCGGATTGCACAAGGAGCGTGTGAGATGTTGACTTTCAGATATCTTGCCTATTGACCCCTCTTACGTGGCCCAAAGGCTCTTTTGCCCCCTTACAAATACCATACTAGACCATTTAATTAAGTATTCAATTTCTTAGAATTCATATTAAAACGAAATTAGTTGATTTTCTTTTGCTTATCAACCAGCGGACTTTAAACAACCTTTGTATTTTCTGTAATGATTCTAGATCTCCAAGTGGGCCCTCTTGGCCACTCAAGACCTTGGCTTTTTAGATAGTCTCATGCCAGTGTCGTAGGACTTGTAACTTGGCAGTCCACCGGGTGGATTTGTTTATCTTTCAAGTTTGGAATTAGAAGTGCCCTTATTCTATCAAATCCCATAATCATCCAACACTTAACAAACCTATTCCAATTGTTAGAACCGAGTGCCTATCATGATGAGAATATTGTATTTTTTTTTCCTGAGTAGTCTATTTCATTTGAGTAACTCATCTCACAACAAGAATATTGTAGCCACTCTCACAAGGGTTACACATGATATACGTTGTCGTCAAGCTAAAAAATATAATTATCGTGTGAGCTCTACTTTTTGATTTAACAGTCTCACTATTCAATTTAGAAAAATATACAACTCTCTGTCTCCTTTTTACCAAATTGAACCCAAACTGACTTAGGTATCGAAATGATTCCATCATGAATACAACTCAAGCCCTTCAATTTTACTATTTTTAGTGGATATGACCGAGGACATACTTGAATTAAATTCCCTTCTCGTGTGGTCTCAATTTTGGGCCATATCCTTTGATTCAAGTACACAACAACTTGCTTAAGTTTTTAAAATTAAATACAAACCTAGGTATAAAATAGATACTGTAAGGATAATATATTATACTGTTTAATATTGAAATTTTAATTCTTATACTGGTGGGATTTGACTTGGGTTAGATATTTTCAAAGCCGATTCAATTGAATTTGGGATTCCATATAACATGTTAGAGCTTGCATATTCACCATTGCAATGCAATATGGCCAACACAACCAAATGATCAATGACATTCTTACTCTATCAATATAGTTGCTTCATAATGCGTTTATTAGGCTGTATTATTTTATATAAATTTTAAAAGTATCGCACATCACAATGCCATAAAAACGCAACTATTCAAACAAAACAAAATAAAGTAACACAAAATTTTTTAAATGTTTACAGAAATATTAAATTCATAACAGGCCTGATTTTAGTATTAAATAAATCGACACATATAAATATTTATCATCTATAATAAAAACTACATTATGATAAGAGTATAAGTGAAAATATTTCTAGTTTAAACTTCAATTATTAATACAGTGTAATTTTGATATCAGAATTATCGATAATATAATAAATGACAATTAATAAATAATTTTAACATGCATTTTTAAATGTAGAAATCTTCCAAGTTCCCTAGTCTCTCCCGTAGCTGGCTGCTGCTCGAGGAGATCCTGCAGGCTGCATGAACAACATTAATTAATTAATTAATTAATTAATTAATACACTTTAAGTTAGGGAAATTCTATTGCTAAACTAATGATAATTACACGTAAATATACCTTTTAATATTATTTAGATATTTTTAAATAACATGATATCTTATTTATTAAATTGTATATAAATTTATATATAAGAATAGATTGATAAATAAGATATTATATTATTTAAAAATATTAAAAAAACATTTATTAGATATTTTTAAAACATTTCTATTTCTATTATGCTTATTATATTCTCAAATGTTATTGTAATCTTTCTATTCATTTAAATATTTGCAATAACACAGTCGTAGTAATTATCGACTTTATGCTTGTGAGGGACATTTTCACATATAATAGCTATTGTATCAAGAGTTAATTTATTTGTATCTATTTAATTTAAATTATCTCAAATAATCATAATAATTTGGATCAATATAAACGAAAAGTAAGATATAATGTCGTTAATTTTCTATTTATTATAATTAATATTCAATTATATATGTCTTCGTTCAATTTTTATTCAATTTATGATATATTTGTTGTACATTTTTGTTATACTTCATTTTTATTATAATATATATATATATATATATATTGGTTTTCTAGTGCCTTAAAATGAATTTCCCAATTCATTTTTTTGATGGAATAAAAAAATCATTGGCCAGTGATTTTTTTACAAAAAATTAGTATATTCATTTATCAATTACAAAGTCGATATTTGAAACATTTAATAAAATATTTTCAAAATATATATTCTATATGTCAATTTAATGTATATTTTAAAAAATAAATGCTTTAAAGTCACCACATTTGGAGTTTTTTTTTTTTTTTGGCTTACACTTGTAGAATATAACTATTTTTGTGACAATTTTTTAAATATTTTTAGGTAATATAATATTTTATTAATTTAATAATATTTAAAATATATAATAAATAAATAAATATTACGTTAAAATAGATATTTAAAAATGGACATATTACATATTGAATTTAAGTCCGATAAGAGCTTACCACACAATCATGAACATCATCACTTCCACATAACAGCTCCCCATTGAGCACATCCACCGCCTGAAACGATCCTCCTCCCTCGCTCCTCTGATAATCAAATCATCAAAAACTGAAACTCAATCGATGGCTTCAATCTCATCCGCCATACGATAACGTACGAGCACTGGGATTTAGAAAGACAATTCACCGTAGATTTCGAGTAGTTTACCTTGTAAAAGTCGACGGCGACGAAGTTGGCCCACCGGTTGCCGGCGTCGGCATGGCAGGTGTTGAGCATTTTCAAGAGACTGGCGGAGTTATCCATGCACGACAATGGCGAAAGAGGGATGGACCTGAAATGGTTTACGAGAACCAGAGATTTCGTCGTGTCGTTCATCGGAGACGATTCTCCTCTGTTAGGGCATTTTCCTTCTGTCATTCCTCCATTTCCATCTGAATAATATATAGGCATGCTAGAACAATTTTATATAACATGAAATATATTTACTAAAATTATTTAAATAATTAATAGTTATAGTTTTACATAATTTTAATTATTTTATTAGATAAATTATTTATTTATAAGCATGACCTTTTATAAAAGAAAGATTATATAATAATTAATGCATAACCCAACCCTAAAAAATTATGTACTAAGTCCTAGACACAACAATACCACAATGTCTCAAGTTGCCTTTATTTAAGGGTGATAATTCGTGTCGGCATGACATTTTAAGACATATATAAATATAATAAAGTATATGTCTATACAAATATGACATAAATAATAATCGTGTTAATAAACTAAATATAGATATGAGCCACTAAATAAATAACAACGTGACATATGTAACCTATTTAATAAACGATTTATATTTATTTAACCCAACAAAACATATATAATAAGTTATGTAGTGTGCTAACACATATTTATGATATGTGACCCATGAAAAACCAATACGATTCTAATATGAGAAAAAATATTTAATATATGAACTCATGACTTCACATGACCTGCTTAACATTCTTAATTCACCACTGAAGTATATACATCATCAACAAAATATTTAAAAACTTGGATAGAAAACTTGGTTTTGTTCGTAATATTTATAATTATATTAACCCAATGCATTTATCTTATAATCCCATTAATCATATATATTTATTGATCGTGTTACTTTTGAGTTAACATTTTGATAAAAATGTTACTCAATTGGTTTGTATATAAAGGTGTCCACCTATTAGTGCCCCCGGCATATTTGATACAAATCCAAACCCTATCATTTCTTCTCATGTCTGTTTTGTGTTCTCGTCTCGTGTCTAATATTGCCACCCCTATCAGTGTCAACTATGCAAGCACTCGGCGTTGAGACTCATTTATTTTGAACCACCCTATTGATGAACTTAGGGCTAGAGAGGAGCGGACCCTAGAATTTGACCTTCTTGTTTCTAGAATTTGTTTCGATAGAGGGCATACTTACTATTAGAAAGACAGTTCTTTTTTGAAGTTAGGTCGTATCTTTCTTTTATCTTTTTTAGTTGGAAAACTTACATTGATTTTCAACCATGTAATTCCATTGGTATGCAATCCCTTCGGCCTTTTCCTTGGACCTGATTGAAGTGAACACTAGAAGCCTAGTGCTCTGGGCAACCATGTCGCTAACAAGAGGCCAATCTTTGCCACTTCGTGGCATCTTTGATACCGGAAACCAGTACTTCATCAGCCCTGCTTTGGTGAAGGCCTGTGTCAAACCACCCTCCTTAGTGTAGTCTTCCAATATCAATGTCACGATCTCTGATGGGTTGTCCGATAAGAATGCTTCAATTTCCTTCAATGTCTCATTGGCTGGTCCCTGATGAAGTCAGGCAAGTTGGATTAATAAATCAACATAACAAAGAGAAGTGAAAGACAAGGTGAAGTTTTGATAGTGGGTGGGGTGGGGGTGCATATAAAACGAGCTACCAATGCTACTCGAACCTCATTGAAACCATAAATTTTGATATGATATTGATAAGATGAATAAACGCGAATGATCTAATTCATTTTTCAAATGAGTTGATTGTAAAGCATGCATGTGAAGTTTGGGATCTTGTGGGCCATAAATATTGTAAATATTTACAAGTTAAAAATGTTACATAGAAAAGATTTTAAAAAAGTAGTTGTTTGTGTTTTTGAATTCAAAAAATGAGTGCTTGATATAGATGGGGTATGACTATATAGTTTATGATTTAAAGTTTAGATAATGTCTAAAACACGTAAATAAATCTTACACATTCTGATAAAAGAATTTAGATAGTGCGACACTTTCATACACAATGCTCCATGTCCTAACAAAGAGTCAATTTTTAAAGCGAATGGAAACTAAATATCCCGTAGAAGTGTGAACATATGATGATCGATCCAATTACCACTATCATATACTCAAACAATTTAGAGATTAATGAGGTGTTGAAACTTACATATGCGGTTTCTTTATAACATTTTCCTCCAAAGGAGTGGCACAACCAAATATCTCCTTCAAAGTCATAAGTATCGAGCATCAAGGCACGAACACCATTCTACAAAAAAGGAAAAAAATGAATATCTTAAATTCAAAAGAAAAAAAGAAAGGAGCCTTTCAATATTATTGGATATTTTTAAGATAGAAGAAATGAATATTTGAATAGTTATGATTGTTTATATAAGTAAGATTATTTTTTCAGATGTGTCTCTTTAAAAATATTGTGAATAGGCATACTAGTGGTAATGTAAAAGGATTAAAATTTAGGAAAGAAATATCTTTTCATTCTATCCTGCATAAAAGCCACAATGATAGCTGATTTTCAGACAGAATGAAAAACACATGGAAAGGACATGAATAAATAATACTTACATATATCAGATCATCTTAACAATTATTTACTATAAGAAATATTTAATAAGTAATTTTATTTTATTTTTTTTGAGATTACATTATAGATTTGATTTCGTTAATACAAAATACAATCAAATAAGAATTCACTATATTATTGAACAATTCGTACAAATTCTTCTGTATTTATATTAGGCAAATAATATGTTAAGAAAAGCTACATTATAATACACCTTAAAACTTTACTTTTCAACATTTGTTTACTTTATCAGATGATTTTCAAAGTCTCTAATTTTACTCAATAAATATCAAGTGTATGCTACCACTACTGCATTCTCAATACAATCAAGAGAAAGATGACCTAGAAGGATGGAAACACTTACATTTAACTGTTGTGTGACGTTGTCTTCTTGATTATAAAAAGTGAGTCGAGGAACTCCCGTGTGAGATGGCTCACCCTCGATCGAGTAAGAGTTGTGGGTTGTCAAATATGCATATTTGTTGAAGGGAAGAGAATTATTCTGAGCACAAAAGGGCAATTAATCAAAGTAAATAATTAGATATCAATCATAAGTAGTAACAATAATGCCAATAAATAAATATATAATGAAGGCTCCCCATCGAGATGGTTCGTGGTTGTAAACTAGGGGACTGTGCCTCACCCACGAGGCATTGCTCTTTCTCCTTGTATCTAAGGCTGTTAAATGTAAATTTAATGATGCATGTGTTTTTTTTTTTTAAAAAAAGAAAACTTTTATAAAAATTAGTTTTTTAAAAAATAAATTATATAAACAGTTAAATTTATATCAAACGTTTTTGAACCCAAAGTGAAGGAGGTATGCCTTATATCTGAGAAGCAACCTCCTGAATTATAGCATTAGTTGTAGATATTAACAAAAAGTGTAGCTGTCTAGTATGCCTATGCTAAATGTGTGCCTAATTATATAGAAGTATATTTTGTCCAAAATATTTATACATGATATGCATCTGAGTGGCGAATTTTGCTGGGCCACTATAGCCTTTGAGCCTGATGTAACGTACGTTTAGACACTCTTTCCTTAATAGTTGCATGTTTTTTCTCTAATTTTAACTATTTCTATATCTATTTCTTTTCTCTTCATTGAAGAGACACATAGAGAAAGAAAAATGACTGCAACACTTAAGCTCTCATTGCCTCGTATAAAAAGAGATTCATTACTTAGAAAAGCCAAAATATTTTTTTAAGATAAATTATCGAGGTTTTCTTACCAAATATTTTTCTTTTAAGATAAAGAGATTAGGGTGAAATAAAAGAAATTGATTCTATATTTTTTTTTTTTGAAAAAATAAAGCTAAATATTTGGATATATTGTTAATATTTAGTTTCAGATGAATAATTAATTAATTAACATGATATTTGACGATCTTTAAAATGAAATAGTCATATGAAACATCACATAAAGTTGTCAAATTTTGTTGAATTTGAATTTTATATGTTTGTATTCATATTTTATATAGGTAGTTTGAGTTTGTGATTCAGATTGGCTCAATTTGGCATATGTTGATTTCAAGCATTATATGCAGTATGTGCTCATGTTCAATTCTTTTAGCTCTTAAGTAGTCATTTAAAACCTAGTTCTAACTTGTGGGTAAAGGCATTGTTCATTTGGCTTGTTTAGTTACATTCGGGCATTATTATCAATTTTTGTTCAAGCACATATATAACTTATACCAAACTAATTATTAAAAATTTGAGTGAATTACGAAATATTCTATATGTAAAAATTGAAATAACTCATAATGGTCTATAAAATATAGATTCTGTTATTGGATAATAGTTTAAACTTTTGGGTTAAGTATAATATCCCGTATACATATAAAATCCATAGGCATTCACCCCATAATTGTTTGACCATATGGCATAATGTAACACCTTTCATAATCGCTATTAGCCATTATTTTTGTTGTATCTTCTAAATAATCAAAAAACTATAAAATTTCGTTGATATATTGGTGGCATGAAAATTAAAATCCAATAGCATGTGAAGATTTACTAACAAATAAACCAAATTCGATAAGAAGATCGGAATATATCCGATTCCATTATTATTGTTGCATCCTCGAATTCTGGCCACCGTATGGATGAAGATCCAAATGACTGCTCGGATTCTCTTGATGCACTCGGGTAAAATCCGTACAACACACCGATAATCTAGTTATCTTTTCTGCTCAATGAATGGCATCTGGTAGGTGGGGAGAGAGAGAGAGAATAACACATGAAATTTTACGTGGAAAACCCTTCCTTGAATGAGGGAAAAGAACCATTAGATTCTAGGTCTGGGAATGATTACACTATCATTGAACGGATTACAAGTGTTCGATTTTACAAAATGGAAGCAACTCATAATTGTAAGTAAGGAAATCCTATCCCTTTCTCTACTGTTACTCTCTCTTAGATGCTACTTGCAGTATGCATGCAAATGTCAGCAATTCGATTCTTTTTTCAAGCGTTTAGATGAGGTATTTATAGTGGGACATTTGCTCTTGAAACGAGCCCACGTGGTGAGGACGTGTGCAAAAAAATCAGCCACCAACTCCACCAATCCAACTCACAGTGTCAGGGAGGTTGCGTGCATGCAGGTTTTATGTGACGTCACTTCTGCGCATGCTTAGGATGTCATCATTCCCTATGCAGATGGTGTGTTACAGAGATTACGTGCTCTTTGGTAACAGTGAGACGTTTGAGCCAGCGTTCTCGATTGTCCTGAGTTTCTTTCCTTGGGCTGGCATTATTGGGGAGTCGAAATAGTCCTTGTCCTTGATAAGGCCTCTTGGCCATCGTCAAGTCCGCAGACGCCCGGAGTTTAAACGTTCTCGGGCTTTAATTGGGAGCTTGGGTTGTGAGAAGTCCTTGGGTTCTCAGAGTTATGTCCTTAGCTTCATACCCTCGGTTCTTTCTTAGAGACATTGGTATTTCATGGTGTCCTCGAACCACTTAGGCTAAGTTAGTCTCTCAGACTATTTTAACTATTTGGGCTTCTCGAAACGCTGGCCTTTACTCCTTGGGCTTCTCGGGATATGGACTATTACCCTCGGGTCTCTTGAGTCAAATCAACCCCTCGAACCTCGTGGAGCGTAGTTCCAAATCCCTAAGCCTCTTAGGATGTGGGTCCAACTCTTGGGTTGTTCATTCTGGGCCATGGGTATTGGGACTGATAAATTATAAACAAAACTAAAGAGTTATTTGATTGAACTCATAAGTAAGAAATAAGTCAATTAAGATTTAGTACGTATATACCACTCGAGTTGTAAGTTAATTTTCACATTGTATTATTTTCACAGATTGAAAAAATTTGAATAGTTTTACTCAATAACTAATTAATTATTGAACAAAACTATATGTTATATTTCTATGTTATCCTAGATTTATTTTAATGATATATTGTTCCTAAAAAAATATTTTTTTTATTTACATCTAGTAGAAAATATACTTTACGTATTTATATATGCTTGGGATCACTCCGTAAAGAAGTTCTTGTGATTGAAGAACTTGGGCGGAGCACGAATGTGTTATTTCCTTCAGAAAAGAAATTTCGGTCAACATGGTTGACCGGATTGACGATCAATGGAGTTGACCGGATTGACGGTCAACATTACTGGCAAACAATATTGACCGGTTTGGCGGTTAAGTAAACCAGATTCACTGAGAGATTCCAGAATGGAAAATTTCAGACGGTCAACAAGGGTGTTGACCGGTCTCGTGGAGAACGTGGATAGCCAATGGTTGGCCGCCCTTAAGAAATCCAGGACAACTCCAGTTCAGCAGATTTTCTGGAGACACGTGATCTTAGACGGTTTTACAGGAGCCGTTTTTGATAGAAAATATTCATATTGTTGGAAATGATTGATCTTATCCTTTTCTGGAAGAAAGATTGCCCTAGATCTCTCAGTGTGCAGTTTTAAAAGCAAGTATTGTAACTTGCTGTATAGACATATGCGAGAGGTGTGTGAGATAATTTCGTAGAGCGCCTGAGTGCTAGAGAGAGCGAGAGAAAAACGGTAAAGGGAGGAGAAACTGTAAGCAACCGTGTATGTGTGTGTTGTCGTTGCTCTATTCTTCGATTTCTCTTTATTCTCTATTGTATAACGGGAAAACTTGTTCCCAAATCTCTCACATAGTGAAATACATTTAGTGGACGGATTGTCCCGTGGTTTTTTTTCTTAATTGATAAGGGTTTTTCACGTAAAACTCTTGTGTTCATTGTTCTTCGTTCATATTCCTTACTGTGTTATTTGAGTGGGAAAGTTTGTAGCCCTCTTTCCCAACAAGTGGTATCAGAGACAGGTTACATACTCTATTTTAATGGCATCCTCGTCGTCAAAGAATCTGCTGTTCAACATTGAGTAGTTCAACGGGCAGGGCAACTTCATTCTCTGGCAAGAGAGGGTGAAAAATATTCTGACGACAGAAGGGACAGTGAAGGCGTTGAAGAAGAAGAATGAAAAGCCTAAAAATCTGACCGACGATGAATGGCAAGACAGGAGAGATTTTACAAACTGTACCATTGAGCTGTGCCTGGCAGACAATACTCTCCAAGAAATTCTTGGCCTAACTGATCCGATAGAGGTTTGGGAGAAGTTGGAGAGTCGATACAAGTCTAAATCTCTGACAACCAGACTGCACGTAAAGAAGCAGTTTTATAACTTACGGTTATCAGAATGAGAAACTTTTGAGAAACACTTGGACGAGTTTAACCGAATATTGACGCAGATGTCTGCTCTTGATGAGGAAATCAATGAGGAAGATAAGACGTTGATTCTACTGGCCTCTCTGCCGGCTACCTATGATCATATCGTCACAACCTTACTGTTTGGTAAGGATACTTTAAGGTTGGACGAGGTTATTGCCTCTCTGCTCATGAACGAGTCAAGACGGTCACAAGGAACCTCAACGTCTTCTCATTCTGAGGTGTTGGTAATCGAATCCAAGGGAAGAAGTAGAGGTCGTCACTAGAAATCAGAAGAAAAAGGTTGCAGCAAATCCCGATCCAGATACCAAAACCTGGAATGTCATCACTGTGGCAAGAAAGACCACATTAAGAAATATTGCTTCAAATGGAAGTGAAAATATACAGAGAATGAGAAAGGTGACAAAGGACGCAGGAAGGAAACGTCCTCGGTCTCAATATTCACAAGTGGGGATCTCCTGTTGACATGTCAAGGAGAAGTGGCAAACTTGACAGATATAGAATCTGGCTAAGTAATTGATTCGGGCGCTACCCTACATGTCACATCCAGAAAGTGGCTGCTTACATCCTATACTCCAGGAGATTTTGGAGTAATTAGGATGGGTAATAAAGGAACATCTCCAATTGTAGATAAAGAAGATATCATTCTGGTCACAAATAATGGCACGAAGCTGCTGTTGAAGGATGTGCATCATGTTCCTGATATTCAATTGAATGTCATCTCAGCCGGTTGGTTGGATGATGAAGGTTACTGTAACACCTTCTGTGAAGATGAGTGGAAGCTGACCAGAGGGTCTCTTGTTGCAACGAGAGAAAAAAAGTGCTCCGGCCTGTATGTGATGAAGGTCTGTGTAATGGCCGGAGATATGAACGCTGCAATTTGTAATGAGACAGAGGATTTGTGGCATAGGAGGTTGGGCCACATGAGTGAATGGGGACTATTTCACTTCGCCAGGAAGGGCCTAATTACCGGTACAAAAGAGGACGGGATGAAGATGTGTCCCCACTGCTTGGCCGGGAAACAGAGGAGGGTTTCTTTCAATGGAGTTTCGTCAACCGTAAAAATCGGCCTGCTTGATCTCATCTACACAGATGTGTGTGGACTATTCAAAGAGAAATCGATCGGTGGAGCTCAGTATTTTGTTTTTTTCATTAATGACTGTTCTAGAAGGCTATGGTTTACCCACTGAAAATCAAGGATCAGGTTCTTGGTATTTTTGAGCAGTTCCATGCTCTTGTGGAGCGTCAGACGGGGAAGAAACTGAACGCCGTCTGAAGTGACAACATGGTGCATACTTGGGACCCTTTCATGCCTACTGCCGGTCATATGGTATTAGGCATCAGAAAACGTCACTGAAGACACCTCAATTGAATAGAGTAGCAGAACGGATGTATCGTACGCTCTTGGAGAGAGTACGTTGCATGATCTCCGAAGCAAAGCTTCATGCTTCGTTCTGCACAGAAGCATTCCGGACAGTAGCCTACATTATCAACAGGTAGCCCAGTAAGCCTCTGATTGGTGAAGTGGTGGAGAAGAATGGACGGACGTGGAGCCGTCCTATGATCATTTGCGAGTGTTCGGATGTAAAGCATTCGTACACGTCCCAAGAGACGAAAGGACGAAACTGGAGCCAAAGACGATGTAATGCGTCTTTTTGGGCTATGGAGAGGATGAGTTGGGTTACAGATTTTATGATCCTGCCACTAGGAAACTTGTCCAGTCAAGAGATGTAACATTTGCTAAGAATGATACGATTGAAGACATTGGTAGGAAAGCAAATTGTAATGATGAACAGACGGACAAAGTAAGTATCGAAGATATCCATCCTGTATCATTGGAAGGCGATAACTGTGGTCCTAAGGCAGTTGGGGATACTGGAGAGGAGGTCATGGTGCTTGATGATGACCAGGCTGAAGTCATCCCTTAACCGGCCGAAGAAGTTACTGTTAGATGATCCTCTCGGAACAGACGGTCGTCCGTTCGTCTGTCCCCCAGTGAATATGTTATACTTACTGATACCGGAGAGCCTGAAACTATGAAGAGGCTTTGAATGGCGAAAGTAAGGAAAATGGTTGGAGGCCATGAAGGATGAGATGAGTTCTTTTCAAGAGAACCATACTTTTGACATTGTTAAACTTCTCAAGGAGAAGAAGGCCCTGAAGAATAAATGCGTCTTCTGGTTGAAAACGGACGAGAACACTAACGAGCCAAAATACAGGACACGACTGGTGGTAAAAGGGTTCGGACAACGGAAAGAAATTGATTTTGATGAGATATTTGCTCCATTAGTAAAGATGTCTTCCATACGGATGGTATTGGGTCTGGTTGCCACTCAGGACCTTGAGGTGAAGCAGATGGATGTCCGGACTGTATTTCTTTATGGAAAGCTTGAGGAGGAGATCTACATGGAACAGTCGGAAGGGTTTAAGGTTAAAGGAAAGGAACAACTTGTATTCCATTTGAGGAAAAGTCTGTATGGCTTGAAACAAGCTCTTCGACAGTGGTATAAGAAGTTCGAGTCTGTTATGGCCGGCCAAGGATACCGGCGGACTACTTGTGACCATTGTTTTTTTGTGCAGAGATTTTCTGATGATGATTTTGTCATTCTTCTCCTATATGTAGATGACATGTTAAAAGTTGGATGAAATGGTGCTCGGATAAAGGAGTTGAAAGAGCAACTTTGGCGGTCATTTGCTATGAAGGACTTTGGATTGGCGAAGCAAATTCTGAGAGTCAGAATTATATCGATCGAAAGGCTAGAAAATTGTGGTTGTCTCAAGAAAGCTATATTGAGAAAGTGCTCCAACGATTCAACATGGACAAGTCGAAACCCGTGAACATTCCCTTAGCAAACCATTTCAAGTTGAGTACTCATCAATGTCCGTCCTTGGATGACGAGAAGAGATACATGAAAGGCATGCCCTGTTCCTCTGCTGTGGGAAGCTTGATGTATGTTTGGGTGTGTACTAGACCTGACATATCTCATGTCGTTGGGACAATTAGCCGATTTCTGTCCGATCCAGAGGAGTATTGGTCCGCAGTTAAGTGGATTATGAGATACATTCGGGGAACTTCCAAGAGGTGTCTTTGCCTTGGAAGTGACAAGCTTCAGTTATTGGGCTACTCAGATGCTGACATGGCCGGCGACTTAGACTCCCGAAAATCTACTTCAGGGTACTTGGTGAAATTTACAGGAGGAGCAGTCTTCTGGCAATCCAAGTTACAGAAGTGGGTAGCCCTATCGACCATCGAAGCAGAATATATTGCAGTTACAGAGACGTGCAAGGAGATGCTGTGGATGAAGAAATTTATTCAAGAGTTGGGTCCTCAACAGGAGAAGTACAGTGTATTCTGTGACAGTTAGAGTGCAATATATCTCTACAAGAATTCTTCGTTCCACTCGAAATCCAAGCATATTGATGTTCGGTACCATTGGGTGAGGGACGTGCTTGAAGCTGGTCTATTATCACTGGAGAAGATTAGTACTAAAGACAACGGGGCAGACATGATGACTAAGATTCTACCAAGAGGGAAGAATGAAACATGCTGCAAGATAGCCGGGCTAATGGATCCAACTTCCTCACGGTCGTGAGGAAAAATTTATTAGGGATCACTCCCGTAAAGAACTTCTTGTGATCGAAGAACTTGGGCGGAGCACTAATGTGCTGTTTCCTTCAGGAAAAAAATTTTGGTCAACTATGTTGACCGGATGGATGGTGAATGGAGTTGACCGGATTGACGGTCAACATTACCGGCAAACAATATTGACCGGTTTGACGGTTAAGTAAACCGGATACACTGAGAGATTCCAAAAGGGCAAATTTCAGACAGTCAGCAAGGGTGTTAACCGGTCTCATGGAGAACGCGGACGGCCAACGGTTGGCCGCCCGCTAGAAAATCTAGTACAACGCCAACTCAGCAGATTTTCTAAAGATACGTGATTTCAGACGGTTTTGTATAAGCCGTTTTTTACAGGGAATATTCATATTGTTGAAAAGGATTTATCCTATCCTTTTTTGGAGGGAAAATTGCCCTAAATCTCTCGGTGTGCGATTTTAAAAGCAAGTATTGTAACCTGCAGTATAGACGTATGTGAGAGGTGTGTGAGATAATTTCGCAGAGCGTCTGAGTGCTAGAGAGAGCAAGAGAAAAACGGTGAAGGGAGGAAAAACTGTAAGCAACCGTGTGTGTGTTATCGTTGCTCTATTCTTCGATTTCTCTTTATTCTCTACTGTGTAACGTGAAAACTGGTTCCCAAATCCTCATATAGTGAAATGCGTTCAGTGGACGGATTGTCCCGTGGTTTTTTCCTTGATTGATAAGGGTTTTTCACGTAAAATTTTTGTGTTCATTGTTCTTCTTCGTTCATATCTCTTACTGTGTTATTTGAGTGGAAAAGTCTGTAACCCTCTTTCTCAACAATATATTCATGCATACTTTGCTTTCATTATTTTTATAAAGTCTAAATGAATTATAATTAACGATTTTTTAATCCTCTCAAATCCCATTAAAATTTTGTAGTTGACCCCTTCAAATTTATTTATGAGCTTCTAAGACTCACTTATCTCTTTAAAATTGGTTAATTTTACACCACATTCAATAAAAATGATAATATAACTGTTTTAATTTAATATGTTACCAAAGATAAAACTATAAGATTATTGACCCTATTAAAAAATCCTTAGTCCGTCCCTAACGTGGGTGCACCCTCAATATCGGGAGAGGCTTTGCTAATAAAATGGAAGACGGGCGAACATATCGGGTACAATATATCCAAATTTAACTGAAAACCTTGAGTGTTTGGGACCCGACCCGACGCTTTGTGGGTCCTGATCAAATTGTCCGAAGTTAATTGAAAACCTCAACAATGGAGCAAAAGATAAACATACAAGCCCATATTCAAATGACCTAAAAGCCCAATTCCATTGGGGGCCCAATGCTGGCCCAGACCTAGCTCGTGGTTTAGTTAGAAATAACAATAATATTATTTTTTTATTATTTATTTAATTTTATTCTCATATTTATCTTAAATTAATTTTAAATTTGTAACATAAAATAGAAAATACTCTAAATTTTCATATCTTAAACATCCCTATCTTAAAAAAATAGAAAAAAACAACTTATTATAGTTTCGAGTTTATTAAATACTCTAAATTAATCAATTCCCTCAAAATATTATTTTAAAAAATATATAATAAAATAAATTAATTATTAACATATTTAATAAGTATACCCTTTTTATTATTAGTTACTACCATATATTATCATAATATTGTCAATATGCATATATATAATTTTCATCAAATTATATTTTACTTAAAAAGGCCGATCCATATATTGTTATTCCTTTTTTATACAATCTATTCACAAATAACTAAAAATAGTTCAGTTAAATCTAAATTTTTAAGCTTTTTATTAATTTAATAGTTAAAATTAATAATTAAATTAATAAATGAAAAAAACTAAATATTTATTTAAGTTATTTGATATAATTAATCAGTATACATTGACAGGAGAGAGAGAGAGAGAGAGAAGAGAGACGTACGAGTAGCTGAAATTGATCGGTGTACATTGACCGTACACATTTGGAATCCAAGAGACCACAGGAGAAGCAGTAAAACCCTGCTTTGCAATCAGCAGCAGATGAGCATTCCCCGAACAATGCCTGCTTAATTTTCAAAATTAACACAAATCACGTTTATTAATTCCACTAACAATCAACTTAAACGCTAAATAATCATACAGATTAGCAGCAAATTAAACCCCAGAAAGAAGACAATTAAGAAACACATAAAAACAGAGACTCCGTAATTAGAACCTGTTCACCGTAATTTCACCAACAATCAACTTAAACGCTAAATAATCATACAGATTAGCATCAAATTAAACTCCAGAAAGAAGATAATCAAGAAACACATAAAAACAGAGACCCTGTAATTAGAACCTGTTCGTCGTAATTCTCTGCTTCAGAGAGAGCAGATGAAGCATTGAAAATTGATGCCGAAACTGATAAATAAATGGTAATGAATAAGCAAAGATGAAGACCCATCTCCAAAATGGTTAAATTAATCAAAGACTAATTGAGTTTAATTTCTGGGATGAGTGAGAGAGACAGAGAGGCAGAGAGAGAGAGAGAGAGAGAGAATACAGAGAGAGATTATTGAAGCATTTATTTTCGTTAGTGATATAAATAAATCTCGGTTTTGTGAGCAATGCCAAGAAGGAACTGAATCGTAAGAAGGTGATCGATCGGAAGAAGGAAACAGAATATGCTGGAATTTTGCCTTGGCGTATTGGACTGTATAATTAAGGCATAAGTTTATCAAAGAAAAATTATGGAAAATTTAGGGGTTTTTATTTCTATTTTGATAAAATAATATGATTAATTGTCTGAAAATACGATAAATATTGAAGAAAAAATATTCCCAGATTTTTCTCTTTTTTTTAATTTTTTTGGTATCAAGTTTTATATTATTTTTAATAAATTCTAAAGTTTTGATTTTATCTTCAACTTCTTCCTATGTAATGTTACCATATAAAATGAGTATGCTTTGAATATATCTAATCAAAATCAAATTCAAATTGAATAATAAATTTATTTATAAAAAAAAATTATAATTGCTAAATTAAATTTATATAAATATAAATTCATATTTATATAAAAAGTACCTAAAATATAAAATATTATAAAAAAATTATAATATTTAAATTTAAATATTATCAAAGTATATAATTGAATAAAAAGATTTTATATTAAAATTATATTAATTATATAAAAATATAATTTATTAAAATAATTTGACTGTGATTATTTATGATTTAAAAAATTAATTAAACCTATATTTTTATTATGTTAGCTCATAATATTAATATATATTGATTAAATATTATAAAATTTTAGATCAGTTGAGTTAGACGAATAAAATAATTTAATTTTTATTAAATATAATTTTGAGATAAATGATGATTTTATGTCCAATTATAAATATTCTAATATTAGTTAAAAGGACTCTAATGTTATTTTGTGCATTATAAAATAATTATTAAAGTGAAAAGGATATGAATAAAATAGATTATTATCACCTAGCTAACCTAGGTGATAAGTTACATTTTGAATATTATAAAAATTAGATTTGGGATGGTTTATATTTTTAGAAACATACACCCAGTACATATTTATATTATTTATTAGATTTAAATTTTAATTGATAAAATTTAAAATTTTAAAAATAATTTAAATAGTTATTTTTTTTATATTTATTATTATATTAAATATTTAATTAATATTAATATCAATATATTCTAATATATAGAAAAATTATTATTTATAATTTTTATATATTCTAATCTTTACTATTAAATTTTTAATTTGATTATAAAGATTAAAAATATAACAATTATATTTTTTTAAAAAGTTGCTACCTCTCAATTTGACCAAAATCTACCTTCCCTTCCAACACCAAAAAAATTTCATTATTATTATTATTATTATTATTATTATTATTATTATTATTATTATTATTATTGCATCCATGTACCAAATATGAATAATAATAAATGTAAATGTCCCATTAATTATAATTATAGCTAAAATAATGATGAACGTGAATTATAAGTCGATTATTTCAACCAATCTAAAAATATATATTATAACCAATAAAATCATAAGACTCAAAATATGTCACACCCATAAGTGATATTGAAATACCAACTATACCATGATACTGAATTTTATGTAAAGAGATACATTTTAAATAAAATTAGAGTAAATTAATCCATAGTGATTTCTGCTAGACAAACTAATCTGGACTGCTAATATGGAGAGAGGTTAACAAAAATCAAAAGTAAGAGTGGGTCAAATACCCAAAAAGGTATACAAATTTTATAATTAAATATATCATTTTCGTTAATTCATATTGAAAAGAATAATAAATCGAATTCAGATGTAATGATGTAAATGTTTATGTCAAATATGTACAATTTTTAAATTTTGTTAATTCCTTAATTTAAACATGTAATGTAAATTTTATTCCAATATGATTTTCTTATAGACTAAAGGTCAGCATGAGCTTACCGAATTATGAGCGACTAATCAAAACTTGAGTTATGTTTATTTTCACATAACTAAGAACCTTAATCTATTATCGAAGACTCATAGGTGAATCATCATATATATCCCCTCATAAATGGGACAAAACACTACTCTTACCCGGGGATGATAGATTCGAGTCTTGATTAACACTATAATATATTAAGATATATCATAATATATCACAGCTGATTCTCTTACAATTGTTCAATGTACAAACAAATGAAAACTTCACTCAATTTTATATAGTCTCTATATTTTTTTATTTCAGAGAAAATATTCTTAATTTTTTAATAAATTGTATAGTTTTCTTCAAATTTTTTATCATATAGTTATCATTTAGTGTATAAAAATTATACAAAAATTTAAATATACGAGTTCTTAAGCATACAAAGCTATATTATCAGTCTCTCGAATAAAATTATAAAAAAAATTAGTCCATTGTAACATTTCACACATTTTATTTCAAATAACATGTAGGGATAATTTTATAAAATTTTAGGATATGCAAAACATATACTTAATAATTTTAAATATTTAAGAATATTATATACGAAATTTATAATATAATAAAATATTAAACTAGATTCTTAATATATGTATAAGTATATTTATAGAAAAATAGTTTGAAAAACAAATATACATAACTAAGAATATGATTTCCACAAAAATGGCAAGATGTGAGAGTTCATGCATGTGATAGACAAACATTTTAAATACGAAAATATATCATTTATAAATATTTAAAATAATAAATATTCTAAAAAATATAAAAAATTTAATAACAAAGGAAAGTAGGCTTGGGGTGTATTTACCTTAACTTTAAATTATCAAAATCTCAATTGAGATCACTTTAATTTACCTTCTCTAACTTTCTTTCTCTCTCTTTTCTATTTTTCTATCATCACATAAAATCTGATAAAAAATTATTAAAAATTAGTCGAATATGACTTATATAGTAAAGTGACACAAGAACGCCCGTCGGGCACGCGTTAAAAGCCACAGCCAAATAGAGTGGTATACGAGTGCCACATCAGGTGCACGTCAGGCACTAGTATTCTGCCTCAATGCGATCAAACACCCTTAGACGTGCATAGAGCCTGAATATACAAAAAAAATGCACTTGAGCTCTGCTCAAATAATAGTCAGGCAAGACCTTCCTATCAAAAACATGAATGAGTGGGCGTCGGATCTTAGTCAGACATCCATCAACTCATAATAATCTGATTCAAAATTGGCTTTTGATTTAATTTTTTTTCATTTAACCTCAATTTTAATTAATTTTAATTGTTTCAATGTAATTAATCATAATTAAGATAACATTATTATTATTATTAACACTTATTATTATTATTATTATTATCATTGTTGTCATTATCGTTGTCGTTGATCACTTTATCATGTATAATATATGAGAAATAATGTATGATTATCTAAGAGACATATTTTAGCCTTCTAATTTAATTTGATATTTATTATATTTATATAAATTATTGGATCATATAAAAAAAATTGATAGATTAAATATCACGTCAAGATAAATAATTGAATAATACAATTATTTTTAATTTTGTTATTGATTTCTTTCTATTAATTTTTTTGAAATTAAACATGTGGTGAATGTTTAATTTATTTCTTATAAAATCTAAACTTTAGCATTTCACATGTGTTTTTTAATGTAGTGGTTTCTAAGTTGTGCACGTAACATTACGGTACTAGTTAATTATAGGGAACATGTCACATTCTCAGTACAAAATATACATATTAATAATTAAAATTTATGATATAAAAATTTAATAAATATATTAGACAATAAAATTTAACCCGGACATGACATTCTATATATATATAAGACCCAATTCAAAATAATCCGTACAAAAACTCATAGGATATTAACCTGGACAATATAAAATATGACCTAATATCTATAAGTCAAAAAGATGACACCCAATAAAATATTAATTCATCTATATAATATAAATATTTCATATTTCTCAAATAAAGAATCAAAGGCCCACAACGAGCCAACCACAAAACCAAATATACCCTTGAGATTAATGCATAAGCCATAATCGGCACCACATCCGTATAGGATACATACTATCGAGGAATAAATAACCATACTCATTAGGAGAAATAATGTCGTGTCATATCGAGTATCTAAATCACTAGTTTAAAGGGATAAAATATAAAAACGATAGTCTTTTATTGACAAACACAAATCATTAAATAAATAGATGGAGAATTTTTTTTATTATTATTTTTTTAATAAATTAATAGATAGAGACATAAATTGACAAACACAAATCATTAAATAAACTTTATGCTATTTGAATCAAAATTTGGTGCACTTTATGATAAAATAAATAGCAAATATAATTTTATTTCGTGTGTTAAAAGTTTCAAATAACTGCATTTTCAGTTAAAATTTCTTCGATTTTTTTATTAACAATCGATATAATTATCTATACAAAAAAAATATTATATTTTAGATGTAATTTGCAGCACCCATTTTTATTTATAAACGATAAATATAGTCATAAAAAGTGATTTTTTTTCTTAAATTATATTTTGAATTTCCATCATTTTTTATCACATTATTCAACACATATTTAAATAAACATATGAATCACGACATAATCTGTCATTTTCCTTTTTTTTTTCCACCAGTAGAATACTGCCACGTCATAAATTATTTATTAAAAAAAGCAAAAACATTTTAAAAAAATTTAGACGCTAGAAGGAGGGCTTGAACCTCCGACCTTGTGGTTAACAGCCACACGCTCTAACCAACTGAGCTATTCCAGCTTACACTCCTACGTCGAATAATATTATTTATATATTAACATACTTCATAGCAAATAATTTGCTGTACAAAGTAATTAAGGAAATTAGAGAAAACTCTGAAATAAGTTGTATTTTTTATATGAAAATCATTTACAAATATTCATTACATTTTATTTTTAAATTGGTTTTCTGTTAATTTTTTCAAGCCAAAGATAAGAAAAAAAATTCCAAATATTCTTTCCCTTTATCTGTTAACTAATTTTATTTTAGTAATTTTTTATAGTAAATAAAATATCAAACTAAATAGAACATAGCTTAAGTCGTTTAATATTTTATGTGTTAAAGAATCTTAAAACTGTCAAAAGATTGAAGTAAAAGCTTGTCAGATCATGTGTGTGTGTGTGACAAGAGAACCACATATTACCCAAAAAAAATTAAATAGTATAAAAAATTAAATATTTTTCCTAAAAAATTATGATTAAAGTTTTATAGGAAATCTTAAAAAAATATAAGATAGTCTTGAGGCAAATAAGTAAATTTATTTTTTAAAATTTTAATGGGCATTATATAGAAAGAAGAGTTGTATACAAATTGCATGGGTGTGATAAATAACACTATTTTGAAAATAAATATTCTACCTAAGGTGAGTTTATATGAATAAAAAACTCAAATCCTGTTATGATCATTTTAATTGTGAGGTTCTGGGATATTTCATGGGAGTTATATTAAAACTATTCATCCATGCATCAGATAATGCAGAAACAATTTGATGAATCCGAGTCTCAATAAAACGATAAGGTTACTTCTTTACAGTATAAAAGTCGACGATCCAAACCACGAGAACAATTTGTTAATAATTTTAGAATAAGACTGTATATATGTAAACTTTTCGGACCCTTTTAACAGCAAAGTATTTCTCATCATGAATACAAATTGGAAAATTTGTTCTTCATTACTCAGAATAAGTTCAAAACAGCACAACCACCAGCATCAAGCAGGCACGGTAGCAGCCTGCTAGCATACATCTGCATATTGCCTAACAAGAAAACATGATGATACAAAAGATCAGAAGAATACCATAAGAGCTGCAAGCTCGGATAGATAATCGAGTTTATTGGATACAAATAGACCTAATAAGTCATCCATTTCTTCAATAATTCATCATAGATAGACCCTTTTCTTTCCTTAATAAGGCTCTGCTTCAATTTCGATAGTGTCGATGAGTCCAGCTTGATTTTCCGATCGATCATATCATTAGCATACTTCACCGCTTCTTGAAGCATGTTGAGATCTCGAAGCCCAGAAACCAGAGAATTCCCGATCTCTTCCAAGCCTGAAACCGGATTCTCGACTAGAAATTTCCAAACCCTAATAGCCATGTAAGGATCCCCCTGATTTAAGTTAATCTTAACAAGGGAAGAGCAATTAGATTGGCTTGGAAAATGCTCATTCTTCACCATCTCAGCAAATATAGACGAAGCCTCATGCAGCTTCCCGGCATTAATGAATGAGAGAAGCAGTAAATCATAACTTCGAGCATCAGGGAAAAATCCATCGAACACCATTTCATCCAAAAATCTTCTAGCTATCTCGGGCTTTTTAGCGTTGCAATACAAAGAGATCATGTAATTATACATTTGGGAATCGGGTCTAAGGGCATTACTCATTGCCATTGCCTCCCAAATCAAAGCAGCACCTCGAACATTATCATTCCTCGAACATTCCTCAAGTGCGAGCTTAAAGAACTTAAGCCCAGGACCACAATTCCTCTCCGTCATAGAATTGAAGAACTTCATCGCCTCATTGATTCCATTGGGTCCCTTAATCAATGTGCACAAGAACGAATCATAAGCTGGGATATTCGTGGGATCCCAGCCGATTACCACCACCATCTCCCCAAAAGTATGCTTAGCAGAAGCTACATTTCTCTCAGCCTCCCATCCCTCCAACAAAATCGCATAAGTATCAGCATCGGGCCGAATCTTATCCATGGCAATTCTCAAGAACTCAACCGCTCTTGCAGTCTTTCTGTCCCTGCAAATTGCACTCATTAAGGAGTTCAATGCCACGATGTCCCTACGGCAGCCATACTGATCCATCACCTCGAAGGTCATGAGTGCCTCATCAATCTTATCAGCAGTAACATAACTACTAAACACAGAAGCAAATGTCGCCAATGAAAGAAGCCCTTCTTTTTTCATGGATTTTATAGCATCCCACATTGCGTCGAACAACAAATTCTTTCCTAGTAAATCTACAACTAAATTCCAAGAATAGGGGCTATGCGTGTCGTTTAGCCAGTACCCGGCCCACCGGAAAAACTTCACGGCCGCGGCCGGATACCCATACGACAACTTAAGAACCTCTTCGACGTCCTCTTGCGAGATTCTAAGTCTGGTGTCATCCAGCTCCTTCTCTACGCTTAGGGAAGGGGTTTGAGCGACAATTTCACAAATTAATTTGATTTTGGGAGGTAAATTAGGGATTTCAAGATATGAAACGAATGTCGGAGGCTTACCCATCTCCGGCCGACTATTATGGTGATGCTTCTTACTTGACGATGATGATGAATTCTCGCGGTGATGCGGTCGCTTGCTTAACAGACTCATACTTCGATTTCCAAATCGGCGAAAACCCACAAGAGAAATTGATTAGATTACTCAGAAATTTCGATGATCGTTAGCGGAGGAGCTCAAAATTCACTGAGTTGTTCCCATCTCTCAGAATTCTCATCGTGTTTCGAATGGAACGATTCCAAAAGGCCAACCAGGGTTTTCTTCTGCGTCTTAACAATTTCTTTTCTTTCATGCTTTATATTTTAATCCTTTATTTTTTTAATATCTAAAATTATATAAAAAGTGTATAAAATTAAGTAAATTTAAAAATATATTATATTTTTGATGGCTCTCTTTCAAAATATTCAATGACTGTGATGAATTATTATCAAAAATACATAAATAAATATTTTTTTTATTTTCTTTAATAAATATATAATGTATTAATTGAAAATTTGACAATCCACCTGCTTTATTATTTCTTTTAAAATTATAATTTCTTATATAATTAAAGCAATAGAATTTAAATTGTACATAATTTCAATTACTACAGAAAAAAAATTAAAATTTTACAAATTATAACTCTAATTAATTATGCAATTCAAATAAACCCTTCATAAATAAATAATATAAAAATCTGAAAAAATTATTTTTATATTTTAAAAATTAATATTTAATCTAAAATTAGAAAAATAGCATAATATTTAACACCAAAGAAAATAGAAAAGTATAAATTTTGTACCTATACCACTTTTTTAAGCCAAAAAATTACCCAATAGATTTTTCATTATTAATGTTTTTTTTCTATCTATCATCATATTACTAAATTGTTATTTTTCATATGATATATGTATCATCTAGAGTAACATAAGTGTAAAAATATAAAATATATAGAGAAAGATTTTTATATTTTTGTATTTATAATTATACAATAATTATTCTTTTATAAAAGAATGAGATAACTTAAATTAAATAAATAAATAATTATTATTATATAAATAACTTAAAATTTAAACATATTAATCATCTAATTTAGAAAGAATATTATATATATATATATATATATATCATATTATAAATAAGTTGTCTAAATTAGAAGATAATGATCTTCTTATTTTTTATAAAAATATAATATCTTCAATAAGGATAATATTATATTATTAATATTTCTCCTCAAACTTAAGATGGTTTGGAAGAAATCATTTTGAATATGAAAACTAGATCGGTGAGGCAACCAATTGAAAAAGTGATTTATATGTTCATGAAGCACATCATTATGAGTATCTTAATAGCCTTGTGATTATCACAATATAAAGAGAAATGCTGCTAGGTTGAGAAACACAGATATATTATAAAAGCTAACAAAGTCCAAAAAAGAAAAAAAAAACTAAAATATAGTATGACACTTAGCTTTAGTGTTAGGACAAATAACAATGATATATTTTTTATTATGCAAAGAGATGAGAGTCTCACCTGATAGGCAAAGAAAATAAATAGTAGACCGTTTGTTAGTAGGGCTGCTTGCACAATAAGTAGTAGAATATACTTGGAGTGCATATGAAGAGTGAAAGGAAAAGTATGGCCTATGAAGTATAGTGCATTTTATATATCAGAGAATATAAAGAATAATTATATAATAAATAGAACATAAAATTGATATAAATTAATTGATAAAATACACAATATTAGTAATATCAGGCATAGTAATAATAAGATATATGATGTTTTTAAATAACTGGCGATAATGGGTGACATCAAGGAGAGACTCACAATCAACATCATCGAATTTAACGTTATATTCAATAAGACTAATAATTGTCTTATAATCAGTGTACCCAATGTGGGAAGGAAGACTAAAAGTATATTTAGCCCGTGTCAAATGGTAGCTATCAAAAATAGAAGTTATAAAGTCCAAAAAAAATTAGTAAATAAAACTTAAATCCTTCATTGCAAAGAGTTGAACCAAAAAGAGTTTACATTCAAGAATTTTAGAACTAGTATTACCAATAATAATTATATCATCTGTATAAAGTAGAAAAATAATGATATTGACAACGATATGTTGAAAATAATTATACTGGTAGTGTTATGAGGGTTGAAAGTAAACCTAAATTGTAAAATAGTATAGTTAGATTTAACAAACTAAATACGAAAAATTTGCCTAAGACCATATAATATTCGTTAAAGATGACATACTCATACAAAAAAATGAGATTAACCATTTAGAATATGTGTTCTTCACGTATAGTAATTATAACCAATAGATATTTAATAGAAGTAATGCGGTTAATAAAAGTGAAAGTCTCCTCATAATTGCCACAACATGAGTTCTATATCATACTTTTGAACAATGAGAATTTATTTTCTAATTACATATTCATTTACTCCCTATTATAGTCTTACAAGGTGAAAAAGTAATTCAATTTCAAGTGTGAATATTGTGAAGAGTATCAATTTTTTTTAGTTATAGCTTGTAGTTAGAAATGGTTAGAACATACTTTTTCAATAATTGCATGGTTTATAAAAAAATAGCAAGAGTAAATAAAAGAAAAATAGTCACGAATATAGGGCTAAGGAGTAAGTATCCAACTAAAGTATTAAATATCCAAAATTGAAGAGGACTCTAAGGACGTGATTGTGATGTCAGGAGTATCAAATGATTTAAACTTGTTATAAGCAGTTCAGTTTATAGAACTTGCATGAGATGAAGATTCTAGAAAGGGAGCGATTATTAGGTCAGTGACAATCTGAATTGAAGAGGAGGTGTCTGAAGA
This sequence comes from Nepenthes gracilis, assembly GCA_033239525.1. Taxonomy (NCBI): domain Eukaryota; kingdom Viridiplantae; phylum Streptophyta; class Magnoliopsida; order Caryophyllales; family Nepenthaceae; genus Nepenthes; species Nepenthes gracilis. The sequence goes on along the minus strand of BSYO01000038.1, from coordinate 10,127,463 downwards.
GAAAGAAGCAATATTTGTAAAATTTTTATATTCTCAGAGCTAAATATTCTTGAAAATACAAAGGCATTTTGTCATAATATTAGAAAACTAATATCATTTATATCTAATACTATAACCAAAAAAATAGTAAAATCAAGAGTAAAATTCAAATTTAGTACCCTTATAAGAAGGGGTAAAACAAAGTTGGTATAACCAAAAATTTTGAGAATAGAATAATTAGGTATCTTGTTATAAAGATACTCATATAGAGTTTTGCTTGGAAATTGTGGGAGAATGTTCTTAATTAACAGTGTAAATGATTGTAAAAGCAATTTCTTCCCAAAGGGACTTGGGAAGAAAAGTAGAAAGCAAGAGAGCACAAACAGTATCAAAAATAAAATGAAATTTATATTCAATATAATCATTTTCTTAAAAAGTGTAATGACATGATAATGAGACACAATACCTATTTATTAAAGTTTGTTAGTAAAGAGGTAGAACTATATTCCATAATATTTTCAAGACAAATTGAATTAAGTTTTTATCATTTATTGAAAATTATAAAAAGTGTCAAGTAACTTAGATCAATTATTTAAAAGAGAAATCCGTATATTAAAAAATCATTATAAAGAAAACAAATTAGCGTGACGGCTTTTAGTAGGAATAGGGGTGGAACACAATTATTAGAACGAACCAAGTCAAAGAGTACAAAAGTCAAAGAGTCACTTATATTAAAGGACAAGACTAATTATTTACCTAAGTAATATGACAAAAAACTAAAATAAATCAAAAATAACTTTTTAAAGTAACTATTAGAAGTTAAGGATTAAACATTAGATAATAAAGGATGATCAGATTAACTGTGCCAAAAATTAAAAGAGACAATAATAGCAGCAAATGAACATAAAAGATGTAGAGATATAAGTTTAGACAGGTGACTAATTTTATGCCTGATCTTGACATGCTTGTCTGTCTTTTAATCTCACCCATGACAACCCTTTGAAAAAAATATTAAAGTAATGCTACATTCAACCAATTATCTAACAGTTATAAGATTTAGAGATAAATTTAAAATATAACAAGTGTCCCGAATATAAAAGTTGAAAATAGATACATAGCCAATATGATCGATGGATATATGAAAACCGTCAAAAGTAAATATAAAAGGGATATTAGTTTAAAAAATCTTATAGAATATTAAGAAGAAATTAGACATTGTGTAATTACAGTAGGTAGAGTTAAAAAACGAGAATAGAATGTACAAGATGAGACAATTAATGCGATAGGCATATAAGATAAAATTTGTTTAGTTATGAAAAGAGGTTGATCTTTTTTGAAAGTCATCGAAAAAATTACCCCAAATTGATCAGAAAGACACTAGGCCAAAAACGTTACTAAAAATATACTGATAAGTCTCTAAAACATCATTTAAAAGATTGCTGCAAAATTATTGAGAAGTTATAAAAAAAATGACCTAAAAATGCCTCGAAAAGGTCACTAGAAAGTCACTAAATGCCTCGGAAAAAAGTCACCACAAGACACCAGAAAATCATAAGAGGATTACTGAAAAATTTGCTAGAAGATGTTGAAAGGTTGACAAAAAAGGCCTGAAGGTAGGTTGTGATGGCTGGTTGGCGTCGATGACGAGTATGGCGATAGCTGTGGCTAGGCCCTGTAACGCTCAATTTTTCATTCAAGTTTATCATGTCATTTTTATATATTAAATTAATATAAAAAATAATTACATAATAAAAATTTTAAAAATTAAAATTTTAGTACATTAGAATCAGTGCCTGATTTGTACAAGTACAATATATGTACACATTTCTTATAAAAATTTTGCACCTGAGAGATACCTCATGAGACGTATGTGAGTGCTTTAGTTAATATGTTCATGTTTAAAGATTGCCAATGAAGCGGTCGTACGTAACTTAGACAAAATGGGTCACATTTGAAGTATGCTAGATGCAAACCTCATGCATACACGTGGCAATGTGTAATGCCTGATGTGAGCCTAAATGGCACTTGTGTACTAATTTGGGTATAAAAAGGACCTTCTACACTGAGTCAATCATTTCACGTAGAAAAAGAGAGAAAATATAAAAAGAAAGGAGAAAGAGGAAAAAGAAGAGAGTGAAGGAGAAAGAAAGATATTTTAAAGTCATTTTGTATCAAATATATTGAATCTAATATTTAAGGCAATTATATCTAAAATTATTTTTAATCTATCGTTTAAATCTTTTGATTTTATTTTTTATTCCTGTTTTACTGTATATGCATATAACTATGTATAACTATTTTTAAATATTATTACATATATGTATATTTCACGAAACATGTTGAATTTTTGTTGAGATTTTTCGCTGAGTTTTACTAAATATTTGAGAATTTTATTTTTTTGACCGAACATGTGGGTATTTTAAAGGACTATATTTATATATCAAAATATTATTTAAAAAAATCATAAAAATATTTGTGCATTGACCTTACGTGTGACTTTTATGTAAGTATTTGATGATAATTCTATTTTATTATTTAATCTGAGTTTATACTTTCTCAAATAATAAAAAAAATTTGTATATTTAGTATAGAGTTGTCATAATAAATAAAAATTATTGTAATAAATTAATCACATATATTCAAATATCTAGTAGTATATTAAATGTACTTAAAGAACACACCTATTATTTATAGGTAAAAAAATATTATTAAACCTATCTATAGAGTAATGTAGACAGCTTACTTATGACTTTTGAATTATCTAGTATCACTCTAAAGTTATTAGAAAATATGTATAATTCGTTTTTCAAAATTAGTATTTTGAAATATTTTATCCCAGTTCTTAATATTTGTCATACATTATATTTTATATTTTGAAATATTTTTGATTTTCTGAGTTTTGTAAGTTTTAGTATAATTTTTCATATTACATAATTTTATAAATGTATTATATGCTTTGGAATTCTCATATTTTCATACAGATTATGTAATTTGAATATTTGTATATACATTAAAATGATTGTACAAAATTATGATTTAAACGTATTTAACAAAAAAATTTAACATCTTGGATTTTATAAGTATTTTATGATTTTTTTCTATCCTTTCATCTATTTTACTAATAGATATTTATATATTATACGTCTATATACTTACTGAGCATTAAATCCACGATTTATTATTATTTTTAATTCTTTCATATTAACAGGTCGTAAATGCATGTAGAATATGGGCATCAAGCTGAGAAGACTTCTGTTTTGTTATAATTGTAATATTTGAATATTGTTAGATTTTTTGATCTGTACTGGATTATGTATGTTTTAGAGTTCCACAGTTTATCATTTGAGTCGATGAGTCAAAATAAATGTTATTAATGGTTTGGGTACTTTGGTTAAATGTGGTGTGACAGATATTTAGTTAGATACTTTCTTTTTTTTTACTGTATTTATCGTATGAGTAAGTGATTAAGTGATTTTGAGGCCTGATAGGGCTGGTCTAGCTAGTCCCGTGGTCATTGTGAGTTTATAGTCAATTATATTGTTTATGGTTTAGTGTGAAATATCAGTTATGTTTTTGGTTATTGAATTTTAATTTTTTTATGGGTAATTATTATATTTGATATTTTGTTATTACTTACTTGTGCTATAATAGTGAAATAACCGCTATGTTGAAATGGAATTGGGCCGGTAGGCGTCAAAGGTCCAGACGTTCAGGTATGGGCTGTGGAAAGAAGCCTTGGACAATGTTGGGCCTGATCCAAGACAAATGAGCCAGTGTCGGCCTGTAACTAAAACGTTGCGTTGCGATGTAAAGAGGGAAGAAACGCTGCATTTCGGTCTTTGGGAGCCCCCTTCAATACACTGCGCTGCTTTCAGGGAAGAGAATCAAAACGTGTCTTCTGCCTCGTCTGAACACTGCAACGTCAAATTGGGCAACGATGACCTCGAGTTTGGAACGACGGCAAGCACAGAGGGCTCCGATGAGAAATAGAGAGCTTCGACGACTGATTCCTGCAACTAAGAAGATTTCGGTAGCCGCTGGTCCGGTTAGCTGGTGAGGGACGATATCAATCGGCGAGTAATAGAGGGAGCTCCGGGGAGGCAACAGACGACTTCGACAACTGATCTAGTAACCAGAAGAATCCTGAAACCACTGGGTCAGTGAGAAACAGACGGCTTGCAGTGATAACGATGAACGGCGGTGAACCCGGTGAACGGTCAATGACAGATGTAGGGTGTCGACGATGGTGCGTTCGGTGACGAAGAACGTTTAGGTCAAAATTCAATGGATTTTATAAATTTAATAAATTTGACTTTGATATCATATAAATATATAAAAAATAAAAAATAAAATTATATTTATACATATATATAACTGTATAATAATTTATCTATTTATTAAAAAAATCAGATAATATAAATTGATTGGGATTCAATACAAAGCATAAAATTCTCCATCAAAATAATTTTTGATATATTATTATAATTTTTATCGAGTATTTATGCTATTTTATACATTCCTAATTTATATCGAATCTTATATATATATATATAATTATTAGGTTTAATTTCACCTCTTTAAATTAAGTCAATTTTATTATTTTCTTTAATTAAATTTAATATTACTTTATAATTGCAAAATTAAGTCAATTTGACATTTTTTTTATTTAATTCTTTGTTATGTCTAAAAAGAAAATCTTATGATAAGATTATTAAATTAAATATGATAATTAAATTAATTTATATATGAACATTTGTAATAAATTTATCAAGGATTATCTAATGAGAGACGGTATTTTCTATCTTTGTTAAATTCTGAGATTAAACCGTCTCCTTTAAAAATATAATCCGCTTTTAGAAAAGGCTTTGGACTATAATAATGGTGGTCTTTCACATAATTTTAACTAAAAAGGGAAAAAATAATTTTTAATTATTATTAAGAAGTGGCATTTTCACTTTTCAACTGTTTTTTTTCTCTATTTTTTGAAATTTTTATGGAAGTGAAATTATATTGATTCTTGCTATAATTTTTAAATAATGTAGAAGTCATTAATGGGATTTGAATATAAAGAATTAAAATATGTAACCAAAACTCATAAAAGTTATAAGCTTTTTCGATCAATAAAAAGACTGTCGGATAATTTTAAAATAATATTTATTATGAATATTTGATTACAAACAATCATATATACGAATCATTCATAATAATCTGTATGAATAATTGATTTGATATTAATCATGACAAACCTAATAGACATACTAGAGAATAGTGCAAAAAATCGAGTAACAAATCGATAATATATTTTACAACTAAAACTACCTTAATATACTGAAACTTGGTGAATTATTGAATTTGAATCGGGTCTCAATTGGATATCAAAATATTTTCATTTTCTCTTTTCTTTTTTCGTTCTTCTTGTGTTTAATATTATCAGATCTGTCTTAAAAATCGCGTCACAGTCTTATATTGCAGCTAGCATACAAACATTTGTAGTAAATGTTTATAATTTTATTATCAGATCTGTCCTAAAAATAGTTATTTTTATTTTATTATTTTTGTCAAATAATGGGAGCCTTAGATTTGCAATTTTCAGGTGCAACATATTTATTGTAGAGCTATGTTTGGGAAAACCAATTTCATTTGACAATGACATATTTATTAGTTCATTTTTAAATTTAAAATAATAATATTTATATAATTAAAAATAATTTTTTTTCATATATTATATGTCAAGTCTAATTTTTATTTATGATTTATAATATCATTAATATAAAATTATTTTTATTTAAAAATAATTATATAATAAAAATCTGATTAGCGCTAGTAATCATTTGTGTTATGAAATGGCGTTCGATGCGTGCCTATATTGTACGATACATTAATTGTATTATATAAAGTCGTGGCGTAATCGTACATGGTTGTTTCATATATGAATGCGAGAGAAAAGAGAAACAGAGGAGAGGAAAGAAGAAGATATGAGAGATTAAAATTTTATTTGGTAGGATTTGTTAGCTTAAATGTTGAAGGCAATTATTTTAAACCCATTATTGGGTCTATTTTGTGAATCATTTGATTTTATTTACGATACTTATTTTGTTAAGTATATGTAGTATCTTTTTTATCCCTACTTTAAATATCATTACTAGTATATGATTTATATCAAAAGTTTTAAAATTTTATCAGGTTTCACCAAAAGTTAAATAATTTTATTAGATTTTACTAAATATTTAAGGGTTTTATTTTTTTAGTTTTTATAAAATAAGTATATATTTTAAAATATTATATTTGTATATAAAACTATTTATGAATAAAAGTCATAAAACTTGCGTATTTAGTATCGTATATTGATATTCTATGTAAGTATTTCGGATCAAACTCTATTTTAATATTTAATTTGATATGTATACTTTTTTATTATAAAAAGTTTTAAGATTTGTGTTTTTAATAAAGTAGAAAGTTTTAGAACTTTTGCACTTTTCTTACAGAGAGAAAAAATTTTGAATATTTACCATAAACTTTAATATTTGATATTTTATTGATAATCATTATAAGAAATTGAACAAAATTAACATATTCGGACATCCTAACATATTATACAAAATTAAAAATTACACCTATTATCCACAAGTTATAAAAAAAAGTAATATTTAATCTTATCTATAGGAAAAAATCTATAGATGGCTCGCCCATAGATCTTAATAGTAATATTTTAATATAAAATTATCGAGATTACGTGTAATCCTTCCTTAAAATTACATTTTGATTATTAATTATTAGTTTTAGCACAATTTAAATTTTTAATATTTTCAGTTATATCGTACTCGATTTTTTAAATTGTTAGACATTTTAAGATTTTATTTTGCATGATATTTGAACTTTATCCGATTTTGGACATGTAAAACCTTTTGAATTGTAAAATTTAGATTTTTTAACAATTTCGTGATATTTAAATTATGTGATAATTATTTACGGATTACTGATTATACATATGAAATTGTAATTTTTGATTGTATTGGTAAAAATTTGAACATATTGGACGTCGATATGACATTTATAGTTTTTTGAACCTTCTATCTGATTTATATACGTAATTTGTATGTTATATATATTTGTTAAACTTTATACTTATTAATGTGTTCCCGAACGCTTGGTATTTTCGTTAGGTCAAGTTAAAGTAGGTTTAGTTTTTGTCACTTCGAACCTAAATCCTGCACGCCACAACTAGCAAATAAGAGATCAAAGGATTGTGAAAATCGTTTTTTGATATGTTCTTCAATACTCAAATTAGAAATTTTTTTTCAAACAGAAAGAAAGATGGGAGGATGTATGAATAATGCGTAGATGCATATTTTGGGAGATTGAGTGTTCACAAAGGATTAAGCTTCGGTGAGTGTCTCGGTTGGAGATTCACTTAGAGATGGATGACTAAATTTCGTTGGGTGTGTTCGACTAGAGAGCAATTTAGAGATGGAGGATTGAATTCCAATGAGTACCCTTGATTGAGAAGTAGTTTCGAAATGGAAGACTGAATTTCAATGAATGTGTTCAACTTAAGAGCAATTTAGAGATGGAGTATTGAATTTCAGTAGGTGCGCTTAGTCAAAGAGCAGCTTTGAGATGGACGTCTGTGCACTCTCGAGCTGAATGGCTTGAGAAGTGGCGCACTTGAATGTAGAGTGGGTTAAGAGAAAGCAGTTTGATATTTCAAAAATACTTGAGGGCAGAACTTCTTCATCCTCCCATTTGTCTCGCAGGAAAGAAGAGGAATATATAGAGTTGGAGTTAGTATAGCCTTCCTTAGGTCTCACAACTAATGTCTGTTGCCCTGGAGGTTCTTTTGAGCTATCTCCTTGAGTAAGCCACAAGGTAAGCATGGCAATTATATATTTTTTTGAAAACATTGGATGATTGCGCTTGCCTTTTTGAAATGATCTGCTGTGCAGGTAGATATTTTATAAATATTTACTAAACTGTCAGGACATTTGTCATAACTGCAAAATAGAGAAGTCTTCGCTAATTAGCCACAATTGTCCATTTATTGCTAAACGGTATTAGGTTATGCTTCTCGGATCAGCCTTGGTGCCTGCCGGACATTGGGCTAAAGGAGCATTCCAATGGGCTTTCTTTTCTCAATGCCTTAGACTCAGAGGAATTTCTACTAGACTACAACTTTTGAGGCATTCTTTTCTTACAGGCTTGATTTTTGGTCCATCAATGAGCTATCGGACTCATTTATTATGATCTATCTTATTTTATAACCTTTTAAATTAAAAAATTCTTGAATTACTTGGAAGAGCACAGACAAGAAGATTTGAAGATTTTGTTTATTATTTTTGTTTGAATATGTATTTTTGAATTTATTTGAGGTTTATGTCGATATTTTTGAATAGTTTATTTAATTGTAGTCTGCATTATCTGAGAGGTATTACTGTCTGCTAGATGCTCGTATAGGTTTTATATGATTTTAATTTGGATGCTTTTACTTAAGATAAGTTTGATATGAACAAATTGTATGTTAATTTCTTAAAAAAACTAGAAATAGTTAGTTGGGTTACATCCTACAATCGCTCTCGATTATCATGATGAATATTAATTTACTTAGTTAGGTTCGACCTAGAAATTGAGGTATTTATTATGCTTTAATTTATGTATTTATTATCTACTTAAATTAGAATTATAAATTAAATATAATTTATTGATATTATTAAGTTGACAAATTTTCTAAATTATTTGGTTTCAAAAAACTTTGTCAAAAAAAATTTATAGTAACAACAGCAACTCTACGTGCAAATTCTATAATTTTTATAAAGGAAGAGATAAATGTAAAAAAAAATAAATTGGTTTTAATTTTTATTTTTATATTATAAAATTATGAAATAATTTAATGATTCATTAAAAATCTAAATCTCATGAAATTATTACATCGGAGTTGTTTTCGACCAACGCTACGTTTGAAAAATCAACTGAGAAGCAATTTAATAATGAGAAGCAATTTGCCAAGTTGATGTTGATTGTCCACGTAATTGCAGGCCATCTTAGTTTAGTAATTCTAATTTTTTTTATATTTTAATTATTTATTTTTAAATAAATAATTATAATTTAATAATTTTTATAAAAATTTTAAAAATTAATTAAAATTAATTATTTTAAAATAATCATATCATAATTATTTATTTTAAATTGATGGATACGACCAGGCATAGATCGGCCCAAAATACAAGTGGATAAGAGATCTTAACATTGACGGCCTAATAGAAGACGCGATAAAGCCTATCAAGCAAATAACCCATAAACGTATAAATCAAAGGATATGATTTAAATAGTCAGACATTAAAGGATCAGAAAGGGTTATTTAATGGTTAGACACAGAGAGTCTCTAAGTCAATCCAACAGTTGGTAGTCATGCGCTCTTACAATTGAATTAGAGCGACCGTTATATATGTAAGTAATGTCCCTCATCAATGATCTGAAACGGCATTATACCTGCGCATTGATTTCAGACACTTACCAATCGAACGATATTTCTTATTATAAATAAACCATCTCCCCCAAAGAGGAGAAAGAATGATGTCAGATGATGAAAAGAAAGAAAAAGATATTCCACCATATGAGTATACAAATATAAAAATCACTCAACCAAACGAGTATATAAGAATAAATATTGTCCTTCATATATGTACTCATCCCCATAATTTTTAAATTCATACATCCATTTTTTTATATCTTTTACATCCGAGTAGAGAAATCACTGACTTGATATATTGAAAAATGAGTCTCGTATATCTCTCACATTTTATTTATTCTATTATGATGTGTAGAATATTAATTTAAAATTACAAAAATCGAACTCGTTATTGTTCGAATCTTTAAGTATGACAATATGACTCCCGAATTCGTACATCAATTTTAATTCTAGAGACGCATTAAAAATAAAAGATTAAGATATAAAAATAAATTGATATATTTCTTGGATAGATGAAACCTTCCACAATTCGTTAGTTTACAATATAATTTTGGGTGCTACATAGAATTGGAGGTTGGCTAATTTGATTGATGAAATTTATTCAAGTGACCAAGTTTCATAAATCCAATATAAAAACTCTAAATGGACTTTTTATTATTTTAAACTCTATGTATCTATATCATTATATCTATATCGCAGTATGATTCATAACATGAATAGTTTAATTTAAAATTATAAATTATTATAAAATTAATACTTAAATAAATTTTAAAATCAAGCATCAAAATATAATTTTTTTTATTTATGTGACAAAATTTTAATGATATTATGTTATCTTAATACAATTAATTTATAAAAGACGTATAAAAAGGCAACCATCTTGTTAATGGAATCGCCAAACGGGGTTATAGATAGTTTAATTTTTTTTTAAAAAAAATTAAATATTATATAAAACTAAATATTTTAAAATAATTAAATTGTAATTATCTATATAAATAATTAAAATTAAAAATTAAATATCTTCTTCTCCAAAAATTATACTGTCGGCGAAGAAGCCGTTGCCCGTTGAAAAGGGTGGTCGTGGCATCAACTGTTGCTTCAGGCTTCCTCCTCATCGTCTCTCTCTCTCTCTCTCTCTCTCTGTGTCTAAATTAGGCTCCGTCCCTCTCTCTTTCTCTTTTCAAATCTCCAATCAAATCCATCTTCAATCTTCGAGCGGATTTCCACTTTCTCTCTCTTTGAATAATCCACTATCGAATTTCCGGCGGAGTTTTCTTTCTGTCTCTATTCCACCGAGTCTTATCTTTTGCCACCGAGTCGATGGACACGAGGACTTGCTTTTCCGCCGCCGACGGCTCAGCCCATTTCAGCGTCCAACAAGCCCTTGATTTCATCCAATCTGATGATCCGGTCTCCAAAATCAGAGCAGCCCAAGAGATCCGCCGCCTCACCAAAACCTCCCAGCGGTGCCGCCGCCAGCTCTCGCCCTCCATCCCTCCGCTCGTCTCCATGCTCAAAGTCGACTCGGCAGAGTCCAAGGAGTCCGCCCTTCTCGCGCTCCTCAACCTCGCCGTTAAAGACGAAGAGTGAGTTCCTATTTTTCTTTACGTGCTTACGATCCTGTGTTTAATTGATGAATCAGCGGATTTAGCAAGGAGTTTTGTACTTCTTTTGTTGTTTAATATGATTTGATTGGACTATTTTGATGCTTTCAACCCCTTAGTTAAAAATTGTAGTGATTAACTAACTTTTTAATCGCTTTATTGATTTGTTTGAATTCTAATTTACTAGGTTTGTTTCAATCAATTGACAGTTTTAATAGTTTCTTGTATTACGTATTTCAAAGATTTCGAGATTAGTCGATAATCCGAAGAAATTCAATGGTTCAAATCTGGTTGTTTAAGTGTGTTACCACTTGCCTGCATTTGATTTATTCAAATTTGCACATACTGTAATGGAAATGATACATTTCTCTGCGCTTTGTTTCTGGGTTTTCGTTGGACCTCATAATATTTATTAGTAGTTCAGAAATTTGCTAGCATAGCAATGAAAAAGAGATAATCTGAGACATTTTCAGCGGCTGAGACTCAACAGTTAGGTTCATCAGGACGTATTTCTGCTCTCTGTCTTGGATTCTTCGCATATGGAATAAGAATTTGCTTATATATTTTATGCTTCTTCAGATTGTTTTCTGATATGTGGCTTTTGATTTTGAAGTCTTTTGTTTCGCTCGGGTCTTTCAAAAGAATATTTGCTTCTTTAGTATCTTGTGTCGGTCATTGAATCAAATGCTAAATGGATAAGAAATATGCTTTCATATTTCATGTTATTTTTGTTAGGTTAATTGCCTCAGAATCTTCGATATTGATCCTTAATGCAGCAATATAATTACTTAAAACGGGCCTCAGATATGGCAGGGCTGTCCCCGATAGCTCTTGTTGGATGGATATCTGAGATGAGAATGAAATTAGTGCCTGGTTAAGATTTTATCCTTCTTGTAGTTCACAATTCGAAAATTCTCGTGCATTGAATTACCCATTTAGTTAATTTTCAAAGGAATAATCTTAGCACAGTGAATAGTTCTTTCATGGTGGCTTTTTTGTTTAATAATTCCCAAAACTAGTGGAGCTTTCTCTTTCTGCAAAGAGGTATGTGCTTTTCTGGCTCTGGCTGGTCCACTGTGTTTGTTTCTTGCTTCAATTTACCTGTTTTGTGCCACAAAACTTTATTTTATAATTCTAGCTGCCTTTTCTTCTATATATCATGTGGATTTATCACATCGGTCAATTATGTTTAGATGAGATGGGATTCCCCATCAACTTTAATATGTTCAAGTGAATCAAATCAGATTGTTGAGCTTCTGTTCAATGAACCTTAAAGCCTACAGTATTTATCTATCTCTTAACTCGAAATGAGAGCACTATTGAAGCTTTTGTTGGTGAGATGGAAAAGGAAAGCCTCAATCACCTTTTATATGTTCGTTCTTTTGTTGGATTATTTGTGCAATCAATTGTCGTATTGGAACAGTTATGGAATGTTTGGAACTATAGGATATAAGGAATGAAGATATTTGTTAATGTTTAGAAATTATAATCGTAAAAGATAAGATGAAGAAAGACGTCTAAAATGTTTCAAACAGTTAAATCGTTGGCCAAATGAACACTTATGAAATAATATGAGATAATTTTGTTTGGAGAAAAGAAAAAAAAATAAATCGTAAAACTTAAAGTGGGATGATAAAGATAATTTGAAATTTTTCTCTCATGAGGAATGACAAAGTAGATTAATCTAGGTGACCCCACCAAATGGGACATAAGACCTGTTGTTGTGGTAATGGTCGGTTGCTAATTATGATCTTTCCAATTGTTTCATGTGGCGTGAAAACTTCCCAAATTATTAATTGATTACTTTCTATGACAGGTAGGGCCTCTATTCAGACAACTAACTGCTAATTTAACTATAAAATTAATATAACTTTTTAAATGATGATGAAATAAGATGTTTTCATTTTCTGAATATTTTAAAAATTACTAAATTTACAAATTACAATAATCTTACAGATCAGATCTAATGAGTAAACTCATGTCCTCATCACAAGGCAACCCGGCTTTTCATATTTGATAGAACTCAAGTTTTAGATTTCCAATTCTTACATTTTTTTTTTCCTGTCTATTTGTGGTGATTGAACATGCTTTCCACTTAGATTTATTCATTTATACATATGTGACAGTAGAAGGAAAGCCGTGGCGCTATTATAAATGTTCATCACTATGTGATCTGTTAATTATAGATTTGAATCGTGGAAACAATCCCCTATATAATATAAGATAAGATTGTATATAATAGATTAAAAACAGTCTTTTTTTGGGACCCTACATGTAATGGGAGTTTCTTGTACCAAGTTTCTGTTTCCTTTGTACTATAATAGTTGTAGCATTAGTGTGCATCTTCGCCAGTTTTAATCACTACCTACCTTCCTTGAAATGCAGAAATAAGGTCAGCATTGTGGCTGCCGGTGCTCTAGAACCAATAACGAGATTTTTACAGACCGATAGCACCAGCCTTCGGGAGTATTCAACTGCAGCTCTGCTAACTCTTTCTGCTTCTTCCGTTAACAAGCCAATCATAAGCGCTTCTGGAGCGACGCCCCTCCTTGTGAAAGTCCTTGGAAATGGATCCCCACAAGCAAAGATCGATGCCGTTATGGCTCTCTACAACCTCTCGACTCACTCCGATAACATCTGCATCATTCTCCGAGCAAATCCTGTCACTTCCATCGTCAAATTGCTCAAAAGCTGTCGGAAATCTTCCAAGATAGCTGAAAAATGCACTGCTCTTTTGGAATCCCTCGTGGTCTTCGATGAGGCCCGGAGTGCTCTAGTCTCTGAAGAAGGCAGCTTGCTTGCGGTGGTCGAAGTGCTCGAGGGCGGCTCTCCTCAAAGCCGGGAGCACGCAGTCGGTACCCTTCTCGCCATGTGTGAGATCGACCGTTGTAAATACCGAGATCCGATACTTAAGGAAGGTGCCATTCCCGGGCTCCTTGAGCTCACGGTCCATGGGACCAACAAGTCTCGCTCAAAAGCAAAGATGCTTCTGCAGCTATTGAGGGAGTCTCCTTATCCGAAACCTGATCTTCAGCCTGACACAATTGAGAACTTCGTCTGTAACATTATCTCTCAAATCGATGGAGACGATCAGTCTGGGAAGGCGAAGAAGATGCTCGCTGAAATGGTTAAGGTTAGCATGGAACAGAGCTTGAAGCATTTACAGAAAAGGGCATTGATTTTCGAGAGTTGTTAGACTCTTCTCATACTTCCAACGGTAAATATTTCATCCTAATATCTTAAACTGTTAAAATCATAATAGGAGTCTAATATCCATTAGAAAATAAACAATTAAGCTATATTGACATCATCCTAACAGTTTATAACTGTTGGGAAGATCTTAAGTGTGCATATGAAGTTTCTTCCAAATGATGTGCTACGAGTTTCTTATACTTAAACTGGTGTAAGTTTATCGGGTTTTTCGGTGTTAGCTAAGATTTAGGTCTGCGGACCATATGAATGTGACACCGAGATTCAAAACTATGCATGTCGGGGCAAAATGAAGGTACGAATATGTACTCAAATGTCGGTCCGGGCCATGGCAGATGGTATCAAGTGACTGGCTAGTGGCAATAATGTAGTAAGAAGATTGATTGTTTTTCTTTATCTTTTGGATTTTGTAAAGAAAGAGATGTATGAAAGTTTTATAATGTTGCTTAATGATAGATGAGTTAAGGGTTTTCTCATCTCTTATTGATTGTTAATGGTTTCTCGGCTTGAGGTAAAGGGAATATCTTTTAGATATTGTTCGATAAAAGTCAATATTTTATTTATATATCATTCTGTATTAATAAATTTACACAAAAATAGATAAATAGATGAGTATTATATCAGTTAATTGTGTCCAAATGGTATTTTTCTAAATGCTTATTAATTCTTATTCAGTGTTTTTCATATATTAGATCTAAATGGTTAATAATTTGGCTAAAATATAAAATTTATCAATTATCTTAAGGCAAGCATGGTAGCCCCGGTCAAAATGTATATTCCCAACAATCATCAAAACAGAGTTGAGTGCTCCATCATTTTTTTCTTAATTTTTTAAACTTTTATTTCTCTAAAATAATTACCTAAAGAATAAGTTTTTAATTAAAAAAATGCCTAAAACATTGAAAAACTAATATTTGCATAAGAATGTGAAAAATATACACTCTTAAAATAGGACTTTGAGAATATGTTTATCAAAAAAAAAAAAAAAACGCTAATCTCTCAAAAGTTTATTCTAATTAAAATTTTTAATCATATTAATTTATAATTATTTGTATATTTTAATCGTATCTAATAAAATTATTGATAAGATTGATCGAGCTAATGGGTCTAGCAGCTTTTGATCAGGGCCCATTAGGCAAATATGCTAAATATCATTACTAAGTAGCACCATTTTTTTTTTTTTTTTTTGCTTTCTAATGCTTGTTGCCCTTGGAAGTTTGGAATTGATTTTTCTCATTTCATGCCCATCAAGTTCTCTAAACAAATTTGAAATTTCACATTTATTTAAGATTCAATTGACTTTAACTCATTTTATGGGTGGTAAGACCAACCGAAAATAGTTTATGTTAATTGAAAGTGTCTGTATTAACCTGGTCGATAATAATAAAAATTATCAAAAATAAAAATCATCTATGAATAATTACAATTTAGTAACTAAATCGAGTCGAAGACTACATATTAATAATATAAGCCTAATAATCAATATAATTATTATGTTCACAGAACCAATTAAATTATTCCCATTTGACCTCAAAATATTTATACTTAATTAATTTATAGAACATTGGAAAAAAATCTAATTGAAATACCCAATACACAATAGTAAACAATCGTACATAATTTTATAATGGCACACTGGCCAAAATCTTAACCGTAAAAATTAAGTATTGATCCTAAACAATATAAATGATATGAAAATAAGTTCAAATACCATGAATAAAACTTTTTTTAACATTCTTTCGTCCGATCATGCAAGAATCTAATACCCGCCAATGTAAAAAGGCTTTAAAATATTTGTAAGCGTGAGTATAATTCTCAATAACGTGTGTATGTACTTATATATAATAAATGATTATGGGTTTATAAAATAGACGAGATGACAAAAAAATTATAAATCACATGTGAAGGTTTGGATGTCTAATTTTTGATAAATATATCATAAATCATAATTTCATACAAACTGTTCAATATTTATAAATATTTAAAATATGTTAAATGTAGAAAAATATAGGAAGACAAAAAATTATAAGTGTGTATCTAAAAATATAAAAACTGAATGATTGTATAAAAAAACTTGTAAAAATTTAAGAACCGATGATTAGTAAATCACACACTGATTAATTAATGAGCAATTTTAAAGAATGAGTTATATATATTTCTAGTACACTTAGACCCATACACTACTATTAATAACCTATAGACAAATAATTTATAATATTTTATAAATGAGGTCGAACACCACTTTCTTTTTAAATCCATGGCTGATAGGCACATTTTTTAAATGCGTGTAATAGAATAATATATCTAAATATAATCTAATAATAATATAATAATTCTTATTTTGTCAAACAGAAAGTTCTATATCACATTTCATATATTCGTAACTTTTTCAAATAAAAAAAAAGTAAGATCTTTATTTTTATTTTATGAAAGAGAGTTCTCATCAAATATTTATATAAAAATAATATGTAACGTCACATACTAACAAATTTTATAATTTTCTTTACCATATCTAAAATATGAATATGCACATTTAAAATCCTTAAATATTCAGTCAAAATAAGCAAAATATCTAAATATTTGATAAAAATAAATATAATCTCCAAATGTTCAATAAAATAACATTCATGTAACAATATATAAAAATGGGTCAAAAGATAATATATATATACATTTAAACTTAAATCAAAAGAAAAATCAAAAAAATTTAATAATAGATTGAAAGATGGATTTAGATATACTAGTCTTAAATTAAAATTTTACCAAATTTGACACAAAATAACCTCAAAATTACATTATTTCTTCTCTTGTCTTCTTCCATTATATTTTTCTGTCTTTCTTTTTCTTTTTCTCGTAAAATGATCAAAATTAGACAATGAAGGTTTAAATACCTAAATCAGTGCATAAATGCAAGTCAGATGCATATCAGGCACCATGTCTAAGCATATGCACACACAAGCGCTCATCATACACACCTCATACCCAAGCAACTCTAACCAAATCATGTACGAGTGTCCTCTAACAAAAAACACGCACGAGGATAACTCTAGCGCCTATCAGGCGTTGATCCTGATTCCTCAAACATTTAATTTTATTAAAATTTTTATTATATAATTATTTTTTATATTTATTCAATACATATAAATTATGATATTATAAATATAAATTAAGAAATTAGGTATTATTATTGTTTTTTTTTTTCAAGCATACGATGCAATGTATTATTTATTGTTGCCTAGTTACCATGCATATTTACTACATATAAAGAGACCAAATACTTCATATTTGGACAATACTCTAAAATTCTAAATGTTAAAGTTCAATAAATACAGAGAATATATATAGACTTATAGGACCAAAAAATATTAGCCTTCATACATGGTAAAACACGAGGTTTGACAATTTGATATGCGGGTCTCTAGTGTTCAAAATAGCCTGCCAACATGTTTAGAGTCATAAGCAAGTAGGGTGGGTCAGTGAATAGTAATTAATGGCATATTTAATTAGTGAAAATAAAAATTTTATTTATTTTTATTATCAGTAAAATATTTATTTTTATATTTGATTACTTTGTGTTAGAGTCATTTTTATATTGGCATATTTCATAATCTTATTTGGTCATATATCGATATTGAGTTATATTCATTAAAGTGTTGTATTAATTTATTTCCGTGGCGATCAGTTCCTAGTATCCTACGCTTACTATTCGCTTGATCTGCACTCGAGCTCATTTTCCAATAGTATCGCAGTTGATATTCGTTCGCCAATCGCTCAAGCCCCAATTCCAATAGCCTTGCATCTACTATATGCTTGCCATTCTCTCAAGCTCCAATTCCAGTAGTCTCGTCCCTGTCATACGCTCGCCGGACACTTGAGCCCTAAAACCAATAACCTTGTGCCCAAAGCTCATCGTCTTCTTGCTCGAGCGCCCATGTGTTTCCCTCTTGAAACCCTAGGCGCTCCCAAGTGTCTTGGCAACAGTCATTTTTTTAAATGTATTTTTCGAGCCTCACTATATATTTTCTTCATTCTTTCAATTGCCCTACTTCTTATGCATTTTTGGGGCGCCTACTTTTAGAGAAAATAATATTTTACTACTTTAATCTTATTACATTTGAGAAAACCAAAAAGGCTTTAGGCTAAAATCTATCCTCAAAAAACCAAAAATGCCTAAGGAAAAGCGCTCTCCTTCTTCGATTTCCCATGTCTAGCGCAGCATGTGGGTCTGTTCGTGCAAACAAATAGGATCCTAGCGGTCAATTCATTGACCGGCCATAATTGTCTTCTTTTGCTGTGTTAAAAAATAGGGGGTTGGTGTAGGATTTTGGCCAATCAACTCATTGACTGGCCAAAATCTGTTTTGTTCTGGAAGAGGTGGATGCTGCCTTTGGCCGATCATATCTCTAGTGTTGTGATGGGAAAAAAAAGATGATATCAAAATAGGATCTTGGCCAGTCAACTAGTTGACCGCAAAATCCTGCTGGGTACAGATTGTCTAGTTAGTTGCCTGCCGGATTTGTATGATGGCTTTTTGCCCGGTTTGACCGATATGGCTTGTTGACAAGGTCCACTCACTGGAATTGCTCATTTGGCAGGAATGTGAAATTGCTCGATTAGCTGCATAATCTCGGGATGGCATTTGCCGGTTTGCTTCCTTTCGTCGTAATGGATGGACGGTTGGAAGTTTGGGATAGGATGAGACAGGTTGCTAGTTTGGTGTCTTGTACTGGTATGCATATGACTGATACGAAAGGAATGGATTTTCCAATTGGATGACAGATCGCCCGATATGCTACAAAATGCAGTAAAATACCGAAATGGAGCTGGGTCTGGTATGCAAATATGCCGAAATGCACTTTTGCCCGATATAGTGCAAAATGCCGGTTTGGGTGAAATGATGGTATGATCACTTTTGCCAGAAAAATGAAGGTTTTTTACGCTGGTCATTTGATGTACTAAATGCTCGAGTATACCCTAACGTTTATATTTTAACTCTAAATCAGAAAAATACTTGGAGATAATTTATAGGTATGTATAATTTATATTATTATTATTTTTTAAATATAATTTACTTACTTATCAAAAAAAAAAACCTTTACTACATATAAAGAGATCAAGGACTTTGTAATTGGACAACGCTTTAGAATTCAAAATGATATAATCTAGCAAATGAAAAGACTCTGTATAGACTTACACCATATAAAAATACTCAGATAGAATCAATACTAAAAACATTGAGAATACTAATTCTTAACTGATTGATAGTTATTTCAAATAAGTAACCAAATATAAAAATAGAAACTTTTAATTCTATTCTCATCTTATTTTATTTTTTAAAAATAATTATTTTATTTTTATTTTATTACATTTCAATAACCAAACATGTCATAAGAATTGGAGAAATGAGTTTGCTTTACTTATGTGAGTTGTTATATTTTATTATTTCGAGTGGAAGATATTATTTAGCATATTTATTATCATTACATTAGAATATTTTCAAAAATTTGGTATCTTGTTTTTTTTTTTTTTAATTTTAAAGGATTTTTTATATAAAATTATTTGTGTTCCACGTGTCCTATTTTTTAATTATATTGTATTTAGTTACTTAGTAGTTTTTATTAAATATTTTTACATAAATATTATTTATTAAAATATATACTTATATAATATATTATCCTAAATATTATAATTTTTATGATATTATATATTTATGGGTACTTTTCATATAGATATACATTTTTATATAAATATATTAAAAAATAAAAAAATTCATAGACGGGCTCAAACTGTCTCGATTCAGCTTATAGATGGATACAGTTAAGGCTTTTGGCCTAGACGATCAAGCACTATTTGGCCCCGCCCAATTTATTAATTATAAATTTTTATATAAATTCAATTTATATCCAACCCGAAATTGATTTTAATCATGTTTACATAGGCCCTGTATTATCCCTCTTTTTTACTTATATTAAACACATTGTTTCCTTTGTATATATATATATATATGTATATATATCTCTTTAAGCTATAAAAAATTATATATATATAGTATTTTTTATAAATTTTTATAATATAAATATCTATTAAATATTTAACTTAATAATAAAAAATTAAAAAAATATTCATTGAGATATATTTTTTCTAAATTTTAAATTTTATTTTTAAAAATTTTTCTCATCTATAAATTAATTACAAAAAGATTTGCTCTAAGTTTTCTTAATTTTTTTTAAAAAAATTGATTTATATTTGTAACCTTTGATTATTTTATAAATATTTTTAAATAATTTATGTCTATATATTTATTAATTATTATATAATCGTGTGTTTCAGTGACAAGAGAAAGCATTCAGCCTAGTTGGTGGATGGTCCAAATCACCTTTGCTTCTCTCTCAATCTAACGGCTAGCATTCTGGCATTTTCATAATCAACGATAAGTATTTTTTTACTAAATAAAAAATATACAAAATGTAATTTCATGTCCACGTCATGAACAGAAGAACTATTGAGGGCACCCATTGACTAATTTTCATATAATAACAATAATAATAATGTAGTATTTTATTGATTTATTCATTTAAAAAATTAATAAATATGATATTATTTAATAATATTTTAAAAATAAAAAATTTATCAAAATAAATATGATATATTTATAATGTCTCATTTATATAATTATATTCATATTGTTGCGTCTGAGAACATTAATTATTGTACGGATAAAAAGAATTATCCGTCATGTGTTAAAGTGTCTTCAGTTTCCATACATCTTTAATCAAATCTCGTGCAATTATAAAATAACAGTCAAAGAATTGACAGAATTTACTCCCTAATATATCTTCCGACACTCAAATTTATATATTTCTTAAATAAGAGAAAAGATAGATGATATAGGATACATATTTATATCCCAGAGATTGCCCTTTTAAAGTAACGTTTTAGATTAAGAGAGAAAATGTACGCTCTTAACGTTATTTTTTTTAATATTTGTATACTTTATCTAAGAAAATATCAAGTTCTCTCATTTGGTTGGAGAAGGAGACCTTTTATAGAAGATGGGTGTCGGTTAATCGTTAAAGAAATTGACTAATGGCTAAGTTTTATCCCGACAGCGGTTTTAACTAACATCCGATGTCATTAGTTTGAAAACCGTCTGGGCCGCTAAATTGATCTTCGCCATTTTCGCTGAAATCGGCCATACGGACATTTTGGATCTTCGAGCTTTATTTTTTGACCTGAAATTATATTGGGGTAACTTTTTTAAATCGTCAGATATTATACCCACCACATATCACACCTATCTTTAATAATAATAAATTTATATTAATTTTGATCAAATAAAACGGATTAAATTTTTATTATATTATACTATAAAGTTTAAGATATGTGGCAAGTACTTATTTTGAAAACATTCCTAAGACTTATAATATATATTGTACATAGGGAGGCAAAATATTTATACTAAATAATTATAAAATTATCTGTAAAAGAGTAAAGACAGATGGCAGTAGATTAAATTAGATTATGAAAATTAAAATTTTATATGGGTATTTTTATCCTTGGCAAAAACATGAAAAAATTTATATAATTTCTAAAGTGGGTGAATTGTCAAAATTCAGACAAAAAAATCCTCGTCCGCTTTCACATCTTAGTGTTTCAAAAAAAATTAATTCTGTTACTGTTTTTGTCAATAAAAAGGACAATAGTGACCGTATTAAAATCGAATGCGATATGTGAAAAGCTTATTATAACCTACGAAAAAAAATCATAGTCAGTTTAATAGTAATTGATGGGCCCAATCATGATATGGACCGATTTGATAGCCAGTTCCCTTGCATGTGAAACCCAACGAAATCCAACGCCCAAGAATCGTCTAATCAGCCTATCTACTACGAATAGGCTCATGGAGGAGCAAAGGTCTAATGATAGAGGATAGCTTCTACTACTCAACTAATCACAGTAAAATCTACCCTCCACCTCATTGATGACAGTCTGGCAGTATAGAAGACGTCGACACAACAGGCCTCAGCAAATAGTGATAGTGGTCGATCATGGAAAACTATCATGCTCACCAACCATCGGTAACCCAGCCAACTCACGCGAGAAGCAGCTTGACCCTTGTCGGCCATCACCCGCTGTGGTCATGTCACTGCCACAAGTTAACATCTTATATAGTGGCTCTCGTCAATGTACCAACGGTTGAAAAATCTTGACGGGACACTTGTCATAAGTTTCGGGGCCAAAGTCTTTTCTACGAAATACTACAAATATCCTTCTCTTTCACAAGAAGAGGGATCGATCCTTTCCAAGCTAAGGTAACCCTTGAGCAAGACATAAAAACCTAGAAAGAATCAAACTCTCTTTCTCTGACATAAGTCTTTCTCCTCCTCACGAAGTCGCTCTTTGTTCAGTGTACCTTACTGAGCCATTCACCGAGTGTGACACATTAGAGCCAAATCCTCCATCTCTCTAAGTTGGAGAGCACATTACAAGGGCTCAATTCTTTTCTCACATCAGCCGCATAGGTGCTTCATTACATTCTCTCTCATCCTTATTATATCTTTCTATTCCCTTGAAAAAATTTTTGACTTGGGTGTTAAGGAATAAACTTAAGAGTAAGTCTCATTAATTATCTGATCTTTTATTTATAATTTGTGGTACGTAGATTTTAAGTTAATAGAGACGAATGTCCTCTAATTCAACCCACCGTAAAAGATCGAGTGATTCCCAAATCAGTATCATAATTTGAATCTTGAGTTGCATCAATAATTTTACTCTAGTGTGATATAAAATTATAGTTTATATTATGAAAATAGTCTATTTATAATATATTAGTAAAGTCATGTATATGTTAATAAAAAAATAATATTTATATATTTATTTGTATTTAAGTTGTTAAAAATAAATATAAATTTTATTCTATTTTATACTATAATATATTTTATTGTGTATATTAAAATTAGTAATTTCACTATAAAAGATTGTAGATAGTAAATATGTGATTTCTATTTCTCAAATGTGAAATGATTAGGAGGATCGGCCAAAAATGGGGAAAAAAAAAAACAGAAGACGAATCGTCGATTCATACACAATGAACGACGAAATCCGAAGAGCGTTAAAGAAATTATTCGATCAGGCGGACTGTATATTTTCATAAATTGGGGTAATTTTTTGAAATTAAGGCTCAGATTCACTAATTCATGAACTTCAATTGAGTTCAGAAAAGAGAAAATTTATCGAATTCGAGAGCTGTTTCATTTCCCTGCTTTGTTCTGCAGGCCCTGTTTTCCATCATCCCAGTTTCCGGCGAAATACTAACCCGAATTCTCGCTCTCGGTTTCAAAAGAATCGATTTGTGTTGCCGCTCACGGATCAGCGGCTAATCTGCCGTTATTCATCTCTGATTGCTCCGGCACGGTGGCAAACCCGAAATCGTCACTGTTGGTTCTTGAGACACCACAGCCAGCGCCGCGATCACCAACGATAACCACCGTCGTGGTGGTGGGAAAAATTATTCCCCAATGGAGTAGTTAAACCATTCAAACCAAATAATATATCGGCTTAAGCGAGAGAAATTCATATTGAAAGTGAATTCTAATTTCGATTCTTATTTATTGATTGATTATTAGACTTCAAATTTAAAAAAAAAAAGTTACAATAACATATGAAATCACTTCTTCCCCTACGCCCAGCCAATATAACATAAAAAAATAAAAATAAAATATGTAAAGGTTACCCTTTTCAGCTCCAATTCAGAAGTACATAAGATGAAAATATAAAGCATAAAGTCATAATTTTCAAATGGGAAAAGCTTGTTGCCGATGAGTATGTCGACGGCGGCGGCGGGCTTTTGAAATAGAAAGGAAAGTAGGGTAAGATTGGGTCAGGCGGCGGCGGAGCGAAAGGATTCAGGTAATTTGGAGGAGAATATGGGAGATATGGTGGAGGGTAGTAGTACTGAGGTGGGGGGAGGTAGAAGCTAGGCGGCGGCAGTGAAACCGGTGTCGGTGGGGATGGAGGTGGGGGGCAGTTCGTGGTGGATGATGGAGGTGGAAGGGAAGTTGACGGTGGCAGTGGCGGCGGAAGGCAGGGGTATGGGCATTCATAGGGTGTTGATTGTTGGGCTGATGTCAGTTGTAGAGTGATGAGGATGAGGGTGAGAGTGGAGACTAGGTGGTGTCGATTGGTGGCCATTTGGCTTTTGGGGGGTGAAAAGTGGTGGAGAGGAGATGAAGATGATGCGGAGAATGGGTGCACAGAGTGGAGGAGCAGTGGCGGAGGAGTGGAGTAATCTAAGAGAAGTGGGTGGAGGACCATTTAGAAGCAAACAATGGGTTGGGTGGATTAATTGAATTATTATTGTTGGAAACTTTGAAAGCAACCTCCACATGATGACCTCAATGCTTCTTATTTTCTCTAATTTTTACTTTTTGTTTTTAATTATAAATATATCAAATATTTTTTAAAAATTATATTAAAAGATAAGACTATAATTATAAAATAAAATAAATAAATTTTTAAAAATTATAATTATTAAAAATAAAATAAATGGATGTTACTTAAGATTATTTGAACACTTTAAATATACACTAAAAGAAATATGATAAAAAATTATGAATTCATTATTATCTGACAATAAAAAAATATAATTAAAATGATTTAAAATAACTTATATTATAAAAAAATATATTGTACTAAAAGTAAAGTCATGGAAATAAAGCCATATAGCCAACTGTACTAGGAATTAGGACTTAAAACTCCTTTGTTGTCTTTTTATATATGTAATATTTCTCTATTACAATGTATCGAATTTGAAAAGGATTTGACAACTTTAAATTTATTATATAATACTTTATCTTATATTATACATTAGGTTTCACGATTATAAATAAGATAATAATAATTTTTTTTAAAAAAAATTTAAAATAGTCAAATTTGGGTCAATCTTAAAAAAAAATATATATATTCGTAATAGTCATGATTTTGATATAGATAGATAATAATTAATAACAATTAAATTAAACACATTTTTTTATAAATAATTAAAATTTAAATAATTAAAATAAGCCAAGATTGGGTTGAACTTATAACACCCAAAACCAAAAGTATATAACATCCATAAATGATAGTGATGGGTTCGGCAACCTAAGAAAAATGTCCATATGAAATAAAGACACAATAAAATTCAATCCAAAAAGGGTTCAGCGGCTCAATAACTTCAGCTCAAAAAGCAAGTTTATGTGTCATACGTAATTTATCTGTTCATCAGTATCCACGAAAATGGTTCAACATGTAGCTATACTGTCTGATAATCCAACCACCCCACTCTATAAATATCCTTTTTATTTACACGAAAAAAAAGGAGGAATAGGTGAAAGGATCAGAGTGACGAAACGGCCAAAATGGTCAAAGGAAAAGAATCCTAAAAAGAATGTTAGAGAAGAGAAAAGAAATGATGAAAAATGAGAAAAAGAAGTAGGCCATACATAAAAAGGCTAGCCCTCCATCTTAAAGAGGCCAGCTCTCCATTCCATGAGGTTTTGTCCTCATTCAAGGCAACTCTCCATCATTTAGAGAGCATTTATCCTTCAATTTTTTTTGAAGCCATTTTTCCTCTCCCTCAAAGAGATTTTTCATTTAAGTGATTGGCCACAATCTACAAACTACGCATTCAAGATGCCCATCAGCGGGCGCATTCTTAAACCGCCCATCTGTTGGGCACATTTCTAAACCGTCATTTTGCTGGTGTATCTTTAAGTCGTCCATTGATCTGGTGCACTCAAACGCTTAATCTACTATACATGTATCATATATATATCTTTCTATACTCTTAAAAAGATATTTAATTTGAGTATCGGAGGATTTACGGTGGAAGTAATTCCCACCATCCTTTGACCTCTTGTTTTTAATTGTATTGCATAAGGTTTAAATTTAAGACAATGAAGATCGGATCCATATCAGATTATCCCAACACGAAGATCCGATTTGCGGCCATCAATCCGTAGGATAATTTAAATTCTTGAAACGCAACAGATAGTGTATAAAAAAAGCTAATTGAACTAAACCTTGTTGGCCTTCAAATGAGAATATAACCTCCTCAATTCAAATTTATCTGTAATAAAATATCCAATAATAATCTAAAATCATCACAGTATCAAGTATATATGAAAATCTAAGTAATATAGCATTTTTTTGACTATAAAAGTTATAATAAATTAAAATATATATAATATCTTAACATAAGTCTCAAACACAGTATATTTAAACAAAAATTTTTAAATATCTTCTATCTGTATCCTACTAGTAATCAATGACCCATTAATTTGAAAGATTAGAACACATAATAAATCATAAGTTTAAGACTTTACAAGTTTGCACATAAAATAAAAATATATAGGTTCATAAAATATAATAAATAATAAAAAATCATAAACACATGTGAAATTTGATATATTAAATGTTTCAAATTCATAATTTAAATAATAATATTTTATGAAAAGTTCGTAATACATATACAAATGTCAAATAATATAAATTGTATGAAATCATGTTAAGTTCAAATCTTATAATTCTGAAACTTTTACATATCTAAAGCTGAATAAATTCGATTGTCTTATTAAAACTTGTAATTTTTAAAAGGTCAAATCGTTTTAAAACATAAAATATAATACATGTCAGAATTAAAAAATTACACCATACTAAAATTTGAGAACCAATAGCTAAAAAGTTAATTTTAATAAAGAGTTACACATATTTTTAATAATTTTAAATCCGAACAAAACCATTCACACTCATAAGTAAACTATTTACAAATTATTTATTATAGACAAAATCAAATATCACTTTTTTTATCACCTATAGATAATTGGTGTAATCATTAAAATTTTTTGATATATTAGGATATCTAAATATATTATTTTATTAATTTCTTATAACAGTTTAAAAAAAATAATAAATAGATGACTGTATAATAAATATATAAAATATTTTCACTTTGCAGTATGAGTACAAAGGCCAAAATTTCTTTTATACTGAAAAAATATAAACATAAAATTTTTTTATGAAAAAAGTCTAAAATCATATTAATTATTAAAATATAATGTCAACATGTAATGTCAAATGCATAATATTTTTATGGCTTTTCTTTTTAAATATTTTCATATACGAATATAGTATTTCAAAATATTTCCATAATTAGTAAAAATAAACTAAAGCTTTAAACTTTCAATAAAATTCAACAAAATCTTAAACGTTGAGTGAAAATCATATATATTTAATAAT
Source organism: Nepenthes gracilis (assembly GCA_033239525.1). NCBI lineage: Eukaryota > Viridiplantae > Streptophyta > Magnoliopsida > Caryophyllales > Nepenthaceae > Nepenthes > Nepenthes gracilis. The sequence goes on along the minus strand of BSYO01000038.1, from coordinate 10,099,929 downwards.
ATTCAAAACGATAGTGTAAATGATAACATATATGTGCAATAGACACTAGAATTATAAGCAAAATCTAAAGATTTTATAAATAAATTAAATTTGGGTTTAGAAATACTTACCTTAAACTTTTGATTTGACTAAAAAGATTTCAAAATCAAAATTTTTTTTCTCATTCTCTTATTCATCTTCTTCGCCATCATCATTATCTTCTTTTTCGACACAAAAATGACTAGATAGGTGTATGTAAGTACTAGATAAGTGCGTATCAGAAGTCACTCAGGTACACAAACGTGCAAAAATACTGTATTAAGTATAACTTAGGTGCCAATATTTTTTACTTCAATTGCGTATGGTGTGCAAATATAAGTACATCTTAGATGCCACTCATTCTGTCATAAATGTGCATGAGCACCTCATAGGCATAGTTTTACTACTTTAAACAGACATGAGCATGGAGATATACATTTATCAGATGCCGAGCTTGATTCTTTTATAATTTAATTTTTTTAATTTTTTATTATATAATTATTTTTTAAATTAATCAAATATATATATTAATAATAATATTATTATAAATTATAATGAAAATATCATACCTTACAATAATTTGGTGCAAACTATTTACATAAAATATGTACGTAGTTTTTTTTTTTTTTCTAAGAAAGAAAATATTATCTTCATATAAAAATTAGTAATATTTATATAAAGTATTACTTAAAATAAAAATATTACTATTTACATAAAAGTTGAATTTTTTTCAAAAGTTATATTTAAATAAAATACAAAAATTTTGTGAGACTCATCATTATAGGCAGACTGTCTTATTAGACAGCATAACATTATGATTTAGATTTTTCACGTTATTCATAAAATGATTATTTTTATAAAGTTATTTCCAACGGATTAATTACGATCCAATTTCATAATTTATGAAATATTACATCTTACTAAAGTAACATTTATGTGACTAATTTTAAAATATATTTTTGGTATCAAATTTGATATGATATTTAATGTTTTTAAATTCTGTTGGGCCATAATATAAAGGCCCATAAAAGTGCGGCCCAGGAAAAAGGCCCAAACGAGAGGCTCCCACGAGCCGAGAAAACTGGACAGCCTGAGAGGCCCAAATTAGAGGCCGGCGGCCCAAAGACCAAGACCACAGTAGAAGTCCAAGAGGACCCGTCCGCTCACAAGGAAGCTCGAGGACACCGCTAGCAACATCTAAGTACACGGACACGAAAAAGATCGAGAACCCCGTAAGTCCTGCCAAGTCTCAGGACCGTCTGAGGAATCAAGAAGAAATTCCAGGGCTTTCCCCAGAGGATCCTCCGAGAGCTGTCTCCCCTTTGTGGGACCGCGTACTCACAAGGAGCTCCACCCAAGAACAAGGATTACCCTACGCTCAGCCAAGGATGCCAGCTAAGCAACTTCGCCGAATCCCAAGGAGATCTGCAGCCACTGCTAGTCGCCGTCTAAACAGGGCACGCCTGATCAAATCAAGACTGACGCCTAGACATCACATGCCTGACACACCTAGGCCCACCAGCGGATACGCATGCCATGCCATCCCGCGCGTCATTGAAGATTAAATAAAGCGGTGGGGACATCTGCATAACTTCTAGGCCATTCGATGGCTGCCACGTGTCTCCTCCCCAACGGCATGATCTTTCCTATAAATACCCAATAAAGTCTCATTCAAAAGGACCAGATTCTCTTCCCCCAAATTTGCTCCAGAAAGAAGGAAAAAGGCCCACTTCCTCTCGGCCATTGAATATCTCTCCCTTCCCAGCGAAACGGAACAAAAAAGAGTGATAAAGCCTTACAGTGAGCGATACCCCCTAAAAAAGAGATACAAAACAAGAGACAATGAAGGGATTAATACTAACATCAGATTAGAAAGACTTTCACCTAAATAGTGAAGATTTTTTAAAGGCGAAAGCTCAAGTGGTTTCTCCTCCGATTAAGAAGAGGTTTTCTACGTGAAAGATCCGGTCTTGATCCTCCTCTCGTGTCCAACACTTCAAACATTTGTGTTACCTGAAAACTATAGATTTGATTGGACCCCGTGGATCAAAAACGTAACAAATTCTATCTGATTTAAATAATATAAATAAAAAATTAAAAATTGTATTAAATTAAATAATTAAAAATTTATAAATACGACAGTATTATTTTTTATCACTCAATTATGTCCCCCGAAACCAGTGGAGAGCTTGGTTGCCCTTTAAAAAGTTATTCTCTTAGTCAATGGATCAAATTATTTAATTACTAATTAATACCTGCTAATTTAAAATTGTACTCCAATAAAAATATTAATTATATATTTATTTATATTAAAATTATTAAATTTAAGATAAAAAAGATAAAAAAATAAAACAAAATAAAATAAATATTTATATTTAGTAATTTTGATGTAAAAATATGTTAATAAGTATATAAATAATATTTTTATTAAAATTTAATTACTAATTATTTTGATATAAAAATATATTAATAAGTATATAAATAATATTTTTTATTAAAATTAATTCTCTTAGTCAATGGGTCAAATTATTTAATTACTAATTAATACCTGCTAATTTAAAATTGTACTCCAATAAAAATATTAATTATATATTTATTTATATTAAAATTATTAAACTTAAGATAAAGAAGATAAAAAATAAAATAAAATAAAATAAAATAAAATAAAATAAATATTTATATTTAGTAATTTTGATATGAAAATATATTAATAAGTATATAAATAATATTTTTTATTAAAATTTGTATTGATAACATAAATGAGGTAGTAATTAATTGAAATTTTAAGATTTTTATATGTTAATGCATGACAGCTGTAAAGAAACCAAGGACTGATGTGGACGTGCTTAGAGATCATAGGTTTGAGTGTGATTATATTAAAAAAGTAGTAATAATTGTATATTTATTTATATATTATTTTTTTAAATTATGAAATTAAAATAAAATAAAAATTAAAAAAATTATAAAATTTATATTATGAATACATACCAAATAAATTAATTTAAATAATTAATTATAATTTTTAAAATTTAAAATTTAAAATAATTTTAAATAAATAATATAATATTCTAAAATTAGGGTATGACAAACCAAATAAATAGGATCCGACATAAATTAAAATTTACGTAGGACATCATCGGATAACTGCTTAGACAAAATAAATACGACCTACTCTACAATCATAATAAGGGATGTAACAGTTCTAACAAAAAATCATAATCAAATATAATATAGTATCCGAACTATTTTCGAAATATAACTATGAGTCTATACTCGACCAATTTCATAATCCGTTCACATCAAACACCAATTTGAACCATAATAGAACCAACACTCACCAAATGAGACGAATAGCTGATAGATCACGATCATACTCCTACAATGTATCCGAATATTCTACTCTGAATGGATAAAATAAAAAAAGTAAGCCTAATATTAAACAAGTATCATATTTAAATAAAAGGAGTCCAATAAATCAGAGAGAAGATTAAATAGATAAAATCCATTTAAATAACAGAATAAATTTAAATCGTCAATAAAATAAATCTAATAGAAATTCAAGATTTAAAATTCAGTAATAATCTCATACTCAAATCAAATATCCAAATTCAAAGTAAATATCCAAATTAAAAAACAGTTCTCATCAGGACGTATATATAAATATAAATATAAATATAAATACAAATATATATAAACAAAATAAAAGTGATTTGAACCAATTTTAATAGGCAAATAACCAATTCCAAAATCCAATCTGAGTCCGAATTCAAATTTGAGTCCGAGTTTAAATCTAAGTCCCGATCAATTTGTGATTTGTGGTAGAATCAGATAATCGGATGATTTAATAATATGCACGGAAGTCGAAGCAGTATCACAATAGTTATTTTAAGGGTTCGGAGCAAAACATATAGTCAAATCATTTATACAAGACATATTATGGCCCAACTATGGACAAAATCGATGAATCTCAAATCTAAGTCCAAAAATTTAAATTCCACTTAAGATCCAATTCAAATTAATGCAGAAAAATACAAATCATGCATCAAATTTGAATTTCAATTATTTAAAAACTTGCTTGACGAAGGGTTACACATAATCCCGATAACCTTAAGCAAAATCAAATGCAAATTATGCCAACATGTATGACTACCCATATATTCTGTATCCATAGATAATGGTGCTCAATATTATTTTTCACCCGCTATTTTTGGTGCAATTCTCAAATTTGTCAGATATATTAGAATGTTAAAATATATCCTAAATTTGAATCAAAATATCTAAATAGAAAGAGTTACTACTCTAAACCTTTCCTATTGGTGGAAAGAGATTTCCAAATAAATTATGCTAGATCACGATCATACTCCTATAATGCATCCGAATATTCTACTCTGAAGGGATAAAATAGGAAAAGTAAGCCTAATACTCGACAAGTATTATATTTGAATAAAATCAGTCCAATAAATCAGATAGAAGATTAAATAGATGAACTTTATTTAAATGACAGAATAAATTCAAATTGTCGATAAAATAAATCCAATAAAAATTCAAAGTCTAAAATTCAATAATAGTCTCGTACTCAAATCAAATATCCAAATTCAAAGTAAAAATTCAAATTAGAAAATAGTTCTCATTAGGACGTGCATATATATATATATATATATATAAGCAAAATAAAAGTGATCCGAACCAATTTTAATAGGCAAATAGCCAATTCCAAAATCCAATCTGAGTCCGAATTCGAATTTGGGTTCGAGTTCAAATCTAAGTCCTGATCAGTTTGTGATTCGGGGTAGAATTCGAGAGCCAGATAATCTAATAATGTGTGCAGAAGTCGAAGTAGTATCGCAACAGATATTTTAAAGGTCCGGAGCAAAACATATAGTCAAATCATTTGTACAAGACATACTATGGTCCAACTATGGACAAAATCGGCGAATCTCAAATCTAAGTCCAAAAGTTTAAATCCCAATTAAGGTCCAATTCAAATTAATGCAGAAAAATATAAATTATGCATCAAATTTGAGTTCCAATTATTTAAAAACTTACTTGAGTAAGGGTTACACATAATCCCGGTAACCTTAGGCAAAATCAAATACAAATTATGCCAGCGTGTATGACCACCCATATATTCTGTATCCAAAGATAATGGTGCTCACTATTATTTGCCACCCGCTACTTTGGGTGTAATTCTCAGGTATATCAGATATATTAGAACGTTCAAATATATTTTAAGGTCGAATCAAAATATTCAAATGGGAAGAGTTACTACTCTAAACCTTTCCTATTGGTGGAAAAAGATTTCCAAATAAATCTCACATAAAAAGCTGGCCAAAATATTCAATATTCAAATTCAAATATAGTGACTACAATCCGATATATGCATATAAAAATACACGGTCGTGCACATTTTTATTACACATATTGATATAAAATATACAGTATCCAATAAATTATTTGAATTTTCAGAAAAATATTAAACCCTTCAAAATTATAAACCTCATATTAGAAAAACTAAATCATCCAATAAATTACACATGTAGAGTCCCACATCGGATGGGGAGGTGAACGAAGCGTGCCTTATAATAAGGGCGTGGATACCTCTTCCTTGACGACGCGTTTTGGGGGCGGTGGATTNCCGTCTGCTAGGAACAAAACCGTGCGGGCTGCGTGCTGGCCTGGGACGCCGTAAGTTCTCCCAGCCCAGAGCGGACAATATCGTCATGCGGATGCGCCGGGGACGTTACAAATGGTATTAGAGCCGGGATCCGGTCCGGTGTGCCAGCGGGGACGTTGGGTCCCCAAGGGGGGTGGACTGTAGAGTCCCACATCGGATGGGGAGGTGAACGAAGCGTGCCTTATAATAAGGGCGTGGATACCTCTTCCTTGACGACGCGTTTTCGGGGCGGTGGATTCCGTCTGCTATGAACAAAACCATGCGGGCTGCGTGTTGGCCTGGGACGCCGTAAGTTCCCCCAACCCAGAGCGGACAATATCGTCATGCGGATGCGCCGGGGACGTTACAACACATGCATGTTCAGAATAAACAAATCAAGTTTATAAAAATATATATGCATGTTAGTAAAAATTTTTAAAATATTCAAAATATATCAGATATTAAATAAAACCAAAGAGGAGGTTACAGATATTTACCTGGACTTCACACATTACATATCTGAAGAAAGGATATCTCAAAACACCCAAATTGGATATTTCTCTCTCCTACCAGCCGAAGCCCGCACGCTGTCCTTTCTCTCTCCCAAATTGCAGTGCATGGCCGACACTGGCCTTCACGGTGTCACCCCATCAACGTCTTCACCGCAGCTCTGCCGCCTCTCTCTCCTTGCACTGTTTTCTCTCTCTCCTCGTGTGGTTTCTCTCTCTACGTGACCTTCCACCGCGTGCACCGCCGCCACCCACGATTGCTGCGACCTCACCAGTGAGCCACCGTCGCCGCCGTTCACCTGCACCGCTGCATCTTCCTTCCTCTCCCTTCTCCTTCTTTCCTCTTCTCCTCCTTCTGTGCGTCGAAACCCTCTCTCTCTCTCCTCTTTCTGTATCCCCGATCCCCTTGCTTGGCCCTTATTTATTTATTTATTTATTTTTTATATTATTATTATTATTGTTATTTTATTTTTTAATCTTCTTTTATTCCAAAATTTTAATTGATATTCGGGCGATAGAATGGGAGTACCTTGGGTGCCAGCCTGACTGATCTAAATATTCGTCCAAATTTTATAATATTTAGTTAATGTTTACCACGTCCAATTTACCAAAAATTATAATTAATATTAAATAATCCAAACGGAATTCGGGATATTACAGTTTTTCCTCATTATAAAAATTTCGACCTCGAAATTTACGCCTCTTGATCTTAACCTCAATTATCCATTAATGAGGATATTCTTCCGAACTTCATTTCGATCTTCTCAATAAATTTCTTTAATAAAATGATTTATCCAAATTTCATCCTCAACAAATAGGGATATTCTCTCGAAATCGTCATTGAGATCTTTTCGGACTTCTTCAACTGAAAGATTCATCAAAAGCCTAATGGCTAATAGAAACCTTTTACCCTTCTACACCAGATCTTTCCTATCTCAAAATCGAAACCACAGCTTAAACCTAAAATACTTTTCATCGATCAAAATGATTTCAATCCAATCACATTCGAACAATCATTCACATAAAATATATCATACTTATCCATCAAATTCAGAAGTAAGGCTAATCTGAAAGCCACTTCTCTAGTATGCAAAATATTTCAAATACCCTAATAAACCACCACTTCAAACTATCATTCGACTACAAAACTTGAAATATTTCTCTTCAAGATGCTTCCAAAATATTCTGACCACTCTTTTTGAGGTTCCAATCAATTCGCAAAACTGATCTCCTACTTCAAGCCTTCAATCAAATCTTATGATCGATAGTTGTGACTCCACACGCTTTTGCTGCATCACTCTGATCGGTCATCAGCCTCAAATCAAATCAAAAGCCTCAAAATAGGAATACCTTACAATCTCCACGCCTCAACAGTATACCAACGGCCAATCTCGGGAATGACTTTTCTAATAAGCACGCGATAAGTCGACTTTATCGGCTCATCCATCATCTGCTAGCACATTCTTATCCAAATGACCAACAAATCTTTTGCTATTTGAAGCAGGCTCGAAACAAAATCTCGAAGGTTTCTTCTTATCAGCTTCTTCCTTTAGGCACGAGATAAATCATGTCACATGAGCCATAATCTCGTACTTCATATGCTACCTTTTGGCTTTGACTCGAGATCAAATCGCCATTAAACTTTCTCTACTCCACCAGGTGGAGAGTTTTCGATGTTCCCATCAAACTTGTATCACTCCAACTCAGCCATAATTGTTGATGACCTCATTTGTTCCCGAACTTCTATCCAATCAGCTAAAACTCAAAAGAGAGAATTCTTGAAAACATGTCTCCTCTCAAACGTGCAATGAAAATCACTTTACAGAATATTCGAGATTGCCTGCATGATCGGTTCCAATTTCAAGACGACTCGTCCAAAAAGGACATTACCACTTATCTTTATAAAAGCTTCTCCCACAAATAGGAGTTTCGCTCAGAATTCAAATCCTGACAGCAAAGAGAGGAAATCCCTTTGGTCCAAATCTTCCTATTGGCATCCTCGTCACAGCACCTTCATGCAAAAATTTTCAGATTGATCCCGAATTTTTCTTGAATAGAAGACAGATATGCAGAATCCGAACATATCTAAATATTTTTTTAGAAATATCATTGAGCACTACCAATCCTTTTGATCCATCAAGGATTGACAAAACTAACGCCAATGACACTCTATTTTTTAATTACCGAAAACTTTCCTCATAAAAATTATTTCAATTAAAAACCTATTGCTTCTATTCCGAAAGCGTCAACGGCACTGCAATCCTCGAGAAATATTCAACGAAACTCCCATCATAATTAACCAAATCGAACAAACTCTATACTCCCGAGACCTTAGCTGGTCTTTCCAAATTCGCCATTACTTTCATCTTCTTCGAATTTTTAAATGTCACATTAATAACCATATAAACCAAAATGACACCTTTTCAAAATCAGTAACAGACTTTCCAATCGGATCTCTTATTTCTCACTAATCTTTAAATAAATTAGAATATCATTGACAAAGCCATCACAACTAATCAAAAAACAGTCAAAATTTTAATCGATATTATTCATACAAGGCGCTAAAATGTTGGACAATCCAAAAGCATCATTAGAATTTACAATGATCGAACATTGACCTGAAAGCTGTCTTATACATATCCTCCCACTAAATTTTTAATTAATGATACCTCGAATACAACTCGATCTTAGAGAAAATTTAAATTTCTTCAAATGGATCCAACAAATCCTCGATCTTTGAGAGTTGATACATATCCAATTTTTTTAAATAATCCAAATATAGATCAATCAATTCAACTTTATTCACCAGAGAATATTGAAGTACTCCACGCCAAGAGACTTGGCTAAATGAAACCTTCTCAACAGATTTTATAATTACTATTTCAATTTCTTCAGTTCAGACAAGACTACCCTATACGGAGCTTTCGAAATAAACACAAATCTAAGCACATCATCAAAAATAAATTTGATCTCTTGATTCCAAGAGCAATCCAGTTGAATCCACTAAAAAATATCTTTAAATTTACAGATGATCAAAATATCTTTAATGGTAAAAAAACAACTCCCAGACGTGACCATATATGGCAGATGAACTCAGCACCGATTTCTCAATAGATGACTCGCTTGAAACGTCAAAAATCATCCTTTAAACCTTCTTACTAATTCTTATTTGGAACTCTGAGGACTCGTATCCCGAAACACAGAATATAACGTTTTTAACGAAACAGTCTTGCATGACGGAGGATCCGACTCTAATTTCACATACTTTATAAGCAAAATGCTCTGCAGGAACCGTTTGAATCCTATCTAGACGTCTAAAATTCGGACGACTAGAATTCAAATGATCCCTTGACAAATGAGACAAATGGCTAACAGGTCATGACCATACTCCTAGAACGCATCCGAATTTTTTACTCTGAAGGGATAAAAAAACGAGTTTATTACTCAAAAAGTATCATATTTAAATAAAAGAAGTCCAATAAATTAAATAGAATATTAAATGGATAAAAGCCGTTCAAATGATAGAATAAATTCAAATGTCGATAAAATAAATCTAATAGAAATCCAAGATTTAAAATTTAATCATAATCTCGTACTCAAATCAAATATTCAAATTCAAAATAAATGTCCGAATTAGAAAACAGTTATCATCAAAACGTATATATATAAATATATATATATAAATAAAATAGAAGTGATCCGTACCAATTTCAATAGGTAAATATCTAATTCAAAAATTCAATCTGAATCCGAGTCCAAATCTAAGGCCCGATCAGCTTGTGATTTTGGGTAAAATCCGATAGCCAGATGATCCAATAACGCGTGTAGAAGTTGAAGTAGCACCACGACAAATAGTCTAAGGGTCCCAATCAAAATATATAGTCAAATTATTTTTATGAGACATACAAATCAAGTATATAAAAATACATACATGTCAATAAAAATTCTAAATAATGTCCAAAATATATTAGATATTAAATTAAACCAAAGGGCAGGTTTACAGATATTGCCTAGCCTTCATACTTTATAAATCTGAAGAAAGGATATCCTGAAGTATCCAAATCGGGTGTTTCTCTCTCCTACTAGCCGAAGCCCGCACACTATCCTTTCTTCCCACTGCGTCGTTCTCCCACACACTATTGCCACTGCTACTGCCGCTTGTGTGGTCGTTGCCAGCTTGCCAACGCCGCGCACGGCTGACACCAGCCTTCCTGGCGTCACCCTGTCGGCATCTTTGCCGCAGCTCTGCCGCCTCTCTTTCATTGCGCTGTTTTCTCTCTCTTCTCATGCGCCACCGACACTCGCGACCGCCGTGACCTCACTCATGAGCCACCGTCTCCGCCGTTCACCTGCGTCGCCGCCGCCTCTTCCTTCCTCCCTCTTCTCCTCCTCCTTCTTCGCATTGAAACCCCCTCCCTCTCCTCTTTCTGCCTCCCCGATCCCCTTTCTTGATTATTATCCGTTTTTATTTTTTTTTTGTTTTGTTTTTCATATATTATATTATATTATTATTTTATTTTTTGCTCATCTTTTATTCCAAAATTTAAATTAATTTTCAAGCGATAGCACTGGCGTACCTCGAGCGCCAGCCCGACTGATCCAATTATCCGTCTAATTTTTATAATATTTAGTTAATTTTTTCCACGTCCAATTTATAAAAAAATCACAATTAATATTAAATAATTCAAATAAAATTTGAGATACTATAATTTATATTTATTTTGGTATAGGTAGGTATATAAGTAAATATATAAATATTATTATTTATATTTTAATAAATTAATAGCAACTAACTTATATATTTTTATTTTGATTTTTTACAATTTTTATTTATACATATATTTATGTTTATATTTACAAATAGTTTATTTATCTCTGATGTGTTCTTAGATTCAAATAATTGAACGAATTAGGGAGCTACCAAATTTGAGTGTTTGATTAAAAGTGGGTTCGGTCTTCATTACTCAGAAATTAAACCCTATATACCGCAACAGATAAACGAGTGATCAAAGGATACAGAACTCGCTTCCTAATGTATTATCTAATACTCAAGTTAGTAATCTTTTTAGGTAAGAGAAAAAGATAGGAGGATGGGTAGAGGATGCATAGATGCAAGAATGTTCAGAGGTTGAATATAAGATGGAGGATTGGGCTCCTTGGAAGCTCTCAATAAGTGAGTGGATTTTTTGGTGCACTCGAGTGTGGGAGTGGCTTGGTTTGAGGTGGACTCACAAGGGAGCGGCTTCTGTGGGTGGTGCACTCACGGTGGAGTCACTTGGCTTGCCTCGTAAGACTTGGGATGCCCGATGGTCTCGATCGCAGGTTTTTTCTTCTTTCTTTTCTGGATGTTCTAGCTAGTAGCTAGCCCCTTTTCTTGTAGAAGAAATAGTGTTTTTATAGTGTAAGCACCGGTTTAGCTATCCTTAAGCATCACAGCTCTACAATTTTGAGTGGAAGACAGTACGACTTTGCAATTCTAACGGGGTGGCATTTGTGCTTCCACTACCGACATTCAATGTCTCAATAATCATAAAGGCAACAGACTGATAGCAGCCGCATGTAGTCCTTGTCCTTTCAGTCATAAGGGACCACATGCTGGTAGCGGTCGCATAGACTCATTTGTTGAGCTGTCACGAGTTGAGTTGGATCACTAATTAACCCTAATCACCCATTTATCATTGGGTTGTTTCCGGTCAAATGGCCTGAGTCAGCCCAAGTATAGCTGTACCTATCACTAGCTTTAGCGCCTTTCGGATCTTGGGTCCGGAGAAGCTTTAACTGGACTATTGTTTTCTAGGCCCTTCTTTCTTTTGTAGATTGAGTTTTGGGTCAACCCAAGTGTAGTCATACCCATCACAAATCTCCTTTATCGGGAGGTTTAAATTTTTAACTTTCGATATGTTCATGATAGGATGTCAGTTGCAAGTCTTTACACGTGTTTCTTCCGCAAGCGCTCTTCAGATTCTTATTCTATTTGGTAAGATTTGATTCAATTCTTATTCGATTATCTGTCGTCGGCATTGTGATACACAATCTTCCCAATTTAATGCCAGTCGATTTCCCTTTTTGATTATCAATGGAGGGGTTCTCTACGTTTTATATTACAAAACACTTCTCACTTGCTAAGAAGTGAGATCGTTCGAAGTTAGTATGGGGCCTTCGCAGCCAAAAGCCGGAGTCGAAGGAAATTCTTATTTGTCGTTTGAAGTTGATGTGGAGGGATGCGGTTGAAATTGCCTTGGTTATCCTATTTTATACGGAAATCCACCTTAATTTTCCTTTTTTACAAACGACTCAAAACTAGGCCTTCGTCACTAGAGGGAGGTCCTAGGTTTTGAGGGGCATTTTTCTCTTCTCCCAATCAGTATCGGGTGATTTCTTCAAAGGTGTGAAGAGGGATGTCTTATGCTCCGATCGGGAGAAGTTCCTTTCTTTTTATTGGACTAAGAGACTCTGCTCCTCTACGACCCTATTCCTTGCTCTAGTTGGAGGGAGAAATCTTCTTTTTTATTTGATTCTCAGTCAAGAGTAAGTATAGTAATTTAGAGAACTGATCCCTACTCCTAAAGGGAGGGCTTTTCTATTCTTTCCATTGGCGTGGCGGTTTGGTGAGTGANTTCGCTGCAGTGTTCGACAGATGAATTTTCCTCACGCTTTCATCCGTCCTAAAGCCGGTTGAGCTACCATATTTGGGTCACCGCTCCATATATTACTTATCTCATTTTGAATTGTACCTTCACTATTATAAACTTGTTGTACTTTGTAAAAGGAATTAATGAATAGAATTTTCTGTACATTATTTGTCTTCCTTACATGACTCCACTATTCTTGTTTGTATTGAGTAGTTGAAGGGTTTGAATGTTATTTTTCGGTGCATGACTTCTGACAATCTAGACCACTGATAACATGATTTAAAGCCTGACTTGTAATGAGTTATTCCCAAATATTCAGTTAGGATGTGAATCATTCGAATTAGTCTCGAGCATGTCAGGGTCATGGGTCATCAGTCTGGCTCCTTGAAAAATGGCGTGTTAGAGCATCATGACCTTTTTTGCGCTGTAGGCTTGCCGATCTAAGCGTTTAAGCCGTCAACTCTCTGCAGGCTATACAAGGAGACATATTGTCAAGTTATCATAACGGGCTCAGCGAAATTGATGCGCCACAACACCCTCCAATGCAGGTGCGTGTCGCGACCATTATATAAACGCGTTTCTACGGAACCCACAAATGAGACCGTTTTAGGGATAGGGTTTTGGTTATTTAAACTCTGGCCTTTAGACGTTTTTGCACTTTTCTATCCTACAAACTGCACAACCCTAAATTGCTCTTATCTTTCCTCTTGCTTTCATGGCTTCTTGGAGTGCTCCTCAGGGCATCGTCGCCATTCAGTTCGTCTTTATAGGCAAAGAAGTAGAGGCTTTCTATGGGAGGTACGACATCATGAATGCCATTCCATACGTAATGCCCTGAGATAATGATATGATCTGTACTGAAATATATTTCGATTTATATAATTTCGTTTATTCGTATATAATTTGGATCTAGATTTCGTTTCATTCAATATACCTTTCGTACGGATATACTATAATTCAAATTATGAGGTCTGACTCCGAATCACGATTTGTTATGAGTATATTCTGATGGAATTATATTTTGATTTAGATTATTATTTGAGTACGAGATTACTTTCATAACTTTTGATATCGGATTATGATTCGAATTTGTGATTTGACTTTCGATATGAAATTTTTAAATTTGTACAAAATTTATATCTTTTACTCTGTTTAGATGTGTTTATGGACCCTCCATTTAATTTTAAACATTATTATTGTTTATTATATGATTATAATATTTGCTAAATTTTAGACTCACGTTTTATATTACTTATCTCTTCAGATTAGTGGGATTGAATATGTTGTAGAAGCTTGGATGAGATCTGATCACCAAATGTTTACTTTGGTGACTTTAGTTTTATTTTTGGATCGAATATGTATTAGATGTAATTTGAGTATTTAGATCAGCCAATTGTGAGCCTCTGGTTGTTCGGATTCGTTGGGTTGCATATAATAGATTATTTGTTGTTGGTTATCCCTCCCTTACAATAATTGTAGAGAGGATCATATATTATATTATTCAGACGGTTGTTTGATATAATTCTGTACAGATTATGATTGTCATATTAGGTTCTGTGGTTTATTTATTTTGTTACGCTCGGGTTTAGAATTAGTTAATCATTGTGGTATTATTATTATTATAAAATTTTATTTTGTGAATTTTATTGATAAGACCTGCTTTGGGTCCAAGATTGTAACTGCTGGTATTCATGCTTCTACCATCGGCGCTCAATGTCTCAATAATCATGAGGACGGCAGACTGGTAACTGCCGCCTGCAGTCCCTATTCCTGCGATCATGAAGGATCACATGCTGGTCGCAATTGCATGGACTCATTCGCTGAGCTGTTGCAAGCTAAGTTGAATTGCTAATTAACTCTAATTGCCCGTTTATCGTTGGGTCGTTTTGGGTTGAATAGCCTATGCTGGCTCAAGTACGATCGTACCCATCATTAGCTACAACCCCTTCCGAATCTTAGGTCTAGAGGAGCTCCAATTGGGTTGTCACTTTTTGGGCTCTTCATTTTTCTACAGATTGGGTTATGAGATGGCCCAAGTGAAATGGCCCAAGTGTAGTCATACCCATCAATTTCTTTTAAAAATATAAAATTCTAACCAATTTAATATTTATTTATAGAATATCAATTATTTTGCCACGTGATAAAATTATTAATTAAATAAATTATTTGATAAATTTATTTATTATATTTATTTATAACAAATTAAATGATGAAATATAATTTGTGATAACTTGACATATAATTATAAAAATTTGTAAAAAATCATGATATTAATCAAATAACTATTATACTATTATTCTTGTAAGATTAATAGATTAGAGCTTAAACGTAATTTTATACTCATTAAATAAATCAATTAGGTATAAATCAAGTGATATTTAATATATTTATAACCTTATCTAAATATATAATTACTAATAAGTCAAAATTTAATATTAATTATATATTTTTAATAATGATAATTAGTTAAATTACCAAAATATATTTAGTTTAATTTTATTATTAAATTATTAATACATAATATTCTTAAGTGATATAAATTATTATATGGTATTGTTCATAGAGTCATTAAACCAAAATGACAATAAAACGTCCGTATTTTAATTTTTTTTATATTAATTAATATAGCTATATTTTTAATGTATAAAAAATAAATCATATTAATTTAATGAATAATATATATTAACAGGAAAATGCAAATTAAAACATAATTAAAAAATTAATACTTAAAAATCTATTTTTAACTATGACTTATTTATATTCACTTATTGCTAATTTATAAAATACTTATTTTTGTGAAAATTTTTTAAAAAAATACTAAAAATATGTATTTTTATTAATGTTTTATCAAAAAGTAGTTAATTTATAAATTATATTTTTACATATAGAATTAAAATTTAAATTTTAGTGAATATTTTCTTGCATATCATATCCTAGTTTTTATAAATTATGTTTGTATGCATATTTTTTTTCTAAATTCGGACAAATGAATTATTATTTTTAGTGTATAAAAATAAAAAAATTAAAAATTAATATAGAATAAAATTAATATTTATTTTAAATAATTTTAATAATTCTATAAAAATTGCTGAGATTAAGACACGTGTCCCGTAGTACTCTCATCATCGTCGATATGCTGCCACGCATCACCCTCTGTTCGAAACGCCATTAAACAATACTCGCAATTCTACAAAGCCTTGCGACTTTATAAAGCGGTGGCCTTCTTCAACATCACGACAATGGTGCGGCTGGCTTACAACCTAACAATCATCAGAAAATTTGCAGTCATCGTCTACGTATTGTATGTAATTCTCGCTCCATCTCTATACAGATATTTCTAATCCCCCAAAAACCAGAATCCCCATATCGGCGGCTGCAAAAACGGAAAAAAAAAAAATCACGCGCACCAACTGTTCGATATATTGCCTCAGAGAAGGGAAGTATGCCGGTGGTCGGAATTCCGCTGTGCGTGGAGTGTGGGACGAGGAGTAACCCGTGCAGGTGCAAGGTTGTGGGCCCGACGCTGGGGTTTTTGGCATTTGCTGTGGCGGCGGCGGTGGAGTGGCCGGTGGGTGCGTTGGTGTATTGCTTTAGGCATATCAAGGGTCGCCGTATTATGGCTCACCCGGCTGCGGTTGTTTATCCTGCTGTCTCCAATGCCTTCCCTATTTGAGATCGTTTTGGCTTTGCCGTCATGTTTATAGTTGGTACTCCATCCTTTGTTCTTCTGAACTTTTGCTTTCAATAATAGGCAACTATGCGTTGAGGAATGTTGCCTTGGTAAATTTGTGCCTTTTGGTATATATGTTGAAAATTGGATTGTGAATTTTGTTGTGAATTTATACGGCACAGTGGAATTTGAACCCTGACACTATGATCCACCCTTCTTTCCATACCTTGCAAAAATAATTTTTAAGTAGAAATTATTCACAATCAAAGAAAAATCACAAACAATTTGGATTATGATGAGATTTTGATTATAAATAGTCTTAATTCCTGACTCTTCTCAAAACTATCGAGTGAACTACTAAATGGCTTGTTCAATAAAATCCAACAAATATTACCTTTTGGTGTCTTAGATTTTCTGGTTTGGATGTTTATTTTAGATCAAATGTCATTCCAAGCTGCAGGCATTTGTGATGGGTGTGGGGAAGCATTGGCCATGGTGTCAGACAAACACCCCTTAAATACCATCAACATGGCTTTAATAATGTGAGAATTTATCCATCTATTTATATCAACAAACTTATATAAGAATGAATAGAGTCATCATATTCCTTTGAAGGATGTGTAAGGCATCCCAATCATTTCTCCTTGCCCATATGAAGGTCATTACTGAAGGGTGAAGAATGCTGATTTATTTATTTATCTCGTAAGAATGGGGATAAGCAATGTGGGACCTGTGGGTGTTGAACTTTGAGTACGGCCTCCTCCTCCTCCTCCTTCTTCTGCTTCTTGCTGCTTGAAAATTTGATAATTTCAGTATACTTCAGAATGAATCCTTCTTGATATGGTGGTTTCATGCTTATTTCTTCTACCTTGAGCTGTTTGATCTATTTTATTGAGCCTTCATAAGTGGCATAATTAGCCCATTTCTTGTCAGTCAGATTTCTGCTGAAATATATATATATATGTAGTCTCATATGATTCAATTATTCTTAGTCCATTTCTTGTCACACAGATATCTGATTTTTTGATTTGTCGAAAATGGGTGGTATATATGCATTAATTAATTAAAATAATCAAATATTATCATCCCAAATGATTTGATTAATAAGTTTATTTAATGAATTATCTTCTTATTATGATCGATCTCTGATAAAAATATGCATATTAAGGAGCATTTTTTCTGACTTAATTCTATAAAATGTCAAAGCAAGTTCATACTAAAGCACTTGAAACATTTAAAACAGTATGATGAGTTTTGATATATTTTATTTGCTCAATATTATCATAAATTTACTATACTTAAAAATGGGATTCTGTAATCTGATTCTGTCAGTTTCGATTCCTACATAACTAGAATCTATGTATGAAAATAAACCCAAACTAAATTTAAAACTTTACCAAAAAAATTTGAAAATGTAAATTAAATTTAAAATATTGCTACTAATTCTTTTGTTACCATCCTTATTATGGGAGACAATCTTTTGAGTTGAAACTGCACATACATCTCTTAAACCCCCCCCCCCTCCTCCAATCCTCTCATTATCCCATTTTTTTTTAAAGAAATTTGCCATTATAAACTTTGAATGTATGACTTTACCTTATAAAATCATATATCAGGTAAGTCTAAATGACATTAAAAGTTAAACTCGTAATTATAAATTAAACTATGACACTCCAAGTTTATGACTTGGTCGTGTAAAATCGTGCATCAGTCAAGTCTAGACACAACATCGAGCTAGACTTGTGTCCACAAATGTGATTGCAACCGGCCCTCCAAGTCATTTTTGTGAACTTCTATTGTGTGATCTCTCCTATGGAAGATATGCACGAGGCGAGCCAAGAAAATATAGAACTAATAATTTATCTGAGTATCAAATTATAAATTTATTAGAAGTATTGATCAAATTTAACTATCACTATTATTATCGGTTAGTGGTTGTATAAAGACTTAATCGAAAAATTAAAACAAAAGCTATTAATTTGAAGCTTCAATGTACAATTACAATAAGTTAAACATCCTATAATTGTTCTTAAGAAATTGCCCTCTCATGAGCCAACTACTTATAAGTTAATTTGAACTCGTTAATCTGAAGAGTTAGTAAAAATAAAGGTAATAATAAATCTAATATTTAATAATATATATATTTTTATTTGTAGATATATACTGGATAAAACTTGCTAAGGATAATACCATGATTAAAATTTATAAATATTGATAATATTAATTTTCAAATAAACATGCAAAAATCGTATAATCATGATCAAATATATTAAAACTATACAAATATCAAAATTATACTAAAATTATACTAACATGTAAAAGATTAATGATCGATGATAATTTTATCAATAAATGGTGAATATCAAAATTTTTTTATGATTGTTTTTATATATTTATAAATTATATGCCACTATGCACGATCCGTAAGTGGATAGATTATATATTATTTTCTATAGTTTAGTTTAAATGTTACTTTTTTAACCAATTATTAGATTTAATTGATAATTTACTAATAATATATTAGAATATATTTAAATATATTCTTTTAATTATTTACAATGATTTTTATACGGTTAAAATTAAAAATTCTTTACAAATATAAATTGTTTTTATTTTCTCACACCGGAGAAATTGATTTCTTTTATCAAAATTGCAGTAAAGTTTTCATCATTTTTTTCTTTAAATAGGTGACATGTAAAAATTATAAAGTAACAATTGTAGAGATGTAAAAATTTTAATGTATAAATTAAAGACATGTAAAAATTATTATATAGAAATTATAAAAGAAATTAACATAGTTTATGTAAATTTATCATTCTCTTACAATTAGAAATATATAAAAATAAATAAATAAATAAAAATTGTAAACATGTAGAAATATAAGTATAAAATTTAACAATATATTTAAATATTTATATAAAAATTAAGTATTTAAATATAATTTATATAAATTTAGAACAAGTCTAAAATAATTTAAATATAAAAATAATACAAATATAATTATTTAAAATGAAAAATATTCAAAAATTATAGAACAGATAAGCAACCAAAAAAAAAAAAAAAGTTTGAATTCATTTAACTTTACTTAATTTTATTTAAAAATTACTTAATTTTACTATAAATTTAACTTCTTACTTTTTTTTTTTTCTCTCTATTTGTTTCTATTCTTTCAAAATTCATTCAGTGGGCCTATTTATAAAACATTAAACATTAGTATCACTCAGACACAATTTTGGCACTGAGACAAAATCTATACTATGCACAAGTATTTATCAAGTACTAACATTGTAGTATAAATATACATGTACGCTATTTAAGTATGTTTTAAGTACAGATATTCTATCTAAAATGCATTTGTACGTGGATATTAAGCACCACTCGATCTAATTTATTTTAATTTAATACTTAATTTTTTATCTAAAATTTCACTAAATTCTCAAAAATCTATAAATTTAATTTAATTAAATAACATTAAAATAATTCTTTAAGATTCATATCTTACAATTTTGATATTAAGATTTTTAACTAATTTATATGTTACTCTTTTTATCGATTTTTATTAATAAATTTATATAAAATTAATAAATATTACGGTACTATAAGAGTATTTCAATAACATTTTAAAAAGAGCTCTAAATATAGAGTCAATTTTTGGCATCATAATGTATTATATTTTGTAATTAAAGATAGATGCACAAATAATAAAATGTAAATATTTTAACATATAGTATTTAAAATCCACCTAGCATATTGAGAACTATTTTTATCACTTAAATATTATTTGTTGAATCTTTTTCATTCAAAGAATTATTTTTTAATGATTGAAATTATTTTTTATATAATTTGTAATAGTATAATAATAATAATATTTTAATTTTAATATTGTAAAAACGATCTCAACAATTAAAAACAAATCCCTAATATTTTGTATCATGGTAAGAAATTTTTCATTAGGTAGTGTATTTAAAGTATTTAAATTAGATTATTTATAGAATTATTTTTATTGCGTACCAGAAATTCGGATTGTCCCTACGGTCAGGGGCCGCAAATCGGATCTTCTTGTTTGTCGATCTGATGCGGATCCATCTCCATAGTCTTGAATCTGAGTCCTGTGCAACACAAAAGTAGACGAGATGGTCAGAAGGCCAATGGGGCTAAATCCCCAAAGGCTCTCCGACGCTCAACTCAGTCATGGTCTTTTTGAGAATAAAAGGGGAAAGATGTATTCTATTTTTTATAGATAGTAATTTTCAGAGAAAAAGAGAGAGTTTTTCCTGCCCTCTCCTCCTCTCTCCCCCTTTCGTGGAGGATAACTCCTCTTTATATAGGACCTCCTCTCTCTGGAGGTTTCTTGGCTATTTTTGCCTTTCGGTCGGTTGTGGTTGAACTTTATCCATAATTAACCACCAGTGATAACCACCGGTTATAACCGCTTGTGGATTACATAAAACGGTTTGTGCAGTTATTTCTTGGGTCGGTTATACTGTACTCATCATAGCCCCCCATACTAGAAGATTAAAATTTTAACTTCTAACATATTTTCTGATGGGATTGATTACTTAGAATTTTTAATGATTTCGGATTAATTTACTCCGGATTTGGTAACTCCAACTTCTTGGTCACTCCGGGTTTATTGACTCCGAATTTGGTGACTCCCGCCTATTAGTCACTCCGGGTTTATCTACTCCAGATTTGGTGACTCCTGCTTCTTGGTCACTCCGGGTTTATTTACTCCGGATTTGGTGACTCCCGCTTCTTGGTCACTCCGGGTTTATTGACTCCGGATTTGGTGACTCCCGCTTCTTGGTCACTCCGGGTTTATTTACTCCGGATTTGGTGACTACCGCTTCTTGGTCACTCCGGGTTTATTTACTCCGGATTTGGTGACTCCCGCTTCTTGGTCACTCCGGGTTTATTGACTCCGGATTTGGTGACTCCCGCTTCTTGGTCACTCCGGGTTTATTCGACCTCTTTTGGGCCGCTCGGTGTGTAACCGAGGTTTAATATTTGATCTCTTTTTGGCCGCTCGGTGTTTAAATTAGACAGAGTGCCATGAGCTTGGTGCGATGTGGACCATACTCTTGGCTTTCATCGGTATTTAATGATTGAATCAATTTCCTGATCACCGTCATGCCTTGTCACTAATGGCCGCTTGGGCTACGAGATTATCAATCCACACTCTTTTCTGCGAATGTTGGACGTCTTTAATTCTGTGAGAGTTTAGGGGCGAAGTCCCCAGCATAACATCTTGGAATCGGTATATAAATTGAAGCAGTTGAAACTGCTAGAAGACAACTAATAAAAATCGTTGTATCGGGTTTGATCACTCATTATAGGATGTATTACACCATATGTAACTTGAACCGGTTTCTTGTGAGAGAAGATGCCGGTTTTGAAGTTGAAATTGGTTTCTACACCTTCAAAGGCTCATTCCGAAATTTGCGAGAGATTTTTCGAAGTGCTTCGTGCTGCTAGGGGAAAATCTGCGCTGAAATCTGAAGTCGATTGAAGTCCGGAGTTAGCCTAAATCCGGAGTTGATTGAAGTTCGAGATTGGTAGCCTTCCGGAGTTGACGGTCTCACACTTGAGAGCCGGAGTGGAAATTAACCAGAGTTGATTGAAATCCGGAGTTGATTGAAGTCCGGAGGTGATTGAAGTCCGGAGCTGGCTGAAGTCCAGAGCTGGCTGAAGTCCGGAGCTGGCTGAAGTCCGGAGTTGATTGAAGTCCCTGCTCTATTTTAAAGTTCATGCTTTATACATTAAACGTCGACATTCTGCATTTGCAAAATGAACTTGGCTGCATGAAAATTGAACTCGACATTTGTAATTGAACTCGGCCTCTGCATTAAACATTGGCCATGAACTCGGCATTGGTTTGTAATTGAACCCGGCTCTTGCATTAGAAACCAAAATTGGCCCCTTTTTGCATAAGAAATCGGAACCGGCTCCTTTATATGATAAAAGCGAAACTGGCTCCTTCACGTGTTTAAAATCAAAACCGGTCCTCGAAACTGAAGTTGGCTGCTTTAAAAATGGATCAGCCCTTTTATGCAAATTTGAACTCAGCTTTTGCTGGAATCAGTTGAACTCGCCCCTGAAATCGGCATTGCATTTAAATCGAACTTAGCCCTTACATTAAAAATCGACAATGGGCCTTGCATCAAAGATTGAAATGGACTTGAGAAATCGGAACCAAAAATCAGCCTTTGTAGATTCAATCGAAATTGGCCTGCAACGAAGTCGAACTCGGCCCTAGCGTAGAAATCGAAATCGATTTGTCAAAACCGAAGTCGGTTTCTGTAGATTTAATCGAAAACGGTCCTGAAATCAAGTTCGGTTTTGTTTGCAATCATATCCGGTTGCTTATACAAGAAAAATCGAGTTCGGATTCTTGAAGAATCTAGTCCGGCTTTTAGAAATCAAGTTCGGCTTGTGCGCATGAAATTCATTTCGCCCCTTAAGGAATCGAGTTTGGCTTTTAGAAATCAAGTTCGGCCTCCTTAATGCAAAATTAAGTTTGGGAGCCGAAGTGAATTTTTGGGATGCCATAGTTACTGCTGGCCGGAGTGGATTTTTGGAACGCTAGTGCGCTGTGACTGGATTATAATCCGGAAGCTGAAGTGGCTATTGCCGGAGTGAATTTTCGGAAGACGACGTTCCCTGTGGCCAGAGTGAATCTGGAAGCCGAAGTGGCTGTTGCTGTAGTGAATTTTTGGAAGCCGAAGTGACTGTTGCCGGAGTGGATTTTTGAAATCCGAAGTCGTTGTTGCCGGAGTGATTTTTGAAATCCGAAGTCGCTGTTGCCGGAGTGAAAATCAGCAGGAGAGATTTTCGGTGTGCTTCGATAGCGACGATTATGGCGTTTGCACCTAGGGTTCACGATTTCAATCCTCCCTTTTTCCTGTTCTGCAGCGCAAATCGAAGGGGTAAGGATGGAGAAGGCTTTGTCAGCTTTAGATTTGGGATTTGTCTTCTTCGGCGATAGTTGTTGTTGCCGTTCTTCGCACCTATCTTCTCCTTTTTTTTTTTGTTACCTGCTGGAGCCGTTTTTCTGGATCGGCATTTGTGAGAGGAGATTCCGGAAATCGGTTTTTTTGTGAGAGGAAATTCCGGAGTTGATTTTGAGAGCCAACTGCTTCTTTTCTGCACGGCTTGCTCTGCTTTTGGACGGAGTGGCTCTGTCCTTGGCTGAGGAACCAAAAAGAGAGGGCTTTGAAGATGATGAGCACCGGTGAAGTGCTGTCCTGGCATAAGAGACAGCGCCGGCCACGGTAATAGCCCATGCGACGGCGACAATAGCGATGGCTCCGCATGCAAACGCCGTCTGCAGTCCTCTGTCCTTCTCCACCGCAATTTACCAAAATTTCGGCCGATCTTCCTCAAACTTGCCATATGAAAACACAATACTGGCATCCACAGAGAGGAAGGAAAGATTTACATGCCTCGAATTTATTGGTTTTTTCTGTGATGATGATGGTAACGGAAACGGTGGCTCTTGCGCTGAAAAGCTTCGCGATTTCACTCCACCTCTTCATATTTCAGCATAAAATCGAGGGGAAATGTGGAAGAGGTTTCAACAGTGTCAGCTCTGGGCATCATTTCCTCCTGCGACGGTGGTCACTGCCGTTCTGCGCGCTGGCATGTCGCCTTTCTCATCTTTTTTTTTTTCATTCTGCTTTTCGTTTTTTTTTTATGAAAAGGGAGTTGATGCCGGTTTGACTTAGTCAAACCGGCTGTGGAAATGGAGTAGAGGCCGGTTTGACAAAGTCAAACCGGCTGTGGGCCAAAACTTTTTTTCTTTTTTGGGCTATTAGATACCGGTGTGAAGGAAAAGCCCCCAGCGTTTGACCACTATACACAAAGTCTGGAGTATTTCGGATGTATAATTTTCACGAGTATTGATCTCTTGCATGAAAAATGCCTGCCGATTTCTTTATGGGTATTTGCAGAATCATTAAGAGTGGTGAGAGCGTCACTGGGATTTGGCTTGGCTCTCCGACTTCTCCTTACTGGGAAATCGCAGAAGATAGGAATTAGCCCCAGCCCCCAAGCGCAACGCGCCAATGGCAGGGTGAACACTGCCATCATTTGTTTAGGAAGTCGTTTAACTTCTCTGGTTGGAATGTTTACCATAACTGCGTCAGTTTTGCTTTTATACTTTTTAGTGGTAAAACTGGCTTTTTTGCCATTTCCCACAGACTGCGCCAATATTGCGTACCAGAAATTCGGATTGTCCTACGGGTCAGGGGCCGCAAATCGGATCTTCTTGTTTGTCGATCTGATGCGGATCCGTCTCCATAGTCTTGAATTTGAGTCCTGTGCAACACAAAAGTAGATGAGATGGTCAGAAGGCCAATGGGGCTAAATCCCCAAAGGCTCTCCGACGCTCAAGTCAGTCATGGCCTTTTTGAGAATAAAAAGAAAAAGATGTATTCTATTTTTTATAGATAGTAATTTTCAGAGAAAGAGATAGAGTTTTTCCTACCCTCTCCTCCTCTCTCCCCCTTTCATGGAGGATAACTCCTCTTTATATATGACCTCCTCTCTCTGGAGGTTTCTTGGCTATTTTTGCTTTTCGGTCGGTTATGGTTGAATTTTATCCATAATTAACCACCAGTGATAACCACCGGTTATAACCGTTTGTGGATTACATAAAACGGTTTGTGCAGTTGTTTCTTGGGTCGGTTATACTGTACCCATCAATTTTAAATTTAAATCTTTATTATAGTAATATGTCACATGCCAGATTATCTGTATTGATCATCTATAATAATTAAATAATATTTGTTATTTTTTAAAATTTTTAGATATATTTTTTTAAAAATATCTTAATATATATATTTTAATATATCTTTTAGTGGTAATTGTTACTTCGTTTTGAGGAAGATAATATGACATAACAACAATGTAATCTCACTTAAATTCCAACAATATTAATAATAGCTTAATTTAAAATTTTAAGTCTTTAGCTCAATTTAAAATTTTATTTTTTTCTTATTTTTAGAGGAATAATAATTTCACTATTTGATTGTATTTTGCCTCAAATTATCACAAAAAGGGATTTTTGGCGGCTGTGGCGGTGGTGGTGGCGGCGGCGGCAAGAGTGGCGGCAAACACTTTAGGATAAAAAAATAAAAGAAAAACAATTGTTTGAGAGAAAAATAGGCTCTCATATAAAAGAAAATAACATGAGAGATTTAAATGTTCATTCAGAGGCTTCAATAAAAATACTCTGATAAAACCCCAATTAGCCACCCCTACAGGGAGGGATGATGGCTCGAAGGCTTTGTTCCCGCTTCTCTCTGCTCCCTTCTCTCTTCGTAACCCAGAATACCCATTTGCAATCCTTGCCTTTTCCAAGGTCAATCTTTCTCTCAATCTTCCTGCGCAGATAATCATTCGACCCCACATTTTTTTCCGCTCGATTGATGATTTTACAATTGCGATGTCTCTTTCAGATTCGATATTCTGTCTGACTTGATTGTTGCCAGTTCAACGCAACAACATATTTCTGAGTTTCCCGCCATTTTCCAAGGTTTGCTTCTCGTCTCTGATTTCAAACGATGTTTCAATTACTCTGGCCTTTTTATTTTTTTCGTTTCCTGTAATTTTGATTTTTAATCGTTAACTTTTTCCGAGGAAACAAACAATTGGTTGAGTGGTTAGGAACTCTGATTTGGGGTAATCGGTTATGCACTCTATGTGTTTGTTGAAAGTCCTGGATGATCATACTTGCGCTGTATTTTACGGCGTGGAATTGGAATTGTAGACATCAAATTATTCCGGAAACAAATCTCAAACGTTGTTTTCTTTTCGCTACCTCGAGAGAAAAGGCATTGAATCCTACAATTTGGAGGGCAACAAATTCGTCCAACTTTAGATTTCCCGAGGAAAATTCAGTGGTAGGTTGGGTTCAACTTTACAGCCTGTGATTTTACATCCCGTGAAGTAGTTTGACAGAAAAATTATGTAGACATGAGAGTGAGTTGTTCCAATTTTATTTAGATTGTGAGATTGAAGGAAATTCGCAGGTGGGAATTGATCCTTAATTTGAATTGTTTGGCTGTGAGTTGAAGGAATGCCAATGTTGTTTTGGATCACTAAGGTCAATGTTTAATTAGCATGCTTCCTGCAAATCTTGGGTTTATGATGCCAATGATTATTTAGTTGCTGGGTTAACTATCACTTTCAGGGGTTGATAGGTATAAAAATTAGATATTCTGGGCGGAAATTTTTATTTACTTGTGACCACGTCAAAAAAAAGTTATATACTAATGATCTTCAATAATTTGTTTACATATATGAGGAGTTTTAGTTAATTTTATTAAAAGTAAACTTGATAAATTGGGTCATCCAAAAAATTATCCCAAAACAAACCATACCAGCATATTAAGTGCAACTAAGCTAATATACACCGATGAAAGACAGGGATTGCAGGTTAACTTTATTTGATCTAGAGCATTGATTCTCCATAATGAATAACCTATCTTCATTTTTTTTTTTTTTTAACCTATGTATATTTTATACATTTATAAAACATATTTATTTAGGTTTTTAAGAGTAAAGTAAAGCAGGAAAAAAATAGTTAATATACATCAATTAATATTTCATTATATGTTATTATACTGGTATAGAATCCACATGTTGGTCACATGATCACTATAAGTGATGATTTAGATGAAAAGATAAGTTGGATTTCACCATATATGTTCGGTATCTGGCCCCACAGAAACATGGATCGAAAACATGAGGTTCGATCAACCAATGAAGCAACTAGTGATCTCTAACGACATCTTTATGCCGGCACTTTTCTCTATTATCTCGATTGACAACTGTGCTGAATACCCCCACTGGTTGTTTGTGTTGCCATAATGTTCCAGCTTTCTATGTTTTTCACAGCATCACGATCATATGCTCGAGGTGAAAGAAAACATTATGATCTTTTTGACCATGGAGCACCAGGGAGTAAAGAGTTCAGGAAAGCATGGGCAAAGGAGCTCGACGAGGAGGATTGTTTATGGACAGCGAGCGAAGATGAAAGTGATTCCCAGAAAAAGCAAACTCCTCTCGAGAAAGAAATCAAAAAAGTAAAACTCAAAGCAAAGGAGCATTCTGACCGTATTGATGCTGATGACAGTGATGAGTTATGGAGTGTGTGGTCGGGAAGCGATGAGGAGAAGTCGTTGTGGACTGGCAGCGAAGGAGATGACGATGACGACATACCTACGGAACCATACCCGAATGAAAAAAGCGACGCATATATCGATAAATTGTTCGAGTTTGAAGAAACACCTAAGTATAGAACAATCTCGAATTTATTGAAAGCCGAGAATGAACCAGAAGAGTTAGCCCCAGGAAAGAAAGCGAGGAAACTTGCTGTCGAGAATGCCCTGAAGAAGTTGAAGAAAGGGCCCGACGGGCGGTACGTTAATGTATGGGAGGTAATGAGTGACTTAGACATTCTAATTGGAGCATTTGAAAATATCGTCTCAGGGCTTGAATATGCGGAGCTTAGACAAGGTGGACCCAAGAAACTAAACATGCGGTTCTTCGAGGATATACAAGCCCGTATGAGAGATCCGAACTACAAGTTCTCGCCCGAGTTGAAGTTGAAACCAAAGAGCAAACTCATCCCGAGGAAGAAATGGCAGAAGGCGCAGTCTAGACGAAGGAAAGCACAGCGGCGCTAATACTTGGCCTTCACTTGTTCTTGGCATTGGTAAGTTGGTCATATGTTTTCCTCTCCCTAGTTTGGATTTTGTGTGCCATGCTCTATGCGCTAGTTCTAAGTTGATCAGCATACAATAGTGATATTCCGAAATCAATATATATCTGTAGATTTTTTACGTGTCAGCTGATATTTTATTCTATGATCAATATTAGAAGTTTTAATAATAAAAAGAGGGCAGCCTTTTTGCTGTTAATTTACTGTCTGTCAAAGGTTTTCTAATAAAAAGGACTTCAGGCTCTTCCCTTAGGCTTAGCAATTTTTCTAACTTGTATTCATATTATGGACGAAAATATTATTACTAATCATATCGGTTAATACGTATTAATATTATATTTATTTTTAACGTTATCTTATTTGACTTGTTTCCAAATGAGATAGGTCATTTCTTTATATAGAAATAACACTTATTTAATTAGCGGCTAAAATTTATATTTTAAAATATTTTAGACAAATATTTTCTTTAAGAATATTTTAAGACTACTCACATTATTTCTACTTATGAACATTATGAAGTGCATCTCCTCCTATTTTTTATAATTTTTTGGGTCATCCAAAAATGTTCTACAATTTAGGCAATTTCCTTTCCCATATAATCATCTTTATACAACTATACTGTACATACTGACATCTTCCATCAGCATGACACGTTTGTGTGACTCATACTCCTTATTTCCTGACAATCCATGAAAGTCAAATATCGGTTTTCATCGAAAGTCAAGCCAACGCAGTTAGGGTCTATTTCTACCACTAAACTTTTAAACTTATGAATAGTACAAGTTGGACTCGACAAACCGTGCACAGTCCATGTTTCCCTGCCACTTAAGCATTGATGATTTCGTTAATTGCTAGGAAACATAGAAAGTGTTCATATTTGATCATTTATGTTCAATTCAAATTTCACTGTTTAAAATTTTGACATATGTGAAATTAGGGGCTAAATTTGTGATACAATCCAAGTTGAAGAAGATTATTTCAATGAATGATATGACCACCAATTATGGTGATGTGGTAGATGTTGATGATATGGCAACGATTATTCATGACTTTAACTTTCAACCACAAGATCATTAAGATAGATATGAGGAATGAAGCCACAATCAAGCAATGAAAAAGCCACCCTAGAGTGTTCTACCAATCTCTTGGGCCAACTCTCTCATTGGCTTAAGATGGTTGAAAATTGATGCGTCCCTAGATTTGTAGTATTATATAGGTTATGAAGTTATTCGATCTTTCGTGTTAGATCAAATTGGAGCCGATTCAGTCTCTATCATTTTGAACTTAGATCTTATACAATACAATGAACGAACGAGAGGTCAGAGGATTGGTGGGACCCGCTTCTCGATATATATTTTAATGTTCAAGTCAGATATCTTTTTAAAATAATATAAAGATACGATGATGTAAAAATACATATAGTTGGGATTAAGTGTTTAGGTGCGCCCAATTGAGAGGCGGTTTGGAGGTGTACCAAATTGAGGGATGGCTTATGGGTATGCCCGACTAAGGGTGGCACCCCTAGATAGAGGGTAAGCCTTCTAGATGGTCCCCTGAGATAGAGGTTATGCCTCTTGAAGGGAGAACTTTTGGCTCCGGAATGGAGGGCCAGATTCATCGGGTGGTGCCTTCTAGACAGAGGGCTGGCCTCATGGAAGAAGGGCAGGCTTGCATTTATCGGAGAGTGGTTGGTTGGAGAAAAAATGGGACCTCGTGTGCCGGTGGAGAGAAGGATATCCACCGGTCTTTTCTTCATGCGTGTAGATGGCTTTTTCTCCCTCTCTTTGCCCCCTTGTGAGAGGAAACGAGTATTTATAGTGCTTAGACCATTGGCTGCCCATGCTAGCAAACGGCTGTTCACGCGGGATTGTTGAGCTGTGTAGATAATCATGAATGATTGTCAATGACAGTTCCCTTTTCGGGAACGACTGTGATAGTCGGTGCTTGTTATGG
Organism: Nepenthes gracilis; assembly: GCA_033239525.1. NCBI lineage: Eukaryota > Viridiplantae > Streptophyta > Magnoliopsida > Caryophyllales > Nepenthaceae > Nepenthes > Nepenthes gracilis. The sequence goes on along the minus strand of BSYO01000038.1, from coordinate 10,069,769 downwards.
CAATCGTGACTGACTGAAGGATATCATTTCTTTTTTGACGTGATTATGTAGGCACTTGGTATAACAATTGCCACTTTGAGAGAAATTATGCAAATCACATGCAAATATTTTTAAAATATTTGCTAGATTTGTACTAACAAATTGTGGCAAATTTTCTCAGCAAGTGGAAAAAAGGATCATGGGTCGTCCTAATATGGCCGTTCATAGCGGGCTGCTGGGTTGGCCCATGTCTTGGCAGGCGATCTTGAGTTGTGCAATCTCGGACCTTAAATTGCGGGAGCTTTCACCTAGGTTGTAACTTTTTGGCAGCCTTTCTGCCATGGATCTCGACATTCGGGTCAATTCATGGGTGATGGACCCATAAAAAATGAAAGAGTTTTATTGTATGATTCAATTATTTAGCTGCCCAAAATTTTCTATAAATCAATATTAGTTTGTTTAATTAAGGGCCTCAAATCTTATTAACAACTTGTGTGCAAAAGTTTCCTAAGGGACTTAAATTTTTAGATTTGGTGGATTCCAAATCACTCTTCTATCTCACTGTTTGTTAATTTATGCTTTGATAATTAATTCCGGTAATTTCTTAAGTTCCTAATGTCCTTTCGAATTCCTTTATCTGACTCTTCTAGTATCGGCTTGGACAGTTCAAAGAAGAAAATCACCCCTCCCCATGACAAAAAACCCATTTTTTGTCTCTTCGGCACCTCTTATCCTCGCGCCTATCATCTCCATCCATTAGGTATGTGAGTCAAACTGTTATTTTCTTACAAACTTTGGCCCCTAAATTTGTAAATTTAATCTTACAAATCAACTCCATGGGAATTCTTAGGCAATATGTTCTCTGTTAATTGATTCTATCTGATGTCTGTAATGATCTTTTTATTTTTCAACAATCTAATTGTTTAGCAATAATTCGGCTGATATTTGCCTTTTAAAACAGCCCAATTCTGATATTTTTGGGCAATCAATTCAATCTCTTCATATATTTATTTCCTTGCCTTTAACTTGAAACTGATATTTGTTCAAGAGAGAGTATTCAACCAATCTGAAGTCTCTTCTATTGTGAACAACATTAGCCATTTGAAATGATAAAGGGAAGGGATGGTAGAACAAATAGAATTCAACTGTTAAAAAAATAAAAACAAAACAAAATAATGTCCATGGTGTAGTATAACAGAAAAATGTATTGAATTATTTTCAAAAGATGTTATTTAATTTATATAGATGCTCAATATAGACAGTTCAGCATGTTACATATTATAATAAAAAAATATTTAAATTTAAAATAATAATATAAACAATTTAATTTAAATACTTTATAAAAATAGACAAATGTAGATGTCCCTGAATGCGTATCACAAGGCAATGCTTGCCAAACAATATGATGCCTCTCACATTGCATGCCCAGGTGAAGAGTAGATAATGTGTAGTTTTTAGTATAATACATGAAAAGCCCTCAATGAGGGTTCATCTTCACAGTGTATCAACAGCCATGTACATGGTAACCCTAATGAGGCAGAGTCTCATATGTCACCTTCTCAGTTTAGTTATCTTTGTAAATTTCTGCAATTGATCCATTCATGTGTGACAAAAACACAATAACAAAATATTGAAACATTGCAGAGATGGCACGGGATTCGAGCTGGAACGCCCACAATTCTCGAGTCGATACTATTTTAACTGAGTTTTTTCAAGTAACATCTTAGGCCGATTAAGTTAATGGCTCTACGAGTTCTCAAGCCCATGCCATCCCAATGCTACTTGAAAAAAACAGATACACAAAAGCAGACAAAATCAGCACAAGGCAGTTCTATTTGCAATTCTTAGAATTGCATCTAAAAGTTCTGTTCAAATAACTTAAATCCATGAATCAAAACCTATCTGATCGCCTTCAACAAGATCATAAAGTTGTTAGTTCAAGGAAAATGGCCATGTAAAAGTGAATTAACTAATTGTTTTCCCATTTGTTATGCTAGAACTCATAAGGTCCTCTCATATTTCATGCTCCTAGGTGAACCCAACAGTAAGAAATATAAGTTGAGTTGATAAACAATAAATATTACATTGAGTGATTTAAATAACTATTTAATCTCCACAATTGATCCATTTAACTTCTAATTTTGGTTATGGAATTCACAAGGAGCCTAAAATGTGGAAGAAGCTTAACAACCCCTCTTTTATACCTATTCACTACCTATAGATGTATGGGAACCTTAACACCGGTTTCTCACAAGCTATTCTTAGCATGGGAAATACTTTGATTGTAGATAACTCGTTCGGTCGCCTCAGGACTACATATTAACCACTGCAAGAAAGATGTTTTGTGGGCTGTGGGAAAGCAGATAGGGCAACTAATTAAAATTGATATGAACACATTTGCAGTAGACAAATGTACACAACAATAATAATTGAGCCTCATGTCCCATTTATGTCAGCTATACAAATCTATTATCGTTATTCCATTTGACTTAGTGTAATATTCTCTGAAAGTATAAGCAATTTTAAATTATTTTAACAACATTATTCCAAGTCTTCTTAGTTCTATCTTTTTATTTTTTATTTTTTAATCACAACTCATTTTCTTACCGTAATTCCTTTGGCCTACATTTTAAGTGCCTAAACCACCTCAAAAGTTATTTTCTCATTTTATCTTCAATAGTCGCAGCTTCTAAATGTTTACAGACGATTCACTAGGTGGAGTCAGCATACAAAAGTAGATTCACCGAAATTGTCTTGAGTAGTTGACTTGATCAACATGAAACAAAGAACAATATCTATTCTCCGAATGACATCCCAATTCTGCTTCATTGGTGAGCGAATGTTAAAATCAGCATTATATTATACATATGAAGACATAAGTTCATCCACCCTTACAAACACTTTGCCCTATGCTACCACTGATATACATAAAGACAAGCCAAAAATGATTAAAAGAAGCCTCAAAAAGCACAGGCTGAGCTATGAGTCACATGACCGTAAGCTCTACTTGCTCACACTGTAGGCTAGTGCAGTAAGCCAATTCCAGGAAAAGGTTAAGATAATTGAAGATGGCACACAAAATGGACAAAAGGTTGAATCATTTTAGCATGCCAGTTAGTCCAATTACCTGGGGATACTACTTAAACCCTAACCAAGATAACAGCAAAAACCAACCTTAATATCCAGAGTCTTCTCATTTCGGCCCATAATCCACTCTTCAAATGCCTTTGCTTTTGTCCATAGAAGATGCTTCTTTATTCCAAATGCAAAGCTCCACCTTGAGATTACTAGAACATCTGAAGTAATCAGGAATCGGAACAAAGTCGGTTCTGGGAGGAACACCAACTTGTCCATTGGCACACAATGTGAAGGAATTAAACTTTAGTGAATTGATTCCTGATCGCATTACGAGATCATAAGCGAATTTGCCCTTTTCAGGACTCAGCTCCAAACATTTAACTATCAACGAGCTATTGGTAGCGAACACCGAGTTACTGATCTGGAGCAGAAACACAACACCATCACTCTTTTCTAGAAGAACAAGGAATTTGTCACCCGAATGAATGGAAACAGGGAAGATGGAGTTGTAACGGAAGCGAACTACAAAATCTCCATGCTCCAGGCTTATGTGCTTTGACATCATCGTAGATGTGTAGCAAAAGTTGCACTTTGCAAAGGGGCATCCCAACGGAGCATAGGTGCACAACTTCTCATGAAATTGTTTCTTGGAGTAACTAACCACTTCTTTGCAGCCATAGTTTACATAACAGCAACGTATTTTGACTGATTCAATAACCTTCTCAACAGCCTGACAACGATTATGACCGATTTTCTTCGTGCATGATGGGCATTTATTCTTAAATTTTGTAGAGCAGGCAGAGCATGCAACATGTCCATCCCCACACTAGTTGAAACACAGTAAAGAAGAACATGTCAGAATTGCAGATATTGCTCAAACAGCAGGTTGTGCAGTAAATTGATATTAACCACCTCCGAGATAAAAATAAAGCTATCAGCATAACTGTCCAAGTGTTGAATTCCTTTCAAACGGACTTAGAGAAAGCGAAAGAGATAGGGAAAGAGAGAGAGAAAGAGACAGAGTGTGTGTGTCTCTGTTAACATATTGTAAACCATTTTTACGAGCATGGGGGGTCGTAGATAAGGAAATTACTTGGAAAATCAAGGATTTCTTCCACTTAAGGAAATTGAGAGGTGAGTGAAATTTCTGTGCTTCTTGAAAAGATAACCCCAAGTGGGGTTTATTGAAGCTGGAACAAATGAAAATAACTGAGAATAGGAATGGGAGGAGTTGCTAGTAAATAAACAAATCTTGCAAGTTGAACAAACTCCTTGAATTATTCTCAGAAGCCGGGTGTTAGAATCGCCCCCATTCAAATATGCCACATCCTCATCACAAAACATCATGAAAGAGTTCCCAGACGAAGGACTTCCACAATAAGTAGATGAAACGGATTGAAAGCCTCAACCAAAGATCGCAAAGTCAAAGCACAAACATCCCACAGTTCTGAAAATAAAGACTGCACGCCCGCACAACTCAGTCCCAGTTTAGCTATGATACCAATGGCTTCACAGACCCAAAAAATCGAAAAGCTCTTGGTCTGTGTAAGGAGCATACTGCTTCTTTGGCATCGACACTCTTTGCACTTTACAAATATCACAACAGACAACTACAAAACTGGCAAATAAATAAGGAAATCAATTCAAACCAATAGTCCCCATACACAAATAGTAATAAGATTCACTCATTGATCAATGCCAATGCCAACAAAGCCCTAGGCCCTTATTTCAAAAGGCAGAAGGGTGGCCATCGAATGGCTAACATGAGAGCAAAAAAGTAGCAAAATTTAGCCATTGTTGTGGATAAATAAGTCAACTCATTTGAGTGCAATCGAGTTGACAACTGGAACATCATAGATAGACAATTACAGAGGGAAAATCCGTGTAAAATCTGAACTTTCGTCATCTTGGATATGGAGATCTACTTGTTTTGTTTTGTCAACCAAATTTCCACATTTTGGGTCCCAATCACATGGAAAAACAATTAAATTGTCTGATAAACACTACAGATGGATACCTGAAAGACAGGGATGGTCAAAGGCTCCAAGCATCCGGGGCAGTCCAAAAATTTCGGGTCGGATAAGATCACAGATATTTCATTGCTCGCTTCTTCTCCTGCTTGATCTTCAGCTGGTTGTCGAATAGGAGACGTTACCCTACTCCTCCTTGAAGCGCTTATCCATTCCGATTCAGGAAACAACTCTTCTCTCGCCATCTCCAACTCGCTGAGCTCTTTCCTCTCCTTGAATCGGCACCCAAAGTTAACCTTCGTGCCGAAGCATGTCAGGATGCGTTGGGAAATGGAAGTTCGCGGAACGAGGGGCCCTGCGCTGCAGCTTTGCGGCGCAGGGCCAATGCCTCGGAATGGAGGCCGTTGGATTTCAACGGCCGCAATAAAAGTTTGGTTTTTTTTTTTTTTTGAACAAAATGGAGCTGTGCGCGTGCGGCCTGTTCGCACCCGCACGGAACGAGGGGCCCTGCGCCGCGGAACGGGCGCCGTTGGATTTCATCCAACGGCCCCCGTTTCAATATATATATATTTTTTTAAAATTGAAACTGTGCGCGTGCGAGGGGGTTCGCACGCGCAAAGTAATATTTTTTTTTTTAATTTGAAGAAGGGAGATCTCAGCCGTTGGATTGAAAACGAATCCAACGGCTGCCAGCATTCAGAATTTGAAAACAAAGCCCTAGCTTTGTTTGCAGAACGAAGAACGAAGAAAGAGGGAGAGAGAGAGAGAGAGAGAGGAAAAGAAAGAGGGAGGGAGAACTTTAAGAGAGATTTTGAGCACTGTATTCTTCGTCGTCTCCATCCATCTTCGTCTTTCTTCTGCGACCTTGTGAGCCAAAATTAAAACCACAATCAGAGGAAGAACGCGAAAAAGAGGAAGAACGCGAGCCGCAGAGCGAAGAACCGAAGATGAAGAACGCGGCCATCGTTATTTCTCAAAGCCATCGTTACCGAAGATGACAAGCAGTTTGATTTTTTTTTTTGTTATGATTTTTTAAATAAATTGATATGTGAAAATTGGTTGAGATACATTCAAACGACGTTAATTTTTTTCACTTATTTTATTTCAAAATTTCGGCAGATTTGAAATGAAATTTTGGTTCAAAATTTTAGTTCAATATTTTGGTTCAAAATATTAGAGAGGCTTAGATTCGGGAGGCAATCGTGTTGGATTCGGGAGGCAATTGCATAATTAGGTTTTTGTTTGTTTGATGGAAGAACGCGGCCATCGTTACCGTAGCCGGCGACAGAGAGAGGCAGAGCCGGCGTTGGAAGAGGAAGAACGCAAGCCGCAGAGAAGCACAGTCATCGCCGTCGTTGGAAGAGAACCACGAAATCGAGGCAGTTTGATTTTTTGTTTTGTTATAATTTGTAAATAAATTGATATGTGAAAATTGGTTGAGATACATTCAAATGAAATTTTGATTTTTGTTATGAAATTTTTGTTCAAAATTTCGGCAGATTGAAATAAAATTTTGGTTCAAAATTTCGGTAGTTCAATATTTTGGTTCAAAATATTAGAGAGGCTTAGATTTGGGAGGCAACTGTGTTAGATTCGGGAGGCAATTGCATAATTAGGTTTTTGTTTGTTTGATGGAAGACAATTCTTGTCACAAGGAAAATAGTGTCCCGGGGAGCAGAGAAAGAATGGGCAACATTAGACACCAAAACGTTTTATTGCAGTAGTAATAATTTTATTACATTAGACAATTTCTGTCACAAGGAAAACGTTTTATTACAGACAGTCTGTAGTTTTACAAGTGAAAAACACAGTAGTTGTAACACTTTATTTGCAGCAAAAATTCCGATGTCAAAATTACAAGTGGAAAATACGTTTTAAAACAATTCCGATGTCAAAGTTATTTGCATAAAAATTCCAAGCCAAGAAACTCCCAAGGATGAGCTAGAGATATGTTTGGAAACATTTGGAACATATTTATAAATAAAAATATATATTTTGGCTATATTTAATTACATTTTATATATTTTAATGATTTTAGTTAATTTGATCAAATATAATCAATACTCCAATAATAAATATTTAGCTAGCAAAAAGTAACAAAATAATAAAAATTATATCCATCAATAATTTCACTTGCCAAATATTACTAGAAAAATACAATTAACCATACATGTAAAATCGGATAATAATTATACATTATATTGATCAATAACTACAAATATTGAGGTTAGAATCCTTGGAAGGGGAAAAAATTGCTTTTACAAAACTTGCAATCTTGTTCTCTTTCCTATTAATAAACTAAGGAATTAGCGTGCATAGCACTTTTCCAAAAACAGTGCCTCGTTCATGCAATTCCAATTCAACAGTGGCTGTTGGAGGCTGAAGCATTTCATGATCCTGTGAGACCACCATATCACACATAAACATTTGATCCTGTTGGAGGCTGGAGCATTTGAGGAGAGGTAAATTAGACGCTCATCTTCACTCGAAACCACATAAAAATGCAAAGATTTAATGAAAAGCAAGATTGAGTATAGGGGACAAGACCTCTATTTCTAAAATGCATCCACATTCAAATATTTCATTCCAGGCTTATGTGCTTTGACATCATAAATAGATGTGTAGCAAAAGTTGCACTTTGCAAACAAAATAAACGGAGCATAGGTGCACATTGTATACGAAATTGTTTCTTGGAATATCTAACCAACTTTGCAGCAGCTTCTTAAATAACAGCAGTGTAAATTTTGACTGATTCAATAACCTTCTCAACAGCCTGACAACGATTATGACCGATTTTCTTCGTGCATGATGGGCATTTATTCTTAAATTTTGTAGAGCTCAGAGCATGCAACATGTCCAAAATACATAAAAAAATGAAACACAGTAAAGAAGAACATGTCAGAATTGCAGATATTGCTCAAACAGCAGGTTGTGCAGTAAATTGTTATTAACCACCTCCGAGATAAAAATAAAGCTATCAGCATAACTGTCCAAGTGTTGATATCCTTTCAAACGGATTTAGAGAGAGAGAGAGAGAGTGTGTCTCTGTTAACATATTGTAAACCATTTTACGAGCATGGGGGGTCGTAGATAAGGAAATTACTTGCAAAATCAAGGATTTCTTCCACTTAAGGAAATTGCGAGGTGAGTGAAATTTCTGTGCTTCTTGAAAAGATAACACCAAGTGAGGTTTATTGAAGCTGGAACAAATGAAAATAACTGAGAATAGGAATGGGAGGAGTTGCTAGTAAATAAACAAATCTTATAAGCTGAACAAAGTCTTTGAATTATTGTCAGAAGCCGGATGTTAGAATCGCCCCCATTCAAATATGCCACACCCTCATCGCAAAACATCATGAAAGAGTTCCCAGACTAAGGACTTCCACAATAAGTAGATAAAACGGATTGAAAGCCTCAACCAAAGATCGCAAAGTCAAAGCACAAACATCCCACAGTTCTCAAAATAAAGACTGCACGCCCACACAACTCAGTCCCAGTTTAACTATGATACTAATGGCTTCACAGACCCAAAAAATCGAAAAGCTCTTGGTCCGTGTAAGGAGCATACTGCTTCTTTGGCATCGACACTCTTTGCACTTTCCAAATATCACAACAGACAACTACAAAACCGGCAAATTGGCAAATAAATAAGGAAATCAATTCAAACCAACAGTCCCCATATACAAATAGTAATAAGATTCACTCATTGATCAATGCCAATGCTAACAAAGCCCTAGGCCCTTATTTCAAAATATATTTTTTTTGGCCATCGAATGGCTAACATGAGAGCAAAAAAGCAGCAAAATTTAGCCATTGTTGTGGATAAATAAGTCAACTCATTTGAGTGCAACCGAGTTGACAACTGGAACATCATAGATAGACAATTACAGAGGGGGGAAAATCTGTGTAAAATCTGAACTTTCGTCATCTTGGATATGGAGATCTACTAGTTTTGTTTTGTCTTCCCAAATTTCCACATTTCACGCGTCCCAATCACATGGAAAAACAATGAAATTCTGTGATATTTCACTACAGCTGATACCTGAAGTAATAGGGATGGTCAAAGGCCCCAAGCATCCGGGGCAGTCCAAAACTTTCTTTCGGATAAGATCACAGATATTTTTGCAGCTTCTTCTCCTGCTTTTCTTAACCTGGTTGCAAAAGAGCAGACGTTACCCTACTCCTCTTTGAAGCGCTTATCCGTTCCGATTCAGGAACCAACTCTTCTNTCACCATCTCCAACTCCCTGAGCTCTTTCCTCGCTTCGAATCGGCGCCCAAAGTTAACCTTCGTGCCGAAGTATGTCACGATGCGTTGGGAAATGGAAGTTCGCCACTGACAATACCAGTGAAGCGACTGTTCGACCAGACGAGGGTCGCTATCACGCAGCACAGCGCCTGTGTCGCATCGTTAGTCGTTGGATTTAATCCAACGGCTAGGGATAATTTCTCTTTTCTTTTTTTTTTCCTTATTTTTCTATTTCAATCCTTTTTAAATTTATATAACCCTTATATATAATTTATATATATATTTACTATCCTTATAAAATATAAACGTATATAAAAATTAAATATATAAGTAATTTTATTTATAAATTAGATTAATTATTTATTATTTATTAAATATTTATATTTATAATTTATAATCATATATCATTAAACTATTATTATATAGAAAGAATTATATTTTATAAATCTATAAAATAATAATTTTGTAATAATATATTTTTAAAATACTATCACAGGATTTAAAAAATTATAAAAATATTTTTAATATTTTATTATTTTATAAAAAATTAAAATTTAAAAATATGATAAAAACAATTTTTTTAAAAAATAAAAAATTAAAAAAGAATGAAAAAATAAATAAAAAATATGAAAAAAAACCCTACCCGTTGGATTTAATTCAACGGTTATGGTTATGCTGCAGAACAATTTCTCAAAGACCACTGTTCAACTGATCAAAATAACGCCGATTAAAAGAACACATTCTGGCCCGGTCCTCGTCGATAAAATATTAATCTCCTCCAATTGATCACTCCATTAATCAAATTTTATTTTTTTTCCATATTTTATTTAATTTTTACTATAGTAGTGATTTTAAGCTAAGATCAAAGAATTCTAATAAATTTATATAAAAATATCAATTTAAAAAATAATATCAAAATAAAAGACTGAAAATAAAATTAAGGAAAAGAAAAATATCAAAAATATATTTTTTTTCTCCTTTTTTTTCATCAAATAATAATAAAAAAAATTGTGCTATGCCCTCTCAATCCCTATAGAGCGAAAGAGCTGCCCGGCTATCCTTAAGGTCGCAACACGTCCGGTACCCATTAAATAAAAACGACTGTATGAATTAAGTCCTGTTAAATAGTTGTCTGATCGTATCATTTTAAATTTTCTTAATTTTACATATCCAATTCTTCGCTCTTATTATCGGTACTTTAACTTATATGCGAACCATTTGAAATATTATTTTCTCATCTTATCATTAACAGATAAAATTTTTAAATATTTACTAAAAATTCACTAAGTGGACTCAGTGGACAGAGGTGGATTCATTGAGATCGATGCAAGCAATCGACTCAGAGCAACAGCAAACATAGAATCATCATCGATTTTCCAACCAGCACCCCCTTTTTCTGCATTTTTGCTGGGTGAACTACAGCTAGGGTGGAATCAGCATTACATTATACACACAAAGACATTGGTTCATCATCTCTTACTAAGGGAATGTATGACCATTTTACAGCAAAACATAACAAATTTAGGACTAAATTAACAATGGTATGTTCCAATAATTGATCATCACTTATATGAGTGGAAAGATCGAATCATTTTCAAGAAACACTAACCTCTCCAAGATCACCCATCGCCGGTTTCTTCAAATCCTGGCTCATGAGGCATCTTTGCTCCGAATGCAGAGCGCAAACTCAAGATGACCATCACATCTGAAGTAATCGGGAATAGGAAGGAAATCAGTTGTTGGCGGAACACTTGCAAGTCCTTTGGTACCGAATGTGAAAGACTGAAACTTGAGAGAAGTGTTCCCGATTGGATCATAATTTCGTAAGCAAATTTACCCTTTTCGGGACTCGGCTCCAAGCATTTAACTATCAGCGAGGTACCGATCTGAAGGATGAACAACACACCATCTTTTTTTCTAGAAGAACGATGAATTTGTCGTCCAAACCTGTAGAAACTGGGACGATGGAGTTGTAGCGGAAGTGAATGACAAAGTTTGAGTGCTCTTGGCTCACGTGCGATGACATCCTTGTTGTTGTGCTGCGGAAGGTGCAGTTCTGAAAGGGGCACAAACAGGGAGCATAGAAGCACACCTCCTCGTGAAAATGTCTCATGGAGTAACTAACCACTTCTTTGCAGCCGTAATTCACATAACAGCATTGTATTTTGACCGATTCGATGACCTTCTCGATAGCCCGACAACGATTATGTCCTATTTTCTCAGAGCATGACGGGCACTTGCTCTTGAGCTTGACACAGCAAGAGCGGCATGCTGTGTGTCCATTCTCGCACTAGTTGAAACACAGCAAAGAAGAACATGTCAAAACCTTAGAAATTGCTTTCAAACAGCAGGGTGTGCAGCAAGTTACCATTAACAAACTCCAAGATAGTTTGAGCGCTGTTAGGGTGCCGAAAAATCAGCTGAACCAGTACGGCCATGGTTGCAAGGTGACCGGTTGTTCCCAGTACTGGTTTTAGGAGCATGTTTTTGATAAAAAGTGGTACCTTGGTGGTACCGAAATTACCGATGGTACTACTAGCAGGAATCCTGTTCAAGTGAACTCAACTTTTAGGCTTCTAAATGAACCCAATGACCCATATTAGACCATAAAAATTGAAGGGTCTAGATTGAATTGGCCACTTAATTATATAGATATAATCTAAACCTTTCAATTTTCATGATATAATTTGGGTCATCGGGTTAGCCTAAAAGTTGAGTTCACCTTAAAAAGGCTCTATTGGCAGAACCATCTTTTTTTTTATTTTTTTAGAAAAAAGTATCAAAATAATATTGTTTTGATAATGGACAATTCTTTTTAAATTAAAATCATATTGCTCATTATAAATAGTTTCTAGTTAACAATTTCAAAAATATCATCCCACTTAAACAATTTTAATACAACTGCCTCCTCTCCCTCCCCCTCTTTCTATTCACCATCTTCATTCTTCAATATTTATCATCTTTATTGAAAGTTGAGGCCGGAGATTTTAACTCTACAAATCTTAGTACTAATCTAAACCCTAATTTATTTCTAATTTAAACCCTAATAAATTCCATCATAAAAGTTCTTATTTATAAAATTATAGACTTAAAGTAGAGTTATAGAATTTTTTTTTTCCAAGAACTAATGTTGAACCAATTTATAATTTGTAATAAAATTGTTTAATATTTTCATAATTTACTATGTTTTAGATTAAATTTTAGAAAAAAAATTATATTTTTGTTGGGGTATTACTGCCCAGAATCGGTACCTCACGGGACGGTACCACTATTGGGAGCATTTTTTACAACAAATTGTGTGCTTGCATGTGTGTGTGAGAGAGAGAGAGAGAGAGAGAGAGAGAGAGAGAGAGGTTCTAGTAACATATCTTAGACCGTTTATTACAAGCTTGGAGAGTTCTAGTAAGGAAATTTAATGGGAAATCAAGGATTTCTTCAGCTTAGATCACATTCTCAAGCAATTGACTGCAAGCTCTAGCCCTATGCTTCTTGGAAAGGTAGCCCCAAGTAAGGTGATTCAAGTTGGTTTGTTAGGAATTCATAAGATTAGCAAAAATAAATCAATAAATAATAGCATAAACAAAAAAGCACCAAATCTACATGAAAAACCCAGGAAGGGAAAAAACCATGACAAAAGGAGGAGATGCTTCACTATTTTTCAAAACTAGGGTTACTAAGGCTTGAAAGCTACAAATGAGTTTTTAAAATCCCTCACAAAACCCTACTGCAATATGTTATCTATATAGACCAAGTTAATGGGCCGGATCCCTCGTCTGCCACCACTAACTTCCATTCGAAATTCACATTGTCACACTGCAGACTTTTCTAGTAGTTTTCAAATAGGTCGATTACACAAAACAAATTGATAAATCAAAATGAGCCAAATGAGGCACGGAAAATGGAGGAGAGCTAGAGTCATTAAAAGCACAAAGAGACATTGGAAATCAGAATCTTGGAGCCCAACCCAGCTGCAATAAGTTGGATACTATGAAGATTAAATGCACTTTGAAATCACAAGAATACAGATTTCCTGAGTTATAAATTTGAAGTTTGGCTTTGAAAAGTAGACTTGAATTATGAATCAAAGGTGAAATCAGAAGCTTCCTTGAAGGAACTCATTTATGGATTTTATCCCAAACCTACCTTTACCCTTTTCTTACGTAGCTTTTGTGATCTTGTTCCCTTAATCTTAATTTTCAAAAATTTTCTCTTGTACTTCATTTCCTCTTGGTTCTTTCCATTTCCATCTGGCATCAAAACAGCCACATTTAATAATAAAGAATTAAACATTTATCACATATCTGAATTAATTATTAAAGTTCTTCTATCAAAGAACTTGAAACTGGTTTCTCTCTCTTTCTTTGTAAAAATTCATAAAATTTGTTTAGGCAGAAAGATTCTCTCATTATGCAATTTTTAAAACAAGGCAATTTAAGAATAGAACTTCCTTTAATTCAAACTGAAAACAATCCTACATTATCCTGAAAAACGGTCAATTATTATCCATAATAAATGATGGCTAACTTCATTATTTATAAATTAAAAGATAATTGAATGTTGCATCCTCGAATCCGGATTGTAATACGGATAAAAAGATTTGAGCTTTGTCCGTCGGGCATCAAATATGTTCGGTCTCCGTATGTTTTAAATCTAAATCCTGTACAATACAAAAATCCTGGTCAAAGGATTGGTGGGTCACGCTCCCCGATATAGCTTCCGACGCTCAAATTAGTATTGTCCTTTCGAAAAAGAGAATCTAAATTTGAATACAAGTAAAATTATTTGTCTTTGTTTGGGAGTTATGCTTTTTGAAAAGCGTCTTAGTAAGAGAGATTTCTCTCTCTATTATGAATGTATTATCTCTTATAGGAAAGATGATGTTTTTATAGAAATTAGGAGGCAGTTGACTTTTCCTGTCAACTGCCCAAAACACCGATAAGTAGATAAAATTTTGCTTAGGTAGTAGTTTTAACAGACGCCTGAGGTCGTTCAGATAAGAGTGGGAAACCTCCTCGACAACCGGCACCAATTTCTTCCTCATATATCCATCATTTAAGTCCTTGATTTGGGCCTAATGAGAATATTGGGCCTCCACACTTCATGGGCTGAATCTATGAGATGGGTTTTTCATACTGAACCACCGGTGACGATACCCATCACTTGCCTACATATCAGGAGGCCTGAAACTCAACATTTTGGAATGATGACTGAGGAAAATCTTTTGCTCGGACCCATACTCTTAGTCTGATGAATGGCAATATCTGTCCAGGGACTTACTCTTGATCTAATGGCTGACAGTATCTGTCCGAGAACTTACTTTTAGTCTGATGACTGACAATATTTGTAAAGCACGAATCCCCATTTTGTTTATTTTAATATTAATTAAAATTTTGGGGTAATTGAGGGTATTTTGAAAATATTATATATTGTAAAAAAAAAGAAAGAAAAGGAAAAAAAAAAAGAAGAAAGAGAGAGGGAGAGCGAGAGGAGAAAAGAGAGAGAGAGAGGGAAGTCGTGCTTGAGAGAGAAAGAGAAGAAGAGGAAGAGAGAAGGTAGCGCGGCACGGGTGAAGCTGCTAGAGGAAGATTGGTCTCTAGCCGTGAGGATGAATATTTGGCGATAATAGGCTGCATGGGAAATATTATGGATCGAATGATTTAGCGGCAAGATAGTGACCTAGAGACCATGAGAAGATTGGCTTACCAAGGTCAAGAAGCTCAAGAGGCGATAAGGAGGACGATCGAGCAAGGCCATGGTAGGACTCCATTTGATCGAAAAGGAAAATAAAAAAAAAAAAGAAAGAGTGAGAGAGAGCGAGAGGAGAAAAGAGAGAGAGAGGGAAGTCATGCTTGAGGGAGAAGGAGAAGAACAGGAAGAGAGAAGGTAGCGCGGCACGGGTGAAACTACTAGAGGAAGATTGGTCTCTAGCTGTGAGGATGAGTATTTGGCGATGATAGGACGCATGGGAAATATTATGGATCGAATGATTCAGCAGCAAGATAGTGACCTAGAGACCATGAGAAGATTGGCTCACCAAGGTCAAGAAGCTCAGGAGGCAATGAGGAGGACGGTCAAGCAAGACCATGGCAGGACTCCATTTGATCAATTTAAGAACGAGCATGTCCCAGAGTTCTGGGGAGAGTTTGATTCTGTTATAGCAGAGAATTGGCTAAAGAAGATGGAAAGAGTGTTTAAGATAATTGACAGTCCTAATGAAGACAAAGTCAAGTTTGCTACTTACAAGCTTGAAGACAAGAACAGTAGATGGTGGGCATCTCAATGCCATGCCTTAAGGCTCAATAATGAGGAGATCTGCTGAAATGTATTCCAAAAGGCATTTATGGACAAGTTCGTTCTGTCCAACATCCGAAAAATCAAGGTGGAGGAGTTTGGCCGGTTGAGGCAAGGTAACCTATCGGTGATCGAGTATGATACTCAATTCACGGAGCTGTCTCGGTTTGCTCCGTCTGTGATGGGAGATGAATTTTTAAAGGCTCAGAAGTTCTAGTCAGGGTTGAAGGATTTGATTCAGAAGCAGTTAGTCCCCTTTCGGTTGAAGATGTATACCAAGGTTTTGGATTGAGCTCAATTAATAGAGTTCTCAATTAATAGAGTTCTCAATTGAGCTCAATTAATATTTTGCAAAGAAATCGCAGCATAAGGGCTAAAGTTCTCAAGGAGGAGGCTCGTCGTCGAAGTCTAAGGGAAAAGATAAATGAAAGGCGTCCAAAGAGATGTCTTCTCCTCCCAAGTTTTGTTTCACAAAGTCTGCTTGTAAGCAATGCGAGAAGAACCATGCCGGACGAATTTGTTACCGGCAGAGTGGAGCATGCTTCAAGTGTAACTAGGAGGGCCATCATGCAGAGGATTGCCAGCAGTCTCCGAGGCGGGAGTGTTCAAATCGGAGACCACCAGATTCTGGAAAAGCTTTTGCAACAACGGCCCGTGCTGTTAAGGCAAACCACAAACTTTTAGCAATCTGGCCATACAAAGTGTACCAGTTTGTTACCTAGCTGATACTGAATCTCACAATCATAATCTTTTAACAATTCTATCTACCTTTGTTGTTGCATATTCAATTCTTTATAAGAAAATAAATACTTCAGACTCTAATGGCCTGAATAAACTACAAACTTCTCCCCATATAAATGATGCCTCCAAATCTTCAGAGCAAATATAATTACTGTTAATTCTAAATTATGGGTCGGATAATTCAGCTTATGCACTTTCAACTGCCTCGATCCATGTGCAACCACATGACCCCGCTGCATCAAATCACAGCCCAAGCCTCTTCTGGAAGCATCACAATAAACAATGAATCTTCTAGATCCATTAGGAATCGATAATACTGACGTTGAAGTCAATCTTTACTTCAATTCCTGAAAGCTGCTTTCGTAATCATCATCCTAGATTAATGCTACTTGCTTGTGTGCCAATCTAGTTAAAGGCGCCGCAATCCTTGAGAAATTCTCAACAAGTTGCCGGTAATATCTGGCCAAGCTCAAGAAACTTCGCACCTCCGAAACATTTGATGGCCTTTTCTAATCAATCATCGCTTCTACCTTCTTCGGATCCACAAATACGCCACCCTTACAAATAATATGGCCTAAGAAAGAAATTTCCTCCAACCAAAATTCACATTTCTTTAATTTTGCAAACAATCACTTTTCCCTTAACGTTTGTAACACAGTTCTCAAATGGGATTCATGATCCTCAAAGCTCCTCGAATATATTAAAATATCATCAATAAAAACCACAACAAATTGGTCCAAAAACGGTTGGAGAATCCAATTCATCAAATCCATAAACGATGCCGACGCATTGGTCAATCTAAAAGGCATCACAAGAAATTCATAATGACTATACCTCATCCTAAACGCGGCATTGGGCACATCTTCCCGCTTAATCCTCAACTGATGATATCCCGATCTCAGATCAATATTAGAGAATACCTGAGTACCTTACAGCTGATCGAACAAATCATCGATCCTCGGAAGGGGATACTTATTCTTGATGGTGATCTTATTTAATTCCCTATAATCCACGCATAGCCTTATGGATCCATCCTTCTTCACAAACAATATCGAGACTCCCCACGGCGACACGCTTGGCCGAATAAAACCCTTCTTCAACAAGTCCTGCAACTGCTGCTTTAACTCTTTCAGCTCAGACGGGGCCATTTTATAAGAAACCCTAGAAATCGACGCCGACCCTGACACCACATCAATAGAGAATTCAAACTCTTTATCGGGAAGTAACTCAGGCAAATCCTCGAGAAACACATCCTCAAACTCACAAACAACAAGAATATCCTCAATAACCACTGCATGGCTCTTAAAAGTGGTCACACATGCCAGATACGCTCGACATCCATCGTGCATCAAATGGCTCGCATGAAGAGTCAAAATTAACTCCACAGCTTCTTTCCCGGTTCTACCTTGAAACTTAAAAGATTCATACCCTGGAATGCAGAACAATACGGATTTGTGGAAACAATCCACTGTAGCATAATAGCATGCTAACCAATTCATTCCCAAGATAATATCGAAATCCGGCATATCCAATAAAATTAAATCTGCTAACAACTCATATCCACAAACCCACACCAGACATTAGAGATAAATAATCTTGGACAGCAATGATTTACCGACCGGGGTCAATATCAACAAAGCATTCCCCAAAAATTAGGGTGGAACACACAAATGGCATTCAAACCTAGGAGCCACAAAAGAATGCATAGCCCCGGGGTCAATCAAAACATGAGCCATGGAATTAAAAATTTGCAAGTTAACTTCCACCACAGACGGGTTTGCCCTAGCATCACGGGCCGTTGCTGCAAAAGTTTTTCCAAAATCTGACGGCCTCCGATCTGAATACTCCCGCCTCGAAGACTGCTGACAATCCTTTGTATGATGGCCCTCCTAGCTATACTTGAAGCATGCTCTACTTTGCTGGTAACAAACTCATCTGGCATTGTTCTTCTCGCATTGCTTACAAGCAGACTTTGTAAAACGAAACTTGGGAGGAGAAGACATCTCTTTGGACGCTTTTCATTTATCTTTACCCTTAGACTTCGACGACGAGCCTCCTCCTTGAGAACTTTAGCCCTTATGCTACGATTTCTTAGCAAAATATTACTCATTGAGCTGTTCCTACTCTATTAATAGAGCTCAATCCAAAACCTCGGTATACGTCTTCAACCGAAAGGGAACTAACTGCTTTCGAATCAAATCTTTTAACCCTGACTAGAACTTCTGAGCCTTCAAAAATTCATCTCCCATCACAGATGAAGCAAACCGACAGTTCCGTGAATTGAGCATTATACTCGATCACCGATAAGTTACTTTGCCTCAACCGGCTAAACTCTTCCACCTTGATTTCTCAGATACTGGACGGAACGAACTTGTCCATAAATGCCTCGTGGAATACATTTTAGGAGATCTCCTCATTATTGAGCCTTAAGGCATAGCGTTGAGACGCCCACCATTTGCTGGCCTCGCCTTCAAGCTTGTAAGTAGCAAACTTGACTTTATCCTCATTGGGACAATCAATTACCTTAAACACCCTTTCCATATTCTTTAACCAATTATTTGCCATAACAAAATCAAACTCTCCCCAGAACTCTGGGACATGCTCGTTCTTAAATCGATTAAATGGAGTCCTGCCATGGCCTTGCTCGACCGTCCTCCTCATCATCTCCTAAGCTTCTTGACTTTGGTGAGCCAATCTTCTCGTAGTCTCTAGGTCACTATCTTGCCGTTGAATCGTTCAATCCATAATATTTCCCATGCGGCCCATCATCGCCAAATACTTATCCTCACGGCTAGAGACTAATCTTCCTCTAGCAGCTTCTTGAGACTTGCTTTGACTATCTTCTCGGTTGGAAATTGACCTCCTACTCCTAGAAGGCCTATTTTTCGCCATCTCAGTCACCTATTAAATACAAGATTTTAATCAACTATCTTCTCAATTGACCCAAAACGACTAAATGGGACCTAGAATGACTCTCTTTATTAACCTTTTTTCTGATATCACTACTGTCACGTCCCAGGCACATAATACGCAGGTCAAATAATAAAAATTCAATAAATCAGCAATTATGGCCCAACCCAACTCGGGCGTGACAATCCATATATAAACAAACCCAAATAATAAATAGTCCTCACAGGACCTCATCGGGTAAAGACCCGGAAGACATAAAACATGACTTGCTATCATTACGTCAATAAGGGGATAACCAAAAAATAATAACTCATCTCCATAAGACGACAAAGCCATAATCTTTTATTGCAAGATCCAACAACCCACAAAATGGCCAAACATACAATCCAAATACAATCCCTCAAAATTAAAAGTCTGACTAGCATAAATATCTATACTCACCAGATAAGCTATGCCACTTTAGATCTCGTCCAAGCTCCTACAATCGTAGTCTAGTATAAGGGGACAAAACATGAGCCTACGGCCAAGCAAGCATCATACACACACACACACACACACACACACACACACACACACACACGTAAAACAGTATATATAAATTAGAAGGAAAGAATAACACATATCAATTGTATAAAAACAAATACAAAATCCGTAAAATCCCTAAAAATCGAAGAATAGTCTTGTATTAAATTATTGTCCGTATTAAATCGCCCCTCTAGGATGCAAACATATAAATCGCGATCCGGTAAAATCTCATAGACGATTGTCATATCATATGATTCGAGGTCACATAAGCCGCAACCGTCACCACATCAGTATGAGACACATACCATCGTTCGAATCTAAATCTCATAATGTAGAAATCAAAAAAGAAGACCGCCCGAACTAAAACATAAGAACAAAACACGTTTCGGGTTTATCGCATATACGTATGACACATTCCTATCACCCATCTGTGGGCCAATCAACGTATCTCAAATCATCATCCACCCAGATATATGCAGAAATAAAAAGCATGTATGAAATCAGATAACCAAATATTCATAATACCAACTTGAGGAAGGGTTACCGTCGTTCGGAAACCACAACTAAATTGGCTGCGATTTAAGCCAACAACTTAAAGCTATCCATGTACTTTGTCTCCCATGGACCGGTAACTTGCTCACTATATTTTATCACCCATAACTTTGGTTGCAACGTCAAATTTAGTTATATATTATTCCGTTAATTTTTTACGATGGTTCTTATTTAAATACACAGTAGGGCAGGTCAACTATAATAAAGCTCACCTTCTACAAGCAAAAGAGAGATCACATATTACATACGTTCCCGTCGAGATTAAGCCTCCCCGTCGGGAGCGGTACCAAATATCTCATGTCTCGGATCACACATAACGACCCCTCGGGTCTCGGACCGACATCGTACTGTAGTAACCCCGCCCCCGGTCAACTATAATAAAGCTCACCTTCTACAATCAAAAAGGAGATCACATATCACATACGTTCCCGTCGAGATTAAGCCTCCCCGTCGGGAGCGGTACCAAATATCTCATGTCTCGGATCACACATAACGACCCCTCGGGTCTCGGACCGACATGGTACTGTAGTAACCCCGCCCCCGGAAACATGCATGTGGACCAATGTATGGCCTGGTTTATGATTCCACAAGGTACGGATACACAAATATACATATATATTGTTCAAGTGTTCGAAAATCCTCCAAAATCATAAATATTCGTCAAAAATCCACAGAACCAGTAAAACTTACATGCACGTAAACAATAAACAGAGAGAGTATACAATAATTACATGCATGTAAACAAAATATCCGAAGCATAAACAAATATTATCGGACACGAAATTAGACCAATGATTGGCTTACGGATATTTGCCTTAACCTCATACTCCACAAATCGGAAGAAAGGATATTCCAAAGTATCCAAATGGTGCTCCGCTCTCCTCTGCCCACCCCTTCTCCAGCACAGCTTTTCTGTCCTGCGCAGCTCACTCCTGTGCACGGCTCGGCCTCCTGCATTGTCGCCGCTACCACCGCTGCCGCTAATGTTGCTACTGCCGCCACGAATGGCCGCCGTCTACTCTTCCTGCATCAATTTCCTCACCGAGCGCCGCTGCTAACCTCTTTTCTCTCTCCTTTGGCCGCAAACTCCATCCATGCTGCTCGCGATTCTGCCAAGTGCCACCGCCACCGCCGCAGCTTCTCCTCACGTTGCCGCTTTCACCCGCGCTGCGCTGCCTTCTCTCTTCCTCCTCTTCTTCTTCTCCTTCTCCCTCGCGCATGACTTCCCTCTCTCTCTCTCCCTCTCTTTCTTTTTTTTTTACAATATATAGTATTTTTAAAATACCCTCAATTAATTCAAAATTTTAATTAATATTAAAATAATCGAAATGGAGTTTCGGGCCTTACAGATACTGTCAGCCATCAAACTAAGATTAAGTCTTCGGAGAGATATTGTTAGCCATCGGACTAAAAGTTAGTCCTCAAACAAATACTGTCAGCTATCGAATTAAGAGTAAGTCCTCGGACAGATATTGCCATTCATCAGACTAAGAGCATGAGTTCGAGTAAAATATTGTCCTTAGATATTATACCAGAAGGTTGAGTTTTAGGCCTCCTAGCATGGGGACAAGTGATGGGTATCGTCACCAGTGATCTAGTATGAAAAACCCATCTTACAGATTCAATCCATAAAGTGCGGACGCCTAATATGCTCATTAAGCCCAAATCAAGGACTTAACCGATGGCATGTATGAGGAAGAAATTGGTGCTGGTTTCCAAGGCGGTTTCCCACTATTATCTGAATGACCTAGTGCGCCAGTCGAAACTACCGCCTAAGCAAAATCTTATCCACTTATCGGTTTCCTAGGCAGTTGATAGGAAAAGTCAATTGTCCCCTAATTCTATAAAAACATCCTCTTTCTGACAAGATAAAAAGGGGGACATTTTCAAAAAGAAATAATAAAATCATAATACTCTCTCTCATTTTCTCTCTTACTAAGACGCTCTCCAAAAAGCGTAACTCTCAAACAAAGACAAATAACTTTACTTACATTCAAATTTAGATTTTCTTTTTTTCCTTTTTAAAAGGACGATACTGATTTGAACGTCGGAAGATATACCAGGGAATGAGTCCCGTCAATCCTTTGACCGAGATTTTTGTGTTACATAGGATTCAAATTTAAAGCATATGGAGACTGAAGACATTTGACGCCTAATGGACAAAGCTCAAAATCTTCCTATCCGTATTACAATAGGAATCCGAGGATACAACACAGTGATAGGTTCAGTATACCCACCTCGGGAAAAGAAACCGCTCAACCATTTCGTCTTATCCAAGGTGGTTGTCACAAGTGATTATCATGGGCGGTTGTCAATGGATAAAGACAACTATGAGGTTCCAAGTTAAAAACATAATAATTGGAAGGTAATTAAGTTAACATATGTGAATTGTGGTCAAAATGTACAAGAGGAATCAGATTAAAAATCTCAAAGAACCGGAATTGGTAAATCGAGAATGGAAATTGTAAGCCGTGAAATATTAATTCGTAAATAAGATTTTAGGTTTTAAATTATGATAATCATAGCTTATTAAGGTTATATAATTAAAATTAAGATCTAATGATGTGAAAGATTGGGTTAGAATGATCAAAACGAATCCCGAACAGCAAAAACGCGAAGTAGGCTTGTTACGAGCCTGATCTGCGCCCTCCGTGGGCTCGAGCCCACGGCCAGCGCAGAATCCAGATTGGTTGTGCTCGCTGCGCACTCGAGCGCCAGCCCGTTTTAAAACCCCGTACTGCTTCGCGATTTTCATTTCTCCAAGCCACCAAACCCTTCTAGAGAGAGAGAGAGAGCACCGTTTGTAGAAAGAGGAAAGAGGAGATCGAGGCTGTGGAGTCCGAATACGTCCGAGAGCTAGTTATAGAAGTAGTAGTACGCGTTGAGGCAAGTGTTTTCATACTCACTAACTTTTCTCTTTCGACATTTATTCGTTTATCATCGAATATTTTTGTCTCAATACCCACCCAAATCATGAAAAATGTATTACTTGTGCCTTGAGACTAATGATTATGTAGTTTATTGCCCGATTTGCTCTCCGATCCGTTCGGTAGAGTTTCATCAAACCCTAACCCATGCGAATTAGGGGTTTCCCGTTTCTCCGCCATATTTTGTTAAATTAATCCCAAAATGTGAATCACCACATCCCAATTACATATATATATCGGCCGTACGATCAATCTCGCACGTTTCGACCCGTTCTCAGCGTCCGAACCCGCTAAATATGCACTGTTACTGTTCACCCGAAATTAAATGGGGAATTTGCTTGCTTCCACCTTCATATTATATTGAATCAACCTCAAAATATGAATCACCACATTCCAAATGTGCATATATATCGACCAGACGATCGATCTCGCAAGATTCGACCCGTTTGCGACGTCCGAGCCCTCTAAAAGTGGCCTGACACTTCATCCGAGAAAAAGTGTAGATTTGCATGCATTACTTCTAATTAATTGTGATGAAACTTATGATTAAATGTTCGTGTTAAATTGTAAGCCCGAAAAATGTGTATTTGTGCACCGGAAGCAAGGGAATGCATCCCGGAGGCTTCTAAGGTGATATTTGACCATCGGAGGTAAAAAATTACAACTCTCTTGTGAACTTAAAATGAATAGTTAAAAATGGCTTCAGTTCCAAAGAAAGAAAGAAACCGAACAAGTAAATAGATGGGAAATCCATAAAGGCATGATATGGCCGGATTTGATCTCCGGATGGAGATACGTGATGGGAATGTAATTTCCCGATTGGAAAATGAAATAAAATTGTGGTGGATTTCCTCCCTCAAAGGATTAAGATTAATCTTGAAACTAGGACCATGGACTTATACTGTTGGGTAATATCTTTGGCTTACCATGTCCATTGTGGTGTGAACCCGAGGAATATTTGGCCACGTATTCTGGCCGCTCGTGGGAGCAGATGATATTCGTGGTACGCCTTAGGATACTACTGTGGAAGAATGATGATTGCCCTGGTTCCCAGGGGATATGGAGCGAATTGAGATAGCCGAGTGCTGCAGGTCTAAAATGTAGCCAATGGTCGAATGCTACAGATCTAATATGTAGCCAATGGTCGAGTGTTGTAAGCCTAAACTGTAGCCGTGTGCTGTAGACCTAAAATGTAGCAGTGTGCTGCAGAATGTGTGGCAGACACATTCCTTTTCTCGTTCTTTCACATCGTTGGTTAGTACGACCTACTAGCCCGAAATCCACAAACATTAATGAAAGTAATAAAAATTAATAAACGTAACCGGTGCAAGCATGCGAACCAGATGATCCCAGATGTCCCCTTTTTCCTCCCATGATTCCTTGCTACTGACATTATGTATTTCTTTCATCCAGTTATTGCTTTCACTATTATCTGCTATTGTTAATGATATATGATTACATTTGCTGAGCTGTACGCTCACTCTCACTATTTCTCCTTCCAAATGAGAACATTAAGCCAGCGACTGATTAGTTAGAGTAAAGAGAGGGACTTGGTTGAGGAGATTAGCCGGATGTCGAAAGCTTGAAGATTTGGATACGTCAGTTATAATAGAATGTAAACAGTCTAGTTAGATTAATATGATTTGTTATTATTTTATGGTTATTATTATACTTTCGCAGGTTTCTGAATTTAGCTATACTTCCACAATAATATTGGATGTTTTGGATTTTACTTAATCCTAGACGGTATCTCTTTAGATCCAATACAGTAGATAGGAATACTGTGTTGGAGCCATTGATGGTATGGCAGAATTATGGTCATGTGTATTGTGTTGTAGGCCTTGATGTTGAAATTCGATAGTTGTGTATTTGTACAGGTTATTTTAAACATGTTGTATTTTATTTTCGTCTAATTGTAGAGAAAACTCTGCCAAAATTTCTATAGAATCCATAATTATAAATTATGGGCATTAGTTTATGTTATCATTGACGGAGGTTATTTAAGAAAAATAACCTGGTCCGTCACAACAACCACCCTCCAATTTTATAAATGTCCTCATCCTGACGGAAGGAAAGGGGAATAGAAGAAAGAGAGGAGAAATGGGCTAGCCTGGTAGGGAAGACTCTCCCTCCAGAAGATCCCTCATGAAATCCTCTAACCAAGGAAAAGTCATCCTTTTAAAATATCGTCTATCTAAAATGCCACTAAATTGGACATACCCAAATACACAATCCTCCACGCATATTTTATTCAAAGCAGACTCTATTTTTCTCTCTTTGAAGAAGGATTACTGATTTGAACATTGGAGAATAAACCGAGAAGTGAGCCCCGCTGTTTTCCTCTGACTTTTTATTTTTTATTGTATTGTGTAGGTTTTAGGTTAAAAGGTACGGGGATTTGACCCGTTCTAATTTGACCCACTTGAAAGATCGAGTAACTCCCTAACCAGTCAGACAAACCGGAACCATGGACACAACAATTGATTTTTAATTATATAAATAGCATTCTTTTCATCAAAACTCAGACTAATTAAAGAAATAATTTTATTACTAAAATATAACAAAATTATATTTCACTGTGATATTAAATTATTTAAATAAACTAATAATATATCTCATGTCATACGTGACAATATGGGAAAATTCTTTCATCCGTATAGAAACTCTTTGACGTTCTCAAATATCATTCCAACCAAAAATTACAAAACTGGCAAATTGGAGAATAAACAAGACACCCAATTCAATTACAGATCCCATTTACAACTAGTAATTGCATTCAGCGTGGATACGACGCCAACACCGACAAACCCTATGCCCTGAAGTCAAAAGACAGAAAGGCGATTATCTTTGTTAGGGTAATTAATCAAAGGTGGTTATCGACTAGCTCAACTAAGAGCCACAAAGCAGCAAAATCCATCCTTAATTGTAATTGGAGAAGTTTATTCGGTGAGTGCAGCGTAAGTGATTGTCTAATTAGGGGGAAACCACAAAACGGATTGAGATATGGCGAAATTTGGATACCTGGAAGACAGGGATTGTCAGGGGCTCGAAGCATATGGAGCAGTCCAAAACATCCGGATCGGACAAGATCACGGAAACTGCCTTACTGGACACTCCGATGGTCGAATCGTCCACGCCTTCGACGATGCCCTCCTCACTTCCTCTCTCTTCTTCTTCTGTTTGTTGGATTGAAGACGTTTCGGTGACCCTAATCCTCTTAGAAGCACGCATCAGTTCCTCCCAGTCAGGAACTGACTCTTCTTCTTCTCTGAAAGCTGAGAATTTCACCATCCCCAACTCGCTAAACTCTCTCCTCTCTGAAATCGATGCCCGAGGTTAACTTCCGAGCCGACGAATGCCCGGAATAAATAGATGTCACTGATTATTTCTTTTCTGAAAAAAAAATATATATATTTTACTTTTTAAACCATAGTATTTGATCTTCCATTGATGGATTATTTCTGTTACGTTCGAAAATCTATTTATTATATGAATGGAGGCTTATATTCGTCGGTCACTCAATATCCTCAAACTTTATAAGGTTCTAAATTAAATCCTATGCAAACATAAATAACGATTAAATAATTAACGGGATTTACTTTTCAATATATTCTCTAATACTCAAGTCAGTATTCTGAGTATGTATAAAAAAATAAACAATAAATAATAAAATTTGATTTTAGTCTGAGAGGTTGCGCTCTTGACGTCTTATTTTAGGGAAAGAGTTAGTGTGCTCTTAGTGTCTTATTTGTTGTTTTCAAGAACTTAGGGTCTTGTTTCGAGTTCTCCCATTTTTAAATGGAGGGAATGAGTATTTATAGTTAGTAGGAAGCGGTTAATTGTTGGACGATTTTAACCATTATCTTTATCCATAACGATTATAATTAACGTCCGTTGTCATTAATTAAATAACTGTTTAGGGTCTTGTTTCAGTTCTCCCATTTTTAAATGGAGGGAATGAATATTTATAGTTAGTAGGAAGCGGTTAATTGTCGGACGATTTTAACAATTATCTTTATCCATAACGATTGTAATTAACGTCCGTTGTCATTAATTAAATAACCGCTTAGGTTATCAGATTAGTTCTATAGAATTGGCCCGTCCAAGCCTTATAGGCTTACTTGGACTTAATAAGCTGTTCGGCCATAATTTATTGTTTGGACATAATGGACTGTGCGACTCTTAAGAGCCGTTGACTTAAATTGTACGGACGGCCCAGAACCACAATGAGTTTTTTTATTTGGGCCCATAGACTTTATACCCATCAATTTAATATAACAAATATTAAAAAAAGACAAAATAAATATTAATCACTCATTATAACTTGACTTTCTAATGCATAAAAATATTTGATATAAAAAATATAAAATTAGTAGATTATTTAAATAAGAATAATTAAAAATGCAATATAAATTGATTTTGAATTAATCAATTTTATTTTATTTATTAAGAACATTATCTCAAAATTTACTTATATTTATATTTATAAAACTAATAAAATAGTTTTTTCAGTCAAAATTTCTTTAAAATATTAATGTATGCCTATGATTTTAAAATTTTATTTCATAATTAGCAAAAAAAATTATAATTTTTTTAAATATCTTCTGAGTTTTCAAATTTTTATATTAAAATTGAAAAAATAAAAAACAGGCATATTTAAAATATTTTCTAAATTATGTAAATATAAATATATATATATATTTAAAAATTTATCAATTTTTTACTAATTATTTTTATTGTCTTTACTACTTAATTTTCCTTTTTCGTTTTCCCCCTCTCAAATTATTATTATTATTATATTTTATTTTATTTATTTTTCCATTTCCTTCTCTTGCTTTTCTTCCTCTCTCCGTCTCCCTTGATCCTCCCATTCCAAACAGACTACTCACACAAATTCGGAAACCTCTGGAGTTGCAGAGGACCCGAAACCTTTCACTGTGGAAATTTTTGAGAAATATTGGAAAAAGAGGGAGTCTGCGTATGTGATAGGAAATGGAGATTAGCAGCTTAACTTCCATGGGATCATCGTCAAGACCATTGAGCTTCTTCAACCATCACCTGAAACCGTTCCGAACCAAACCATCTTCGATTTCGACAACGAAAGACAGAAATTGTACGAGTTGTGGGAGAAGAGCCATGCCCGTGAAGGATTTCAAAGTTCCGGCGACCTTGCGGACCTTATCGTCCAATTGGGATGTGTCGGGCTCAGTTGCTCCGTTGCTTCCTAGATTGGAAGAACTCGACACTACCAATATGCTTCTTCGACAGAGAATCGTCTTCATTGGCTCTCAGGTCAATTACTCTCTCAATTTCTCTGTGTGATTTTTTTGGGTTAATTAATGGATTATTGTGTCGTTGCAACTGTGTATTCGATTGTATGGCTTCGCTTGGTTGAACGGAAATTTGTGAAATATTCATCTTCCCTTACACTGTGTTTGGTTTCTCCATTTAATGTGTAAAACTATGTATATTGTCCTGGTTTTAGAAGTATGTTAGGTTTGATTAGAAGAGGTAAAAATATAAAAATTATAACTGTAAAAATTATGAAAAATTGCAAAAAAAAATATTTAATTATATTTTGTCAAATTATTATTCTGCAGTTTTTTCTATCCAAAACCAAGTGAAAAATTCTGAAAATGTGTGTGTTCTCTGATAAACTTTGTGGGTCTCTAGATAAGAAAAATAAATTTTCAATAATATAAAATTTTAAAAAATACATTTTACAAATTATATATTCACAATTTTATACGGTTTTACATCTCCATAGGTTCCCACGGTTTTTTCCTATTAAAGGTTGAACCAGATAAAATATTAATTTGAATTTGTTCGGTTGATGAAGATATTTTTTCACTGGCATCACTTTCTACAATTTAGTATAATGAGAAATTAGAGATGATGGATGGTGGAGAAGTAGCAGGACTGGTGTGATAGTGGTGGTGATGGTTGTTGGAGTAGAAAGGATCGGTCTGACACGAAAACACCAAATTTATTGGGGCAAATAACTGGTCGTATAGAATGCACTTAAGCACACAGAATAGGAAAGAAAGGAAGAACGCACAGATTTTACATGGAAAACCTTTCACAAACTGAAGGGAAAAACCACGGGACGTTTTGTCCACAACAACTTTCTACTATGTGAGTTTTACGGTTACACAAACCCTAAGAGAAGGGAATGAGAGCAAGAGTACAAATCATTCACAGTATACTTTCTTCACACTCTTTTACACTTAGAAAAAACTCACACACAATATTGCACACAGCTTACAATATATATATAGGTTGTTAAAGGCAACGACCAAGCCAACGTGAAGGACACATGTATCAACAGTCGTCTGACTCACGTACAGCTCTGTAACAGCTCTCCCCTGCAAAAGATCGTGCCCTACAGAAACGACTCTGTAGATCATGCTTTGCAGAGACCGCTCTGCAATGGCTCTGCAGAGATTGTGCATGCTCAGTCAATTTCCTGAGATAGCATCCACGTGCGCTTTCTTCAACCATGTCCTCTAACCTTTATGCACTTCAGCAACCTTCGTTGTTTACGTTGCCTTTGGCCATCACAGAGTCCTCGTGCTTCTTTAAAGTCCTCAAACTCAAATGTTGCTTACAAAGTCCTCGGAATTATAGCCTCTCAGAATCCTCAAACCCATAACCTCTCAGAGTCCTCGGACCAATAACACCTCCACACGGGAGTGATCCCAACAAACTTTCCCTCACGACCGTGTGGAAAGTGAATCAGTCAGGCCAGCAATGTCATAGCCAAGCTTCAAGCTTTCCCTTGGGCAAAACTTTGGTCATTATATCTGACCCATTTTCATCTGTCCGAACCTTTTTCACTGATAGCTCCCCTTCATCAACAATATTTCTCACCTAATGATATCGAACGTCAATGTGCTTCAATCTCGAATGGAATAAGAAGTTTCTACGCAAATGTATGGCACTTTGGCTGTCACAGAATACTACATACTTTTCTTGCCTTAAGCTTAACTCTTGGATGAACCTTTTCATCCACAGTAACTCTTTGCTGGCTTCAGTTATTGCAATGAACTCTGCCTCCATAGTGAAAAGAGCAACGCACTTTTGTAGCTTGGATTTTCAGGAGACTACCCCTCCTGCAAACTTGACCAAGTACCCCGAGGTGGATTTATGAGAGTCAATGTCCCCGGCCATATCTGCATCTATGTAGCTGACCAACTGAAACTTCTCTTCTCCAAATCGCAGACATATTTTTGAAGTTCCTTGGAGATATCTTAGGATCTACTTCACAGCAGACCAATGCTCCTTTTTTGGGTTTGAGATGAATCTGCTTATAATACCGACCACATGAACAATGTCCGGCCTTGTATATACAGCCGCGTACATGAAGCTACCAACGGCTGACGAATAAGGTATGCTTCTCATGCGAGCTTTCTTGGTGTCCGAGGATGGACATTGCTTCCTCCTCAACCTGAAGTAGTTGGCTAGTGGGGTGCTCACTGGTTTGAATTTTTTCATATTGAATCGTTGGAATACTTTCTCAATGTAGCTCTCCTAGGACAGCCAGAGCTTCTTGTTCTTCCGGTCTTGAAATATTCTGATTCTCAGAATCTGCTTCGCCGACCCAAGGTCTTTCATTACAAATGATTGTCCCAATTGCTTCTTCAGCTCCTTAATCCGAGCGCTATTTTATCCGACATTCAGCATGTCGTTCGCATAAAGAAGGACGACAAAGTTATCTTCGGAAAATCCCTACATAAAGACGCAGTAGTCAGAAGTAGTCTTTCGGTATCATTAACCGACCATGGCGGACTCAAACCTCTTATACCACTGTCTTGGAGCCTGTTTTAGTCTGTACAGGCTTTTGCTTAGACAACAAAAAATCCTTCTTCCCCTTAACCTCGAACCCCTTTGGTTGCTCCATGTAAATTTCTTCAAGGTCACCGTAGAGGAATGCTATCCAGACATCCAACTGCCCCACCTTTAAATCCAGAGTAGCTGCTAAACCAAGTACAATGCGAACGGAGGATATTTTCACCACCGGCGCAAAGATCTCATCAAAATCCATGCCTTTGCGCTGATTAAAGCCTTTCATCACTAGTCGTGCCTTGTACCTCGATTTTGAGGTACTCTCATTTGTCTTCAATCGGAATACCCATTTATTCTTCAGAGCATGCTTTCCCTTTGGCAATTCTGCCAGCTCAAATGTATGGTTCTCATGCAGAGAACCAATTTCCTCTTACATGGCTTCCATCCATTCATCATTGCGCTCATGCTTAATTGCCTCTTCAAAGTCCTCGAGTTTTCCTCCGTCAGTGAGTAGGACGTACTCACCGGACGGCAGACGTATGGACGGTCGTCTGTCCTTTGTAGATCGTCGGACAATAATTTCCTTGGTTGGTTGAAGAAAAACTTCATTTTGATCCTCATGAGACACAGTGATTGCCTCATTATTGTCCTCGGCCGTTATTAGGCCATTGCTCTCGGATTGAAGAGGTACTGGACGGATAGCTTTAACGCTTACCTTGTCCGTCCGGCTAGTATCAGATAAAGCCTTATCTTTTTCAATATTTTCAATAGTCTCCTCATCAATAAAGACCACATTCCATAATCGGACAAGCTTCTTCTCTGTTGGGTCATAAAATCTGAACCCCAAATCATTTTCCCTATAGCCCAGAAATATGTATTGTTTCGTCTTTTGTTTCTAGCTTGGTTATTTCATCCTTGGGGATGTGCACAAAGGTTTTACACCCAAACACTTTAAGATGGTCGTAGGACAGCTCCTTTCCTACCCATATTTTCTCAGGAGTTTTACCATTTAAGGGTTTATTGAGTGACTTATTGATAACATAGGCCATCGTCCTTAAGGCTTTAGCCTAAAAAGAACCTGGAAGCTTTGCTTTTAAAAGCATACACCTTACCCTTTTTAACAACTTATGATTCATACGTTCAGCCACACCATTTAACTGCGGCGTCTTTGGTGGCGTCTTTTGATGTTTGATGCCATGAGACCGACAGTAAGTATCAAATGCTCCAATGTACTCACCCATGTTGTCACTATGGAGGGTTTCAACTTCTTCCCTGTTTGATGTTCCACAAAGGCATGAAAGTGTTCAAATGTACTGAGGATTTGGTCTATGGTCTTTAGTGGGTAAACCCACAATTTCTGGAACAGTCGTTAATAAAAGACACGAAGTATTGGGCGCTACCAAAGAACTTCTTTTTAAATAGTCCACATACATTGGTATGTACCAATTCATGCACCTCGGTCTTTTTGAAGGATGAGTCTCCTTGGAAAGAGACTCTCCTTTGCTTCCCCGCCAGACAGTGAGGACACGTCCTCAGCTCAGCTTCCTTTACGTCCGGTATAAGGCTCTTCTTAGCCAGATGACATAATCCTTTTTCTCTCATGTGGCCTATCCGTCGGTGCCACAAGTCCGAAGTCTCCACGCTGGTAGCAGCGTTTATTTGACCTGCCTCAGCAAAGGCTTGCAACACGTAAAAGCCTGACATCTTTTTACCTCGCGCAACTACCAGAGGTTCTTTGGTTAGTTTATATCCCCCATCATAGAAGACGTTGCAAAAGCCAGCATCATCTAGTTTTCCTACTGATATGATATTTATCCGAATGTCAGAGACATGTCGGACGTCTTTCAAGATCAGTCGGGTGCCATTAGTAGTGATGAGAGACACGTTACCACAGCCAACAACTCTGGATGTCTCTATATTCCTCATCTTCAACACTCCAAAATCACCCGGAATGTATGAAGTAAAAAGACCCTTCCGAGAAGTGACGAGGATGGATGCTCTAATACCCACCACCCAGTCAGTTGCCTATTCAGCTAGATTTACAATGTCATTCACTTCACACGTTAACAGGAGTTTGCCTCTTATAATCACTGAGATTGAGTACTTTTCTTCACCCCGTCCCTTTTCTCCTTTCTCCTTCTTAGCGCTCTCACGCTTCCATTTATAGTAATGATTCTTAATATGACCTTTTTTGCTACAATGATGGCAATTAAAGTTTTGAAACCCTGGACGAGACTTACTCCGACCCTTATCTCCGGACTTCAGACTATGCCTTTACTTCTTCCTCGTGATTTTGTCATAAGTATCTCAGAATGAGCCAAGGTGGAGGTCCCTTGAGACCGTCTAGATTTATTTATGAGTAGGGAAGTAATCACCTTGTCCAACTTAAGCGTATCATTCCCAAACAGTAATGCTGTGACGATGTAATCATATGAGGTTGGTAAGGAAGCCAGCAATATAAATGCCTTGCCCTCCTCCTTGATTACCTCATCAAGCGCTGCCATCTGCGTTAGAATCCTGTTAAACTCATCCAACTGCTTCTTCACGTGCAGCCTTGTAGACAATGACTTGGACTTATATTGGCTTTCAAGCTTTTTTCAGACCTTCGCCTTGTAGTCGATTGAAAGCTTCTTAAACCGCGCTCTCTGATACCAGTTATTGGAGCAGAAAGGATCGGTCTGACACGAATGCACCAAATTTGTTTGGGCAAATGGCCGGTTGGACAGAATGCACTTAAAGCACACAGAATGGAAGAGAAAGGAAGAACGCACAAATTTTACATGGAAAATCCTTCACAAATTGAAGGGAAAAACCACGGGACGTTTTGTCCACAACAACTTTCCACTATGTGAGTTTTACGGTTACACAAGCCTTAGAAGAAAGAAATGAGAGCAATAGCACAAATCACTCACAGTATACTCTCTTCACACTCTTTTGCACTTAGAAAAAACTCACACACAATGTTGCACACAACATACAATACATATACAGGTTGTTAAAGGCAACGGCCAAGTCAATGTAGAGGATACACTTACAGACAGTCGTTTGACGTACGTACAGCTCTATAATAGCTCTCCCCTACAAAAGATTGTGCTCTGCAGAAACGGCTCTGCAGAGACAGCTCTGCAATGATTCTGCAGAGATTGTGTATGCTCAGTTAATCTTCTGACCTGGCATCTACGTGCGCTTTCTTCGACCATGTCCTCTGACCTTTATGTGCTTCAACAACCTTGGTTGTTTACGTTGCCTTTGGCCATCACAAAGTCCTCGTGCTTCTTCGAAGTCCTCGGACTCAAATGTTGCTTATAAAGTCCTTGAAATTATAGCCTCTTTGAATCCTCGAACCCATGACCTCTTAGTTCTCGGACTAATAACACCTCCCAGTGATCCCAACAATGGTAGTGTTGGTGGGATGGTTCTGATTTTAGCATTGAGGAGGTGGTGGTGCCGCTGCCATGGTGGTTGTAATTGGATGGGGTGGGAAAAAACTTCCTTCCAAGTAAAGTAGAAACTCTTCATTGGATGTAGTTTATTTTTCATTGGAAATTAGTTTTCTTCATTTCTTACCAAACAAAGGAATTAGGAAAATATTTTCCGAGATATAATTTTACATCTAACCAATCACTATATCTTGGGAAGATTTGGGCTTGCAATCCATGTCGTTGATGTAATGATTTATGAGATTATACCATTTTTTAGATTGTTGGATTATTATATTATTTTTCAATTCAAAATACGGAATCAAATATTCATAATGTGCCTGAATTCATACTTAGTGTTTTTTTAAAAAAAACTTGGAATCAATTTATCTCTATTATGACATTATTTCTATTTCTTAATAGGAGTTTCAGAATTTTTGTAAAAATTGATGGGATATAGCTTTTTGGATCCAAGCTTAAAAATATGAAAAATAGGAAGTTGAGAAAACTTCCTATAATTCAAATCTAGAAAAAAAATTTGTGTTTGTTATCCAGAAAAACTGTCCTTATATATAACATATGATGGATAGTTTTATCATCTATAATGTAGAAAGATGATCGATTTTTTAATTACATAATGGCCTTTTCATCAAAGATTTAACTTATTATAAAAATAATTTCTTTAATAAAATATAACAAAACCATATAAGATAGTAACATTTAATTATTTAAATAAATTATTAAATATCTGACACGTTATGTGGGATAATTCTAACAAATTATCCATGGGTTTAGGCATTTCATCTTCAAATTATGATCGGATTGCAACACAATATCTTCAGCCTCCTTTGGGCCATTTGTAACTCTTCTCTTTCATAATTTGTTCCCTCTCTTTTCACTAAAACAATTTTTTCCTTTCCTTATTTGTATTTCACAAGTTGTTTATGCTAAACTGTACATTTAGTTGAATTTTTTGATTTGGTTTAATAGACAAATATGTTTGGTAGTGTTTGCAATTGTCTTGCTCAGCCATCTCCACCAATTGAAAAAACAATTACAATAATTACAAATACATAATTACAAAAAAGTAATAACTTATGACTTGCCAAATGAAGAGTTGGGACATTCTTATTAGATGCTTGAAGTCTTTCTAGTGACTTTTACTCTCTGTTATGATGTTGGCAGATTGATGACATGACAGCAGATTTTATCATAAGCCAGCTCTTATTTTTAGATGCAGAAGACCCAAAGAAGGACATCAAGTTGTTCATTAACTCTCCTGGTGGATCAGTCACTGCAGGTTTGCTTAAATAACCACTCAAGGAATGCTTACTCTTTTCCTAGCTAATCTCCTTTTTCAACTGGAGCTACTAAAATTAAGGAGGACGGGATAATTCTGCTTGTTATCAACAGCTCTAATATTTCAACCACGGATAAAAACATTGGTATTGGTTGCGATTATATCGGTATTAGACATGTCATACATGTATTGTTATTAGATATATTAAAAGAAAAATTTAAAAAAAATTATAAGCTAAAAGGTAAATATTGACCTATGTATTGGCAAATATTGGACATATCACTTGATATTTGGAACATTGGATGATATATTACGATATATCGTTAATACGACAATATATTGTGTTATTGCCGTGTTACAAGAAAATTGGTATCGAGGACCCGATATTGATACATATCGGCAAATATTTGGAATATTGGCTAATATTTTTATCTATGATTTTAACAGCTCTAGTCACCTATTTTAAATTATGTACTAAAAAATTCTTTATGTTAGTTCAAACAAATTGATCTCTCCTTGTGTTAGGAGAAAGTTTTTTTAAAAAATGCTATTCAGGAAGGATCTTATTTAAACTTGTTGGTTGACCTAAACTCACGCATGGTGAAAAGAATTTGTGCATCCAACTGGACCTATGAGGTTGTTTCATTGCCACTTAGAAGACGTGTTCAAATCATAGAAACCATTTCACTGATGATCCAGAGTTGCAAGGTTATATACCTATGACCTTCCTCAAACCTCATAATTTGAAAACTTTATGCACTGGGCCTCCCTTTTAGTTGTTGATTAGAGATTAATTTAAATAAATGGACTTATTCGAGTGAATGTTTTGTGGGGATGATTCATACTGGGATAGTCGGATCCCTTGCTGCGCTGTGGCTAGTCTTGAGTTTAAGGAGCCCACGATCTAAGTGCAAGTCTCACAGATCATTCTAAGGGAGGCGGGATTGCTCTTATTGGGAGTACTCTTTTATGCCTGTGTATTGATTCAATCCTCAGTATTTATTACCCGTCATGATTGGACCATAATGAAATTTCCGTCTCCACCATTTTGCTCTTTCCCATTCTTTTAGTTGGGTTGACTGTTGTGATTTGTATAAATTTCAGTAAGTGGAAGCTTTTCATCTTTTCTGATTGATCGGGTAGGATTAGGAGTAGAGGATTTTTAAATTTGACTTGTTCGGCAGTTTATTGGCAGAGAACGAAAGGTTATGGAGTGATTAATTGCTGCTACATACAGTGTGTCTCCTCCCAGCTGGAGCCCTAAATCTGTGAAGTCGTTACTTGTCCCATTACTTTTCATCAATGTGGTTCATTTGGGAGAATGTGCTTCATGTACTTGGCTAATTTTCGGCATAGAATATTGTGTTGTCATTATCATTGATGATCCTTGGAAGTATGCAAAGCAATGTTGACTACCATGGAAATTGAGGGTTATCATGGATAAAAATATCAGTATTAGTATTAGTTACAACTCTATCGACATTGGATATATCCAACAATTTGTATTGGTATCTTATGTATCAGAAGAAAAAAATTTTGAAAATCATATGGTGACAATATTGTATCAGCCAAATATTGGGTATATTGATTGATATTTTGAATATTGGCCGATATATTGCGATATATTGCCAATATGGAAATATATTGCGACATTATCGCGGTGTTTGAAAATTTTGGTATTCGGCCACAATATTGATACATATCGATTAACAATTACAACATTGGATGATATTTATATCAATGGACCGGAGTATTGATGATCCTTTATGACAATATAATGAACCATGTATTCATGATTAATATCCCATTAATCACTCCTAAAACCATACATTTCTATTAATTAAGTAGACATCATTTGTATCTACATGTAGTGAATTTTGCTAGTTACTTTAATGCATCAAACACCACCACCAAACACTTAGGCAAGGTATCAAAACTGCCAGAACAACAGCTCAGCCAATTGCCACTGTTTCTGAGTTGTTCTAAAGTTAAGGTTTTTGGGTTTTCACTAAATAACCGACCGAGGGTTTTTGATGAAAACAGTGTGATCGGGTTATTTCCATTGCTTGTTCTATTTTGATTATAGTGAAACCATTTTATCTTGTGCCTGTAGAGATAGTTCTCATCCTGAGAGAACAATGTAAATTCATTGTCTCGTGTGTATTTAAATTTTTGTCTTAATTCTGCTGTTACTCCTACAAAATCTTTTAATCAGGAAATTATTTGGGCATGTTAAATGAAGGTTATACCAAATTTTGCGAATTGTTTTGGCTTCATTTTTTCTTTTGTGGAAGGGAAAGCAATTTCCATCAGATTTTGAGATAGTGTTCCATCAGGTAGAATTCTTCTTAAAACATGATATCCAGAATCATTTGATTTGGCAGTGCTTTAAGTAAGTTGCGGAGTCCAGTTGTCAACTTTTCTAGTATTTTTTTCCTGCAATTTCGTATGGATACATGGTTTTACAGTATGATAATTTTTTTTTTTTTTGTATTTTGTGATGGGATGAGGAATTTTCTTTTCCCTCTTGAATTAATTTGAAGGTCTAATTTGCCTACGTGGGTACATTTCATGCCTTGGAAAATTGCATAACAAAGGATATTATAATGGTTAATTGTCACAAAAGGAGCATTTGATTGCATACTTCTTTTTCTCGTGTTAGATCTAGCAGGATCTGTAAAGGATCTCTTTCTGAATGAGAATTGTTTTTTATTGAGAAAAAACTATACCATTGTTGATATTTTGCATTTTCGTCATGTCTTTGGTGCTAGTTAATTTTGTTCAAAGAGTTTTTTATTTTTGCTGGAAATGATTCATAAGGAAGAGGAAGGATAAGATTTGGCTTAAGATACCTCCCAGAATGACAATATTGGATGTATTGGGTAATACCTATCGGGATTTGACATATTTGTTTTTCAAATTGAAACCCAAGGATAAATATTGGTTGATGTATCGCCGATTTGATGACATATCGTGATTTTGGCGTGGTATTGGAAAATCGGTGGTCCGATACCGATATACATTAGCTGGTATTTTGCATGTCGGTTGTTGATAGATGTTTTATTCCTTCTATTCCTTCAATACTTCTACTAATGGTATGGTCCTTGTGGGTGAAAGGTCTAAGGGACTTTGGTAGATCCAAAGTACCTAAGGTGAAATTTTCTGGTGTATGGATAAACCTTGGAATCCTGTTTCAGGCAAAAGTTCTTCAACCTTTTTCTTTTTCCATTTGGATGGGTGCCTTAATGATCTCACACCCTAAAAGCACTTGGAAAAATTAGAGTTTGAACATAATTTTTCACATTAGAAATTTTCCAATTAAAATAATAGCTTGAGAATATTTCAATTTATACTTTTACTTGTAATCTTGATATACCAAAAAAGATGTTCAACCTACAGAACTATTTATGATCTTTTAGAAGGTGGTAATCAATGAATAAATTGAAACGAAAGAAGAGATGCTTCTTGCTTGGTGCCTACAGTGCTGTATATTTCGCTTCAATGAATTAGAGTATTCAGTAGAATAGGGGAACCGCGTCAGCTAGTTAGATTTATGGGACAAAGGGCTTGTGGTACTTACTAGCGCAGCTATGCAATGAAAATGAAGGAGCGTATATTGACCCTTTTTCTAGTAATCTTTCTTTTTTTTCTTTCTTTGAAATAACAGAAGTACAAAGATGTTAGACTATCGAATGTGACTAAGCAGCTACTAATCCTTCCAATGCACCCCTTAGCTAAATTTTTAAGGATTCCCTTCAATCTAACTGATCTTGCACTAGAATAGCTGATCTTTGCCTTCTGTCGTCAACTCCATCTTCTGTGCAAAGAATCTCATGGAGTTTTATCTTTGAGACCTACATGTCAACATGATTTACATACATATATATATATATATATATTCTTAATGCATTGGTTCTTTAGTCAGCTGCCTAAACACCCACTCAAAAAAAGGGAAAAGCAGCATTTTTATTACAGTAGATATCTTTTCTCTTACTTCTCTGATCCAATAATTACTCTTCATTCCATTATTTCTGCATGTAGGGATGGGAATTTATGATGCTATGAAGCTTTGCAAGGCCGATGTTTCCACTGTTTGCCTCGGATTAGCGGCATCTATGGGTGCATTTATACTTGCTTCTGGCACAAAAGGAAAAAGGTTTTGCATGCCTAATTCAAGAGTGATGATCCATCAGCCACTCGGAACAGCTGGAGGCAAGGTAAATATTTCATCTGTATCTATATTTTGTCTTGGTACAATAATAAGGTTGCTATATTGTAACCTAAAGGTCACTCGTTCAAACA
Source organism: Nepenthes gracilis (assembly GCA_033239525.1). Classification (NCBI taxonomy): domain Eukaryota; kingdom Viridiplantae; phylum Streptophyta; class Magnoliopsida; order Caryophyllales; family Nepenthaceae; genus Nepenthes; species Nepenthes gracilis. The sequence goes on along the minus strand of BSYO01000038.1, from coordinate 10,029,742 downwards.
ACGGAAATAATCTCTCATGTTAGGCTAAGGTTGTATATATCCAATCCATGCTAGACCTAACGATGTGAGGGTCTTGTGAATTGGGCAACCATTTTTTTTTAGAATTTTGTCCCTGTGAAATTTGCACATATAATTTCTGTAGGTTTCTTCTATAGTAAATGCTATCTTATTCAGAGAATTCCTTTCGAGTCACATCAGTTGAGCCCTAAGTCTTGAATGTTTGTGCTTTCCATGGTGTAAAATAAATTTGGTAATATCAAGATTTGAATGTCAGTGTCGGTCGTGGCTATACCTGTGTCTACTCATTCTTAAGCTGCCATTTCCCTACTTTGTTGCTTTTGATTTGTCTTTGTAGTAGAGAGTTATGATATGTGCTAAAGAACATTACGGGTCTCGATTTGTTTAAATAGTTTTCCTATTCTCTCATTATATTTAGATATTCAAAATAATTTGTGAGGTTAATTGTAAGTAGAATATCATTTTGAATGTTTTCATTGTTAGGTTTCTATAATCTAAAATTTTGTCTTATACATAGTTATGATTAATAAATTTAATTTCATATAGATATGTTTTATTTGATGGGGTTTTTTTTTTGGTCTTCGAACCGCTTCAATACTAATAACAAGCAAAAAGCTGATATTTTTGGGTTTAAATCTTACAATTAAAATATCCTTCTGTTTAGTTTGGCTAGCATGGATGCGGGCTTTCAATTATGCAACACATATTTTGTGAACTCGTTCAAGAAAAAAAAAAAAAAATTAAACCGCTCAACAAATGTAATATCATTTTTTTTATGTATTAAACTCATCATAAGAGTAGCATTTTTATTTTTTTACGAGTGTAGAGATTAAGGATCTACTTTTGATTCCAGGCGACCGAGATGAGTATCCGCATACGGGAAATGTCATACCATAAAGTAAAGATCAACAAAATCATGTCGAGAATTACCGGGAGGCCCGAGCAGCAGGTTAGTTTACTGTCATACACTCATCTTATCCTAGGGAATGGAATATCAGCAAATATGTAAAGTATTAGCTAATATGTTTTAGTATTTTATATCTCAACAAAATCGCAATATGACTTCGTTTCGATAGTTTATCAGTTGATATTCAATAATTTGGCTGATACACTCCGTGACAAAATATTGGCTGCCGCTGCCAATATTTTCCGACATATTAGCTAATATTTTTTCTTAGGTTTCAATTTGAAAGAAATATTTCCGATACTAATACAAATCAGTTGATATGGTTGATACCTATACTACCATGATAAATACTGATATTTTATATGAAGCTTAAACATAATTGATGGGATGCTCATCTATGCAGATAGAAAAAGACACAGATCGTGATAATTTTATGAATCCGTGGGAGGCAAAGAATATGGATTGATAGATGAAGTCATAGATGATGGTAAGCCGGGATTGGTTGCTCCAGTTGCCGATTCTGCTCCCCCGCCAAAAACGAAGGTCTGGGATCTTTGGAAGGTCGAAGGCAGCCGGAAAGCGAAGAAAAATCTGCCCTCCGAGCATAAGATCTTGCAGAATTGGTATGACGAGAGTCGGAGGAGCGACGAGAACAGACACTCCGAGCCGGAGAAGGAAGCTCCAACTGCAGCAGTATGAAAAGAGAAGGCTTGATCAAGATACTGGCTCTCTGATTTCTCTGATCTTGAATTACTATCAATCTGAAAACATGAACTCTTCAAATCGATGAGGGTGGGAAATCATGTGGTTATTATCACTTGATTATGTGTTTCTGCAGATTGAGCGGCTGGGATTGTTTGTCATGAATCTCAGCAAGAGTTATAGCTGTGTTCTGCCACAGGAGATTCATAGTGATCTTATGTTACATTGAGGATTTGGTTTTTTTTCTTCAATTCATATTTGAATTTTTTTATATTATAATTTTTTATGTAATTTAAATAAAAAAATTAAATATAAAGTTTTTAATTTTAATTTTAATTTCATAATTTAAAATAGACCCAAATAGAAATTGATGGAAATTACTTGTACATAATATAAGAATTTGCTAGAAATTCTCACAATATAATAAATGATTCTTCCAATTTTCCAAAAAGAAAAAAAAAGAAAATTCAAAAAATATAAATGTAAAATATCCCCAGTTTTCCCCATTATTTCAAATACGGAAAAATCCGGCGCCGTTTTAGCAATAGACCTCCGACAAAACGAACCCTAATTTCAATTACATCCAAAAATGGCGCAAAAAATCTATACAAAATCACCGCCAGCAGTATCCGCAGCCTTCTACCATGCTTCGTCTTTTCCGTCTCGATCATTCTTCTCCCGATTCCACTCGCTTCGGCGGATACCTGTATGTTTTCCCTCCGAAGCGACAGCCAGGATTAGTTCCTTGAAGTTGTCATCGTTGACGAGATTCTCCGTCAGGTGCTCGGAAAAACCTACCGGAATTCAGAAAACATGCAAGAATTGCAAAATCCAGTTCGACCCAGCTCTCAATCACCCTCGCGCTTGCCGCTTTCACACTGCTCATTTTGGGGGTATTAATTTTTGCTTCTCCATTTTCATTCCTGTACATTGTGTGCCTGTTATGCTTTTTGTATCTGTTGGTGCTCAGATTCGATCCTATTTTTTTTAACTGTTGTTGTGGTGATTGTTGGGAACAAATTGAAATTAATGAGCAAAATGTGTTGGGGTCACTCCTTCAAGGAATGTGGCCGCGGACTTATGTGGCGATATGGTTCGCGGACTTATGCCCATGAATTGCCTGCTGACTTGAGGCCAAGTCGAGCGCATATTCTGAAAATGGATGCGGACTTTAATGTGATGTCCGAAAACCTTCATCTGCTGAAGATTGAAGATTTTGGGTAATGCTTGGAGGCATAATTGGAGGTCCGAGGTCTTGGAGGCCTGAGGACCTGGATGCAGAATGCACACGTGGAAGACAGTTCAAAAGATTTACTGTGCATGTGAGATTAAAGAATATGCGCATAGTCTTTGTAGAGTGGTGGGCCATTTTTTGCAGAACCGACAATCTGCAGAAACGTTGTAGATGTGCAGGCTGCCAGGCAGCCACCTGTACGGGTGTCCTCCACGTTGGCATAGCTGTTGCCGTCAACAACCCGTGTATATATATTTGTAAATGATTGCTGGGGCTTTAGCAATAGAAAACACAGAGAGCGTGAGAGTGTGTGAGTTTTCAGGAGAGAAGAGTGAAGTGTAATAGAGAGATGTGAGTGTATGTGCTCTGTTCTTCATCTTCGTCTTTAAGGAGGCTTGTGTAGCCGTGTTGTCCTATAACCAGCTCTCACATATAGTGAATTTATTTATGGATTAAAAATTTCTTCGTAAATATGAAATACTTAGACAAATAAATATTTATTCAAGAATATATATTGAATTCTGAGGTTACGCATTAAAATACTTAATATCGTTTTGATTTTGAAATGTAATAACTAGGTATTTGACCAAATAGGATTGTCCAGTTCCCAAAGGGATTGCAGAGTTGATCATTTGGACTTTTCAATTCATAAATGTGGATCTCGGACCGAGCCAAAGTTCTAGCACAAGAAATACCTAGGCACCCAGAGACAAGGAAGGGCGTAGTAAAAAGAAGTGAGCGACGTCTGAGTTAAATTTGGAGATGGAAGTCTTCATTGCCACAAGGCATAGAGGGGGAGGTCATAGAATCAATATATTTATAGTAAAATCCCTACATGATGCACAATCAAATCTGAACAAACAAAATGTTGAATTGAATCGTACCAATTCCCCTGTCAATCCTCCAGGACCCAAATAACTCAATTTTCAAATTAACAAATAGGATTTGGTTTGTTATTTTTTTTGAAACTAATTGATTTAATTTACAATTTTGACTATCTGCTCCAAAATTGGCTTGGTTTATAGATGTAGAATCTAAACAAAAGCTCATTTGACTATCTAACTAGTTATCCTCTTCGGGGTTTTGAGCATAAAGATTCCATTGACATGTAAAAAGTTGGCCTAATGAGCTAATATCCCGTCGTGCGGGCCCCAAGTGGGAGCTCCTGAATTGTACTCTACTCCATTAAATAAACACGAGAGATTTAAAAAATTGAAGTCCCGTGGTTTTTTTCCTTGTTTTGAAGGTTTTTCACGTAAAATTTGGCTGTTTTCTTTTTCTCCATTTTATCTCTTCTTATTGTTGATTTTGTCCGAGTGCCTGTGTGTGTGTGGGCGAGTGTTGTTTTACTGTCCGACCAGTTACTCTTCTTTTTGCGTTAACAAGTGGTATCAGAGACCTTAGTTCTTTGTCCGGTGACGTTTGCTGAACGTTGTTATGGAGATTGGGAGCAAGATGGTTTGTCTGAATGGCACCAACTACAATACTTGGTAAAGTAAGATGTCAGATTTCTTTGTTTGTCAAATCCATGTACAATCCGGTATTCGCCACTCAAAAGTCGGATGCAAAATCGGACGAGAAATCGGTGTTAGAGCACAAGCAGGTATGCGGCTACATATGACAGTTCGTAGACGATAACGTGTATAACCACGTTAGGAGCAAAATAAATGTCAAGAAGCTGTGGGAAAAGTTGGAGAAGCTGTACGCCTCCAAGACTGGCAACAACAAAATCTACCATCTGATGAAGCTGATGCAAATTAGGTACAAGGATGGCTTGTCTGTTGCCGATCACCTGAACGAGTTTTAAGGTTGTGTGGACCGGCTGAGTAGCTTGGGTATCAAGTTCGAAGACGAGGTGCTAAGTTTGTAGCTCCTAGTAACCCTGCCAGACTCATGGGAGGTGATGAGATCACTATTGCTAATACAGCTCCTGATGGCATTGTGACCCTGGAGATGGCCAAAGGAGCTGTGCTGAATGAGGAAATGAGACGGCAGTCTCAAGGAACCTCGACCTCTCAGTCCTCCAAGGTATTTGTGACAGAGTCACGGGGAAGGAGTCAAGCCCGCGGACAGAAACCCGAAGAAAAGGGCTGAAGCAAGTCTCGGTCAAGATACCAAAATATGGGGTGTCATTTTTGTGGAAAGAAGGGGCACATTAAAAAGTTTTATTATAAGTGGAAGCGTGAAAAAGCTGAAAAAGAGAAAGGTGAAAAGGGACGTGGTGAGGAAAAGTTCTCGGTCTTTGTTGTTACTGGAGCTAATCTCCTTTTGACCTGTGAAGTGGACGACATTGTAAACTTGGCTGAGCAGGAGATCGACTGGGATTCTGGCGCATCCATCCACGTCACTTCTAGAAGGGAGCTCTTTACTTTTTATACTCTGGGTGCTTTCGGAGTGTTGAAGATGGGTAACATGGAGACATCCAGAGTAGTCGGCCATAGTGTGACGTGTCTCTTGTTACCAACAATGGAGCCTGACTAATCCTTAAAGAGTTCCGACATGTCCCTGACATTCGGTTGAATATTATCTTAGCTGGAAGACTGTATGATACTGGCTTCTATAATGTCTTCTGTGACGGAGGATATAAACTGATCAGAGGGTCTCTTGTAGTTCCCGAGGAAAGAAGGTGTCTGATCTTTATGTGTTATAAGCAACTGCTGAGGCCGAAGAAGTCAATGCCACCAGCAGTGTGGAGTCCTCGGACTTGTAGCACAGGAGATTGGGCCACAGGAGTGAGAGAGGAATGAGTTATCTGGTAATGAAGGATCTCATTCTAGAAATGGAGGAGGACAGATTAAAGACTTACTCTTATTGCATGGCGGGGAAGTAGAGGAAAGTCTCTTTTTAAGGAGACTCATCTTTCAAAAGGTCTGAGGTACTTGAGCTTATTCACACCGATGTTTGCGGACCATTTAAGGAAAAGTCCTTTGGAGAAGTACAATACTTTGTCTCCTATATTGATGACTACTTGAGGAAGTTGTGGGTATTCCTACTAAGTACAAGGATCAAGTCTCCAGAATTTTTGATCATTTATATGCTCTCGTTGAATGTGAGACGGGGAAGAAGTTAAATGCCGTCTGGAGCGACAATTGTGGAAAATATATTTGGACATTTAATGCCTACCGTAGGTCACATGGCATTAGGCATCAAAGGACACCTCCGAAGATGCCACAGTTAAATGGCATGGTCGAGGAAATAAACCGCACATTGATGAAAAGGGTCAGATACCTGCTATCCGAGGCAAAGCTCTCAGGATCCTTTTGGGCTGAGGCCCTGAAGATGGCGACTTATGTGATCAATAGGTCACTTAGTAAGCTTTTGAATAGTGAGGTGCCAGAGAAGATTAGGACTGGAAGGAAGCCAGCCTATAATCATCTTCGGACTCTTGGTTGTAAGGCTTTTGTTCATATCCCAAGAGATGAGTGGAGTAAGTTTGAGCCAAAACAAAGAAATGCGTCTTTTTGGGTTATGGTGAAGATGAACTTGGGTACAGATTTTATGACCTAATAGAAAAGAAGCTTGTCCGATCATGTGATGTGGCCTTTGTTGAAGAGGAGACCATTGAAGATGTTGGGAAAGAAAGGAAGGCTTTATCTGACACTGGCCGGACGGACAAGGTAAGTGTTAAAGCTGTCTATCCGGTACCTCCTGTGTTTAAGGACAATGGCCCAGGAATGGCTGAGGAAGACAATGAAGTAGGCATGGCACCAATCAAAGATGAGGATGGTGTTACTCCTCATCAAGCTGAGGAGGTTCCTGTGCGACGATCTTTGACAGAAAGACATCCGTCCGTCCGTTTGTCATCTAGTGAGTACGTTCTACTAACTGATGCAGGTGAGCCCGAAGACTTTGATGAGGTTGTGAAGAGGACACACAAGGAGAAATGGCTGGAAGTAATGAAGGACGAGATGGATTCATTGTATGAGAACCACACTTTCGAGTTGACTAAGCTGTCCAAGGGGAAGAGAGCCCTCAAGAATAAGTGGGTCTTTCGGTTGAAGATGTCCGAGGACACCGAGCAGCCAAGGTACAAGGCACGGCTTGTTGTGAAAGGTTTCAATCAGCGCAAAGGTGTAGATTTTGATGAAATCTTTGCGCCCGTGGTAAAAATGTCCTTGGTTCGTGTTGTACTTGGTTTGACAGCTGTTTTAGACTTGGAGATGGAGCAACTGGATGTTTGGATAGTATTCCTCCACAATAATCTTGAAGAGAAAATCTACATAGAGCAATTGAAAGGGTTCAAGGTCAAGGGAAAGGAAAGTTTGGTGTGTCGTCTGAAGAAGAGCCTGTACGGACTAAAACAGGCTCCCAGACAGTGGTATAGGAAGTTTGAGTCTGTCATGGTTGGACAATGATACCATAAGACTACTTCTGACCATTGCGTTTTTGTACAGAGATTTTTCGAAGATGATTTTGTCATCCTTCTCCTTTATGTGGATGACATATTGATTGTCGAACAAAACAGTACTAGGATCAAGGAGTTAAAGGAGCAGTTGGGACAATCATTTGCCATGAAAGACCTCAGACCGGCGAAGCAGATTCTGGGGATCAGAATCATTCGTGACCGGAAGAACAAGAAGCTCTGGTTGTCCCAAGAGAGTTATATTGAAAATGTGCTACAATGCTTTAACATGGACAGGTCTAAGCCAGTGAGCACCCCATTGGCCAACCACTCCAGATTAAGTAGGAAGCAATGTCCGTCCTCGGACATAGAAAAGGTCCAAATGAGAGGTGTATCATATTCCTCGACCATTGGTAGCTTGATTTATGCAGCCGTGTGCACTAGGCCGGACATTGCCCATGCAGTCCGTGTTGTCAGCAGGTTTCTCTCGAATCCAGGGATGGAGTATTGTTCTATTGTGAAATAGATTCTTAGATACCTCCGAGGAACTTCAAAGATGTGTATGAAATTTGGAAAATAGAAGCTCCAATTGGTCAGCTACACAGACGCGAACATGGCCGGGGATATTGACTCTCAGAAATCCACCTCAAGGTATTTGGTCAAGTTTGTAGGAGGAGCAGTCTCCTGGCAATCTAAGTTACAAAAGTGCGTTGTCCTTTCTACTACGGAGGCTAAGTTCATTGCTGAGACCGAGGCTAGTAAAGAAATGCTGTGGTTGAAGATGTTTATCCAAGAGTTGGATCTGAGGCAAGAAAAATATATGGTGCTCTGTGACAACCAAAGTACCATACACTTGTGTAAGAACTCCTCATTCCATTCGAGATCAAAACACATGGACATTCGATATCACTGGGTGAGAGATGTTATTGATGAAGGGTAGCTATCAGTTGAAAAGGCCCGGTCGGATGAGAATGGGTAAGACATGATGATCAAAGTTTTACCTAAGGAAAACCTTGAGGCTTGCTGTAACATCACTGGGCTGATCAATTTTGTTCCCACTCGGTCGTGAGGGAAAATTTGTTGGGGTCACTCCCTTTTGGGAATGTGGCCGCGGACTTATGTGGCGATGTGGTCCATGTACTTATGCTCATAAATTGCCTACAGACTTGTGGCCAAGTCAAACGCAGATTCTGAAAATGGACGCAGACTTTAATATAATATTTGAGAACCTTCCTCTGTTGAAGATTAAGGATTTTGGGCAATGCTTGGAGGCATAATTGGAGGTTCGAGGTCTTGGAGGCTCGAGGACCTGGATGCAAAATGCACACATGGAAGACAACTCAGAAGATTTACTGTACACATGAGATCAGGGAATATGCGCGCAGTCTTTGCAGAGTGGTGGGCTCTTTTCTGCAAAACCGACAATCTGCAGAAACGTTGCAAATGTGCAGGCTGGTAGGCGGTCACATATACGGGTGTCCTCCACGTTGGTATGGCTGTTGCCTTCAACAGTCCGTGTATATATATTTGTAATTGATTGCTGGGGCTTTAGCAATAGAAAACACAGAGAACGTGAGAGTGTGGATTTTCAGGAGAGAAGAGTGAAGTGTAATAGAGAGTTGTGAGTGTGTGTGCTCTGTTCTTCATCTTCGTCTCTAAGGAGACTTGTGTAGCCATGTTGACCCTATAACAAACTCTCACACATAGTGGATTTATTTATGAATTAAAATTTCGTAGTTTTTCCTTTATTTTGAAGGGTTTTTCATGTAAAATTTGGTTATATTCTTCTTCTCTATTTTATCTTTCCTTATTGTTGATTCTGTCCGAGTGCCTGTGTGTGTGTGGGCGTGAGTGTTGTTTTGCTGTCCAACTGGTCACTCTTCCTTTTCCATCAACAAAATGTTTCTAAAAATAATATATTTATTGTCTTGAATATATGTTTTAAAACCATGGAGACTAATGATGAGAACTAATGTAGTTTGTCAAAATGAATAAGTTATCCTGTGTGATTTGTAATTAAAATATATTTCTAAAATTTTGGGGGGGGGGGGGTTTCATGAGATGGTTATTAGACTCTATGGATCCAAATATTGGGCAATTAAATATATACAAAAGGTAAGCACTGTCGAAATAATAATGGTAAGATAGATGAGTGAGTCGTGTAAATATTAGATAAGTAATAATGATATTCCTAAACGTTTGAAAGTTATATTTATAAAAGATAAGATGACGGAATAACATTTAAAGTAGTTTGAACATGTAAAACATAGATGAGATAAAACATTTGTAAGAAAATGTGACTTAATTGTAGTTTGAAAAAATAAAGAAAAATGTAAACTTAGGAAACCTTATAGTGAAGTGATGAAATCTATTTAAATTGCTCATATATTTGAAAAATATTACATTGAACTTAGTAAAATGATGAAAATAGATTTATATGACCTGCCTTTTTTAATTTGTTGTTTTCCCTTAATATTGTTGATATATATTTTATAATTTGGCAATTACCATTGAGCTTATGGGTAGTCTTAAACATTAGGAAGGTATCCAACTCATCATTTTTGTCATGAATGCAATATAGTTTTCCTAATTGCACTACCATCTTTTTATTTGATGATCTCTTTGTTAGTTAGAGATCATATTTCTATTCAATTATAGGTTGGCTTGGTTGGTTCTAGAATTCAGATTTGGAATTTCAGGCCTAATTTTAATTTTATTATTTGGCATAAGACATAATTAAAATTCTAACTCCATATTCCAATTACTTGGAATTAAAAAATAGTGTACGAAATTTTAGGGTAGAGTAAGAATTTTAATTTTGAGGTTGAGAATTGTATGTCAACTAGATATAACAAAATTGAATAAAATGGGATTCATTAGATAAAATATTTTTAGTAATTTGGGTTGTGCAGAGATGGGCTCACAATGGTTTTTTTTTTTTTTAATTTTGTTTTTTTAAAAGTTATATAAAAGTATTATTTAAAAACTTAAAATCTAATATTCTAATAAAGAGTGTTATCTAAAATATCTTAAATAATATTTTATCTATAAAATATCATCTATATCCAAAAAATGAGAATTATTAATATTATATTATATAAAATTTCATCTAGTAAAAAATTAATAATTTATATTAGACTACTTATTTCTTTATTTTCATGTATAAATAATTATAATTTCTCATACAATCTAAATAATAAAATTCAAATTCTACTTCATTTCAATTCAAACAGAATTAGACTTGCTTATATTTCTCAATATCAATTCTAATTTCGCAATCCAATTGAACCCTCACTAGATAGTAGATTACTTAGTAATAAAAATTTTGGAATCGAACCTCCATGCCAATGTTTTTGAAAGTTGTCCCCTCATGACAGTGCTTCTCTACTGGCAGCTAGATGTTCAATCATCATGATCATTGATGAGATCTTCCAAAGGAAGTAGAAAAGTCTATAGAATGCAGTTTGAAAGATCAAAACCATCTCAATGTCTGCTGCTTACGTTTTTCTCAAGGCTAAAGCTTCCATCCATGCTAATCTTTTCATTTATAGAGTGATTCTTGGTTCAACATTACTATTACTATATCTTGATATGGATGTTAAGTGTTCAATCTCCATAGGTATCCTTTCTATAGTGCTAGTAATAAGACTATGTATATCTAGCCCGCCTTAAGTTTCACAAAATGAGAGTCACGTGTATCAGGTCGGAATATTCAGAATTGCAATCAATCAAATAATGCAAATCCCTCGGTATTTATTACCGGTTGTGGACAGAGGAGAAAGGGGATTTGTTTGGAAGAGGTTTATGCTATGAGAGAATGTAGGAGGTCAACCTCTTTTGATCAATTGAAAGTGAAACTAGGGTGCTCTTTTTGTAAAATTGGGATAAAGTTGACTTAGAAGATCCCAATTCCAGATAAATTCATCTTGTAGGAAAAGAGTATAAAAAATTCAGAACTCTTTCATTTCTTGATCGGATATAATTGAACTTTCTCTGATTATGTGGATGGACCAACTAATTGCGAAGTCCTATTGATAGCCTTTACTCGTGTCCTAGCTTGTCTAGTATCTACTTTCTAAAAATTGGAATAGATCCTAAAGAGGTACTGCTTCTCCATGAATTTATAAATGATCTACTTTCCTCGAAGTCAATTCATTTGGGACTCTATAGATATGTTTTTTTTTCCTATGCAAAGATTAGCCTTTTGTTTACGTGACTTGATACTGGCTGGTGATTTAGTGTCGTGTCTGATTTCAGTTCATACCTCTCATTTTTAATTCTTTTCAATATGCCCTTTTCTTTGTGGGAGGGGCAGGGTAGTGGTAACTTCGTTTTTAGTTAGAATTGGCATTCATAAGTGGCATAACCTCAATTACATACTGAAGCACAGACATTTTCTCTGGTCTAAAGTGTCAGTCGCAGCACTTCTCCTTATTGGCTGTGCTGGACCTGCTCCAACATGGCAAAATTTTTTATTTTTTTATTTGACTCCGACACATGTAAGACACGTTTGATGACCTTTTATATTTGAAAAATGTATACTTTTTCTTGTAAATTTGTGTTGGGATGAGAAAACTAAAAATATGAAATTTGTATTGATAATTTAATATAAAGTAGTATTGCTCATAAACTATGTTCTCATATTTATTAATGAACTCTAAATTTTAGTTAGCATCCCATGTAATGTTCTCATTTCTAAAAGAAAATGTATTATATTGTGTCCATATACCGTGTCAGCATTAATGCTTCTTAGATACATTGTTATCATATCGGCTTATATATTGCCGATATGATAGCATATTGCGATTTTACCGCGGTATCAAAGGGCCCGAAATCGATACATATTGGCAGATATTTTCATCTGTGCTACAAATACATAATGAATACCTTAATAATACACCACTTGAAATATGGAAATCAAATCTGCATAAAATAGAGCAATTTTAGATTTTAGAAGCATATTGTATTGGGCTATTAGGGATGAAAACTATGAAAATTCAAAATCGTGGAAAACTATGGAGATATGTAGTGATGTGTGTCCACGTAGGATTCCATTGTTCTCTATTCCAAAATCCAGGATGAACTGAGGAACGCTGTGATAACCTCCATAAACCTGGTGTGTTCCATAGATAAGAAAATTAGATTCTCACAGTTTTACATCATCCAAATCAAATAAAATGTACTCCATGAGTTTCTATAGTTTTTCCATTCACAGTTTCACAGAGTTTTCTTATCTTCTCTTTTTCTTTTTCATCATTGACGTGGGGAAACTTGAACACAGGCGAAACGAGAAGGAAGTTTGAGAGTGTTTATGCAGGAGGCACCATGAACACCCCAAACTCCGGTCAAGTTTTCCAGTATTGGCATTGCTGCGGCTCTGAAGATCCTTTCGACCCTGGCTGCACGGCCGCTCCTCACTCTTCATATGATGATTGAATAGCATAGAAACTCTTATCGAAGCAAGGTATGATCTTGTCAATCGATTAATTAGCCTTTAATTCTTATTTTCTGCTCTTCCGTGATCGAAATGGGTATTGTTGAACGTATGAATCTTTTGAATACAATTGTTTTCAGAAAATTACTATCTTATACTCACAGAAGATACTAAGAGCATCTTGTGATTCTTCCTGGCATTTTTTTCCTTTTTAGTTTGATCATCTACTCTCGCCTTTGCATCCTTCACACCCAATGCTGGATACGTGCAAAATGACTTCCCGTTTTAGGATCCGATGTTGGGTTTCAACCTGATTAGTTTGTTGGAGATTTTTAATTTTGTAAATATACGGAGCATCACACTAGATCGTCACTTGATTCGTGATGTAATGATGGATTTATATGGTGCCACATTTGGGAAGTTATATTATGGTTTCATTAGCTATCTTAACTAAATTTTATACGGTGCCACATCCATTCCTCAGTGGTTCGATATAGTTCAGCCTCGGCTATTTGACCAAATGAGTGCCTCGCTGAAATCCGGCTGCTCCTTAGAGCAGAGTCCTCATAAAAGTGACTATTATGCCTGACTTATGAATTTTCACGCAAGAATCCTTACGCGGGTTATCCAATAGTTTTGGGTAGCGTTGTCGAAACGAAAATGTTTGAGAGCCAAAAAAACCTATAATTGATATAATCTAGTGTAGATAATGTCAATCCTTGATAACTTTGATGATTTTGCATTGAACAGATAATAAATATCTCATTTATTTATATTTTATTTATAATTTATAAGTTTTTGTGTAGGGTTTAATTTTTTGATTGTATCTATGAAAGTTGTCATATATATCATAGACGGACAGAGTGTTCATATTTAAGAAATTATGACATTAACTATCTACCAATTGGAAAGCTAGAGGGAAAGGACTTAGGAACAAAAGAGATCATGAGTATTAGAATATCTCGTGGGCTTAAATATCCCTTAAAAATAATAATGATGTTCATAAGGTGATGAAATATTGGAATTTTGGTAAAATTTTGCTTATGTTTTTAGTAATATTGATGGGTTTTGTAATATTGTGGGTCAACCTAATACTAGGCCCATCCATCGGCGTGCTAAGGAGATTGAGGCCTAGCAAAATCCTACGAGACGCGAGGTCCAAGAGGTGCCACGACCGCCCTAATCGCGACCCAACTTATGACGAGTAGATAAAGATAAGTGTCGAGCAGGCTCAATAGACAGCATAGGTGGACTAGTCAATCGCGGCATAGGGATCCCTCCAACCTTGTATTCGATAGTCTAGACACAACAATATGCGCATGCAGGCAGCGCCTATAGCCATCAGCGGGACAGTCAGTCAGATGTCCAGTGAGGACCATCAATTGTCGCACAACTATCCCAAAATAACAACTAATATTGGTGGCCTCCATGATCGTTGGGATAGTCTAACGAATCATAGCCAGACAGCTGTTACCAATCTTGGCGTCAAAACTATATCAACACCAGCATTATAAATACCCTTTACCCCTACCGATAAAAGGGGGACGAGGATTATGGCCACTACTTGTCTAGAGAAAACAACCCTTGCTCTCGATTTCCTAGAAAGAAGGGGCCATCTCTCTCTCTTTCTAAAAAGCAGTTTCTTATTGAGCCATCCATCGGAGTCAAGCTTTTTGACAATACTTATAAGCTGCTCCCCATTGAGCGCAACTGTCGGAGCTAAACCCTCCATCAGTACTCACAACCCGCTTTCCGACGAGCGGAAGCATCGGAGCCAGAACCTTTGCCATCATTCTCATTTTTTCTACCCGTGCATCATTACACCTTGCATTCTCAATCTTTCTTTTCTCTTAAAAAGATTTCTAATTTGAGTGTCGAAAGATAAATCGAAAAATGAGTCCCGCCAATTCTTTGACCTCTTATTTGTTCGTTATATTGTGCATGACCCATATTATCAGAAATTAAGATCAGACTCGCTTGAACTCGACCTACTGTGAAATATCATAAGGCTCTTTAATCTATATAATAATTTAAATTTAGAGACACATCAAATATATAATAAAATTAATTTTGCTACTGTTTTTGTCTATACGCCGATAGTAGCAGTTTTGACGAAATCTTGTGGTAGGTATAATTTTCTTAGTGGCAGAGAAAAATCTGAACCCTAACTAAAATAAGTTCTGTGGTTAAATTGTTTAACATCTCATCTATTTATTTTTAATTTTTTATAAATTTAGTAATATAAATAAATTAATAAAACATTATAATATTTAAAAAAATATTTATAATAAATTTTTACCATCAAAATAGTACCAACCTGCACCGACCTTTACCGCCATCCAGACATCCAATGAGGCGATGGCTATTAAAAGTCTGACGCGGTTGAGGATACGTGTCACCATCCAATTAGGAATCTTCCTCAACGCTTCAGAACTCAAGCTTCTTGATCTATAAATATGTATGTAGACCCAAACAATCTCTGTAAACACACAACCGTTCACGAGATCAACACTAAGTTGTTCGATTTACTTCAAAATTATCAGCCATGGAAGCATCTGCTCTCTCCTCTATGAATCTCCGTTTTCCTTTAGCCTCAAACACAAATCCGAAACACGCACGCAGATCGGCGGTTTCGGATCAGAAGAGACCGGAGGTCGGGAAAGTCTTCGCGATTCGGAGGAGCGATTCTTACGGATGGGATTACCGAGGGCAGTTAGTTGACGAGAACATGATCGTGCTGAGGAAGCGGATTCACGAGATGAAGATGATCGAGCGGAATTACGAGCCGCCGTCCCATTGGATGGAATGGGAGAAGCAGCACTACTCATGCTACGATGAGAATATTTGTAAAGTACTTGGAATGTTACAGTCTCATCTGATAAATACTAGGCCTAGCACTGGTCTCGCTGTTCTTGCACTAATCGCTACGAGCGTGCCGACATCGGCGGTCCTGCTGGCGTTGCGAATCATGGAGGCGGCCACCGAGATTATTTCCGCCGCTCATGGTGCTTGATGTGCTATGAATGGGCATAGATTACTTGCATACGTAACTTTTTCTTTCATTGATTTCTTTCTCTACATATAAAACGAAACAACTATTTCTTTTGTTCTTGGATTAAAAGATATGTGAAAAAGGTTGTTAAAAGATAAATCAATAATATACGATAAATTAATAATAATTATAAATAATAAAATATATATAAAATTATATGAAAAACTTATATTTTAAATGAGAGAAATATCATGGGATTATAAGTCTAAAAAATATTCATTAAGCGATGAATTGTAATCATATAAATCTTCAATAAATATAAATACATAATATTTTATAGTAAATGAGTCTGAATAATAAATAATATAAAATAAAAGAGAATAAATATGATCAGTGAAATGTCTTATAACTATAAGAATAATATACTCAAGATCAATGGAGAATAGTATATAATTCAAAACTCAAACAGATAAATAAATTTTTTATTCTCTCTTCTCTCTCTTTTTTTTTTCTTTTTTTTACCATACTGGCGCTTAAACAACTAAAAACCGTAAAAAATTAATCCTAAACACTTGTCAAGTGTGAACATATTGTGTACGTGACGCATGAGCACCTCTCGGGGCACGCATCAAGTGATGGGCAATTTGGATAAAGTACACTCGTACATCTTTCAAATACTTATTAGGCGTTTCTAATCTAAACAATATGTGCATGTGTGTCTTTCAAACGTCTCTAATTAGGTTAATTTGTGCATGTGCATAAATCAAGTGTCTGCCATATGCTATTTAATAAATTTTTTTCAATCAGGCTATTAATTATATATTCATGCCACCGTATGATAGATTAAATGGATATAAAATTTATAGGAAAGTTATGCATAATCCAATAATTAATTAATCCCTAAATTTTGACTGAGTAGCCCTCTTATATCTTATTTTAATCGATGCTTTTCTAAATGTTTAGTTTAGATTGATTATAGGGCAAATATTTTCTGTAATTATTATTATTATTATTATTATTATTATTATTATTATATATAGTTACTTTATTATTTGATAGTCCCAATAAATGTCATTATATAATTAATTAACCTACAATAATATCATTCACTTCAACGAAATTAACACAACTAAATTCGTGGCGTCGTAAAGAGCACTGAATATTGCTAATATTATTTAATATATCTATCCGTGGAAGACATAAATACTATTAATTGAAGATGTTAAAACTGCTGATTGTATTCAGATTAGATCGATTTTTTAAACTATTTAAATTAAATGATCTATTTTATTATTTTTTATATGTTTGGTAAATCTGACTTAAGAAGAAGGTACACTCAATAAAGTTTAGTATAATGGGAAGCCCAAGAAACGCCAAAACAAGCCCCGCTTAGCAGCTCTTACTAATTTGACCCAATGGCTCAACAATTCTGGCCCGAAAAGCGAGCCCATAATCAGTTAGATAAATCTTTACAAAATAACTGCCATACAACGCAACCATTCACTTTCCGATAACCTACCGTAACCAATCGGTTAGAACAGTACAACCGTCTTATCCTATTCGTTGGTGATTGTCAGTCAACCGCTCTTCCACCTCTATAAATACTCCTTCATTGCCGTGAAAGGAGTGGAAAATTCAGATCAAGGATAAAAAGAGGAGGAGGAGAATCCAAAAAAGAAAGAAAGGAAGGCTTGACCACCAATTCTTCCAGGAAATCTTCCACCTAATCCCTCCCGGAGTCCATCAAAGAAAGGCTTTTCCTCCAGGAGATTTTTCATTCTAGTGATCACCCATCCCTTTAAAACACCCCAATAATCCTAAGAAAGCCATACAATCTATAATAGTGAATCTAAAACGCCCCTCTACGAGCGCAACTTTAAACTGCCACTCTACTGGGTGCATCTCTGGAGCTACCCTTTGCGAGTTCACCTTTATGCCGTCCATCAATTGAGTATACCCAAACGTCAGATCCACTAATAGATGTATCTATACATCATCCATATATCTTTTTATACTCTTGGAAAGACTTTTAATTTAAACGTCGAATAATATATGGTGGGAGCAATTTTCGACAGCCTCTGACCTCTCATTTTCAATTGTGCTATGCAAAATTCAAGTTCGAGGCTATGAAGACCAGATCCCTATCAGATCGACCCAACACGAAGATTCGATTCGTGGCTCCCTAATCCAAAAGACAATTCAAATTCGTGAAACGTAACAATTTTAAATAAGCTATCCATTATAATATTATATGATATATTCAGCTGTCTATATTGTTCATTTATATTAGTTTAATAATACATTTTAAAAAAATATTCAGCATGCTTTCATTCTTTAATAATAAATGATTGGCAGTCATAAACATATCTCACACATCTTCAAAGATTATGTACTCTCATTTTGATGTCTAAATCTCACTCTTCATTTTAATTTAATTTTATATTCAGATCTAAAAATTAATTTTTTATTTAATTAATTTAAACTCAAACCGATATTGGATATAAATTAATATCAAATATCATCAAACCATCCAAATAATAATATAATAAAGATCCAATCATAGGATATAAAATTATATCTGAAAGTCGTCTCAAATATATTTAACTATTTACCCTCATACCATAAATAAGAAAAAATATTTTATTAGTATCAAAGTATTAAAATCTAAACAATTTTAATAGCACTGATATTGCATGCTTCAACAATGTAATGAGAAAAATGATGGTAGGGGAGATCAAGCAGAGGGGAAGAGGGAACAAAAGCGAGGAAGGCAGAAGGGAGAAGACAAACAGAGAGAGAGAGCGTGAGAGAAAAGCAGGGAGTGTAGGGAAAGAATAGACAAGTAGTTTTCCTCCCTCTCTGGAACTATAGTAACAGGCCTCTTAAACATGGAAGGGCAACATCTCATGGCCCACCAAAAATAGAAAACCATCATGCAGAAGCACTAAAATAGAAAACATAAAGGGGATTGGATACACGTGCAGGAAAAAATAAAACAGTATGTAGTATTTAGTATCATTATCCGAACACTTTGTCTTCAAGTCAAAGTTAGTGAATGAGCTTCCAATGGTATATTGAAGAGTTTGCAACAATTGATCACCCTTACAACATTACTATCATCGTTAGTTGATGGCCGTAAACAGGCTTGCTCATTTGTAGGACATATTAGGAAAAGCTATTTGAACTATACAATTGCTTTTGTAACGTTCTTCCCCTTTTTGTGTTTTTCCTTTCTTCCTCTATCCTCTACCGTCTCTTTCCACTAAGCCAAGTTTGTCTTTCAAGGAAAGCACCGATATCATGAATGGACTCGGAGTCCGGTCACAAGCTTGATTTCGACAATACTCTATTCAGTTTATTGAGCCGATAAGTGCTCAACCTTTGAAGTTATCTTTTCAACTGAACTAAAAATGAAATAAAATTGGTAAATTTGAAATTTTAAATTATAATGCAATTAAAATATCATTCAACTAAACTCCAAAGCCTTCTTACGATCCAAAACTTCCTATAAGGTAACCAAACGAAACATAGTAAAATTATATCATGATCAAAAGTTTAAAATGCTGTTAATATTATTGTTCGATAAAATTAAGCAAAATTCGAATGTTAATGATTATATGTTAAAATCTATACCAATACATGAATCATACCGAATCATATTAATATTTAAAGGACCAATAATTAATAATAGCCCTACCAACAATGAAAAATATTAAAATTCGTATTATGATTGTTTTTATATAGCCAAAAGTTATGGCCTTATTCATGATAGGCAGGTGGGCCGATTATATATTATTCCTTATTGTTAATGTTATATGCTATTTTTATAACCTGTAAATATTATATTTGACTTTTAATTTATTAATAGTATATTGTGATATATTTGAATATATTTTATAAATTGTCTACAATAACTTTTACTTAGTCAAATTAAAAATTCTATTAGAATATAAATATACACTTATTTTTTTCATACAAGAGAAAATGATTCATAGAATCAAAGTTAATATAGGGTTTTTCTTAATTTTTTCTAAATATATGATATATAGAAATAATAGAATGAACTATGAATATGTAAAAACTTTAGTGTATAATTTAAAAATATGTAAAAATTTATCTGAGCAAATTAATAACATGTAGAATCATTAAAGTTAATATTATTAAAAATTTAACATAGTTTATATAATTTTATCAATTTTTTTCAAACATAAACCATATATAAATAGTTATTTGAGAATTTAAGACATATAGAACTATATATATAATTTGATAATACACAAGAACATCAATACTGAGATTCAATGTTTAATGTGATTTATATTAATTTAAGATAAGACACATACTTCATAAATTTTTATGAAATGAGAGTGAAATCATATTTATAAAAAGTATGATATCATTAATTATAAAAATAACATATGTATTAATATTTAAAATAAAAAATATTTAAAAAAATCATAAATAATAATAATAATAAAGAGTTTGAATATACTTACCTTTATTTAATTTTATCTAAATTTGATTAATTTTACCCTAAATCTTTTTTTTTTCTTTTTTCTCTCTCCTCTCTCTTTTTCTCTTCTATGTCTCTCTCTTATCTAGGAAATTAGCCAAAAAAGAACTAAAATCATTCAATGAGCCCATTTATAAAAGATTGATAAGTTCTAATCAGGTATAAATTAGACGTTAAAATATGACCTGTATCGCATGTGAGTACCTTTAGAAGTTCATCGGGCATTAACATTCTAATCTAAATATGCACGTGTATTAATCGAATGTACATTAGAAGCAGACATTTTACCTAAAATATACTCATGTTGGATTAGACATACATCAGTCATAATTTGACTTAACTTATTTCAATTTGAAATTTAATTTTTGGCCCAAATCCTCATTAACCTTAAAAATTTATTAATTTAAGTAAATTAATTATCATTAAAATAATCTTTTAAAATTTAGACCTTATAAAATATGTCTTAAATTTAAATATTTAAATTTATATATAGATGAATCAATGTAACATATTATTATTATTTAATATAATGTGCATGTACAATATTCCCTCACTTAAGGAGAAATCAAGTTTAATTTTTTTTTTCAAAAAAGAACGTAAAATAATAATATAAATATGTTATTAGTATTTATTTTGTATATTATTGAATTATAAATTAATATAATAATTCGATAACATATAAAACGGTCAATATCTTATAAAGTTTTATGCTTTATGCTGATCATGTCCAATAATATATTTTCTTAAATTTCTCGTAGAACTTATATACTATATTATGCATAAAACTCAAGCTCATTTCTTTCATTGATATGCTTATATGATCCAACGGGTAAGATGATACATCACAAATATTAACTACAACAAAGTTCACATGTTAACAATTACAATTTTACCACGATCAAGTAATGATATTGTTGCCATAAATAAAATTTTTTTATAATTATCACAGTCCAATATCTATAATCGAGTCAGACACTACGTATTAATACCATAAGTAACTGATGAGTTCGATAACCTGCAGGCCGACCTAGAATCAAGCCTGTAAAGGAAGAGCGCCTTAGAAGCCGCAACCCAATAGAAGTTTCTTCGAGTATAAAGCCCCAAGGAAAGAAAATCCAGGGGGATGCTCCCTTAGTCCAAGGTTCAGTAGGCGTCGAGGCCTATTCGAGAAGTATGACCCGGCACCGTTCAGCGATAAATGGACAATAAGGGCTAATCAGCAGAGGTTCCTCCAACTCAGTGGTCACGACAACTGTCCTGATAGCCAAGTAATATACGTAAAATATTTGCCTGTGTAGCATATCACTCCGAAAAGGCAAGCGCATTCTTCCGACGTTTTTAAGAAAAATTATGATTGCCATACTTACCCCGGGAGCACACACAAGGAGACAGCTCAGTCGAACCTCTAAAGCAACGGACGTTAGCCGTGAGGTCCAAGGAAGGCTATATTGACCCAAACTCTATAAATCTCTCTTCTCCCGTGCGGGAAAAAGAGGGGGGAGGACGAAGAATTCTTACCCTCAAGCATTTCTGAAACATCAAACTACTTTTTCTCAAGCCACTCTACCTTCAAGTGCATCACTTCTTAAGCCACTCAACCCTTGAGTACACAAGTGTCCATTTTTAAGCGACTTCCTAGCTAAGCGCATTTATTAGAGCTCAATAATCAATTTCTAAGCCGCTTTTCAACCAAGCGCATTCATTAGAACTCAATCCTCCATCTCCAAACTGCTCTTCGACCGAACGCACCTATCGAAATTTAATTCTCTATCTCTAAACAGCTCTTTAGCTGAGCGCATCCATCGAAATTCAATCATCCATCTGTAAGTCACTTCCCAACCAAGTGTATCAATCGAAATTTAATACTCTATCTCTAAGCTACTTTCTAATAGAGTACACAGAACGGAGCTCAATCTTTCATTTCTAAGTTACTTCCCAACCAATCGCACCAATTGAAATTCAATCCTCAATCTCTAAACTGCTTCTGAGTTAAATGTACCCATCAGAACTCAATCCTCCATTTTTAAGCCAATTCCCAACCAAGCACACTCATTAGAGCTCAATCTTTATCTCTAATTCGTTCCCTAATCAAGCACACTCATCAGAACTTAACCATCTATAAACACTTAGTCCCCTAAAATATACATCTATATATTATTCATTATCCTATTTTTTCTCTACCTGAGAAAGAATTTTTGACTTGAGTGTCGAAAGATATACTATGGAGCGAATTTCGCTATCCTCTGATATCTTATTTGCCAATTGTGGTGTGTAAAATTTAAATTCAAAGTAACGAAGATCGGACTTACTTTAACTCGAGTTATTGGAAAGATCAAGTATTTCCTAATTTATTTAGTAATTCGGATCCGAGATTATATCAATAACATAATTAAATATATTTACGGTGGTAGTAGAAATCACCAAACTATTTCCCCTCTTGGTTTTAAAATTGTATTTTACATGCTCAATCCATAAATCATTAAAAAAAAATCTAACAAAAAATTACAGCATACGAATGGCAAAAAACTTATACATGACTTTGTAATAGCATAACAATCTAAGTCTTACATGTGAAACTTAAAAATAAATCTTGTTCAATACATTAGATATAAAGCAACTTATAATACTGTAAGTATAAATTTAATAAAAAGCTTCCAACAGTCATCTACCTGAATTCTATAAGAATCTAATATCTGCTAATCTGAAAAGATGTTAGAAATATTTATATTCATGAGCTTACTACTCAACAAATCATATATATATATATATATATATATATATGTATGTATGTTAAATGAATATATATGAGTAAAATAAATAAAAATGATAGAAAAGTCATAAATCTATACAAAAGTTTGGATGTTCAACTTTTGATAAATACTTTTCAAACCATAATTTATATAAACTGTTCAATATATATAAAGATTTGAAACATATAGAACGTACGAAAAATATATAAAGACCAAAACTTATAAGTGTGTATCTAAAAAGCATGAAAACCAAATAATCACATCAAAAATATATAAAAAACTAAAAATTAATGACCAGTAACACAGATTGACTAATTAAATAACATTTTTGAAGAATGGGCTACATATATTTTTAGTCGTCTTAGACCTATGAATTATTAAAGACTTGTAGTAGGGCTATTTGCAGTATCCAAAAAATATGAATCAAATATTACTTTTTTTTTTTCTGCCTGTAGATAATATGTATGTGATTCAAGTACGTGTAGTCTTTTAGGGTATATCTAAATATAATCTATTCACAATATAAAAATTTTTATTTTTTAAATTGAGAATTCTACATTAGGGTACATACCACATATTTAAACTTTCAATATAAAAAAAATTAAGATCTATCTTTCTTTTTTTATTTATAAAGTAGAGTTCTCGTCAAATATTTACATAAAAAATATAAGGTTGAATATTCGAGGATTTTATAATTTTTTTTTACCATATCTCGAATGTGAATATAAATCTTCAAAATCTTCAAATATTCTGTAAAATAGGTAAAATATTGAAATATTCATTAAAAAAATAAAATCTTTAAATATTTGATAAAATAAACATACATATAATAATATTCAAAAATTGGGTGAAAATGATTATATGCATGTACATTCAAATAAAAATTAGAAAAAAAAAAAATCAAAAGATTTAACAATAAATAAAAGAATGAATATAGATATACTTATTTTAGCTCAACAATTCACTAGATCTGATTCGAAATAGCTTGAATTATTTTTCTTTCGTATTCTCTTTCTTTTTATTTCTCTCATCTGTCTCTCTTTTCTAGCAAAAATGACTAGAACTAGATAATTAAGCTTAAATATATAAATCAGTGCACGAATACCTGTCAGGCATACATTGAGCAACATGCCCTAGCACATGCACATATGAGTTTCCTTGTACATATCGCAGATGTGAACCATTTTGCCTAAATTATATACAATTACTTTTCAGGTATAATAAATTTATCTAAAATATATAAATATATCCTTCGTGCCTATCAGATGTTAACCCTAATTTTTCTAACACTTAATTTTTCTTAAAATTTTTATTATATAATTATTTTTATATTAATTCAATGCATAAAAATTATGATTTTATAAATATAAATTAAAAAATTGATATATTAACCCAAACATTGCTCACACTTGGGCTTGGGGGTTCTTGTTTCTCCCAATAAGATGTAAGACCCGACTTCTTCAATTTCTGTTCAATTGAAAAATATATATATATCTAAATTTAAATATTAAATAATATTATTTAAATAATTATTTTGTTAAATTTTTTATATATTAGATTTAATGTTTAATAAATATTAATATTATAAAAATATAAATATTTTTATTTTTTTAATTTTTAAATATTGGTCATTTGATTCTATCCAATGGTCAAGATGGAGAGATAATGCCTTACTTCTATAAAAAAAATCGATAATAAATAAGTAGAAGCAATAATAAATAATAATTCAGTACATAAAATTTTGACAATTGACGGGATTTAGGAAAGATTGGGATTTTAGATTTATTAGATTTTATTAATAAATTATTTTTATAATTTAAATTTATAATTATTAAATTATATAATAATAACTCCATAGCTATGAACACTCTATTTACTAAATAAGTAAAAATTATATGATATTAAATTCGAGTAATTTTAATATTGCTAAACTTGTGAGCAAATTTATCTAATTTTAATTTCACTTAATTTTTAATAATTGTTTTAAATAAATAAACTTTCAGACTCGTTTAGTGGAATTTTAATTTTGATGATGGCTATTTATTATTTTTTAAAAATAAAAAATAATAATAATTTATTTTTAAATTATATTGTGATGCATAATTCTTTTGTATTTTAATATTTTAAGGAATTTTAAACAAATTATCGTATTTTTTCAAATAAATAAATAAATAATAATTACTTAATCATCTCAAATCCAATTTTTTGCAGGGACCCACACGGATCTTACGGACGGACATTTTCCTATTCTTCCGATTGACGAAAATAGCCTTTATCCTTCTATATTCTATCGACTACCCCCGGCCGTCCGATGGTTTATCCGTACCGATCTGAAATTTCTTCTGTCTCTCTTGCTGCGTGTTCCCCTCGCTTGACATCTCCCTCAGCTCCGAAGGGTTTCCCCTTCGATCTGCGTCCAAGCCCTTCACCAGGTAACTCTCTCTCTCTCTCTCTTTCTCTCTCTATGGAGCATGGGCTTATGAAGGAACTGCGGCAAGAAGCAATGAGAGATCTGATTTGCTAAATCTTCTAATTTTGTCATTGTTTGACTTTCCAATTTGTCGATGGGTTTAATATGTATCGTACATCTGATGTATAGAATCAACTGGTAATTGATTAATGTTTTGAAGGAGGGTTGGAGGTTGGCCACTCGGCCCTTTTTTTTTGTGACTTCAGGCTGAAACTCGTGTTTTCACTGTTTTCATGCTGTAATTTTGTGGGAACGTTGTCTACTGAATTTCTGTTTAAATTCAAGTGATTTGGGTGATGAATGTTTTAGATTTTCAATATGTTGTGATGTCAGCTGTCACGAGGAACACAAAATGTCAGCTGTAGAAGAATTTAAAGAGCTGGAACAAGTAGGTGGAGATGCCCCAGAAGATTTCCCAAATTCAATGCCATCTTCTCAAGAGGAGGTTAGCGTCCATAAATCCCATATTATGCCCCCCCCCCTTTTTCTGTTTAGATGGCTTTTATGTGCTGCACTTCTTTTTTTTATTTCTGCATTTGTAGGAAGCAGCTGTTAAGAAAAAGTACGGTGGAATTGTGCCCAAGAAACCTCCGCTCATCTCTAAGGTAATGTTCTTATCCACATCTTGTAGGCTGCCCGTATTCGAGGATTTTGAGCGTTATAAATAGGATGGAACTTGGTGGCCTTTTGTTGTAAAGGAGAAGATTCCAGTTCTATGTGATATGTTATTGTAACAATCCCAATGTATTGGTTCTAAAACTCTGTGGTACCGGGGAGAATGGGAATCCATGGAATCTTAGAGTAGTATACATTTATCTACTGCCGATTCCATATTTGTAAGATTGAGGTCTATTATTGTTGTGGTGGGATGCTTATAAACTTGTGACTATTCAATGGTAGATATCCAGGATATTTGGTGATGGGCATTGGAGGTGACAGTTATGTAACTCAATTTCTTGGCTTCATTGCTCTGGAACAGTTAAATTATATTCTTAGTCAGGAGCTGTTAGAGTCCTCCCATTTTAGAGTCCTGTCATTCTCTTTGTGGATAGGATTTTAAATTGGGTCCAATGTATTTTATATTTTGTCACAATCCTAATCATCTAAGTTGTTAAAATGAAATCTACTTCTAGGAGTATAAGGAAGAATAAAAATTAGAAGGAACCTAAAAGGTTCTTCTCCACTGGATGCTGATACTTTTGTTTGATGTTAGGATCATGAAAGGGCTTACTTCGATTCTGCTGATTGGGCTTTAGGGAAGGTACTTCAATTTGTATTGATCTTGATTTGAGCTGTGCATCAATGGCTTGTTCACCTATGGGACAGTGCCTAATCCTGTAAAATGCTTTTGGATGAAACAGCAAGGTGTGGAGAAGCCTAAGGGACCCCTGGAGGCACTGCGGCCGAAGTTGCAGGTAATCAAATCTCCATAATGGAAAACATGAAAAGTGGTTTTTGGAAGGACACTCCTAGGATACCCCTTGATGATGCAGTTTCACATCCATCCATCTACACCATGAATGAAAACAGAAGTATCGGTACTTGTCTTGGTCGCATCCATATCAGTACTAAATATATTGGATAATATGTATCGATAATAGATATGCCAGAAGAAATTTTTTTGACAATCGACAGCTGATATGACTATATTGATAGATTTATCACGGTATATCACGAAAACAATGACACATCATGATATTGTCACGATATCAAAAGATATTGGTATTGATGTGGCTCGATATCGATACATATTAATTGATATTTACATCTATGATCTATGCTAATTGACCCATACAAGAATAAATGGATGGATTGGTGTAGGTCATCCTGGAGTGTACAAGGGGTGTTTAAAGGGTGCACCAAACAATTCTCAAACATGAAATACATCTACTTGATTCCTATAAATAATGTATTACAAGTTGCCTTATCTAATTCTCATTGCTATGCATTTGTTGCTCCTCTGTGATAGAGTCTACCATGAGCTGTATGTTTGATTTTTGATCTGGAACAAAAATTGTGGGAAGATACATAGTTCAGTACTTGAGTCAAATTCTCACTAAAAAAACTTACCCTGATGCAGAAAATACATAAACTGAATGTGCAATTGACCCATGTATCGAAGAACCGTATATTGTATAAATTAAGAAGCACTGACACTTATCTTGGCTAGTGTGTCAGGCGCTGACACTTGGCCAACACTTTTTGATATGTGTTGGAATATTTTATTATTTTTTATTTTTGATTTTGATACTTTTTAGGCATATGAAACTATTTTATAATTTCCAAAAAATTTTGGTTATTATATACTAAAAAAATTGAGGCTATTTCATAATTGAAAAAATAGTTAAAAATTTGAGCCGTTGTTATCTTTGTTTTTTCATTATGCAAGATGTGTTACTGCACAACTCCTTTATATTCGCCTACTTGCATATTAGCTCTTCCTATTTTTTTGGTCGTTGAAAGAAGAGATATGTATTTTCTATTGATAATTTAGTGTAAAATGGTATTGTCAATCAATTATATTCTCACATCTGTAAATAAACTATGGATTTTAATTAATG
Source organism: Nepenthes gracilis (assembly GCA_033239525.1). Classification (NCBI taxonomy): domain Eukaryota; kingdom Viridiplantae; phylum Streptophyta; class Magnoliopsida; order Caryophyllales; family Nepenthaceae; genus Nepenthes; species Nepenthes gracilis. Next base: position 10,001,819 of record BSYO01000038.1, on the reverse strand, counting down.
TGTACCTAGTGTATCCTCTCCTAATTTTTCAAAAAATGTTGCTCTACTAAAAAGCATGGATACTGGCGTAAGGCACAAACACTACATACTATAGAGAGGCCAACACCTTAATTTTCTAAAATGAGGAAACTAAAATGAATATGGACACCCTAATCAACTATTGCTTGGACCCTACAGTAGCACAGAAGCCACAAAAAACACTAATATTCAATGCAAGTGAAGGATATTTGTTTCTAGATATTGTAAAGGCAAATCAATTATTAAACAAGTTAATAATCACCAACAATAATAGCAAACACAGTGCAGAAAATAAAATCAACACAAGTATTGGCGACAAAGGAAAACCCCAATAACCAACCAGTTCTTTAGTAAAATTTCCGAGCTTTTCTAGCAGGTGAAAGCAAAAAAATAGTGAAGGTTAATTTATAGTTAGGTGATACAAACGCACTAAATAATAATCAAATATTGAGGGACTCCTTGGAATTATTAGTAGAAGTGGAATTGGATAGCTCCTGGTGGAATTGTTTTTCCCACTGGTGAATCTTTGATACTATTGAAACTCCATTGTTGACACGACTCATAAAACTTTGAACGCTCATGGGTTGGAACATGTTTTTCAGGATGGTAGGGGGTTTCGGAGTTAGAAAACCTTGGCAATTTAGTATCAAAGGCAAAGGGAAGATTTTAACTTTGAATTGATCTCCACATGCAATTTCACCTTCTCAATGTTCAATACAATCAATAGAGGCAGCTAAGGTAAGAAGAAAAGGAGTATTAATAGTGTGGTCTACAAACAAGGTTAAGAATGCACCATGATGCTGAAACAAGGAAACGGTGCATCTGTGCGCATCAGGCGCTGGACCTTCAGCAATCAATACGTGCATCATTTAGGTGTTCATTAGGGTAGGAGCTACTGGGTAAAAGACACTTATGTGCGGGTCATGTGTGTATCAGGTGTGGTACAACCGGAAGAAACACGATCATTCATTGTCTCAAGCATGCATCAAGTGTGGTGCTAATGGAAGAATATGCTCATGCGCATGACCTGCGCACATCAAGTGTGGTTTTATTGCAAGAAATACGCACATGCTCTCTCCTAGGCAACCATCAGGTTAGAGTCCTTATCCGTGCAGTACTCATGCATCATTCGGGTGTGAATTAGGCGAAACCTTTTCTAATCACGGGATTTGCCAATGGTCAACATTCCTAATAATCATTTCATTTGGTGATTCTGCGACAAAACCCTTTTAGCCACTGATGCAAACAAATAAATCACAAGTTTAGATATCACTGAGATAGCAGCTATATGTACAATAAACCTATTCCTGAGACTAAAAACAGATCAAAGGCAGTAGATGTATAGATTATCTGAGAAGGAGCTACCTGTTTTTCCTGATCAACATGGCTGGCACAAAAAATAAATGCCTCGAATATCTTATTGACAAATAACTAATCAATAGAAAAACGCGTATAACTCACATAAGAATCGAAACAATAATGCAACAGTTCCTAGGAGATCAGTAATACTCAAAAAAACAGTAATCATTCATGAAAAATGTTCAATATCAAATACACATCCACAAAAAAATGTTCGAGAGAGCACAACAAAAAATAATCCTCCTTTTTGTCACAAATGCATGAGGGGGCTCAATCCTCGTTAGACTCATTGCAGTCTTGATCCCGAATAGAACATAGCTTACTGAGAATCTGATCGAAACTCCCCATGATGTAGGAATCTTGTGTAGGGAAGAGAATGCCGGTCGGTCGGACAAAACTGAGAGGACAAAGATGACAGGCACACAAACACACGACCAAGAAATATGAAAGAATTGGAAGATACACGATTTTTACATGGAAAATCCTTTTCTAAAATGAGAGAGAAAAATCACGGGACACTTAGTCTATAAACAATTTCACTATGTATGTTAGTTACAAAAACCCTTTGGCTACACAAGCCCTTGATGAGCTGAGAATAGAAATAAGAGTAAAATATAAGAGTAAAAATGACTACTCATTGTGTTCTCTCTTTCGTTTTTCTTTTTCTCATTTCTTTACAGTCTCTCACACGCAACATACATATATATAAACATATGCTCTGGGCGACTATTTGCTTCTGCAAGGTGGTGGCGTGCATTGCAAAGCCTGCTATCAACTCTGCATGATGCCTTCCTGCTGGGGGTAGTTGACCTGCTCTATGAATCAGCTACTAACTTTGAAAGTCAACTCTATTTATTTGTAAAATCTACTATCTGTACAAACTTTGCAGGTTACTCTTTTTTAGACGGTCTGTCTTCCGTTGACCTTCCTTGTGATTTTATCAGACGGCGAGTCTTCACTCCTCCGGCCTTGTAAAGCTCTCCAGAAGTTCCACTCCGGATCTCCTTTCATTCCGGTCAAGTGAAAACCACTCCGGCCTGCTCCCATTCTAGAATTCTACTCCGGAAATTCCACTCCGAAATTTCTACTCTGGAATTTTCATTCCGGAATTTTCACTTTGGAAATTTTTACTCCGGAATTCCGAATTCCAACTCCGGAATTCTACTCTGGAATTTTTCTTGAGGCAACATCACTGCGAGTGCAATGCTTTCTATATGGGAGGACCCATATCCCAACATCTTGATCGTCCAACCTGGTCTTAAGATGCTGAAGACCATTGGAAAAACGGGTCTCAAGATGGTTGACTTGAGCTGCTATGCGCGATTGATTAGCGGAATCGATGGCAAGCTAATCAAACAGTTGAGAGAGCTTCCCTATAATGATCGAGAAAGGAGAAGTAGAAGACATAGGAGATGTAAAATGGCCAGGGAGAGATGTAGCCTGGGGGGATACTTGGCATATGCTTGGACAGAGGATTACAACTATTAGGAAAATGATGACGAGCGTGTCCTTGACTTTGTTCAAAAGTCATAATATTTCTCTAAATTCAAAAATCTAGGATTTGAATTGATGTCATTTCATTGATTTCTCCTAAATCGCATTGATTTATCTTAAAGATTTCATTTTAATAGGAATTTGGACATTCCCTTTATTTCATTCTAGTTATTTACATGGGAAGGGGTAAGGAAGATTAGAGATCAAATCAACTCTCTGTGACTAATCCCTCTAACCCCCCTTTCCGAATATTTAAAACTGAGAAAGTTTTGCACCTCTCATTCTTATTACTTTTCCAATATGAAATAGTAATAAAAAATGAAAAGGTTGTCTTATTCTTAACCCCAATTATGACATTCAATGGGTTTCCAAAGGGAGATACAAGGAAGCTCAGGAACGGTAATCCCCTAACCCATGGCCAATATCTAGATCAGACAACTGTGAGAGTGTTTGTCATCTTTTTTACATTTAAAGGCTGATAAGATGTGAGAGCAAATGTGGAAGGAAAGGTCAATAGACTTACCTATAAGAAGAGCATAGAAGATGGTGGTTTTGTCCAGTAGAAGAGACGGTGTGTAATCGAAAAGAGATTCATAAGCCGGTGCTTCTCAGGCATGCCAGTGGTGTCCGTGCTTCTTGCACATAGGTCTGCTGAATTGCACAATGACATCTTCAAATATATGCTGTGGTGTTAAAATTTTTGTTTCACAACAGTCTTAATGTTTTAACAGTTTAAAAGCAATCTCTTGGAGGAGAATTAGACCTAGCTTGTATTTGGTATCATTTAGGCCAATGAAATTCACCATGACCATGCAAGGCCTGTGCTTCACCCCTTCTTGTTTGTAAGAAGCTTTATGATTCTCTGTTACAAGAAAAAGAAATATTTGAATATTTATTTGCTTAAAACCATAATAAATGATGGTTTTATTACAATGATAGAGTTATCGCCATATGATCTAATAATTATTATTGAATTCGGAGAAATTGGTAAGTTCACATTCAATAAACCAAAAGTTGTTCAAACCCGGTGTTCAAAGAGGTACCTCTGTGCACTCCTTTTTAAATACATGCGAAGTTCAATCGTGTCTGAAATTTAACTTTTCAACTTTTTCAAAATCCCCTTGTCCTGCTTTTGTATGCTGTAGACAAAAGAATCAAGGTCAAATGTATGGAACGTTGAACTGAGGGTTGTGCTTATGATATTGTTACATCAACAATGGGTTACTTTCCTAGCCTCAACTCAAATCTGACCTAAAAAAGTGCCTACAACTTTGGATTGTGTTTTGGCAGTTTCTTGTTTAACTCTTTGTTAGAATCCCCTCCTACTCTCAATGATGAGGATTTTGTTCAGACAATTTGGACGGATAGAATCATAATACGAGGCTAATATATTTTGTCATGTTGTTATAATTATAACTATTTAAATTGTTTGAATAAAATCTTTATTGTGTGAAATACGGGGAAGAATAAGAAGTAGGAGTACCCGTTAACTAAAAAATGATCACATATCAATAGTAAAGAAGTTTCTTGCATTTGAATGAGTAACATTCTTGTGGTGCATAATTATATGCTTGATGGTTTCATCTATGCCTCACACTTTGATGATGTTGCTTTGTTGTATCAGCCCACTCGACAGCAAACAAGATACCGGAAATCTCCCTATGCTCCATCAGATGGTGAAGGTATGCTCGCTTGTTTATCTAAGAAGCACCGTCACCTTCTGCTGGGATAGTGTGTTAGTGTCTTCCAAATCCAAATCTCTTGGCCAACACTATTCAATGCTTGTCATTTGGCAATTGATAAATAATAAAAAATTTAGGCCCTATTGTCAGTCTTATTTCATATGTTAGGTATATTATAGCTTAACTCTGCTATGCTGGCTCACTGACACACTGATTCTTCTTATGGATTGTTTTTGAATGATGAAATAAAAAATATGTGCTTTTTATTGATAATTTGGTAGAAACCAGTGTTTCTGATTAATTATACTCAATTGCAGACGGAGGAAGTGCAAATTAAGCTGAGGGATTGACTGTCATCGAATGAAAGACTAGTTTCTTTTCTTAATATCCTTTGACGACTGCTGATTGGCTCTATTATCTCTACAGATATAGAGAGTTAAATGTCCTCTTGTTTCCTTAATAAGGCTGCTTCTTGTTCTTCTTCTCTGTGGACAGTGAAACAGTACTGTGGTGAGACTTCAAACTTAATTTTTCTCTGTTCCATGATTTTTTTCTCATGTGGGACATTTTCTTAATGAGTAAGAGGATTTCTTATATTTGAGAATTGCAATCTTATCAATATACTTGTTCATGGATTTCCCATGTAAATCAAAACAATCCTATTTGCACCGGAATGTGGTTCGAGGGACGGATATGTTTTGAGAGAAATGTTTTGGAGACATTCTGCCGATGCCATCCGGTCTTAGGTTTTTACTTCTTTTTATAGATGGAAGGTTAAGAACTTAGGTAGCAGCATTGTCAACTTTATTGGTCATATACTGGTTTGGATGCTTCTTCATCTGTTTTGTATCTCTAGTTTGTTGGTCTATTTATTTTTACATGAGTCTGTTAGTATAGATAAATAATGGGTATATTTAGATTTTTTTAGGGAGGTCAATGCATGATGATCATATAAAATCATCAAGAAATTAAGGATTTCTCACCTTGTGATGCAAGGCATGGTTATCAATGAGAAAATATTTCAGAGACATTCAATAGATATTATCAGATAATATGATATTTTATTCATAACAAAGATAGCTTGAGCATGTGTGGATGAAGGGGTGAGTCAATTTTTTATCTTTTTTTTTTATTATTTAAAGTGAAACTAATCTATACAATTTTTATAAAATCATCATGAAAATGGGGAAGGGCTCTCCAATGTAAATCAAAATATCCTTGTTGTCCCAATATGTGGTGCAAGGGATGGACATAGGACAAATATTTTAGAGGTGTTCTACAGATATCTTAGGATGATATGATATTTTATCTATAGCATAAAGTTTAGGAACTTAGACAATGAATTTGTTAGCCATATTTTTCCTATATTTGACGTAGTTTTTCTTTATTTTGTTGTTTACTTTTGGATTGTGGATTGATTTAATTTTTTATTGGCTTGTTTTTATAAATAAATGACTAAATTTATATTTAATGGAGCCAATTACATAATAATTTTATAAAATTATCATGAAAATAAGCGAGAATTTCTATCTGTTTTATCAAAATGCCCCTATTTCCCTGATATGCGGTGCCGGGAACGGTTATGTTTGAGAGAAATATTTTGAAGACAGTAGATATTATTATATGATATGATATTTTATTTATTATAAAGGTGTTTTGAGCTTTTACTTTTTTTATTTGTTAATTTTATTGCTCCTATATTAGCTTGAATATGTTTTCATCTTTTTTTATTTTTTTATTTTTTGGATTTATATATTTTTATATGGGCTGTTAGTATGAATAAATAAATAAATTTATAATTTTTTAAATTAAAATTAATTCATGTTGATTTTATATAAGGGTCATGTAAACGAGTGAGGGTTTTTTTTCATGAAAATCAAAACATTCCTATTGCTCCCAATTTGTGGTGCAATGGACGGATATTTTTATGAGAAATATTTTTAAAATATTTATTAGATATATTTAGATAATATAATATTTTATCTAAAGTAAAGACAGTTTAAACCTTTATTATTTTGTATAGAAGAAGTTTATGAATTTGAAGAGTAAATTTGACAACTTTACTGCTTTTATATCAGTATAAATTCTTATTCATCTTACTTTTTACCTTTAAATTATAAACTTATCATTTTTTATATGATTATGTTATTATAAATTAATTAATTAATTAAAATTTATTTTTAGTCAGATCAATATAGAACAATCTTATAAAATCATCATGAAGATGATTGGGGATTTCTTTGAAATCAAAACGCCCACATTGCCCCATCTATGAAAAGTTATGTTACTTACCAAAAAAAAAAAATATGAAAAGTTATGTTACTTACCAAAAAAAAAAAATATGAAAAGTTATGTTTAAGATAATGTTTTAGACACATTTAAATGATACTTTTATGTAAGATGATATCTGTTATATTTATCTGTTTTTATATCAATTTATTAACATAAATAAAAATACAATATCTAAAAATTTTTTAACAGGTCCAATATCGGTAATTTTATAAAAATAAACATAAAAAAGCTTAGAGTTTTATCATTTTTAACCCTATAAATTTAATTTTGTTATTTTTTTGGTAATAAAATTTAAAAAATGGATTAATCTTATGGAAACACATGGATCATAGTTTTGAGTCAACTCCAAATTAATTAATTCTTTTAAGGAGAAATTTCACTATTTTTTTTTTTAAATATTTTGGATATTAAATTAAAATTTAATAGTTAATATTTAAAAATAAAAAAATATATTAAAGATGGCTATATTTTCAATTTTTTATAATATTAATTTCTATTTAGTATTAAATCTAATATATAATTTTTAAAATAAAAATAACAACTTAAAAAATATTATTCAATATTTAAAATTAGTAGTTGTATTTTTTCAATCAACCATCCAAAGGAGAGAAATAATATGATCCCAAGCACCCCTTTGCCCCTCCCTTCTCTTGGAAAGTGCATGAGATTTTGCACATCCAAGGAAGCCAATGCAGATCCGGGCAAAATTGTGGGAGGTGGTATGCATTGGGCAAAACATCGGCTCCACCGGCCGATACGGTAGAGACTCCGATTTCCGGCTTGAACGCATCAATGTCTACTATAATGAGGTAAATTGCCTCATGCCGGGCTCATGGACCTCGAGCCTGAGACCATGGATGATGACTTTGTTGTCAGATAGTCGGGCGCTAAAAATAGCTAGGGAAAGGGGCATTATGTCACAAACTCGATTCAAAATAGGTCTAATTAATTATTATTTATAAAATTTAAAATCCTAAAATTATAACACAAAATCTTAAACTCAGGCGTGACTAAACAAATAGACTATAAAATTCATCACCCAAATAATAAAAATAAATAAAGTCCAAAACCTAATCATAGGACCCCATCAGACAATCATTCGAATAATATAAACAGTGCGACCTATTCCAAACAGTTATACGAGAGAAACAAACCATAATATAACAACAAAACATAATATACAGCAACCCAACTGTTTTCAATGCATAACCATAGCCTCACATCCGGACAAACTCAAAACCCAATGTACACTCGACACATATCTAGTCCAAAAGACAAAGCTAAACTCACTAAATGAAGAAGTTGCGATCAGATCACGTTTAAACTCTTACAATGTATCCAAACCCATTAAATTTGAAAGAATAAGAAATAGAAAACGTGAATTTAAAACTCAACAAGTATCACATCATATAATATAAACAAATATGTCCAACAAATAAAAAGAATGGTCCATAAATACATTCAAAACAGATAGAAGATAAAAATCTAATGTCAGAATTCTGAGGATAACAGATGCGAATTAAAAAATGGATAAAAAATACAAAATTGAAGAGCCGATATTAGAAATCAAATCGCAAATCCCAAAACTAAATATCGAAAGTCAAATCACGAATCTGAATTATGATCTGATATCGAAAGACACAAATCTAAAAGTCTGAATTTTAAAAGTCATGTAAGTAGTTTTGTACTCAAATTATAGATTGAATCAAATTATAGTCCCATCGGGATGTACTCATAACAAATCGTGATCCAAAGTCAAATAATATAATCTGATTCATATTATATAATAAATTATGATTTCATATCATATCTATATAAAACATATATTGAACTAAAAGAAATTCAGAGCCAAATTACATACAAATAAACACAAGCTAGAACGAAATTATATAAATCAAAATATGTTCAAAATGAATCATATATCCAAATATATGAAACTAATCAAATCCCAATCATGGGATTTAAAGTCCAAATCCCAATCATGTGAATCTCAAATCGAAGTCCAAATATAAATTCATGTCAAAATTTAAAGTATGCAAGAAATTAAAGAATCAAATATTTTAAAAAATTAACTTGAAAAGGGATTACACATGCTCTTGGTAACTTTAAACTATATCAATTACAATTTAGGTAGCAAGTTAGGCCATTTATGAATATTGTCTCCCATAGATACGAAATATGCTCATTTTGTTTTGTAACCTATGGTATTAAATGCAATCATCAAATTTATCTAATATATTATGATATCCAAATATATTGGCTTCGTTAATTACCTTACAATGATTTTCATTAAAACACACAAATGGGACAGGTCAAATACAAACAAAGCCTTTTTCAGCCAGCGAAAAAATGAGTCATATTACATATTTTCCCCGTTAGGAATAAAGTCTCCTTGTCGAGAGAGGCGTCACAAATCACAAAGGTAATAACCTCATCCCCGGTAGCATGTATGTGAACTAATGTTGGCTCATGTAGGTTTCATGACTTTTTCCATATAAATATACTAATATCAAAATATATAATCTCAAATATTTACCTATTTTTCTAATAAATAACAAAATCTCCAAATATTAACAAATTCAGAATAAAACTCTCAAATAATCAGTAAAAATATTATGCATATACAAAGAAAACATGTGAATTACATAAAAATAGCATGCATGAAAATTAAACCTCCATAACATATACAAAACATATTAGATAATGTAACAAACAAAAAAATAGGGCTTATAGATACTTACATTAATATCATACCAAGCAAATCTGATAAAAGGATGCACCGAAATATCCAAACTTTACCTTCTCTCCTTTCTTCCTCCTGCTTTCTCTCCTCTACCTTCATATGAGCGAAATGAGCATACAATGCCCCACTCTTGCTTAAATATCTAACTCGGTGCTCAAGCATAGCATTAGGCATGCCTTGAACACCACCAACTTAGAATCGGTGCTCAAGTGCGAACTCGAGCATGGCTTTGAACACTACTCGAGCCCACTTCAAATGCCACACTGCTGATCCGATTTTTTTTTTAATTTTATAATATATCATCAATTCCAACACAACTAAATAACCCAAAATAACAACATATCCACAATAAATCAAATAAAAATTCAGGTATTACATACTATCCGGATGGCATTGACCTTATTGACTTTGTTCTCAATGTTTGTAAGAGTAGGTGGAAAACAATAGCTCTTTTCAAGGTTCCATATTTGTTTTGTTTGAAAACTTACTTACATTGTCATGTTCTTTATAATCAAAGCCATTCATCTTAAATGTATGCTGAAATTTACTAAGTAAATGATTCAAAATTATTAAGAAATATGTGACTATTAAAGGGTTATTTTTTTTGTGAGTAGAAAGTGTGATTCTAAGATGTAGCAAACATAAATTCATAGAGATAAAATAACAAGTTAATATTTTTTGTAAGACAAAAACACAATGGAAGCTTAAGTTCAACTTCGAACGCTTCAATGTCTTTTTTTTTTTTTTAATTTTTATTATACTTAAGATGATAAATATTTTTATCTTGTTACTTAGATGACCCGAATTATGAAACATCTTAAAATTTCTTGAACCTATTTTATAATTTTAACTGTACAAATTATCAAGACAGAATTCTCATTATTTAGAATACAAGGGATTATAATAGCTCTTGAGAGCCAAAACCTTAATATTGCCGATCGGAAAGGCAAGACGGAGGCCTAAAACGGCACATCAGACGGTTAACTTAAAAATGGCCCAATAGGGCGTGAAGGCCCAAAGCACAGAAAAGCCAAGAAGGTCCCATTCGAATCCACAGCAAAACACCAAGGCCGCGCAGAGCGGCCAACTCAAGCGTTGCTTCATCAGGCCAAAAATAAAATGTGGACAGCGACTTGATCCCATGAGCGGCGGAGATGAAATTTATCCCGATTGGTAAATGAAATTCAAAATTACCCTTTAAGGGAAGGCAATTAGAATTTTCCAAGTATGTAACAAATAGTAAAAAATTAAATGAAGGTTATTTTTTTGTGAGTGGAAGGAAACTATCTTGGTCCATTTCTAAGATTAGCTCTAAAAACAACCAAAAATCATAGAGATAAAATAACAAGAATTCTCATTAATATTTTTTTTAAGACAAAAAACACAATGAGACAAACTTAAGTTCTACTCTCTTTGACGACAAAAAAATGCTTACAATGTCTTTTTTAATTTTATTATACATCAAGATGATAAAGTCTTTTTATCTCTTTATTTGGAGATGACTCTTGAATTCTTTCTGAAACATCTTTTAATTTCGGTTTATAACCCAAATTTTATAATTTTAACTGTATAAATGATCAAGACAAAATTCTCATTATTTAGAATACAAAAGGATTATAACAGCTCTTGAGAGCCAAAACCTTAATATTGCACTTAAAAATTTAAAAAAAGAAAGTGTGGAATGAAAATTTGACAATATTAGGAAGACTCATTTGGGATAGTTAAAATAGCAAGAATCAAATTATCAATTTTAATGACTAGAATTTGAAAGATATTAAATAAGCTAAACTCATCTTATAATTTTAGCCTTATAAATTATCAGTATAAAATCTTTATTATTAACAATATAACAAGACTTTGAGAGATCATCCAAACCTTACTCTCATACACAAAATTTTAAGAAAGAGTGGAATGCAAAATGGATAAATGAGAGTTTATATAATCCAAAAGTATCCCAAAAGCCTTATAAAAATATTATTAAATAATATAATATTTTATCTATTTATTTATGAGCAGATTAACATAAAAATAGATAAAATACTATGTCATCAGATGATATTCTAAATCTCATGCAAAATATGCAATCACAGGCTCCAAATATTCAACTGAAAAAGAGGTTCAATTTACATGATAATCACAATTTCTTAACTTTCAAAGAGTCCTCAACTTCCACATCTTCACATTCACAAACAGCACTCTATATCCTGACGCAAAACGCCAACTATCAGCTTAGAAGGCAATAGAAAAAAAAAAAAATATTCAATGAGGAGATTTGCATTCATAATCAACAGATTTTCAGCTCCGGAGAAAAGCCACAGTTGCAACACGGGACCCCACGACTCCTCCAAACATGAACGATGGGTAAGTGCGGATGTGGTCGACGTACTGAAATGGAGGCGAGCGTTTCACTGGTTCCTGGTCAGCGGCAACTTCGCGTTCGTGAAAGACGGTGGTCCTTCTCTGACTGAAATTTTCAACTTCTTGCATCAATTCATCTTTTGTACTGTTACAAGATGTGATGACCTGCAATTTTTCGGGAAGAAATGAGAAAACTGAAGCCGAGGCAGCCAGCATGCTGGTGAACAAGAAAAGGAAGGGGGGGGGGGGGTGGGCTGCACACTGAATTTAAAAACATTTTTTACTAGAAAAAGGAAAATCCACAACCATTGGATTTATATCCAATGGTTTCGGAGTAACACGAGGGGCTGCACCTCGTGATCGTCGAAACAGCTTAACAGATCCTCTCATGCAACTGTCACCAACTGTGAGGTCCAAGGAAAGCTAAACCAGCATTTGCTTTATAAGTACCCGTTCTCCTCCATGAGAATGGGAAGGGGGATAGGGCAATGTGCATAAGCAACTACTGCTAATCAGGGGTGAATCCAGTATTATTAAGAAAAATCAGCACTTCTTAGTCTCGTTATTTATTAACAAAGTAAATTTAAAACACTTAGAATTATTATTTATGGTAAAAGGGCGATGAAAAATATATTAATTTCAGAGTGATGAGTAAATCACAATAGTTAATAAATACATTTAGCGGGTCAATTAAGAAATTTGGTTCAATTATTAACAGATTTATATCTAATTTCTTTTTTATTTATGATTTTGTTTTCTATAAAAGTTGACTGATCTCATTGAACAAAGGGTGAATCCAGCCCTGCTTGTAAATATTGGGTTGTGGGTTACTTTCTTATGAGTCTCATAGCCATTAGATGTATCGTTCGATGGCACGCACAATAATGCATGTGCCCTGGCTTGATCGGGAAAAGCTGTTGATTGGTGCATGACAGGCGTTTGACTCATGCATGTGCGCCGACTGTCCACACTAGGGGTGCCTAAAAGGTGCACATGAGCACATTATTCAGATTAGGGGTGCTCAAGAGGTGCAGTGCATAAGCGGAATTTTTCCAAATTGTTCAACGCCTAATGTATACCCCAGGGACGCTTGTGCACCGATAGCACAGTGGGCTTGCACCTGATATGCGCCTACCGGGCGCTTGAGCACTATTTTTGACATAAAACGTCCTGATGCGTTTTTAGGGTTAATCCTTAAACCTTTTTTGAGACATTAAGCACTGGTGCAGTAAAAAAAAGGAAGAAAAAAAGAGAGAAAATGGAAGAAAGAAAGATTTGCTCATCCGTTTAAGTTTATAATCATATTCCATTCTCTACCGACCTTAAATACATTGTTCTCATAGTTGTGAAGGATATTTTACCAGTTATTTGCTTCTCTTTTTTTTTTGTCTTGTACCATTTATTATTCGGGCTCATTTATTAAAGGTGTTATATCCTTATATTTATTAGAAGTTTTGTAACTAGACATACCGCTTATTGGATATTTTTGGACTTATAGCTTATGGTTTTTCTCCTTATTTGAATAAGATTTTCCATATAAAATTTTATCAGTTTCATTATTTGTGATTATTTTATCTTATTGTGCATTATCAATTCATCTCCTTGAGGTTCAAACAAGGGGTTCGGATTCCAACAGTAAATCCACAAGAAGGCAAGAAAAGAAGAATGTAATGGGCAATTGAGGAAATGATTATTTGAAGAATAAACAATTGAGACAAAAACACAACAAATTTCAAGCCTTCTTCCTTACATTTCATCTCATCTGCTTGTAGACAGAATATAATGCAAAACATCTAAATAGGGAAAAAAAGCAAAAGCATTCTTAACTTTTTTTTTTCCAATTCAATTATCAACATTTTTTTAATACCAATTTAATTTCATGCAGAAAAAAAGAATTCAAATTGACCACATTCTTGAGTTGTATGTTATTATTAATCCAATATGCAAAAACTTTGAAAATATAAAAATGTTAGTTGAGAATATTTTTGATACTTTTCCAGCACAAATAGGTTCTATAAAATCCCGCCTGGCCACACGATGTCATCATAAAAAACTTAGGATCAAATATGTCACTTTCAAGGGTAATTGAACGTAAGCAATACTAACGACCGAAAAATTAGGTTGTATAAAATAAGAGAGCATTGACTATAAGCTTTGAAAATAATGAATCTCCAAAACCAAGAACAAGCTAAAATTGAAAAAAAAAAAAAAAAAAAAGTAATCAGACTTTGTTACGAGCACTTACTAATACTCCACCAGGAGCCACCAACTTGGCAACTGAATCCCAATACATAATCCTGAAAATAAGAAAATGATTAGTTGAAACCCCCATAGCCGGATACTAATGCCACAATTTTTACAGCTGCAGAAGAATGAAGTATCACCAAGAGTACATCTATCTCCTATATTTTCTGGCAAGAATGTGTCCTGTTAATGTCGTTGTATTTTTTATCTCCTATCATACTTCCAATGGTAAGAATTTCAACCTAACAATTTGGACTACCGGGATTATGGCAATACATTTAAAATGTGTTGGACCCATTTAATAATTCCAGTTTACAAGGTGCTAGTATGAGATCATCACAGCCGGGAGTATTGAAAGACTCTAAAATAGGACTATAATAGATACCGGCAAAAAGACCATACTGGAAATTCTGTGCATCCAAAGCAGGAACGATTGTCCAGAAAGACGCATCGGCACAATATTTACCTTTTAAGAGGTCCATCAGGATGCAATCCAATGGCATCCAAGGTCCCTTTATCCATCACCAGTGAAAACTGTCTTTCCAACTTTGTCTCAAGAATATCATCCACCTAAATATCAATCCACAAGTGCAAATGACGATTGAAACACGTCCTAAAAATGTAAAACTGAATTCTACACATTGTGATTAAAAATATCGCTTACAATAAGAATGCAAAGGTAAATCTTTTGATAGTTGGACAGAGAAATAAAATCATGAATGCGCCAATGTACTCATACCAAAAAATTAATATTGGCAAATCTATCTCGACCAGCAAGGGCACGAGCAAGGTTAATAGCATCTTCACTGTAGTCTATTCCAGTTAAATCGGAGAACCTGAAACACGAGTGTTTGCAAGTTGCTCAATACAATCTTCAAATAAGCACAGAAGCACAAATAAAAAGAAAAGAGGCAAAAAGATTGACTTGAATCCATGATATTCAGTATCCATTAAGGCAAATAACAGGATTGTCAATCCAACAAGAACACAGTAATTGATAATTCGACTAGTTCATGTCATTGATGATCCAACAAATTCATATATAAATGAGACAGAAGTACTAAGTTAACCTTCAGCAACAATCTATTAACTGAAAATCATAATTCTTTTGTCCTTAACTTTTTTTTTCATTTTATTTTTCCTTAAATGGATAGCTATTCAGGACAGCAAAACGAGAACTAATATATGTCATCTACTGCAGTGATGATAGGAGTGGAATAGAGATATGCTTGTTAGATACAATAATGGTGTTCAATTATCAGAAAATGAGTTTCCCAAAAACCAGTTAGTAGACAGCGTTCAGATAAAGATACTATTTTCTTTTGTAGGGATGTCTTATCTTGAAGATATCCCCCTTGAACAATAATCCACTGGTGAAACATCTAAGCCCTTAAGAAGTTAGCTGTAGTTCTCATCTTAATGTTACCATCAACAAGAAAGCATAGCACTGCAGAAAGCAACAGCAATATACATCATTAATCTGTCACCAATACATTATAAAAGACAGAAAATAAAAATCTCATTCATTCTAATTGGACATGTAAATCAAGCATATCCAAGAGATCAGAAATGTAAGCAGTCCAAATGAAGAATTCGCTCTCAAGTACTGCAAACAAATTGTTACCCAATTTATTAAAACTCAGCTGCAGTGGTTTTTTTTATTATTCTTGAAAACTTTTACAGGAACTAAATTATTACTTCAATCAACTATGTGCAACAGTGTTACCCAATTTATTCAAACTCAGCTACACCACGCTGCATTGAATCTGAAACACTTGCCAACCAAACAACAATTGACTGCCATCAGAGACCACCATTTCCTTTAAAATCACACATAAAAAGCAGCATTAAGGTAAAAAAAAATTAGCCTCTATCTGACTGACATAGGCTTCAACCCATTGAAAACTATAAAAAAAAAAAAAAAAAAGAAAAAAGAAAAAACAGAAAACCAAAGAAATTTAAGGGATACCCATGTTTAGCAAGTTCCTGAAGAAGCAAACCGTTGCCAGTGCCAATGTCAAGTACACTCCAAGAAGATAAATCTTGTTCTTTCATTTCAGCAGGCTCATCCTTGGCATCATTGTCCACTTGGTTAGACGTGCTACGCTGAGAAATATCAATGCACAAGCGTTTTGTCCAAGAAGCAACTGTTTCCATTACATCAACTCCAAACCTGCAAGCAGCCATGGGTTTACTTCCCAATTCCCTAGATTTTTTTTTTTTTTTCATAGTTGAAAACCTAATGCACACTATACTGTTGGTGGATTTGTTACTTAAAATATACAGTTATGCAGCAATAAAATCCACAAATATACTGGGGTTTATGGTACTTCTACTTTATCAAGATTATATGGATATGTTGAAAGAAAATGAGCCAAAAATGGAAGTGATAAGGCCCACATCATAGGATACAGTTCCATATGATTATTTCATTTAAGATGGCCAAAAAGGACAATTAAAACAAGTAAAGCAGGGTTAAGGGAGAATTACTTAATTTAGTCTATGAGAAAGAGGGACAAATAAAAACCCAAACGAGGACTACAAGTGACAAATATGGGCCTCATAATAATTGCAGTACCAAATCATAATATCAAAGGAAGAGAATTTTTCTAAATCACATTTTTTGGAAGAGAACAAAAGTATTTGTATTTTCCAGAGCTACCACTATAAGAAAGTTTATTTATGGTTCAAGAAAATGGAGAAATTGGAGAAGGTCTGACTTATAACTCAAAATTGGCAAAAACAAGAACATTTAGACAAGAAATACAACATTGTCAAAGACCTCATATGTTAAAAGGACATTTAGCACAACCTTCACAAGACAAGATGTAGTATATGGATTGGAATATTGAGTCTAAGAAGCACCAATACTTCTTTCAGGCTACCATATCACTAACATGTTTTAGATACTAACATGTGTTGGAAAATTTTATCACTTTTTCCTTTGACTTCAACACTGTGACACATTGGCTATTTCAAAATTTTCAAAAAAAATAAAATTCTTAATATAAATTTTTAAACAAATATCAAAGCCATTTTATGATTTAGAAACAATTAGACCTGAGCTCTATTGTCTTCTTTTTTTTTTCCTTTCAGTTTAGTTTAGGCTTCAAATATTGACGGAGAGTAGAGAGGTGAAGAAGCAAAGCAAAGAACAAAGTGGCATATTGAAGAGGAAATTGCACAGCAGAAATAAAGTGAAGCAAGATAATGATTTCATGGTAGCAAGAGGTTATTCTAGAGAAGAAAGCAACAATACAACCTCATGTTCACAACTAATTTTGTATGCACTAGCATCCGATCCTTTCTCTGGTCCTTCGTGATCAAAAGAAACTCAATCTCTGATTTGGTTTTCTTTTTTTATTTTTCAAATTGATGGAGACCAAAAGCTCTAGCGCTGAGCACTGGGTTGTTCAGCATAGACGTAAAATACTTTTCATTTCATCCCGTGGTAGTTTCACTTCTTGCACAAAATATGAATAAGGTGGTTCCCATACATAGCCTCAAAAGAGTAGTTTGTTCCCCAACTCCCTTTGAATGGAGTTTTTGTGTGTTTTCTTGGACTATCATCCACAGGCCAAATATCTGAAACCATTTCTTGTGCTGGATTATCATAATTTCTTCTTCTTTTCCTTTTTTCTCCCCCACTTTGGTTTATTTCATTTTTCTTTTGTTTAAATGACCACTTGCACCTTCCATAGGAGTTGAAGCTGAATAGATTAGATGACTCAAAACCATCCACTATTAAACCAACAGATAACCCAAAACACTGCTTTGTCCTGTGAATTTTCTTTGATGAATGTATTTGATCAATTATTCTCATTTCTACAAATAAACTTTAAATTTATGTGTCTTTTTCCAAGCATGTCGTATCCTTATTTTTAGAGGCAATATAAGGCAAATAGGCAAGCCGAAGAAGCTTGGGACGATGTACTAAAAGATATACGAACATCCTTTAACTTCAATGATCGGCTTGGGAAAAAAGAAAAAGGTGAAAAGAATTTATATAGTTGATCTACATAACAGGCCTTAAAGTCTTGTTATTGTTATCACTATGTTTTTGTCATCTGGATGAATGGTCCATAATTTGATGGAAAACTTCAGAAGTATATTAGTCTCAGTCTCACTATAGTTCTGTAAATCAATTTACACTGGTATGTCACAAAATGTAAGATAAACAATTTCCACAAACTGACAGAAGTACTAGGTTGGTTCAGTTCCCCCGTCTTACTTCTTGGGAAAGAAATGAAAAAAGCATACTAGCCTAATTTGAAAGTTGCATACACATTCATATCCAAAGAAAAAGGGACACAGATCTTCCTTTTAACAAGCTGTACCTACAAGAACAGAATCATCCAACAGTTAAGCACCCCCAAAAGAAAAAAACACAATAAAGGCAGGTAGCATGGATGCTGGTCAGGTGTGTACAGGCATGCATGAACATCATGCGTGTGAGAAAAATGTACAAATAATTGATTCATAAATTTGGAGATTGCTTTGTTTGACTATGTTAGCAAATCCTAGTTTTAATTGCACTATGCATACTTTCTACTTCAGTTCAGCATAATAAAACTACACTATACTCGCACAACCAGCATGCTCAATATAATCAACTTACACACTCCACAAAACCCTTTAAACTACATTCAGGTGATTCACTTTCGTAATGCTTCCATCCTGACCAAGCAGGGACGCAAGCAGCATAAACGGCTAGATAGAAGATGCAGATGTAAATCCATGTGAGGTAGAGGGAGAATATAGGACAAAATGAAGTAATTTCAACTACAACACCACTTGCTTTTCTGAAACGAGGAACATTCTAACGAAATACAATTATGCAAAATCAAGTAAGAAGGAAGGAATGCATCTAGTCTAGATGTTAAATCTATGAAGGACACATCATTTGCAATATTGGGATGCATTAAGCTACAAGATATGGCAAACAGGGTAAAAAGAGGAACAAAATAGAAAAAGGAAAAATATTGCACGGATAAGTAGCAACTAACCAAACTTCACCAGTATGGCCATGCTCACGAAAATTCGCCAACTCATCTGAGTACGTGGAATCCCAGTAACTCTGAAGCCCCAGCATTGACGACACTCCATCGCCGTCTACTCCCTCCTCGTCCGAACTATTCCCACAACATTTTGATTTACGGAAAAAAAAGGGGGAAAAGGAAGATCAGGTACGTAAACAAACAGGAAAAGGTAATTCTTGTTCAAGCAGAGATAGAATTAATCGAAAATTGTCCGTAGCACGATCAAAGAAAGATTAATCCACAATCTCGCAGGCAACTAAAAATGAAATCACTCTGGGAAACCAAAAGAATCACAAATTATAGGAAATGGGCAGGCTAGATGAACCGAAGAAGCAATGAGAAGAGTAGTAAGCACCCGTAGTCGGAAACGGGCGGAAGATTAGCGGCAGCGAGAGCATCGGAGGCGTCAGCGTGACGCTGCTCGTCGTCCAATGTACTTCCGTACTCGCTCTTTATGGACCATGAATCGGCAGCGATAGAGCGCTCGTCGTCGGAGATCAGTTCTCCGGAGGCCGGCGTTCTGGACTGAGGGGGGTCGGAATCTTCCAGCTGCAGTCTAATTCCGGCCATACTGTTGCGGTCGCGAGATCGGTAAAACCCTGACGGAGGATTGAAGGATAGCAGAAATGGTTGGAAGCAGTGAGTTCTCGCCTCGTCGGCCGAAATGGTACGGCTCTACCTCGGTTCTGATCTCCGACCGTTGATTGGATGTAAGTGTGAAGCCCACATAATGATGGTGGAGCCCACCGTCGGATAAGGGCCTCCAAAAAAGGGTTGCCAGTTTCTTGGGCCAAGGCCAGTTAATCACGAATGGCTGTACGGAAATTTTAAATTTTAACCATTATTTTGAGTTGTATGCAATATAAATTATTATATCAAAATTTAGATTAAAAAATATATTTTATTATTTTTAAAAAATAAAATATAGTGCTTTGTAATTTTTAAATGTATTTCAAAAAAATTTGAAAATATCAAAATAATAAGATTTGTAATTTTTAATGGCTATAGACATGATTATTAATTTTAAAAAATAATAAACATAAATATATGTCGAATTTAAAGTAATATTTATATGGTAAGATGAGATTTATCTAACTTTATTGTTACATTTATATATATATATTGCTATAATTACCTATGAATTTTGTACATTTTTAATATATTACAGATGATATTTTTGTACGCAAGAGAATATAATTGTGACATTTGTTATACTACAATTTGTTACATTTATCTAACTTAGGAACATTTATATACCATTTTCTATATGCTTCATCAACATGACTGCACAAATTGAACTAATTATATTATTAACAAATTAAATAATATCATTGATATATAATAATTTATTATTAGAAGTTATATATATATAAGTTTGTAAATGGGTTAGATATTAGTTTATAAACTCATTGATATCCAAGTAAAAATACTGCATTTACAAAATAATAGCTCAACTTGATCATGTGTAAGAATCCCGATATTGTGTCAGCCATGCTTTATAAATGAATAATATAGTATGCGTTATTAAATTATTAGGTTTTATATTACTCCATTGTGGATACCATAACCAATAGAAGGGTCTTTTGGATGATGCGTGATGTTCGTATATAACACACTTAGAAAGAGATGTCAAATAAGAGTCATGCGAGAGTCGTACAAAAGTTCGAGTAATGGAGTTCACTGAAAGTTTGTGTAAGGTTTGTGCGGTGAGTGGTTGAGTGAAAAGGCATTTTTAGTGAATGAATAATATCTATACTCGGTAGACACACGATAGATGATGGTGTATACTTGAGACAGTATCGATATGCCTGATGCATGTCGAGAGGTTTCTGTGCATCAATTTTAATGGAAATAACGCTTGAAGATTACATGCATGGATTGCTCAGAAGAATCATACCTGATATACGTGATGAGTACACATATGCCAACATAATTTTGAAGTCATGCCTCATATGATTTTAGAGTAATCGGGAAGCATTTTGCAGCACTGTAATGGACCGAATGTGTTTTGGAGATATTATCAAATGTGTTTTGGAGGCTTTCATGAAGAATATTTTTCGATGAGTGTTTATGAGTAGGAGGACACATTTACTTATTTGAGGCAAAGGGATAGATCGGTGGAAAAGTACACCACCATATTTATGGAATTCTCTCATTTTGATCCACACATAATCATGGATGAAGCAAGGAGGTCTAAGAAATTTCTTTAAGGGTTTTAAGATTCAATTTAAAAGCAATTAATACCGCCACATTTTAAGGTATATGGTGAAGTGCTCAATTGAGTTTTACTCATTGAATAAGAGTGAGAGAGAGCCAAATTATATGAGAAAAAATCGACAAGCTGTCAAGGACAAAGTTTGAAGTTAGGAGGATCTCATTCAAAATTTAAAGCACTAGACAAGTGTAAGGCTATTGGAGTCTAATCATCCCCGATGAAGCCACAACACTCTAGGCTGATGTGCAATTATGGTGGCAAGTACCACCTAGGGCAACAATGTTACAAACAAATTGGAACTTGTTTTAATTGTAATCAAATTGACCATATGATGAAAAAATGCTTATTTCTGCTAAAACATTTTGATTGAAAATTAACTATTTTGGAGAAAACTGTTGCGACAATGACAAAAGATACTCAAGCAAATCTATAGGTGGTAGAAGATAAAATGTTGATTTTTATTCTGTAGTGCATGTGTTGATTGATCCTGGGCCTACATATTTATTTGTGGCTCTTAAATTTGTTTACAAATTACGTTCATCTCCTTCGGTTTTGGATTATATTTTGGTAGTGTTGTAATGCTTGGTTTTCATTATTGGATTATGACGTCATTAATATTATTTTAGATTAATTTTTAAAAAATTATATAATAAAAAATTGAGAAAAATTTTAATTTTCAGAATTAGACCAGTGTATAAAGGGTGCCTGACGTGTACTCCTCTGTGTCCGAGGCAATTACTGCACATTTGATGCATGTATCTGCAGCTCTCATGTGCATTAGTGGTAGATTTGTAGTACTTGATATGTACCTATGTAATATTGATATATATTTTAGATAGAATAAATAGTATCTCTAATGTGCATCTATGCAGCATTTATGCATAATGTAGTTATAATGTTGACACTTGAACAGTATCTGATACAATGCTTGTGCATAGATGAGGCAAATGGATAGCATTTGATGTACACCTATCTGATGCTTGTTTGCTAATTGAGTTATAAAGTGTGCCTGCACACACTGTTGGTTATTTTGTGAGAAAACAAAGGCAGAAAAGAGAGAGAGATGAAGAAGAAAAGAAAAAGAGGATGAGAGAGAAAGAGAAGGAAAGATATTTCAAAGTTAAATTTTATTAAATCTATTCGATTTGAAGTAGAAGTCAAGTATTTCTAAGTCTGTTCTTTGGTTTATTTTAGAATCCTTTGATTTTATTTATGTTTTTGTTTGATACATATATATGTAGGTTTTTAACTTTTTCATTTTGAATATTATTATATGCATGTGATTTTTATAAAAAATTTTAAAATTTTGTTTGATTTTATAAAATATTTGAGTATTTTGTTTAATTTGTATAAAATAAAAAAATATTTAAAATATTATACTTGTATATATGAATATTTGTGAATAAAAGTCATAAAATTTATGCTTTTGACATTGTATGTAATGGTTTATGCAAGTGCCTCGATTTAGACTCTATTTTAATTTTGTGATATGTATTCACGCTTTCCTTTGAGTGGATAGTTTTATATTTGTGAAGCCTTATATTTATGCTGCCCCAGAGTGGATAACATTGTATTTATGGAGCATTATGTTTGTGTTTTACCAGGTGAAATGTTTTATATTTATACTTTATTAGGTATTTATATTTTTTCACAAAATAAAAAGTTGTATATTTTTTTTTTCAAAGAGGAAAGGTTTAATGATTTGATATACAATTTGACATTTTATATTTTTTTTTGAAAATAATTGTACAAAATTGATGGACTATTATTTTTGGACGTCCTTAAGATGATCTTTAGACTGATCGGTGTGTAAATCACCTGTCATTGATTCTTAATTTTAGTGTATTTTTGAATTTTTTGAGGGTTAACTAATATGATATTTGATATGATTTAATCATTTAAGATCATAGATTTTGATACAATCTTTAAATTTATTTAATTTTAGATTTTGGACTTTTGAAACTTTTAAATTTAAAATATTTGTATGATTTCGTGCATTAGATTTCTTGATATTCATATATAGATTACAAATTTGGTATATGAAATCAGATTGGACATTTCACATATTGAATTTTACACATATTCTCTTGCTTTTGGTTTATTTATTTGTTTTATGGGTACGTTTTGTCATTGTATATATATGTATACTAGTTAAATATTACACTCATAACTTTTGTCTTTTTTTAAACTCTTTTAGATTAGAGAGTTTAGAGATTATTTATAGGGGTTTGGAATAGATGGAGGATTGCAAACATGTGTTATTATTATTATTTTATTATTGGATATGTATTTGAATTTGTTTGAGTTTGAAGATTGGAAGATAGTAGTTTTTTTAATTATGGGATTTAAGGTTGCTAATTACATTTATCATCCTAGGTATTGTACAGTTTCTAGAATATCTGTATTGGATGTTTGGTTAATATTTTCTTTATGGATTTATTTGATATGAGCAAGTTGAAATATATTGTTTGTTTGATGACTAGACAATATTCGTTCAGTTAGATTTTGCATCTACTGTCAAATTTGAATGTCATATTTGTTTGGGGTTTGGTTGTCTATTAGGTTCAACCCGATATTTGGGCTATTTGAGTTCACATCAATGTTAAAATTTTTATTTGGTTAATTTATATTTTTTTCAATTACAGAAAAAGATGAGAAAGATTTAGATTCAAGATATTAGATTATTTATTTAATTACCTATTTGATCAATATCGTGACAAGTGTTCATTTTGATGGGCAAGTCATTAGTGACAAATATCATGTAAATCCCAATGTTTGATTTAGGTTAGTGGATTTAAATTGTCCGTGTATTAATTTTTTTATTAGAGATATATGATTTTAATGTCATTTTGAGAATAGATTGATTGGTGTATTATCATGCTAGTGTTGATTGCTTTAATAAGACAATTTTATTTTTTCATCTTTAGGTATAAGTCTTTTAAATTTTAAGGGAATGTCAAGAAAAAGTCAACGTGTTTGATATCGGCTTTTCATGCAAACCATTTGATGATGTGTGCTAAATTTATTTAGCTTATGTTACGTCTATTAGGAACCATAATGTATCCATAGAGGAGATTCTAGTGGTATGTAAAATTGAGGATGTATATTTAGAAGAATTACATGGTTTGCCTCCAAATAAAGAGAATGAATTTGCTATTAATTTGGTATTAGAATTTGCACCTATTTGAGGGCTCTGTATAGAATGTCTTAGTCCAAATTGAAAAAGTTAAAGTAGCAGTTGAATGAGTTATTAGAGAAAGAATTTATCCAATTGAATATATCACCATGGGGAGCTCCATTGTTATTTGTAAAAAATGAAGGATGTATCAAAGAAACTTGTATTGATGATTAAGAATTAAACAAAATCACTATTAAGAATAAACATCCTTTGCTATGGGTTGACAAATTGTTTGAACAATTATAAGGAGTGCGAGTTTTCTCTAATATGGATTTGCCTTTGGGATATCATTAGTTGAGAGCCAAGCAATAGTACATACCTAAGACAACGTTTAAAATAAAGTATGACCATTATAAACTTTTGGTGATACCTTTTAGTTTTACTAATTTGTCTATAGTTTTCATGGATCTTATGAGTTAGGTTTTTCAATTAAATTTGAGTTAATTCATGGTAATAATTATTGATGATATTTTAATCTATTCGAAGAGCTTTGAATAGTACCAAACTCACTTGAGAATCACCTTGTAGACATTGAGAGATAAACAATTATTTACAAAGTTAAAAGAAATGTGAATTTTAGCTCGAGAAATTATCTTTTCTTAGGCACATCATTTCTAAAGGAGGAGTGTTGCGGATCCAAGAAAGATTAAAACAAGTGCCTAATTTGAGATGGCCAATGAATGTTATGGAAGTTCATGATTTTCTTGAATTGGTTAGATACTATAGATGCTTTGTCAAAAACTTTTCGAGGATTGTATTATCTTTGACACATCTAAATCAGAAGAATGTGGCATTCCATTAGAATAATGTTTGTGATAAATATTTTTTAGAGTTGAAAAATCATTTGACTTCTATGCTAATTTCAACATTTTCAGAGGGTACAGAGGGTTTTGCAGTTTGTTGTGATACCTCAAAGAAATATTTGAATTATATTTTGATGCAGTGCGGTAAGATTATCACCTGGGGATCAAGGTAACTCAATGTTTGTGAATAAAAGTATCCTATCTATGATTTAAAATTGGCCATAGTCACTTTTGTTTTGAAGATATGGAGGTATTACTTGTATGGAGAGAAGTTTGTGGTATAATTCAACAATAAGAGCCTAAAGCATCTATTTTCATAGAAGGAGTTGAATATGAGACATTGATATTGGATAAATTTGTTAAAATTTTATAATTGTGAAATCCAATGTCACTTGAGGAATGCAAATATTGTCGCAGATGCATTGAGTCAGAAGTCTTCAGGCATGATCGCCATATGATGACCAAGAAATGGGTGATACTTATCAAGAATGAGTTTGAATTTTTACCTTAATCATAATTAATTAAATAAAAATAATTAAAATTAATTAAAATTTAGATCAAATGATGAAAAAAATTGGGTTAAAAGTCAATTTTAAACTGGCTTACTATGAGTTGATGAATGCTTGATAGGCACTCGATACATGCACATGCATGGGATGGGCGGATAGGTCGCACTTGATGGGCACTTTACCAGAGTTCGAGCATGCTTTCTAGATTACTCAAACACAAGGGACACTCAAACGTGCTTTCCAATGTACTCAATGCTCAACGAGCAGTCAAGTGGCGTTCATCCGCCACTCTATTTAACCACGGTGCCTAATGCAAGTTCGTGCGCCATTCTTCTATATATATCGTGTTCAGATAATTTTTGATCATTTTTATTAGGTTTTGAGGGAGGAGAGAAGGATAAGAAGAAAATAGAGAAAAAAAAACAGAGAGAAAGTTAGAAAAGACAAATTAAAACAAAAGTAAGATTTTGGTAATTTGAAATTAAGGCAGGTGTATCGTAAACCTTCCTTTCTTTATTGTTATTCTTTTCTCATTTTATTGAATATTTATTATTTTAAATACTTATACATGTCATATTTTTGTAACTAGATTGTGTAACTAGATTGTGTAATATCTTTCTCATTTTTCTACAATATTGCATGAAATTCATGTATAAATCCATGTATATTATATTATTTAGCTGATTTCTATCTTTTTATTCCTACATATACGAAATCTTGAATAACTGACTTTTACATGTTTAAAAGCACTTCTACATATTTAAAATTATTTTGCATGTTCTAAAACTTTATGAAAAATTGCCCCGTATATTTGCTAGTAGAGATGAATTGCTGAATTTTCTTAATATTACTAATTTTTCTACGCTATCTTGCTAAAGATGATTCTACATATTTAAATGCCTTATAATTTAGTATTTTATGTTTTAAAATTGATCATGTCCAAATTTCTACAAAAAAATTTAGTATTACGTGATAAAGAAATTAAAGAAAAATAAAAAAAATTATAATTTATTAAAGAATTAAGTATATTTTCTTCCAAATAAGAAAATATAAGAATTATATAAAGTTGAGTAGAGTTTTTATTTGTTTATATATTAAATCTTTGTAAGAGAATAATTGGATGGTATATTATGGCATGCGTTAGTATATTATAATAGTAAATCGATATTTAAACCAATCATTCGCTGGTAAAAGCGGTGTTTGATTCCGTTTATATGGTTATATGTATGATCAGCCTACCTACGGATCTTGAATAGTAGTGTAATACTTTTAGTTGTATAGAAATAAATATAACTCGAGTTTTGATTATCTACTGTTTAGTCTATAAGAAAATCATGTTTGAATAAAATTTATATGGCACCTTTAAATTAATGAATTAAAAAGAAAATTTTAAAAGTTGTATATATTTAAAATGAAAATTTACGGTATTATATCTGAATTTGATTCATTATTTTTTTTGGTATGATTTAACGAAAATGGTATGTTTAATTATAAAATTTATATGTCATATTGAGTTTTTGACTCGCTTTTACTTTTATTTTTCACTAAAATAAACTTGGAGTTCATGTTCATCGTTATTTAGGTTATAATTATTATTAATGAGATGATTATTCTAATTATTATCCGGGTTTGGTATGGGGACATGACAATACTGGTGGGATGAAAATAGTAATTTTCATTTTCACTCCAAAGGTTCGAGGATAATATAGTTATATTTTTAAATACAACTTGTAATTATAGAAAAATTAAGGAATCTCAGATGGATAATACATATTTAATAGAAATTATCGGAGATTTAAACAATGAGTCGTAAATAAATTTTAATATTCTAACAAATCGAGTTCTTATGTTTTGGGACTATATTTGTTTGCCTAATATTGGAAATTTAAAAGAGCAAATTTTGAATGAGGCTTATCAAACGAAGTATACCATTCATCTCACAATCAAGAAAATGTATTAAAACATGAAAAAGATTTTCTAATGGAGAAACATGAAGCAGGAGATAGCTGCTTACGTAGAGAGATTCATTGTGTGCCAACAGTTAAGTTGACGACGGAAAGCCTCTAGAATTTTTGCAACAATTGCCCGTTTCTAATTGAAAGTAGGAACATATCACTATGGATTTTGTTTCGCATTTATTTAGAATGGTAAGAAAACGGGATTCAATTTGAGTAATTGTAGATCGATTGATAAAGTCGGTTCATTTCTTTCCTGTGAGGACAACATTCTCTAGCAACCACTTAGCATGTTTGTTTATCCATGAGATTGTGAGATTATATAGAATTCCGGTTTCAATTATTTTTTTATAGAAACTTAAGGTTCATATCGAAGTTTTAGAAAAGTCTGATTAAGGAAGTAGATACAAATTTGAAATTTAGTAGGACATTTTACCCCCAAACAAGACAATCTTAGAGGACGATTCAAGTTTTTGAAAATATATTGAAAGTTTCTGTTTTGAAAATGAAAAGAAATTAGTATAATTGTTTGTCACTTATTAAATTTGTTTACAATAATAATTGTCAGTCAAGTATTGAGATTGCCTTATTTAAGACTTTATATGGAAAGAGATGTTAGTCTCCTATTAATTGGAGAAGATTAGTGATTGTAAAATTTTGACTTCCGATATTATCCGAGACATTTCAAATAAAGTCAAATTAATTTAGGATAAGGTCAAACTAGCGTTGAAGATAAAACTAATTGGGCCATTTTAGATTTTAATACGAGTCAAAAATGTATCTTACGAATTAGTCTTACCTCCCAATTTGGTGGATTGTCATGATATATTTCATATTTTGATGTTGTGGAAATATGTGTGTGATTCCTTGCACATTATTGAGTATAAACTATTATTGTGGTTTTGATTCAAATTTGGGATAGAAGAGATCAAGTTTTGTATAGCAAAATAATTCTATTATTTAAACTGTTTTGAAGGAATCGTTCTTTTGAGGAAACAACACGAAAACACAATGATGAGATTAGAGGCTAGTATACTTATCTTTTTACTTATTGAGGTACATAAATTTTAAAAATAAAATTTTATAAGGAGATAAAAGTTGTAAGGCTCGATATTTTCATCATGATATATGATATCATTAATATAGATATTGGATCAATTTATATAATAATTGTGTAATAAAAAAATTATGAAAAAAATTAGATTAAGGGGAATCTGGTCTGGCGCCTCATTAAAGCCCGTGGTGTTTCGTACAGAATGTGTAACACTTGATATGCATCCATTGCAGTGCTCATGTGTATTTTAAGTAGTGTTGTGGCACATGAGTTGTGTTTGTATTAGAGTTAGTGCATAGATGAGGTAAAATATTGGTGCTTGAGTTATACCTAACATGGCATTTCATGTATGTCTGTGTGTTTAGATGACGCTTAATATACACCTAACCGTTGCTCATACACCGATTAGGTATTTAAGGGTTCTTGTGACAAACTATGTCTTCTTTTTCGCCATTAACCATTATCATAAGTAATTAATATGATACATATAAATATAAATACACATAAGATCAATACAGTTGCCACGGTATCAGTGGCTCCAATACTGTACAATAAGAGTACGACATCGGATCTTGTTAAGAAAAGATGTCTGCTAAAAATCCAACATAAAAACTTCACAATATTCCGCAGAAGTATACATAATATCCATAATAGTTTGCAAAAGTAATACTAACTAATATCACAAAAATAGAATACATCATTTCATACTTTCAAGGTTTTACATAATTTCAGTACATTAAAAATCGAAACAAACATTCTAAGTGTCAAAATTCATCTTCCCAAGTATAAGAAACTCTCATCTTTATTCTTGTTCATCTAGTATTAATTCGTGCGACTCTACAGGTTAGTAAAAATAGTAAGAAAGTGAATCAAATATTCAATATGGCATATAAACATGAACATTATACTCAAAATATATCATCGGAGGGAATATGAGTCATAATGTATATATATAAGCATAAAATATGGGTAGAAAATATTTTCTTATTTATCTTACTCTTTTATTGTCTCAACCATAAACACATTAAAAAATTATTTATCATTAGGGATCAAGGTTACTAAGTTTTAACAATTAATAGAACATACAGTCGAGAAAAAAATTGTGTATGTTCTCACACAATCTAAGGTTGTATGATCCTATTCAATATCTGGATGTGGGTAGTACATACCTATAACCCGATAGACGGGGCCGTAATCTACTTTTATTCTCCCCTGCAGGTTAGGGGCAATTTCTTAATTACCACTATAATATCTTAAAATATATCAAAAAATATTACCATCTAAATAATTACTTGATCTAGTTTCTTAATTGTTTTTAAGATCTTTATAGAAACTCTACACCTTTTTCTTGATTTTTCTTAATTTTCACTCCGGGAGAACATAATCATAATTTATAATA
Organism: Nepenthes gracilis; assembly: GCA_033239525.1. Classification (NCBI taxonomy): domain Eukaryota; kingdom Viridiplantae; phylum Streptophyta; class Magnoliopsida; order Caryophyllales; family Nepenthaceae; genus Nepenthes; species Nepenthes gracilis. The sequence continues at coordinate 9,971,477 of BSYO01000038.1, read as the reverse complement.
TTTTTCATAAAGCTTCTAATCATACTTTCATAAATATAAGAATTAAATTCATAATAATTTTAAATTTACAGCAATAAGGTTCAACAAAATTAGTACCCCTAATTTCAGTTTAATTTCAGCAATAAAATTCAGTAATAAAATTCAGCGATAGACTTCTGCATAATACAACAAAATATAATACAACAGCTAAAATTAATAAAACATTCAGCAAAATATAATACAGCAGTAATAACACATATGGATATGAAATTCCTTTGATAAAATCATGGAGAAATAATTTTCATACCATATTTACTTTAGAAACTTAATGGAGACAAGTATTAGAACGATAATACTCGAATAAATCAGTAAAAATTGACAAGAGAAATACGAAACTTAGGATTCACTTACCTTTATTTGATAGACTGAAATTCTTACTCTAAACCTTCCTAAACGAGCTACCCATAAACTTTTCCATTTTCTCTCTCTTCTTCCCTCTCATTCGGCCTTTCTCTCTCTATTTTTTCCCGACTCGCTCGAGCGCGAGTCAAGCACAAAAGGTTCTGGAATCTGTGGCTGTTGGGGTGCTTGGGCATGCCTGGTACTAGATTTTGTGCCCCAGGCGGACTAGGGTGCGGGTCTGATGCTCTACAATGCCAACCCAGGACGCATACCCGATTTCGTTTGGTTTGAAAATTTTTTTCCTCTTGACCCAATTGTGTACATCTTAGACCTCAATTTAAATTATATTAGTTTAAATAATCTCAATTAATATAAGTTAGAATTTGATCCTTATAATTCTTCACTCAATTTTAGTTATTTTACACGGGAAAAAAGAGAGATGAGAGAGAAATAGAAGAAAAAAAAGAATTAGAGATAAGAAGAAGAAGAAAGATGATTTTAAAGCTTTTTCGAGTAAGATTTACTAGATTAGATATTTAAAATAAATATTTTTAAATCTATTCTTTGTTTATTTTTTGAATCCTTTGATTTTATTTATAATTCTTATTTATTGTATATACTTGTCATCTTATAAAATGCTGCATTTTATTGAGGATTTGAATATTTAATTTATTTTTTACTGAATAAATAAATATTTAAAAGATTATCTTTGTATATAAAAATATTTGAAAAGAAAAGTTATAAAATATTGTGCGTTTAGCGTTACATATTGATATTCAATATAAGCACTTGGACATGACTTTATTTTGATATTTAATATTAATTTGCATTTTTATAGCATTAAAGCTTTTATATTTTTACCTTTTTCACAAAATAAAAAAGTTTTGACATTTATAATTTTTATATAGAATGAAAAATTTTTATATTTGTACTTTTTTATATAGTAAAAAAATTTAATATTTATTATAGAACCCTTTATTTGTTGGATTATTAAGAACTATTATAAGAAACTAATAAAATAATATATTTGAATATGTTAGTATATCAGGCCTACTTATTGATTGTACTTATTATTCAAGGGTTGCCAAAAAAAAATAAAGTTTGATCCCTTTATGCATACTAATTTGTAGATAATCTACCTATTGGTTTAAATAATAATGTATCGATATAAGTTTATTGTGAATATTTATAACCATTTATCAAAGTTGACCTTTTATTTTTTTATTTTGGCATGATTCAATTTTTTTAATTTTGACAGATATCATATTTTATATTTTAAAACGATTTGGCCTTTAAAATTTATAAATTTTGACACGATGTTCATCTAAAACTTTTGAAGTTATATAATTTAGATTTGAGATGATTTCATATATTTTATATGATTTAATATTCGTATATGTGTTTTGAACTTTGTATACAATATCATAATTTGGATTATATATGTGACGGAACGGGTCATAATGCACTATATGACCTCCATCGCATAAACATACCTATAGCCGGGATAGTCTGCTTGATACAAGTGGCATATAATTAGGTGGATTTAAAATTTTTGTTTGCATGCACAGGATCGTAAACAGCCGGTCATCAAGTTGGCCTTATTAAGGTCGGTCACAATGTGGCCGCTAGAGGTTCAAGATTTGTTAGTTAGAGAACAAAACTAAAGACGTATAATATGCCACTAGAAACCAAAATTACTCAAATCATAATAATTTAGCGAAAATATCTAAATATCCTTTTTATTTACATGGCAGAATCATTATATAAAATTTTTTAAAACATCCCAAATTACATCAAGGTCGGTCATGCACTGCTACATAAATCCCGATCGGCCTTCCTGCCTAGCTAGACCATCCGATTTCACTCCTTTTCATTCGGCATAAATTCTTGGTTATTTGAGGGGAAAAAAAATAAAATGTGAGCGACAACTCAGCAAAGTACCAATGCAGAAAATATGTATAATTATCACATTGAATAAAATAAAAGCATTTTTGCATACAAAAGTATCATATATAGGAATAAGACATTTTCATTAATGAATGCAAATCCAAAACCAAATACTGAAAGTCGACTATATTTTAGGCTTGCAGCTTTCAACCATCATATGTCAAATATGGTTGCATTTTAGACTTACAACTCTCGACCATTATATCTCAAATAAGGGTATATTTTGGATCTGCAACTCTCAACCATCATATCTCAAATACAGCTATATTTAGGGTCTACAACTCTCGACCATCGACTACATTTAAGCTCTACAACTCTTGACTATCAGCTACATTTAAGCTCTGCAACTCTCGACCATCAAAATCCATTTTCTTAAAATCTTAGGCTTCAAAATGACCGACGTTCTTAAAGCGCACGCTTTCCTTCGGTAACAAACATGCAAACGAGCGAGGTCTTAAAATAAGCAAACAGAATTCAAACATGCTGATCATCTTTTTGTGCACCATGACTTAAACTTTACTAAATCTTGTTACAAAATCGGACTTAGCAAATAGCAGAGATTCTAACATATTCAAGTATGAATCGTAGAATAAAAATCTCATATATAGAATATAACTCATACGCTGAACATGAAAATCCTTCGTATACATAAGAAGAAATCATCATAAGATGTATCACATAGAAACATGGTGAAGAAGAGTATTAGAATAATAAAATTCAAGGATTTTAGCAAAAACAGAGGGTACTCTTGCCTGATCTTTGGACTTCCTTACCCAAGTATGGCCCGAGATTCTTTCCCTCCTTCGTGCTTCTCTTAGGTTTTCTAGCATTTCTTGTTGACTTATAACTTCGGTATTTATAAGTAATTTTGTAGGTAAGAGTAGGTGGGGACAGGTCACCTATTTTAAATATTTTTCTCAAATCCTTATCTAAAAAGTACCAAATCAACCATAGCAAGTGGGAGTAGGTAAGAGATGTTCGCCTAGTCTAACTTGGCCATTTCGGCCTTAGACCAAAGCTGGTCAATCCGGTCAATAATTATTTCTCGCCATCAATTTACTCTGGTCAACGCTTTTATCCAGTTAATATTCCATTCGTGTCATCAATCCTCTCCGGAAATCAACTTCGAAAATTTCACTCCGAAAATTTTGCCATTAAAGCTAGTCAACTATACACCAAATCCGGTCAACTTTTCTTAACCGGTCAATTTATTATTTTCCGTCAACTATCTAATTCCGGTCAACGATTTTAAATTCCGGTCAACTATTTCGGTCAACTATTCCAATCAACTTCCTACTTCAACCGATTATAAGTTACTTTGGTCACAAACAATTATTTCGGTCTCTATCCTCTACCTCGGTCGATTACTAACTTCATCGGTCATTATCTCAACAACTTCCTTGGTCATTTTCCCATTAAAATCGAGAGACTAAATCCTACAAAAATCTGATCTTTACCATATATTTGAAACATTGGATATATTAAATTTTATAGATGTTTATAATTTTTTTTATTATTCTATTTGTTTTATATACATGATTTGCATATTATATATATACTTATTAAGATTTAGACTTATAATTTGCTGTATTTTTCAAGATTTCTATATTATAAGGCCATGTATTACTTACAAGATTTGGATGAAAGACATTCAAAGATTTTTGTTTATTTAAATTGTAATTAATTTTGTATTTAAGACTTATATTTTGAATAATTGTATAATTCAATTATGATTTAGTTTGTATAATTTAAAAATACTGTATTGGATAGGTTTACTACAAATTTTATATTGCAATAGTTGAATATCTATTAGATAATTTTTCTTACATATATATTTGATTAGAGTAGTAGTTAATTTATTTGGAGATCAAATAGGATTCAATTCAGTCATATCCTGTATCCAATGTTATTTAATGATGTTACGTAGTTTAGGCTATTGTTGGTTTGTTAAGTCCGACATGATATTTGAATTATATATATTTCTTTAATATTGCTCTTACTAGGTCATGACATCTTATTCTCGTTAAATGTTTCTCTTATAATTATTAGGTGTATTAGGAGTTGTATTCAACGAGTCATTCATTAAACTTGAAATGAAGAGATTTCAAAAAGGGTTAATTGTATAATCAGAATTATTTTATAGTAAATTTATTTAAAATTTATCTCATAATTTTTTCTTAATTGAGAAAAATTCTTCATATTAAATATCATCATATAAGTTTGTGTGCTTAGTTGTGTTATATTTTTTTATACTCAATAATTTGGTGGTTCACATTTGACAAATGAGTCATGTTTATGAGCATCGGTTTAGTTTGTTCTTTTCCGAAATTAAATTATGCTCAGCTTATTATCTTTTTAAAAATTAATTAAATATTTATAAAAATATAAATAATATATAATCTTATTAATGACATAAAATCTCAAGAATTAACTAGTTTGAGAGGAAAATACTTTGAACTTCTCAATTTAGTAAAAAAAAAAAATCTACCAAAAAATTAACTTATAGTAACACATTTAAATGCTATAAGATTACAAGCTAAATAATATATTTAAATGGATGAGAAATTTTTAAAATATTTTACAAATTATTAAATAAAAATAGAAAAATCTATCCAAGAATGGTAACTTTTTAAAAGGTAACCCTTTCAAAGAGTGCTAAAAATTTAGGCCACACCACAAAGATTTTAAGTAGTGATTACTAATAAATGACTCAATCAAAGTGTTGTCAGAGAAATAGACAATGAATACTGATTGATGCTGGCCAGATAAAATATTTACAAAGATGTACAGTAAAAACTTATCATTTGTTAATAATAATAATTAATTAATTATTGGACACTTGATTCTTTGGAATGCTTTTAAAGAATAGTTATTCCGGGAATAGAGTTTAATCAGCTAAAATAGATTCCATTGTTTGGTTTTGGAGAATAGTTTATAAAATGGAATAAGGTTAATAAGAATAATAATAATAATAACGATAATAATAAACATAATAATAAGTAATAATAATAATACCTAATAATAATAATACCTAATAATAATAATAATAATATAAAATAATAATAATAATAATAATACCTAATAATAATAATAATACCTAATAATAATAATAATACAAAATAATAATAATAATAATAATACCTAATAATAATAATACAAAATAATAATAATAATAATAATAATAATAATACCTAATAATAATAATAATACCTAATAATAATAATAATACAAAATAATAATAATAATAATAATACCTAATAATAATAATACAAAATAATAATAATAATAATAATAATAATACCTAATAATAATAATAATATAAAATAATAATAATAATAATACCTAGTAATAATAATAATAATAATACATAATAATAATAATAATAATAATAATAATAATAATACAAAATAATAATAATAATAATAATACCTAATAATAATAATACAAAATAATAATAATAATAATAATAATAATAATAATACCTAATAATAATAATAATACCTAATAATAATAATAATACAAAAATAATAATAATAATAATAATACCTAATAATAATAATACAAAATAATAATAATAATAATAATAATAATACCTAATAATAATAATAATATAAAATAATAATAATAATAATACCTAGTAATAATAATAATAATACATAATAATAATAATAATAATAATAATAATAATAATACAAAATAATAATAATAATAATACCTAATAATAATAATAATACAAAATAATAATAATAATAATAATACCTAATAATAATAATAATACCTAATAATAATAATAATAATAATAATAATAATAATAATAATATAAAATAATAATAATAATAAAATACCTAATAATAATAATAATACAAAATAATAATAAAATACCTAATGATAATAATAAGACAAAATAATAATAATAATAATAATAATAATAATAATAATAATAATATAAAAAATATATATGTGGGAATAGCAATTCCCACAATTCTTGCAACCAAACGGAAGAATTACAATTCCTGCGAGAATTGCAATTCTTTTTTCCCCTATTCTTGCAACCAAACATAGCCTTAATATAATTAGATTGGCAGATTTAGTAAGAAATAATTATTTTTTACTCTATCTAAATTTTAAGCATATTTTGAGTAAAGTTCTCTGCCAGAATTTGGGTGCTCAAACAAATGGTAAGTAGACACCAATCACCTCAAATCTACCTCAAAAGACAATGATTTGTCATGGAGTCTGTTAACAAAAAATTGTGACAGGTCAATATGCAAATTCTCAATTGATATATGAACTTCTAAGAGTCCTGATCCTGATACTTAGCAATACAGTGATAAAATTTATACCATCTAACCAATTATAAATCATCCAATAACTTCTCAAATTTATTTGTTTGACTTTAGAAAAACAAAAAAGGAATCAAATACATTCCACATTAATACATTTAATTTAGATATAATCATGATTGACATTGATGCTTTATTCATGGTGAATGTTACTGGTCTCGTTATCAATACTACGGCCGCACTTGCTGATCAGCCGAGGCAGAGAAGAAATACCCACGCAATCCGGCCGTCCCGATGATTTTGTGATTTTCTCTAAGAATTTCTATAACACACTAGTACATTGCATATTCATATACTTCTTATATTTAATACACTGCACATATTCTATACACACTTGTACATGAGCAGTTAGTGTAGATGGGTCTGTTAGTATATGTTGCTTTTATATTTTTCTGTTTGTACTGCCCACGTGATGGGTATATTCTCCGTTTGTTTGTTTCCCGTTTTCCGTTTTTCATTCCAGATTACCATTTCCTATACATATTACTCTGACACTAGTATAATGGAAGACAGAAGATATTTTCTACTCTCCCTTATTCTTGAATCCTCTTTTCTGTGCTCTCCCTGTTCCCTTCTCTTCTTTCCTTCTTCCTCTAACTTCGCCTGAACTCTTCCCCCTTCCCTGTCATTTTCTGTGCATAGATTGTGGTTTACGATGCCAGATCTAAATGGCCACTGTTTGATTGTTGGCGATTGCATTATTTTGGTGCTCCCATAGAGATGATGGTGGAGGATATGACGACCAGATATAGAGCTCTCGAAGAGTCCATCGCTGGCATGACACAAGAGCTAAGGGACATTGTGAGTACTGTCCACCAACATGCAGATCAGTTTGATACCCTTTCGACTGCCACAGAACACTTCCAACAGTCAGTTACCGATGTCCAACACACCCTCTCTAAGATGCCACAAACCCTAGCTTGGATGGAGCGACAAACCATGTTTCCTTCGAATCCTTCGTTGCTACCTACCCCGACTTCGTTCGCACCCTCACCTATAGTTCACTCTCAGTTAACCACATAAACCCTACCCCTCATCTTAGCCTCGCCACCTGAGACACAGATTCATTTACCCAAGTTGGAGATCCCATTTTTTTATGGAGAAAATGTCATCGGCTGGTTGTTCTAAATCGAACGGTTCTTCTTGTACCATGGAACACCACCGGAACAAAAGCTAAATGTGGTAGCCTTCTACATGGCCGGTCCAGCCCTTCAATAGTACCAATGGATGCACGCAACACGCCAACTCTTAACCTGGGAGATTTTTGCCAAGGACCTAGAACTTCGCTTTGGTCCTTCTTCATATATGAATCCTGAAGTCACACTTTACAAGCTGAGGCAAATTACAACCGTCACTACTTATATGGCCGATTTTGAATCTCTTTCTATGCAAACGTCAAGTTTTTCGACCACTAACCTATTGAACTGCTTTATTTCAGGCCTCCGGGATGATATCTAGAGGAAGCTCCTACTCTTGAAACCTATAACTCTGCCAAACGCCATTAGTATGGCTAAGTTGGTAGAGGAAAAGATGAATGCTAGCTGAATGAGTTCCCCACGGCCACCCCTTTCCAAACCCTCTGGACTTCCAGTTACCACAATGGCTAAACACCCCACCCTTGCTCTACCAATAAAACACTTGACACCAGTTGAAATGGCTTCCTATCGGAGCTGTGGTTTATACTTGACCGCCTGCAAACCCCTCAATTCTTATGTCTGATCACGGAAGATGGGGAGAGTACTTTTCCCACAGTCCCAAGCCTAGAGATGGATTTCGTGGAACTAGAGGATACCGACAACCAACCTCCTGAGATTGAATCCTTACCCCCCACAGTCAGATCAGACTCCCACCATTTCGTTACATGCCCTTGAAGGCCATTTTGTGCCTACTACTCTGCGCCTGCAAGGACAAATATCAGGCCAACCCGTTGTTATTCTAATCGACAGTGGGTCCACGCACAACTTCTTGCAGACACGTATGGCCAAATATCTCGGCCTTCCCATCGAACCTTCTCATCATCTCAATGTCATCGTGGGCAATAGAGATTCACTAAAATGCGAAGGGTTATATACCAAGGTCCAGATCACACTAGCCAAGTCCCATTTCAATGTTGATTTATATCTCCTTCCAATTTATGGTGCTGATATTGTATTTGGAGTCCAGTGACTTGCATCCATTGGTCTTGTGCTTTTCGATTACCAAGCTCTGTGGATGAGCTTCAACCATGCCGGAACTAAGCTCACTCTACACGGCGTGCCATCAGCTTCAGTGGCTACTATGACCTTGGCCAATTGAGGAGAGGAGACTCTATTCAATCTATCGCTTCATATTTCCAACTAACCATCCTCCCTGCTCAGGAGACATCCCTGCAAACTTAGCTAGTTCCTCCTTGTTCCACCATCCAGCTTCCTGGGAGCACCCCTCCACAAATCTCTATAACCCTCAACAACATTCTCTACTCCTATGCCAATATCTTTGCCATCCCCTGACGATTACCTCCTCATCGCTCCTCCAATCACAGAATTCCTTTAAAACCTAATACTACACCAATAAATGTCTGTTTGTACCAATACCCCCATTTTCAAAAGGCTGAAATAGAGAGGCTCATTCAAGAAATGCTATATGACGGTATTGTTCAACCTAGTATTAGTCTCTTTTCTTCCCCTGTGCTGCTACTTCAGAAGAAGGGCGGCAGCTGGAGGTTCTGCGTTGATTATCGAGCTCTCAACACACTTATAATTAAAGACCGCTTCTCCATTCCTACTATAGATGAATTATTTGATGAACTACATGGGGCATGTGTATTTTCCAAGCTGGATTTACGCGCTGGGTATCATCAGCTACGTAATTCCCTTCGGCCTTATTCAACAGTGCTGATGATTTACGCACTTATGCTGAGGATGTTCATAAAACAGCCTTCTAGATACACAAAGGCCATTACGAGTTCTTGGTAATTCCCTTCTGCCTTTCTAATGCACCCTCCACATTTCAGTCCGAATGAACTCTATTTTTCGCTCTGTCCTACAGAAATTTGTGTTGGTGTTCTTTGATGATATTCTAGTTTACAGTTCTTCCTGAGAACTACACTGCCACCATCTCTCATGCACACTACAGATTTTAAGAGAGCATTCTTTCCTTGCCAAACAGTCTAAGTGCGAGTTCGGACGAACTTCAATAGCATATCTGGGCCACATTGTTTCAGCAAAGGGGATCGTAGTAGATCCCACTAAATTAAAACGGTGCGAAATTGGCCTGTGCCCACCACCATCACACAATTGAGGGGATTCCTAAGGTTAGCCGGATACTACCGGCAGTATGTGGCCCGTTATGCCCAAATTGCAACACCTCTCACCCAACTCTTGTGTAAAGGTGCCTTCATATAGTCCCCTGAGGCCGAAGGGGCTTTTCAGGCCCTCAAAAATGCTCTAATCACCATGCCCATGATGGCACTGCCAGACTTTGCCAAACCATTTGTTGTCCAAACTGATACATTGGGAGAGGGTATTGGAGTTGTCTTGATGCACCGGGCATCCTATTGCCTTTTTTAGCCGACTGCTTTGTCTTAGAATGCAAACAGCTTCCACCTACATCAAAGAACTCTATGCCATTTTCGAGGCTGTAAAAAAATGGTGTAAGTATCTTCTGGGCACAAAATTCACCATCTTAACTGATCACCAGCCCCTCCACGTCCTATTAAAACAGACCATCCACATGCTGGAACAACAAAAATGGATCACCAAATTATTAGGCTATGATTTTGAAATAGAATATAGGCCGGGCAAGGAGAATGGGCCAACTGATGCACTCTCACGGCTCCCTACTGCTTCCTACCGAGCCCTGAGTGCAGTCTCCAAACCAATGATGGCTCTTCTAGGGGCCCTCCACAGTTTTTATAGCAAGCACAGCCCTTCCGCTAACCTAATTGCATCCATCCAGACTCGACTAGGGGATTTTGAACATTACATTGTGCGGGACGAGCTCGTATTTTACAGAAACAGAATTCTGGTACTTGTTGATTCTGCTTTGCCCCAATTGATTTTGCATGAATCCCATGATTCCCCCATTGGAGGACATGCGAGGGTTCAAAGAACTTACGTCCGGATCTCCACTAATTTTTATTGGCCATACATGCGCAAAGATATCTGTGATTACATCAATCAGTGTTCCATTTGCCAACAAGTGAAATCTCTCAACATCGCTCCTCAAGGAGTGTTGCAACCCCTACCGATCCTCTAAAAAATCTGGGATTCGCTTTCCACGGATTTTATTACACATTTACCCCCCTCTGGATGGAAGACCGTTATATTTGTAGTGGTTGATCGACTGTCAATGTATGCCCACTTTTTGGCTTTCAGCACTCACTTTAGTGCCGTAAACTTGGCAGAGGTGTTCATTAAGGAGATCTGCCGGTTGCGTGGCCTACCCACTGAAATCATCTCTAACAGGGAACCCCTTTTCATGAGTAATTTCTGGAAAGAATTATTCAAACTGCAGGGGACTGTCCTGTCCCATAGCAAAGCCTATCACCCACAAACCGACAAGCAAACCGAAGTGATCAACCGATACTTGGAAGATTATTTACGGTGTTTTGCAGTTGAAAACCCAACTACTTGGGTACGATTTCTACCGTGGGCCTAGTGGAATTATAATATGGCTTGGCACTCATCTATCAAGATGAGCCCGTTTGAGGCCGTTTATGGCAAATCGCCCCTGCTCTGGTTGACTATATCTAGGGAACTTCCCCCATCGCCGTTGTTAGTGACCTGCTCTCATCTCGAACAAGCCTCCTGGAACTGCTCAAAGCTAATCTCCAACGTGCCCAGCTCCGCATGAAGAATCATGCTGACGCCCATCGGACTGATAAAGAGTTCCAAGTGGGTGATTAGGTCTTTATCAAACTTCAACTCTACCGCAAGCCACAGTGCCAAAGCGGCAATCAAATAAACTTGCCAAGTGCTATTATGGCCCTTTTCAAATCACCGAACGTATTGGATTAGTTGCATACCGGTTACACCTGCCGGAATATTTTCGTATTCACAATGTTTTTCATATATCTCTGCTTAAGAAATGCTACGACGACCCTCCCCGTCAACTGGGGACTCTTCCACAGGATGCCTTGGGTTCCCAGCCCATCTTATTTACTTCTCAGCTTATTGGGTTCAGGCGAATTCTTCAGCACGACAGCATCATGCCTCAGTTCTTGGTCCAATGGCAGTGCCAAGCTGCCGAGGATGCTACTTGGGAGCCGGCTGCCGAATTTCTTCAGATTTTTCCTCCTTCAATCTTGAAGACAAGGTTTTGTTTGATGGGAAGGAAAATGTTACCGGTCTCATTGCCAATATTACGTCCGCACTTGCTGAACAGTCGAGGCAAAGAAGAAATACCCGCATAATCCGGCTGTCCCGATGATTTCATGACTTTCTTTAAGAATTTCTATAACACACTGGCACATTGCACATTCATATACTTCTTATACTTAATACACTATACATATTCCATACACGCTTGCACATGAGCAGTTAGTGCAGATGGGACTATTAGTATATACTGCTTTTTTATTTTTTTTGTTTGTACTGCCCACATGATGGGTATATTCTTCGTTTATTTGTTTCCCGTTTTCGATTACTATTTCCCATACATATTACTTTGACACTAGTATAATGGAAGGTTGAAGATGTTTTCTGCTCTGCCTTGTTCTCGAATCCTCTTTTCTGTGTTCTTCCTGTTCCCTTCTCTTCTTTCCATCTTCTAGCTTCATTGATTCCCTCTGCCTGAACTCTTCTTTCTTCCCTGTCATTTTCTGTGCGTAGATTGTGGTTTACGGTGCCCGATCTAAATGGCCATCGTTTGATTGTTGGCAATTGCATCAGTGAAGAAACAAAATTAATGGTTGTTTAAATTAAAAAGTTAGACATAATCTATCTTACTCTCTCATTTCAATAATCATTCTGCGATTAGTCGCCTAATTAATCAAATGCAGAGTGGAAAAGATACAAGAATCGTTGAAATGCGGGAAAGCCCCACCAAAATCACGAGATGGGGCAATCCGCTTCTCTCTCATCATCATCATCTTGAGCAAACAGGCTCTTCCATGACTGTCTCCAACATTGGCTTCTTCGACCTGAACATGGACCACCTCTGCGTAAACTCCAGCGAACATAGCTCTTCTATATCATCCAGATTCAACCTAGGAACAGCCTGGCTTCCACCCGACGACTCCGGAACAACTTGGCTGATCCTGCCGCATTCTTTGGCGACCTTCCCCTTGCCGCCTTTGCGGCCGGAGGAAGCCCTGTTGGTGACGGCGAGAAACAGAGCACACATATCAGCGTCAGAGATGACAGACTTCAGCCTCTGCATCGGAAACATCGCGTAGATGTTGCTCATCTCGATATCCTCGTCGGCGTTGAGAGCGGAGAACCGCCGGCCAATTCGCAATGATTGAGTATTTACGAGGAAGAAATTGGGCGTTTCGAACATGAGCTCCGCAGCTTTTGTGGGTTTGTAGAATTTTAGAATTTGACCCGTTGGGAAGATAACTTTTGCCGGAGACGCTCTGTTTTGGACCATTGACCCGACGAAGGCGCAGGAAACGTAGTTGCCCATGTTTGAGAGGATGAAGGAATCGCCCCAATAAATGAGTGAAATCCAAAAAATTTTCAAGAAGAATGAATAGGATCGATCAACAAATATACAAGATTGTAAATAATTAACCACAGAAAATCTGAATCTGTAGATAACCAAGATTGTTGATTTTAAATTTCAAAAGCCTATCATAAACTTAGCTGTGCTTATGGATACCAGATCGAAACCAGAGTGCTTAAATGGATGGAAAGTAGCTGGAAATCGCCCAATTTCTGGTCTCAAAATTGAACCCGGAAAAAACCTCAGAAAAGTAAATATTATGTTTTCCAAGTGGAAATCAGAGAGTTCAGAAAGACAAAAATGGAGGAATCGATGAAAATCTGGTTTGATTTGAACCCCAAAGTCCCCAAGAAATCAAGGAAAGTACGCCGTTTTTCGAGCTTCTGAAAACAGAGGGCGATAATTGAATTTATACAGAAGGATAAGAAGTAAGAAATCTATTTGCAGTAGATAATTATGAGGGAAGAATCACAACCCAGTCAGTTTTGTGCTGTAGAGCAGTTGACCGACCATTCATAATCCATACGGTCTCCACACGCGTTTCTCACGTTGTATCACGGAACGTTCCTTCTTCCATTTCCAATCATTAATTCCTAGATTTTTTAATTGAATTTTCCATGGTGATTTTTCCAACTCATGGCCTTTTGAAGTCAAATTCGTGTGGGAGTTTAATGTAAATTACTTTTATTATTTTTTTATTATTTATCATGTTTATTTGTGAAAAATAAATAACATCAAGCTTACTCTTAAACCTCATTGATAAGGACGGCCCCACGGTCAGTTGGGTGTTCTCACTCCGTCAAGTTTACCCGAGTCGGGGGTTGGCTGTTCTTAGACCGATAGCCATCGAGACAACTCGCGTGGGGGGTTGGCTGTTCTTGGACCGATAGTGGACCGATAGCCATCGAGACAACTTGCGTGGGGGGTTGGCTGTTCTTGGACCGATAGCCATCGAGACAACGGAGCTTTTGGGTCACCGATAAAAGAGGAATTAGCCCATCAATATAGCTTTACAAGCGCTCTGATTATAACTATTTATTTTATCTATAAAGCTTGAAATAAGTTGGCTACAATTTAGGATCTCTTTTAGATTAAAATATCGTCTCTATCCTATAGAAACTATAAGATTATTTGAGAACACCTTTGATAGTATGAAACTACAGTCTAATTATAAAATTCTAATTAATGAGTAAAACATAATATCGGTTCACTATTAGATCGGCTGGACTACGACAGGTCTCATAGACGAGTGCAAGGTTCACTTTTGAGCACCCATGATTCCAATTTTGCATTTTAATTATGTAAATAGTTAAATTTTAACTATCTATTTTCATATAAATATCTATGATTGTAAAAGATGAGCTATTTTTTACCTATAAAGTAACATTTTGAATCCGTTTGATTTGGTTATATCAGATCCGAGTTGATCACCATCTGAACCCAAATTAAGTTTTAACTATTTGTTAGAGAAAATTATTCGTGAGCTTAGATTGACAAAGAAGCTTGGCTCAAATAGAGACTATTCAGCTTAGCTTGATTTAGTTTGTCTATATGACCATATCTGAAATTGACTTGAGTTGTTCAACTTACTCAGAATATTTTATTTTTTTATTTATAATTGAATTCAGACTCTTTGGATTTTATTTGTGATTTTGTGAAAGATATATTATCTTCTTAGTCCAACCCATGCAACCCTTCTTACCAATTAAAAAAAAAAAAAGGAAAACTGCATGGGACGACTTCCTAACTCATTTACCCGCGCCCTTTCGAGTAAAGGAAGGCTGCAACGATGACATCTTTTTATTCATTACGTTAAAATTTAATTGATAAAAATTAATACGAAAAATACTAAAAATATAAAAATAGCATTTTGTTTTATTTTTTATTGTACCGGTTGTTGCTTACTAAGAATTCAGATTGTCCCATAAATTAGGAGCCGCGAATTGGATTTTTATGCCAGGTCAATCTGATATGGATATGATCGTCATAATATCAAATCAGAATCCTGCGCAATACAACTGAAAACGAGTAATCAAAGGATAGTGGGAATTACTCCCACTGTAAATCTGCCGACGCTCAAATTAGATGTCTTTCCAAGATAATAAAAAGATGTACGGAGGAAGCGTGAATGCATGTATCGGTAGATTGAGCGTGCGCTCAATTTATGGGCGGCTTGAGAGGTGTCTTAGAAGGTGGCAACTTATATAGCTGTTTTGGATATTATCGAGTTATTCTTGAGGAATGACCGGGCACTTGATAGGAGAAATAGATTATAGGAAGACTTAAAGGACAGTGCCCTCTAAGTTTCTTTTTTCTTTTTTTCTCTCTTTCTTCTTTGGCCTCTTTCCTCTAGAACTTTTCTTTACTCCTTTAGGGCCTATCCCCTTTCTTTTTTCCTCCCATATCCCCCCTCCTCTTCCATTGAGAAGAAGATATTTATAAAGGCGGAGATGGTTATTCTTTCTCCATTATAACCACCAGTTACAACCACCCGTGATATTTGTCTATGGATAAGACGAAACATTTGATCGGTTTTATTTTTCTAGGCAGAGTATACTGAACCTATCACTAACCCCCCATGTTGGGTGGTTTGAAATTTTTAACCCCCAACATACTTCTAATGGAACCCTATCTACAGGTCTAGATTTGTCAGCTTGTTATCATTAAAAAATCAGAGTTTCAAAATCCGACCTCTTATGAGCCGCTTGGTGATGTAATTGAGTTTCAAAATCCAACCTCTTCTGGGCCGCTCGGTGATATGACCAAGTTTTAAAATCCGACCTATTCTGGACCGCTGGGTGATATAATCGAGTTTTAAAATTTGACCTCTTCTGGGCCACTCAGTGATATAACCGAGTTTCAAAATCCGACCTTTTATGGGCTGCTCGGTGATGTAACCAAATTTTAGAATTCGACCTCTTATGGGCCGCTCGGTGATATAATCAAGTTTTTGAAATCCAACATCTTATGGACCGCTCGGTGATATAGTCGAATTTTAATATGCAGGTACTCACATGAGCATGCAAAATGACTATACTAATAATTAAACTATTAAAGTATGACACTTATATGATCATACTAGTATGATACATGCAAAACTTACCTGGATTCATCATAGATCCATCATTGGGGCTTGCGGTGGTCGGGATAGATGGTGTATTGTGCCATTGGGACTAGTTGACCGTTTTGGACGCACGGCTTGCGTACATCGCTCCAATGGTTTGTCAAAGTAGTTTTTTCCGACTCTCTGACCTGTCGCCTCTATACTTTTGGATTTGATCCTCAATCACGGTCTGGTTGGCCAACACCATGGTGTCAGGCAGTCCGCTTTTTTATGACTCAAGCTGTGCCATTAGTCCGTAAAAATTCATTTTGACATGGAACTTAAATGGGCAATATTGATCGTGGTGGATAGGTAATGGGCTACTCATGGCTAGCCCCCCATCGCGAAAACCGTGGCAGCTTTTGTAAAGTTTTTTATCGACGGGCCGATGAGGGACGCTGCTGCAGGAGTGGGCTTGTTCAACCCCCAGGTGTAGCCTCTTGTTCCATCACAACACTTTGCGAGCAGTGGGGTCAATACTTTAGAAGCCCCGGAGGCATATTCTCGCTCCAGTGAAGGAATGATAACACGACAAGGGTCCTAGGATAAATTCTAGACTGAATCTTGTTGCTGTCCTCAGAAAAATTTTAAACCAAAGATTGCTCCACGTCCTCAGACATATCCGGGACGAAAACTTCGTTTCTAACCTCGGCCAAATTAGAGACGAAGTGTTCATTTCTATCCAATTTGGCCTGGGCCATTTGGAGTAGAATTTTTGATTCCATCCTCAGACAGATTTTAGATAGAATCTTTTCCCACGTCTTCGGGCACTATGGGCTGAGCTTCACATCTGGCATCTCGGCTTCTTCAACTCTCCTTAAATTCCATGAGTGTTTTGTCCTATTGCCTCACCGCGGGGTCAGCTAGGGTCGTTAGCGCAATGCAGCGCCTGCAGTCGTCAATGCAAAGTTCAGAGGCATGGCTTTTGCCCGCAGCCTGAGATGGCGGTTCAGCTTGTTGGATTTGACGCTCGCGGCCTCAAATGTGGAAGTCGGAGATGAAGTTGTGCCCGCAGCCTCAGATATCTCTGTCCACGGCCTCAAATGTGGGTCGTCGGACTTAGAAGTGAGGGTACGTCCGCAGCCTCAAATGATGATCGTTGAACTCAGATGTATGCGTTGCGTCCATGGTCATTGGAATTTGAAATTGCGTCTGCGTCGTCAGATGCTAAATCCAGAGGTGAGGATAGCACCAAATGGTGGTCAGACTCCTTCGACCTAGAGCCCGCGGTCTCTGGCGCCCAGGGTCTCAAATGATGGTTGGACTCGGTGGTGAGCGCTGTAGCCGATGAAGACGATGATGATGAGCACCGACAGAGGACAATCCCAGCATGGACGACGATGCTGGCTATGGTGATGACCACCCTACGATGGCAACACATGCAAGTCCCCATAGGCGGCTTTCTTCCTCTCTCCACCTCGCCTCACAATCCACCAAAATTTTGCCAGTTCACCTCAAAATCGCCACATGCAAGCACAATACCGACATCCTCAAAGTTGAAGGAAGGATTTACTTGCCTTAATTTGTTGATTTTGCTCCGATGATGGCGGCAAGAGCAACGGTGGTCTCGCGCCTCAAGGCTTCATGATTTCACTTTTTCTCTTGATACCGTAGTGCAGAACCAAGGGAGAAACATGGAGAGGGCTTCGCCAGCCTCAAATCTGGGTGACGTCTTCTCCAACGACGGTGGCCACCGTTGGTCTGCGCGTCACCCTTTCTCTCTCCCTTCCCTCTTTTTCTTTCCTTCTTTTAGTGCCCAATGCCTTTTTCATCATGTTATTATTATTTTTTTATTTTTTAGCCTGCCAGGCAGCCATATATATATATATTCATAATGTTGCCCGTCCGGCATTTTGCCCCTTTTCCCTATCTCTTGGACACTGGAGTTAGAGAGTTATAAGGGAAGCCCTCAACCCCCGGCTGTTTAAGCATGCCAAGGGCAGAGAGAGCATCACCAGGAAATCATCACCAAAGGAGGAGTTACTCTCATCGAAGTGCTGGATGAAGAATGTGTCTGTTTCGCTATTTTTTAGTGTTTAACTTTTTAGTCATTCTCACAGACGGCGTCAATACTGTATACCGAGAATTCGGGTTGTCCCATGGATTGGGGGCCGCGAATCAAAACTTCATGTCAAGTCGATCTGATGCGAATTTGATCGCTATAATCTCGAACCAGAACCCTGTGCAACACAATTAAAAACGATAGGTCAGAGAACGGTGAAAATTGTTTCTATCGTAAATCTTCCGACGCTCAAATTAGATATATTTCCAAGTGAATAGACGACTTAGAGATGCGCCCTCTTGAGGGGCGGCTTAGAAGGTGGCAACTTATATGGCCGTCTGGAAATTATCGAATTATTCTTAAGGGATGACAAAGCACTTGGCAGAAGAGATAGATTATGGGAGGACTTAGAAGGTGGTGCCATCTAAGTCTCTTTTCCCCTTTTTTCTCTCTTCTTTTTTTGGCCTCTTCTCTCTAGAACATTTCCTTACTCCTCTGAGGCCTCTCCCCTTTCTTTTTTTCCTCTCCTCTCCCCCTCCTCTTCTGTTGAAAAGAGGATATTTATAACAGCGGAGGTGGTTATTCTTTCTCTCTTATAACCGCCGGTTATAACCACCCGTAAGACGAAACGGTTGAGTAGTTTGATTTTTCTGGGCTAGATATACTTAACCCATCACTAGTATTTAATATTTCAATATTTTTTATAAAATTTTTAATAAAAATACTTATATATTATATTACTTTAATATATTAAATATCAACTATTAGACTACAACTATCTAATGGCTGAGAACTAAGTGGGAGCTCCTTGCTACTGCTCCCTCTCACATGATAATGGCCTCCATCAGTGGTGGCTTTCTTTGCCCACACGACTTTTATCCCCTCTTTCAAGAGTTCAAAATTTTTGAGACATAAATTAGAGTCGGGGGCACGGATGGTTCCTAGAACACAAACCCTACAAATAAGCTCAACCCATGGTCGGCGAAACATGGACTTGAAAGCACAACTTTGCCATGCACCAGGCTTGACAGTGATCATATGTTTTCTCTACAAGAAGGAATCTGGACCTCGAACGAGTACAAGTTACATGCTCATATGGTTCCTCTAGTATAGAGAACCAGAAGAAAGGTTCATATGCTAATTGTGTGTGGCTCAGCCCATGGTCGGCGAAACATGGGCTCAGAAGCACAACTTCGACATGCACCCAGCTTGGCGATGATCATATGTTTTCTGTACAAGAAGGCATTCAAACCCCAAACGAATACAAGTTTTATGCTGATATGGTTCCTCTAGCATAGAGAACCAGAAGAAAGGTTCATATGCTAATTATATGTGGCTCAACCCATGGTCAACAAAACATGGGCTCAGGGCACAACTTCGACATGCACCAAGCTCGACGATGATCATATGTTTTCTGTACAAGAAGGCATCCAGACCTCAAACGAGTACAAGTTATATGCTAATATGGTTCTTCTAACATAGGGAACCAAAAGAAAGGTTCATAGGCTAATTGTGTGTGGCTCAACCCCTAGTCGGCGAAACATGGGCTCAAAAGCACAACTTCGACATGCACCAAGCTCGACGATGATCATATGTTTTCTGTACAAGAAGGCATCCAGATCTCAAACGAGTACAAGTTATATGCTAATATGGTTCCTCTAGCATAGAGAACCAGAAGAAAGGTTCATAGGCTAATTGTGCGTGGCTCAACCCCTGGTCAGCGAAACATGGGCTCGAAAGCACAACTTCAACATGCACCAAGCTCGACGGTGATCATATGTTTTCTGTACAAAAGGCATCCAGACCTCAAACGAGTACAAGTTATATGCTAATATGGTTCCTCTAGCATAGAGAACCAAGAAAGGTTCATAGGCTAATCAGGCGTGGCTCAACCCCCCGTCAAAAATGGGCTCAAAAGCACAACTTCAACATGCACCAAGCTCAACGGTGATCATATGTTTTCTGTACAAAAGGCATCCAGACCTCAAACGAGTACAAGTTATATGCTAATATGGTTCCTCTAGCATAGAGAACCAAAAGAAAGGTTCATAGGCTAATTGTGTAAGGCTCAAACCCTGGTCAGCGAAGCATGGGCTCAAAAGCACAACTTCGACATGCACCAAGCTTGATGGTGATCATATGTTTTTCGTACAAGAATGCATCCGGACCTCAAACGAATACAAGTTATATGTTGATACGGTTCCTCTAGCATAGAAAACCAGAAGAAGGGTTGATATGCTAATTGTGTGGCTCATTACAGCCCAAGAACGAAAAATTGAAGAAAAATAAATACTGATGGAGACAATGCTGATAAAAGAAAATAATAGAAAATTTCTTTTTTTAATATGAATATGCACATATAAATTTTTTATTATATATTTTTCAAAACTTTTTATATAATTCAAATGCAAAAAACATATCTTTCTTTGATTTCTTTTTTGTCTTAAAATATTTTAAGAATCAAATAAATCATTTCGTTATATTTAATTATTAAAATAAAATAAATTAAAAATAAATAATTATTTATATAAAAAATTAAATTAAAATTAAAAATTAATATTTTTTATTAAATTAGTCACTTAAAATAAATAAAATTAAATTAAAAATTAATTTTTAAATATTTACCATACAATATTAATATCCGATGAACAGTATAAAATAACTTTTTTTTACCTATCTTTATTCCAACATATAGAATATCCAAAATAAACCTAATTAAAATTAGATATCTAAATTAACCTAATATTATCGACTAAAAATTTTATACGATTTAGTCAAAATATATTAGTATTATAGATAACCATTATCAAAAATTAGGTCCTGTTGCGTCCGGAGAATCTGGCCGTACGTTAGTCAAAGCGCGAGTGGCTTTTTGTGCGAACGGACAGACAGACACGGGTAACACAGAGTAAACAGAGCTCGAACAGAGAAAAAGAAGTGTGAGGGTAATGAGAGGACACGCAAATTTACATGGAAAACCCCGTTATCTGACAAGGGGTGAAAAACCACGGCAGCGGACAGACAGTTCGAGAAATCTCACTATTGTGATGAAAAGATACAGTGAATGCTTGGGAAGCTGTTCGCTCTCTCAGGGGATTACAGCGTAGGGAGACAGATTTCTTCCTTCACTCTTTTCTCTTTGCCTTTCTCTTTTCTCTCGGGGACTCCCTTGTTCGAGCGTAAACAGATGGGGATTCAGAATCAAGACCCCTCCTTTGTAGCCAGGAAGGGGTATTTATAAGGATTTCGATGCCGTTGGCGGGACAACACGTGGCGCTGGCGTGTCAGGGCTGCCTGCCACCATTGTCACTACTGTAGGTGCGGGCGTGTGGGGGACACATCACGGATGCGGTCGCTTCGAACGCATGGCCTGCGCAGTACGGCGTTCGGGGAACACATGGCTCGGGCCGGTAGCAAAGACGTGCCATGCAAGTCATCTGAGCTGACGCCTTTGCCATTTTGGCTTTTCTGGCGGTCCTCGTCCTTAAATGGATCACAGCGTCCTCTCGGGTTGCCAGTGTCTTTGTCGTTTAACTTGATTCTTCAGGTGCTCGAAAATGGTTTAGTTATTTGGGCCTAATTTGGCTTGTGGGCCTTTTGGGCCAGCCTTCTCATGCGATCTTTTGAGCCTGTAATTGCAATTTTGGGCCTTGGGTTCCAGGACCCATCAGGTCCAATTAATTCTTAAATCAAATACAATTATAAATAAAAGCAACCAATTTAAACTACAATATATTAAAAAACATATTAATTTTTTGTAAATATATATTTTTATTTTCAATAAATACAAATTAAAAAATATTTTAATAAATTATATTTTAACATAATTTATAATTTTTATATAAAGATTCTTCATCTAAATATATACTTCTATATTATCTTAACCTAAATGTTATAATTTTTAAAACATTTTATATTTTATGGCATTTTTTATGTAACTATAACTTTCTAAAAAATACTTAAAAATAATTAATATCCATATTTTAGTCCAAACCAACCCAATTTGAATTATAAATTGATATAATTTTGACCTCATTGACCGAGTTGTGTCCAAACCGGCCAAACTTAACGGTCACAAATTTTAATTTAAACACGACCTGCATCCAACACAAATTCGATTTTGATCAGGATTAATTTGGGATAATAGAAAATAGAATAAAATATTCAGTAACAGTTATTCTTATATAACTAAAAATAAAAAAAATACACTAACTATTGATTTTTTTATTCCTTATTTTAAATGAATAACAATTTTGTTTTGGAATCAGTGTTCCTATCACAGGAACAATTAAATAATAGAATAATAACTCTATTAAAAATAAGAAAAAATAAATTTTTTATTTTATTCTATCAAATAAGGTGTTAATGTATCTCATAAATACCATAAAAAACAAGATATCAAAATTGAATATGAGAGAGGCAAAATTCCAAAGTCCATCAGAGACAAAACAAACATATTTGCAGAATGAAAACAAAGGCAAGATTTAAATAATGAAGGGAAATAAAAACACACCTCTTACTTCAAAGTTGTTCCTCCTTTGGTTTCGAAATCAAGGTAGCCAAGCTCATCTCACAGGCGGTTTCTTATTGCCCAAATTGAGCTGCGTCAAATTCTCTGAAATTAATGTTGCAGCATTTGCCATGGCTTCAAGCTTAGATGCCGGTGCCGGAGGCTGAGATTTGTATATTTGAGCATGAGCAGGATCTTCATATTCAGAAGTAAATTCATTTGACAGAGGAAACTCCACCGTTTGTTGGCGTTCATCAGAGGGTACAGCTGGAGGTGGAGTAACTCCAGCGGAGGCTGCCGCTGCCTGATAGACTTTTGAAGCATATTCTGGTACCGGAGTTGAGAACACTGGGAATGGCTTCTTTAGCTGATAATGGGCCGATTGTTGTTGCTGCGGCTCAAAGCATGATGGGTAGATCGTGGGGTAAGATGTGGTTGGCACTGCATTTATATAACAGCAAGGCATATAATGGGTGCCCGGATGAACACGCCCAAGATGTGCTTGTTGTATGAGTTGAGGTGGCAGTAACGGTGGTGGTGGTGACGGCAGCAGTGGTTGATGGCGCAGTTGATCTGTTGGTTGAGACAACAAATACGCAGAAACCTGAAATGGGTTAAGTAAATCCATCTGGGGTGAAAGATCGGAGACAACGCTTTCAGTCTCGACATGACGACCAACTGTTTCATGGTAAATAATAGTCTGCAACTGGGGATTAGTGTATTGTAGTTGTGGTGGTGGTTGCAGTGTTGGTTGCAACAATGCTGGTGGCAGGTGATCTGTTGGTTCTAACAACGGGTACCCTTTCACCTGAACCATTTTGCTTTCTGCCTCAACCGGGTTTGAATGAACCGTTTTATTTTGATCAGAATGAATCGGATCTTGGTAAGAATAACCCGGAGGCTGGAAGTTTGGGTTTGCAAGGCTGTTATCGCTGCAAAGACAACACAATTGAATACGAATCATTAAAAGCTTCACAGTTAAGATAGAGACTGAATTTCGAAATAATAGAAATTATAATAGTCATGCAGTTTTCCACACTAGCCAAATCTAAAACATTCTCAGTGCTTTTCTGTTATTTTGGTCTTATAGACCTATATAGAGCCTTTAGATCTAATGTTAGAGTTCATTAAGTCAAAACAAATGGTCTATAGTTAGTTCATCTGTTCCTTTTCAAAATGGCAGGTGCCCTTTGAGATCAGAAGCCTACATTGGATGAAAATATCAGTATCGATATTGATCATGACCAAATGACATCAGACATATTAGACAATACGTATCGGTATCGAATATTTTAAATAAAAAAAATCTAAAAATCTAAAACTAATAAACAAATATTGGCCGATTTATTAAAATTGTTATGGTCCTTCCGGTGTGAAGGCCCCTACATCCACCAAACGGTCAGAATTGAAAGTTGGGCATATGAACGATGAAAATTGTATCAAGTAATTTAAATAACTATTTAATATCAACTATTCATCTATTTAACTTTTAATCTTAATTGTTGGGTGAATATGGAAGTTTCCCTCCTGGAAGGACTTCTACAACACTTATAAATGACCATTTCATCTTGTGGCCTCGACGATGTTCGAATCTGTGCATTTGACAAGGTTGTTGAAGGCAAACTCAAAGATGATGAACTTCCTTTCTAGAATCAAATTCACTTCTACTGCCATGTCCACGATTGCCTGGGCGCATAGCGTACTTGGAGCAATGTGCCTCCTCCAATATCACCTTTCTTAACTCCGCAACAGTAGGGAGACCAATCCGGCTTTTATGCGTAAGAATCCCATTACTCCATATATCATACCCCACACAGGTCTCACTAGGCAAGTCATCGATTATCTCTATCAACAGGGGGTCCTCTCTCTTAGTTACCTGAATCCTCTCCGTTAAGATCAGCTGCACTCAAAATTTTGAAAAAAATCACTTGGAGACTACTCGGGTGCAGCTAGATCTAGCAGTCCTCAACATCCTCCAAAATCTTCCACTCTTTCATCATTAAATGGGTAACTGGTCTGGCCAACTTCTGGCGCAACACATCAACCACAATGTTTGTTTTTCTACGCTGATACTTGGTCAGAAAATCATAATTCTTGAGCAAATCCATCCAGTGTCTCTACCTCATATCAAGCTCTTTTTGCAAAAATAAGCTTTCCAAACTCTTACAGTCTAAATATATCACAAACACCTCACAATACAAGTAATGCATCTACATCTTTAGTACAAACACGATGATGGCCAGCTCCAAGTCATGGGTCAGATATTTCTGCTGATAGATCTTTAATTAACAGAACCCATCAGCAATCACCTTTTCATACTGCATCAACACATATCCCATGTATTTAGCATTGATACAATGAAAGGACAAAATAAGCTGAAGGATTCACCTTGATTCAACTACTTCTTTCTAATTCATATAGTCATCTTGGTAATCGTCTTCCCATTCAAAAGCCCATAGCTGGGTTCCATTAACTCATCATCATGACCCTTACCATTTTCCAGTCACACTAGTCAACTGTTTGAGACAACTCCTATAAAATGTTCTTTTTCTGTGGCATCCATATCACTTTTACAGATAATCCGATCAATTCTTCAGTCCAGGTTTGGATGGCATACAAACTCGCAGTTGAGACTTTGGTTTCATCTTTGGAGGCTCACTCCTTGTATTTTCCCCATTGATGGTGTTTTAATGCAGTTTTAGCAAAACAAGCAGCTTAAAGGAACGATTTTACATCTATAACTAATATCATACAGAAGACGACAACAATTCAACAAAAAATGGCATAGTTCATATTCCTGAAAAGTCTAAATTGAATTGCAAAACCTTGCATAACCTTCACATCCATACTTAACCAGAACAAATTTCTGCACAAAAAGTGTTTCCAATTGATTACAACCAGAAAAACCGGCACCCTGCAATCAATGCAAGAGCTCCAAGTAGGTCCACAACATGGATAAAAATATTAGTATCGATATTGATCGCAAACATATCTGTATTGAAAATATTGAATAATAAGTATTAGTATTAGATATAATCGGATAAACATTTCTGAAAATTATAAACTGACAGGACCATATCGACCAATATTATATTGATTGTATCAATCGATACAAATATATATTAGCGATATTATCGCGGTATGAAAAAATATTGGTATCGGAGGACCCAATATTAATACATATCATTCGATATTTGCATCAATAGTCCACAAAGAAGTAGCATAAACTTCTAGGCAAGTGATAGCCCTGTTAACTTTTTCCTCTACTCGAACACCACTGTAAGTGAAGATAATTTCCATTTGATTGCAATGATCACATAACTCATAAGGTTTCTCTTTTGCAGTAAAATCCGGTAACTGATTTGAGTGCCGTAGTTAGACTTTGAAGAGACAGAGGAAGAGGAATTGGGGTATAATAATACATACTTTAGTAGGTGTATCTGTTGTTGTAGACACTTTTGTCATGGAACCATGGGATGAAGGTATCCATCTTTGAATTCAAAGATGCAACTCAAAGTAGCTCGTTTACAATTAATGGAAGTGATATTAGGTGGCCGAGTTGTTTGAAATTTGGCTATAATTCTAGCTGAGAGACCCAAACTAAATCTGGGCTGATAACAAAACAAGGCAACTGGGGTCTAAAAAAGTTCATCATTAAGGAATCAAACTTCTTGTACCATGGTCTATGTGCATGCCCAAGTCCGGACAAGCTCTTTTTCAGTTTGCACACTACATGTTCTTCCCCTTTGGCTACAAAACCCTGCTGTAGCTCGATGTATGTTTCCTCATTTGGGTCACCATGTAGGAATGTTATCTTCACATCAAATTTTATATCTAAGTTTAGACTCGCCACAATTCCCGGAACGTGGATGAAAGACATCTTCACCAATGGAGAAAAAATTTTGTCAAAATCTATTCTCTTCTTCTAGCCACATCCCTTTACAACCAACATTGCTTTGCACTCTAGTTGTGAGCACTATCTTCATTTTGAACATCTTCAAGGCTTTATCTCCCTTCGTCGACTTCATCAGGTCAAACATGTGGTTCCCATGTGGGGATTTTATCTTGTCATGTATGGCCTTTAGCTACTCTCCATTATGCTTGTGCTTCAAGGCTTCCTCAAAACAATCAGGCTCTCCCCATCAATAAGCATCACATATTCATGTGGAGGATACTTATATGACAGTGTTGCCGATTTGACCTCCTTATCTAAGGTCCGACAGCTAGTTGTGGGAGACACTGGTGGACGGTCAAACCTTGCTTGTCATAAAATCCAAGGCATCAACCGACGCACCCTGGCTTTTTTGCCCCAACTGCATTCTCCTTGGCAGTTTTGTCTAGGCCAAGGTCGATGCTATTCCATGTACTGGACTTCATCTTTTTGTCCCTTTCACCATCTATTACAGTCTGATCCTCAAAGAAGAATACATCTCAGCTACTGACAATATTTTAGATAACTGAATCCCAAAGACAATAGTGAAACTCTTCATGCCCAATTGCCCTTAGCCTAGAAAGATCCACTTCTTCGACTTCCCATCGAGCATTGACCTTTCATCTTTCGGGATATCGTCTACAACTGAACACCCTTAAACAAATAGGGGATATCTTTTTCCAAAGGAAAGTCCAGTAGAACTGATGGTGAAAGGTTGAGCACATCAACCGCAGTCTTTATGGCTTCACCCCATAATGACTTTGGCAGCTTTGCCTGCAAGATTAACAATTGCACACTCTCAGTGACGGTTTGATTCATCCTCTCGGTAACCCTGTTTCTACTGTGGTGTTCTTGGGAACAATCTTTTTTAGCCTAATGTCGTGCTCCCAGCAATACTGATTGAAAGGATATCGGTACTATTGACCATTGTCTGACCGAACAGCTTTCAGCTTCCTTCCAATCAGCCTCCCAACACTAGCAGGGAAGTTCTTAAAGATGTCCAACACTTAATCTTTGTATTTCAAAGCGAGGGCTCACACCTTACTTGAACAGTTATCAATGAAGAAGACAAAGTACTCTGTGCCACCCAGGAACTTAGCACCCAGAAAACACGTGTAAACCAGATCTAGCACCTTCAGCCTCCTAGTCATCTGAGACCTCTTGAATTCAACTCTATGTTGCTTTCTGGCCAGACAATGAGTGCAAGTTTTTAGTGAAGTATGTTCCACGGGAAGAAGATTCTTCTTGGTGAGAATCTCAAGAACCTTCTCACTCACGTGACCGAGCCACCTATGCTATAACTCAACATAACAATTTTTGGCAGCACTCACCATTTTTGGCACAACCTTGTGTGAGTTGTTAGTGTATGGTGTCCTTGCTTCCTCCAGCCATCATCGTATTACCTTTGGTAAACTTCCACCTTCCTTGCCAAAGGTGTTGAGGTATCCCTCATCATTTACGCAAGTAGAAATCAAGTTGAGGTGCTTCTCAGGAACATGCCACATGATCAGAACCAACTTGCACTCGACATCAATCTCCACGCAAACTTGTCCCATGACAACAATTTTGGTAACTGTATCATTACCCATCCTGGCTTGATTGAAGTCAGTGTTGCTATAAGATGAAAATATTTCACGCTGAGAGGTAAAGAGGAATAAGGTTCCCAAGTTTACCACCTATGTGGAGTCCTAACTTGTCGAGTTTGCCACTACTACAAACAATGATTTCTTCACCTTCTGGTGTTGCTGCCAAAGTTTTATCCTTCTGTTCCTTCTATCCTTTACTTCTTTCTTTGGATTGGCTGAGCTGCCTACAGTCCCACTTCAAATGGTCCAGTTTGCATAGTTGAAGCACTTGATTTGGGTCCTGGACCTGGCCCCCCTCTTGGATTTTCATCGACTGCCGAGCCTCTTTGCCTCACTTCTACCTTGTGTCTCAGTGACTGGAGATTTGGTTTTGGAGCTATGGTCGTGCTAGCTTCTTCTAGTTTCCTTGTTATATAAGCTCTCCTTGATAATGTTTTGGACGACTTGCCCTTTGGGACAGAGTAGTTGAGAGTCACCACCCAAGTCGCACAACAGCCAGGCAATGTACCCAGAGAATGCATGCTTGGAGCTCATCCTCCAACGCCATCTTTGAGTTGGTGAGCTGATTCACAAGGAACTAGGAGCCATCTTAACGCAAATCTTTGATGCAATATACTTTGTTGAGACTGCCAGACTAATAGAATCACCAGTGTAGAAAAACAATTGAAACAACTAAAAACTGATGGCACAACACTATCGGGAGATAAATAGGACAAACACAACATCAAGATTTTATATAGAAAAATGCTTCAATGTGAAAGAGAAAAGGCCCGGGAAACAACGTCCAAAAAGTCTTTCACTATGACAATAATGGTTATACTATACAGAATTCTCACCTCACCAATGAATTGTAACAAATATTTTACTGAAAAAGATTTAATTGATCCCGCTCAATCCATGTGTTTCAAGTTTTTTCTATGCTTTTATTCTGTGTAAGTCTATACACTCTGATCAAATAGCATAATCACTTTATATAGATGCATGAAACTGCACGGGATAAATCTGACAGGAAAAGTAAATGCACTGAGCACGCCCACCGCGCATTTTTCAGGCCATCAAAAGACAGCATGCTTGTCTGCACTTCTCATTGATTGTCACCCAATCAGATAATTCGAGAAGAACCAGACCCTTCAGCTGACACTTTACCCTGGCACAAGTGGAAGGGCTGAACTACCAAATGACCTCTGCCTCAGCCTGCACCCCTTGATCTCTTGTTGCTCCTTATGCGAGCTTCCATGCATCCGGACTCCAATACTGCTTTGGTGAAACCCATATGTACATGGACGTGGGACTCATCCGAATAAATTCATACCCACTATTGATGTAAATTTCAGCCAATATGCATCAATATCAGCTCCCAATATCTCGATAATATCATAATATATTGCCATAATAAATTGCTACATATCGGATACCTTATGATTTTTATTTTTTATTTTTTTGCGATGTATCCGATACTAATACAAATTGCTTGATATGTCCAATACTAACACAGCTGCAATCAATTCTGATATTTTCATCCATAATCCCACATTTCCAAACAACAAATAGATCAACACAAGCAAACAAAAAAAACGAAACAGATTAACAGAACACAAAATACCATTATATTTACAAAGGCAGTAATATTCATATAAATATACCTCCCAATTGAATCAACTGGAGCTAAATTAAACTTCGGGTCCTGGGGCGTAGGAGCCCAATTTCCCTCATCTGCACCAATTCTAATCGCCGGTAAATTCGACACTGAAGCAGATGAACTGGATGAGCCAAATGAAGAACTCGTCTCCAAAACAATAGATTCCGGGCCCAAAACAGAGTCAACTCCTACCTTCTTCTCACTATCAACTTGAAATTCAGTCACATCCCTCCCACCCGAATCAGCGAACTTCCACTCGTTCCTCAACGCATCAAAGAACCAAGTATCCGAATCCCGAGAGATCGGGTCGAACTTAACGGGGAAGAGGAACAAACGGAGACGAGAAGATTGAGGAGATAGAGAAATGCGATCATACTCGTCGATCATATTGGCGAGGTCTTCGTCGGTGGTGATAGAAATGAGGGAATCGAGCTCGTATTTCGGTAGCTGGTACTTGATATAGAAAGGACGGCCGTTGAGGAGCGTGTGAGAAAGGTGTGCAGTGAATGAGGGAAACGAAAAGGCGATGCGGCGGTCGACAGCGACGAGTCGGGTTTCGCCGCCGACGTAACAGAGGGTCTTGTCGTTCGGGCGGGGGACTACGCGGCCACCGTAGCTGCACAGCAGCCGGAGTTTCGATTGATGCGTCGAATCCGCGGAGACCACTTGTGCCGAGGCGGCGGAAGCTACGACTACCGGCTGTGGATCCATGTGAGGCGGCGCACAGACTAGAGCTGAGTGAGAAACTACGCGGTTTTGGACAGAGAGATCTAACAAAAAGCTATTGAGTTGACCGCGCAGGCCGAGGTTTAAAGGGATGGGGATTATTTTTTAAATTTAAATTATTTATTTTTTAATAAGTAATTATAATTTAATAATTATTTTTATTTTTTAAAAAATAATTAAATTATAATTATTAATTATAAAATAAATAATCTAAATCTATAAAAAAAAATTATCTTTTTAAAAAATAAAACCTTCTTTATATCTCTTTGAAAGTGAGTAATTTACGCATTATGTGGAAAGTAGGACCACCGTTAGGCCTACACCCACCGGCCACCGTTAGGCCTACACCCACCGGCCACCACCGGCCACCTTTTGCCGTCTCCATGCACCGCCCATTGGCAGCCAACCACCCCTAACAAGTACATCAATCTCCATAGCCGGCGCAGGCCATACATGTCAAAATGGGCATCTGACGACCCTTTTGGGTGCACACCGATCCCCATGATCACCGGGCTATCCCAAAACATTTAAATATAAATATAACATTAAAAAACTTGAATATCATGCTCATAATATCATGACTATCTCCAATACAAAATTAATATTTTTTAAAAATATTATCAAAATTATAGTTGACTACTAAGTTTTTTATATCTATCCAATATTAATAATATGCTAAAAATCAACCTAACACATAAGATATGTATCTTCAAATTAAAATATGGCCCACTAACCAATTGGAACAAAGCCATAGCCATAATAATACTTGCTATTAAATACAAAATCCATCAACTTATGTCATTGTACAGCTTAAACAACTTCAGATTTAACAAACCAATAATTTTATATGGATCCCTTAAGAAACTCACTTACCTAACTGTCTCGTCGTATGATCTTGAGCTTGCAAATTTAAAATATGATAAATGACAAGGACGAGTCCAAAAATTAGCAAGTTATATAAAAATTGATATATATTTTGAATCTACATAGTAATTCAAATCAAGTCATGTTGAACTATAGAATCTCTTTATTTGGATCTTACACACCATAATAACAAATAAAAGATCAAAGGAGACGAAAGTCGCTCTCTGATATATTCTCTGACGTTTAAATTAATAACGTTTCCTAAAAAATGGGCAAGCATCAAAGAAAATGAGAATATATAAAGTAAAAGATAGAGGATTAGGTTTCGTATTTTGTGTATGATCAAGTGAAAAGAGAGTTAGAGTTCTATACTTATTCTCTAGATTCTTCCCCTTATTTTTTTTTTTCAAAGTAGGCATATTTATAATTATATTGTCAATTAATAATATTTTTTAAAAATAATAAATTGGCCACGGTTTGAGTGATTATTCTGATTAAAAACTGAATGGTTCAACAATTTATAATATTCTAATTGGGTAATTTTTTGGAGATAACTAGCCCAGTTTTTTTCTTGACTATAAGGTATATTAAATACTTATTTGACTTAACTATTATATTATGTTCACTCCTCAGCTTATCGAACTGTTCGATAAGATTAATCATTTGATTAATAATCCATCTATTCATGTTACGTCCCTAATCGTGATGTCTATTTATTATCTGCTTAGTCTAAAATTATGTTTAAATATATTTTAGATCATTAATTATCTAAAATTTATATTTCATTCTTTTGACTAAAAACTTAAATACTTGTTAGGGCCTAACTTGACATAATTTTACAAATAGACAAAATTCTAAATAAAAATAGTTTAAATTATAAAATCTAAAATATCACATCTGAAAATAACTCTAAAATCGACAAACATAACCTCGACTATATGTAAGGAATAAGCATCCATTCTAAATTAGACCAAACTAAAATCATAATCTAACTAAACTATTAAGAATAAACTGAACCCATACATTTTCATAAGCTGAACATTATCAAAACTAAATAAATTAAAAACTAATGTTAACTATTGTTCTGATAAAATATTAATATGAAACTGATATCTCTGATTCTAAACTACTTTCGAACAGCTTTCTTTCAGATAAAAACCACTTGCAAGCATGCCCAAACTCTCCAAGCTAAAAGATTAATAAAAATTAAATTAAAAGTAAGTCAATTGCTTGATAAGGTAAGTAATTTTTATAATTAAATATATACATATATCAAAATATGTCAAAATTAAATATGATCAAAATTAAAAATAATAGTATAATTCATAAATATATCATGTATAATTTAAAACTGATAATCAAATTTTCTTCTTTAAGATATATATCAAAAAAATATACTCAAATTATATAAAAACTTATGAATCAAGGATCAATGTTGGCCATACAGACAAAGGGGCGACTATCAAAACTCAATTTATATATACTTTCATACAATTAAAAGTTATGCATTACTATTTAAGATTTATAAATAGGTTATTATATATATAACCATATAAATAAAATCGAACATTACTTTTAATTCACAAATAATAAGTTCAAACCTTAAGTATGACTATAATATAATATGACATATTACAATATATCTTTGTCAATTCTTTATAATAATTTGTGTATAATTAAATGTAAAACTTTACTCAAATATGAACATATCCTTTATATTTTTTCTTACCAAAAAATATTTTTATTATTAAATTTATATAGAGTTTTAATTTTATTTCTTTCAAATATATGGCATGTAGTCCATTATAAATAATGTAGGAATTTTAGTAAGAATTTTTAAAATATGTGAAAAGTATAAGATATAATTTATAAGTATGTAAAAGTAGCTATTGTAAAAATTGAGAAAAAGTCATCAAATTTTGTATAATTTTATCACTTTCCCACTAAATAAAAACATGCCAAACTAAATGAGTAAAAATTATCAACATACACTATAATTTATATAAAAATTCAAAGTATGCAAGAACATATTTATAAATATAAAAGACATGCAAGAGTAGTAAACATCATTTAGGAATATATAACAATGTTATTATAGAAAATAGTATTTAAATATAATTTGAAGGCATATGTGAAAATAGTTATAGAAAATCAATTTCACACATAACATATATGAATTAAAAGTATATATTTTATAAAGATTTTATAGAATGAAAGTAAGATAACATGCATACAAAATTTAAGCTCTTTAATTATTAAAATATTATATGTATGAGTATTTAAAATAATAAATAATTATAAATATTAAAAAAAGATTAGCTATAAGAGAAAGAGGGACTTGAATACATTTACTTTATACTTAAAATTACCAAAAATCTCTTAAATCTAACTTAAATTCTCTTTTTTCTAACTTTATTTCTCTCTTTCTTTATTTTCCTCTCTTATCTTTCTCTCTCTTCTTTCTAGATTTTGTAGAAAATGACCAAAATCGATTAAAAGGTATTATATTGAAGATTGACGCATGTGCGACTATCATGTACGCGTCAAGTGTTAAAATAAAGATCGTATGATGTACAAGTGTCCATTTGATGCACATCAAATACATACATTCTGTCTCAAATACACATGTGTATCTCTTGGACAGACATCAAACGTGAATATTCTATCTAAAATATATATGAGCACCCTAAATGTGTCCTTCAAACACATCCTTACTATCCAAAATATACACATATGTGTAACAGATGTCAGTTAAGTATTACTCAATTTGATATAACTTGATTATAAGGTTGACTTTGATCCAAAACTTATTTGATCTTAATATTTTTCATCAATTTAATTAAATTTAAAATAAATTTAAGATATGTACCTTACAATTTAAATCTTTGATCTTTAAAATATTAAATAGTTCGATCATTCAACTACTTGATAATTCGATATTTTGAAAGTTTAGACATTCAATTATATTCATTTCTAATTTGGACTCAACTTTTATTAGCTAGATTTGGTCTTAATTACTCAACTAATCTATACCTCTTTATAAATTTATTATTTGTAGGCCTATAATATGAATCGGTTAGGTCAACCTCATTTTAAGCGACATCTAATACTAATCCCTCATGCCTGAAGATTAAATTGAAATTTTGAGTATATTCGAATAAAAATCCAAGTAATCTACTTTAAATATTAGAATACCTAACATTAAAATATAATGCTCTACTAAGCTTGAAGATTTGGGTTATACTTGGAAGAAGTTAAGAGGTGGTTAATAATAAAAGGCTCGTCAAACTTATTAGAGAAGCCGGTAGTCATCACTATTACTAACAATCAGTCATAGTTATAAAAGACATATGTATAGTTGACTACTGGCTAGCTAAAACATTTTACAAAGACATACAGAGTGGCGATACAACTGTTTAATTTGAGATAAATGTCGAGCACATCCAGAGTAAAGTCCTTTGCCAAAATTTTAACACTTAAGCTAATTTTAAGCAAATTTTAACCGAACACCAAACCTTTAAAACCTAACTCAAAACATAAACCCTTTGTCAAAGAATTCACCAACAAAACTTCCTTAGAAATCTACTAAGGATTTTGCTTTCCGTCTGTAATTTTAAACAGAATAACTAAATTTTTTTAAAAGTTTGGTCTGAAAATTAAAAGCAAAAAAAAGCATATTTTTAATAAAATTGGCAATTAATCTCTATAAAACTGTATTTGACACGAGTTTAAATCTTATTTCTTTTATTTATCAGTTCTTAGACTTACCGAGAGAGAGAGAGAGAGAGAGAGATATAAAGTTGGGAAGGTGGAGAATGCATAATATATGATAGGTAGACCATAACAATAAAGCCATGGCCAAAGAATTTAGTTTTAAGTTGTGACAAACAAGCAATCATATGTCTGTTGCCATGATTTAAGATGTAGGTGTCACGTTGCTTTTCGGGTAGTTTTTAAGTTATATCATCAAACATTATAAGAAAAAAAGACTTATAAAATTCAGTTATAGAATAATTAAAACAATAACAGGTTTAAAGATTACATATACAGAAAAAAAAATCATCTTAAATCTGCTCTTAAGTCTTCTGCAAGCCGAACAATTATTAGGGTTTGCTTTTTCCTTTCTTTGATCGTTTCTCGGTTAAATTGGATCAGATAATCCTCTCATTGTAGTATCGGATTCAAAAGTTTCTTCAATGAGATGAATATATTTATTATTTTATAAAATAAAAAGCATATAGACAAAATAATAATATAATAGAAAATTAATAAATATTTATTTAATACAAACTATAATTATCTTCGAAAAATGGAAGTTGGCTAGATTAAAAAGATAAAGAGAGAAATTGTTACAGTTTGTCCTAATTTTTCATTAAATAGAGAAAAAATAATTCAATTAAAAAATAATTAATTATAATTAGTTATCCAAAAAAAAAAAAAAACTTTTGAAACAAAGATAATTGCATCCGTCCTTTTTCGCAGCCATTATCTCAGCCAAACGCTCTCTCTCGTCTCTTTATTTAATTTGATTTAATAATTTTTTTCACTTTAGCAGATACTACTTTCTTTTTAAATATTGGTTATTTAATTAAATAAAAAATTTTAAAAAATCAAGATAAAAAAAATTGTATCCATCGTGATAGGTACGATTAAAATTAAGTTGACCCAATACTCAAATAGTTAAGAAACCTAAATACCAAACAGCCAAATAGAAACTGCCACAATACCTATCTTGTAATAAGTGTTCGAATGTCCGAGTTAAATGGACAAAGTCTGAACATGTAGTTATTAAAAGATTATAATGAGCTGTTGAAATGACACTACACCTAAAATTAAATAGTCCTGACATTAAATAGATATGACTGTTACATATTATTAGTAACACCTTTAATCACTGATCTGAAGTGATGTTATGCACACATATCTATCTCGGATGCTAATTAACCAAATTGTGCCTCTAGTTATAAATAAAGTCTCTCCCAATAAAGAAAAAAATAAAAAAAGTTACTCAATCAGATAAGTATACAAAAAGAGTATAACCCTCCTAATATACACTCATCCTTATCCTCTTTCATTCCCTATATTTTTCTTCTTCAACATCTTTTCAAATTTATTAAAAAAATCACTAATTTGAATGTCGAATGATATATTAGAGAAGCAGGTTTTTATACCTCTTACATCTAATTTATTTTATTGTAATGTATAGGATTCTGATTTATAATTACGAAAATTGGACTCGTTTACATTTGAATATCCAAGCTAATGTGTCATGGATCTAAGTTTGACGGATTAGGGTGCCGCTGGGTCTTCAAGTCGAACTAATGTCAGTCTTTATTTTTGTACTCCTTGACTTGAATTATGCATATCACAATAAAAAAATGAGAGGTCAAATGATTGATGAGACTCACTTTTTAATATATCAGCGATACTCAAATTAGTAATCTTTCTTAGAAGATAGAAAATACAAAGTATGAATTTATGAGAAACGATGCAAGAATGGATGTTGCTTGAGTTTAATGGGGAGGTTGTGCTCATCGGAGAGCGGCTTTGTAGTGGTGCACTCGAGAAGAGTGGCTTTAACGTTGTGGAAGTGAGAATTATAAGGAAATTCTAAGGGCTTTACAGAGAAAAGAGAGCTTTGATGTTCAAGGGCTTGCTTAATCGTGGATGCGAGTATTGATGTGTGC
Source organism: Nepenthes gracilis (assembly GCA_033239525.1). Classification (NCBI taxonomy): domain Eukaryota; kingdom Viridiplantae; phylum Streptophyta; class Magnoliopsida; order Caryophyllales; family Nepenthaceae; genus Nepenthes; species Nepenthes gracilis. The sequence goes on along the minus strand of BSYO01000038.1, from coordinate 9,934,113 downwards.
ATATTTTTGGAGTTTGCCCCAATAGCTTCTTATGGCCTTCGGGCTTTCTCGGCCTTACTTGGGCGGCAAGGCTAATCATCAGCTACCTCACGCAGATATGGTGGGCTAGCACGAAGATTGCGGACGCTCATTTAGGCAATCATGATCAGACAATGGAGATTCCTTTCTTCCTAGAGGAGATCCTGCACATGACGGATATTACGTTGAATATTGTGATGATATGTTGAATTAGGAGTTGTGATTTCTGGAGAGATCGTGATCTTGAATAATAATCATGTTTCTGGCCAGTTAAGGGAGGCGATCCTAGCTGTGCAGGAATGGAGGTGGGGGCTATCCGAACTAGACTGTTGCCGACCAGCTGATGCGTTGCCCACAGTTAATAGAAGAGCTAACCATCCTCTAGGCCAGTAGGCCAAATGCCTTTTGAGCCGACCCATTTCTGCCTTCCCATCACAAGCAAAGTAGTTTATTCTTTAATTTGTATAATAATTCAAATTTTTGAGACACATAATATAATTTTTTTTAAATTATAATTTATATGAAATTTCATAAAAGATATTCTTTTTTATATAATATTTAATTATATTCTCAATTTTTATTTTTAAATTTGTTATTAAATTTTTTAATTTACTAACATTCTATTTATAAATTATATGATGTAAATAATATAAAAATATCTACTTATGTTGTTTTTATAATTCTAAAATTGTTAACATTACATAACACTAAAATAGAATATATCAATAAAAAAAAAAACTAAAGTTTACATTAAAATTATAAATAAAGGAAAAATGAGATTTTTTTATTTTTATTTTTTTAATCAAATACTAAAAATATTTGAAAAAACACACATTAGATATCTTAAAATAATATAGTATTTATATTATTATTCATCATAATAGAATTACAAAATAGTAGAATAAATGTCTAAATGACAATTATATCAATATTAGTAAAAAGAAAAATAGTTGTAGGAATTTTCTTGCCACATGAGCCATATTTTTAAAAAATAAAAATATATATATAATCAACACAGAAAAAATAATTTCTTAAATTTTTTGTCAATTATTGGCTACCAAATATTATGAAAGTATAAAGAACCAAATCACACAACTAAACCTATACAAATCAAATGATAATATTTTGACATAGAAAACCTTTATTAACTAATAAAAAAATTATGGAATAAATTTTTAATAAATCTGCTATAAAATAATTATTGGTTATAAATACAACTTCATTTGAAAATCATTTACTATAACTTGAGTGAATAATGGTTAAACTCAACCTTCATCACACATTGTAATCTATAAGAATCGAATATATCAAAAAATTAAGTAATCAAAATAGAAATACATACTAAAAATGAATTATAGTAACATATTTAAATATAAAAAGAATAAAATTTGAATCAAATATCAATCAGATATTAAAATCTTTCCTCATTTATCATTTTTTTTCTATATAACGCACTTGTGTTGAAACTAATATAAAATTTATGCCTTAAAATCACACAATACACTTTATAACAAAGTTGACATATGAATGTCAGAGCCAAAAGCTAACATTGGCGCTCAAGTGTCTATAATATGTATCCATTTTATCTGTAATGTGCACGTGCGCTTTTCATGCAAACAAGGGAGGCCGCAACGCGTAGCCCCATCCAACGCCAACGGGAGCCGTTGGATTGAAATCCGACGGCTCCCTTTTTTTAAAAAAAATTGTAAAATTTAAAAATAAAAATATTAAAATTTATGTTTTTATAATTAAAAGCAGAAAAAAATATTAAAAAAATTAAAAATTATGTTTTTTTTAATATAAAATGGGAGCCGTCGGATTGAAAAATCGACGATTTCTGAAGCATTGCAGCCACCCCGAATCCCTTTTCATGCACCTATTAATTACAAATTGCTTTTAGTTTGTCAGAAATAACTTTTACTTAAACAAATTTTGTGTAAACCTTCTAATAATTCAATCATTTAAACAACCATTGCACGATCTTTATGAAAAATCATGCATTTTTCAAATGACATGTATATTGAACGTGTGATTCAATGACCTAAAACCCAATATATATAATATTATTGGTTAGGTTCTAATTGGATAAGAGGCTCCGACAGTAAATTGCATTGGATCTCTTCTAATTGATACAAGGCTGAGATTTAATTTTATAAAATATTTAAAATATAATGACATAATTTAAAAATTTTATAATATTAACATTTTAATATTTTTTTAACATGTATTTTATGTCAGAAATTGCGAAGCAATTGTTGAGAGCAACTTTGCCGGTCCCGGTGGGGCCCTTCGATTCTGTTACGGTTTTTCCATTAGGCCTAACCGATTTCAATGTTGAGATACAAGCAACTTTCCTGTTTAAGTATTCGGCAATTATCAAGTGTTTCTCAATTCCGAGTAACACAGTTCTCTCAGCCAATCATTTACCATTTACTCACGTGTAAGGCTCAGAATCAGAAATCTCTGATCTGATCGTGCGACCCAGATTGGATAAGTACCTGAGCTTTTGTGTCCGTTACATCACCTGATCCCATCTCCCGCTCACTACATATACTCTCTCCGTCGCCTTCCCTTTCATTTCTCAGACTCCCTCGCTTCACTCTGTCTCTCAAATGGCGGCATAGGTCTAATTCTCCGAAGGGACTTTTCTCACGCACAGTCGTTTCTAACGGTGATTTGGCTGCGATTTTTCTGAAGGAAATTTTCTCATCGGAGCATTGTGGAATCTCGTTAATCTGTATGTTGGTTTCTACCGAATCGTGGATTCTCTTACTCGATATCCAGCTTCCGCTTTCGTTTCATTCGAAGAATTACTCTAGATTTAATTTCATTATTTGTCAGATTGTGTGGTTAGGTTCCTTGATCTTTCCTTCTTTGATATTAAGCTCTGCTTCTGTTTAGTTCTAGAAATTACTCAAGATTTTGATAAATGAATTACATTATTAGTTAGAATGTAGAGTTCCATGTCACCAAAGAATGGTTGGAAATCTGATAATAATTCATTTTGGTAATATTCATTTACTTATGCGTTTCATATTTTGGAATTATTCAACTGGATAATTGAATCGGTGCGTTAATTATTGGTCTAGTTATGAAAACTAGAATAGTACTGCTGTGGTTTGATCTCTTAATTTTAAGGGGAGTTTCTGGCTATAGAAACTTCTGACATCTGCATTTTTCGTGATAAAGTTTCCGCAATCTTCGGAAAATGTCATTTGTTTTCGAAATTTAATTCTGTTAGACATATTTTGATACCAAAACTCTGTAAAAAGTCCAGAGAGAAACAGAGATTCCTTTAACTATAATTTTTTGGGGCTTTTCATCTGCTTATTAGCCTAATAATAGTGTCAGGTAGGTAATCGGGTCACTAATTCTGTTGATTTGTCTCTTTTTGTTAGCGAATTTTAATCACCGGTATGGATAACGACGTCTCCCCATCAAACTGCAATAACGACGGCGGGTCTCCCACGCTCTCGTCTCCGCTGATATCCAAACGCTCCATTTTCTCTCCTCTGCCAGAAACAAACTCGAGTAGTACCGAAGCGGAAAACACCTTCCCAAACTTCGCTTCTCTGTACCATTCAGTTCTCTCGGACGAGAACGTGACATACTCTCCCTCCATCATGTCTCCTCCCTCCTCCACTCAATCCGCCCCTTGCACTGACAACGCAATGGCCACAGAACGACGTCTATATCAAGCTCGTCTCATTATAGAGTCTCATCTCTATCAAGAACTCCTTAATCGCTACGGCATAGCGCTGAATTGCCTCCACGACCTCACAAGAATAGCCGACGCTCTTCGAGAAGAGAACGAGCTGCTTCGTTTGGCCAATGAGGATCTCACCCGCAGTCTCAGCAGCCTCTCCTCTCAGCCTTCTTTGCTCCGAAACCTCGCCGTTTCCTCCTCTCCTCTGTCTCTGATCGATGATCTGCGCAGAGTCAGTTTCGAAACAGCATCGGGTAAGGAGAATCATCATGATATTCCAACTGACGTCATCTTCTCCAATAACAGTCCGACGAGCGTCATTGAGACGAATCGCTTGCAGAGGACTGGTCTGAATCGAGTTTCAATGCCGAAGAGCATCTCCGTTCGTTCCACAGGTTATCTGAAGATGAATGAGCCAGCAGATATCAATAATGCCGGTCCGAGTAGAGCGCCAAATCGTTCTCAAGTGCCGAATCAACCTGTTGATCCTGCGGTGAGTCACTCGATCTTCACCATCCCTCTTTTTTGTTGCCTTCTAATTTATGATCTATTGTGTCGGTTTTCTTTTCCTGTTACCGCTTCATGTTAGTATTATTTGTCCGTTATATGAGCGAAATGACCGTTTGCGTGACAGCGGAGAGTGTATGTGAAGCCGGAGGGGAATGCGGTGGAGATGGAGGTATACAACCAAGGAATGTACAAAACAGAGCTCTGCAAAAAGTGGCAGGAGACCGGGGCATGCCCGTATGGGGAACAGTGCCAGTTCGCCCATGGCCTCTCGGAGCTTCGTCCTGTCCTTCGGCACCCTCGCTACAAGACCGAAGTCTGCCGCATGGTACTCGCCGGCGTAAGCTGCCCTTACGGCCACCGTTGCCACTTCCGCCACTCTATCGCCGAACGCGAGAGGTTGATGGGGCCACGTTGACCTCCTGCCGTGAGTTTTTATCACAGGTTGAGACTATCGACAACCATGAGGCTTTTACGTGATTGAGGTACGCGAGTAGAGAGTAATAATCAGTGTTATGAATAGAAATTGCTAAAATACCAGTAATGAAATTGCGGGGAACAATATCATACTAGGTGATGAGGAGAAAATAGGATGATTTTCCTTGTCTTGATACGTAAACAACGATTCTGTTGAGTTTAATTAAGTATGCCCAAAAAAAAAAATGATACTCTAGAATGACAAGAAACAGTGCAATACAGGCATGGAAAGGGATCACAGAAAATACATAAGTTCGTTTGTGTTTTGTGTAGAGGGAATTTGTTCATCATTTTTCTTTTCGGGGGTAATCAGCACACGCTGAATGGTTGGGAAATGAGAGCTAAGTGAAGAAACCAGACAATGGTAACCATGTATGCATCAATAACACCATCTCTGTTATGATTCCTTCTTCACATTGCTTCACTCCTTGAAGGATTGTATAATGCAGTCAGTTTTTTGTATATCCATCTGCTGTAAAATATCATAAAAATAATTTTTTAGTACAAGATAATTTTTAATTTATTAAAATTTTGAGTTTAAGTTTGTTAGTGTGAAACACAATCAATTAATGCTTTATTATATCCATGAAATAATTTTTATAAATCTGTCTGTATTTGTTGCTGTTGATTAGGCGACGTGTGAATGACGTTTTGTAAATAATAATAGAAACCAAGCGCAACACAAGAGAGAATGAGTTGTTCTCGGGCAGCGGGAGTTGTGAAAGAGAGAGAGAGAACACGCAAGAATTTTTTACGTGGAAAACCGCCATTTAAAATGAGGAAAAAGAAAAGGCTCTGGATAGGATTCCTTTACTATTTGATCATTGTTGTGTATAAGATACAAAATTCAGAGATTTTTCTTTTCTTTCTTTTAGCCTTTCACTTGCCCGCCCTATCCTTCAAAATGCCCTAAGTGGATATTTATAAGGGTAAAGGTAGCCGTTGGGAATGCCCACGTGGCTATTTGAGGCCTACGGGAGGGCGGCAATAACTCACGACAGGCATAGCCATCAAGCACGGCGCGTGTTTGGTGAAATTAGGGAAAACGATATTAAGATGTTTGAATGTCGATCTTGAGGTGATTTGTAAAATAGCGAGGATTATTGCGACGGTGGCGGCATTACGGGATCCCAGAATTGGAATATTAAGTTGGCATTCTAAAGAATAGTCCTCGCCCTTTATTGACTTTCTCAACCTTTGGACGAGTCCACGGACTATATGCCATATTGCGCTTGTTCTCGGACGTAATGAGAAGATTCTCGGCCGCCGAAAATTGGCCGACGCTAAAGGCTTTGATTTCATGAACGATTAGTTTTTTACACTTTATGAGGTCTTGGACAAACAGATAAATGGGGGGCCTCGGGTCAATACTCGTCCCATCGCCCATTCTTTTAGGGACCCAGGTAAATTTGAACCCAAAAGTATTTATAAGGGAACGTTTTGTAAATAAATAATAGAACCAACTAAATATAATATAAGTAAAAAAAAGGATAAATAGAATGCCAAGAATTTTACACGAAAAATCCTTGAAAATGGAAAGAAAAAGCTATGGGATATAGATTCCAAAAATCTTTCAATATAATGATAATGGTTATATTAGATAATATTTTTATATTATTATTTAAATCACCGACTAAAATCTGCTCCTGCAAAGCAAAAAGTTAAAAAAACATGAAATGTAAAAGGCAAACGCAATTTATATTTGTAGATTAAAATGATATAAGACTGCTAAAATTGAAAAACAAATTAGGGAAAACGATATTAAGATATTTGTATGGCGAAGGTACATTGCAATAAAAACATTAAAATTTAAGATTTTAATATCAAAAGATATCTTAAAGAATATCTTATCAGACAATGTAATTTATCATCTATATATCTATATTAAAGCACTCATACAAGGATAGATATATTAATAAAATGTAACATAAAACTTAATGCGGCATTGATCCGATTACCAACGAATTAGGGTGTCACTGAGTCTTCGGATTAAACTAAAGCGGGTCCGATCTTTGTACTTCTCAATCTAGATTCTACATACCACAACTAAAAAATGAGAAGTCAGAGGATTGGTATGACTCACTCTCCGGTGTGTCCTCCAATGCTCAAATTAGTAGTCTTCTTCAGGAAATGAAATATGCAAAAATAAAAGCATGCAAAATGATGATGCAAGGAAAGGATTTTTAGAATCTAACTTAGATGTTGCATTCAACATAGAGCAGCTTTGATAGTAGTGCGCTTGCACGGAGTGACTTTGATGCCATAGAAGTGAAAATTGTGAAGAGATTCTCACGAGGTTCTATGGACAATGTATGGGCTCCTAAGAGCTCTTACGGAAGCGGTGTTTGAGGGCTATTATTAGCACTGATGTAGGTGACAATGTGAGCCATCAAAAGAGGATGTCTTTAGAGTTTGTTTTATGGCTTTTTATAATTTGTGGGCCTACTCATTCTCGCTTGGGTAGCAAGACTGTTTTCCAGCTACGCTACACAAATCCGGTGGGTTGGTATGAATGTTGCGGCTGCTATTTAAGGTAACTGTGGTTGGTTGAAGGGAGATTCCTTTCTTCTTTGGGAGATGCAGCACGCGACAAATATTTAAGTTACTATTGAGGGAGATACATTAAGTTAGAAGATACATTTCCCAAAGAGATCGTGATTCAAGGCAATATTTGGGATTCTGACCATCTAAAACAAGTGATTTTCAATGCGTGAAAATGGTATTATGGGCTGTCCAAATTGGGCCGCAGACGGCTTGGGCCATTGCTGGTTGGCTAAAGCGTTGCTCTCAGTGAATGGAAACGTTGACTGTTCTCTAGGATAGTGGGTCGGCCGCATTCTGGATCGACCCATTTCTACCATTCCCATCAAAACTGATTGCCTAAATGATGGTCAAATAATAACTCTATAATATTAAAGCTTTGTCTATTAGAAAATAAAATAAAATAATTTTCCTATCATTCAATATTTGGCATCCATAGAAAAAATAAACCTTGATAAAAAATTACCTTGGTAGACCAAAAACTAAAATTTAACCTCTAAAAAATAACTTTTTGTTCAAAAATAAAAATTTATTTTACAAAATACATTTACCAGTCATTATTGATTATTAACACTAATTATTGAAAAATTTATACCCATGGATGATACCATCATCTACAAGTGACGCCTCCGAATGGGTCACTAGCCGACGGCTCCCTGACCCCTACCACCCATCATCCACCAACATGTATCTAACCCTACTATCGGCCTAATCAATAATGATCAAAAATACTTCAATGAAATTAAAATTATTACCACTTGATTAGATATATTGCTGATAAAATATCAGTATTGTCAATTATCATATAAATTTATAATCATTGACCGATTTTGTGATAGTTATATTTCTTATACAAGAAATATAACTATAGATATATCTTTTAAAAAATTAATTATCTTTACAATACCAAAATTATTATTGGTAATTTCCACGCCCAATCTCATAATAATATTATAAATTTGTTTCACAGATAAATATTTAAAGTTAATTAATATATTTTCTAAAAATAAATAATTAAATTTAGTTGAGTTTTATAAAAGTATATATATAATAATATTAAATAGACAGACTGGGTAAGTTAATATGAACACTTAAACAAAATTTGAGGTTCTTATAATAAATAAAAACTAATTATTATTTTTTTAATAATAAATAATATGATTGTTTAATTAATATCGTAATTAAAAAAATTAAATCGACCAAAGGAACAAGCTCCCCGAATCCTAATTTATAAGCCACCTGCTGTTGATTTGGTTTACTGAAAAAGTAAAAACGTAGGCAACCAAATGACATAGTAATTAATGTTTTTTTAATCGATTTATGGGTAATATTACAAAAACATTATTATTTTTTAAAAATAAATTTATTAATTTAATGTCTTACTCTTTCATTTATATTAATCAATATATAAAAAATATATATCAATAAATATCACGTCATAAAAATTATTCTAATTTGCTTTATAGTATCCATTAACACCATAGTATAATTATCATATAAATTCATTTTTTTGAAAAAAATTTATATTATTCTAATTCAATAAAGTTATAATATTAATTGTGATGGATACAGCAACATATGGGTTAATTTAATATGAAAGAAAGACCCACTGAAGAAGGTTCATTGGGTCATAGAGCCGTTTGGGAACAAGTAAACCATTGCGATTTAAAAGTCACGTGGAAAGAATTGTTCCTGGTAACCGGTCATAATGGATCAAAATCGATTTTTAAACTGTATGATCTGATCAGACGTTCTGATTGAAAAAAGACTGTTATAAAGATTCCCTGTTGGGAACAGAGAATGGGAGAAGAGGAGAAGACACAGAAAATCGTCTCGAAATAATAAGACATTCATGCTATTTCTTTTCTTGATTCTCTTTGTATATGATGGAGAATTAATGAATAATTCGAGTTGATAGAAGAAAATTAAACTTTCTCTCAATTTCGTATCTATTTAGTTGTGATGTATAAATTCGGGATGCTAATAGTTAAGGCTTTATTTATTCACAAACTCAGCATTAATTAAACTTGTTTAAATCCTGAATCTAAGTCGCATCAAATAGTAAAACTAAGTAATAAATATATGTTTTTCGGCCTTATTTCTAAAAATGAGATTTAATAAAATTTCACTCTTAAAACTAATTAGTAGATAAATATACAATTTCTTTTTATTTCTTTCTCTTATAAATAATATTTTAAATTTATTAAATAAGATAAATATAAGTTTAATTTATGAAAATAAAATTATATGAAAAGTTATATGTGAGTGTAAAAAGCATACCTATTATTAGAAGTAATTTAATGACTACATATCTTAATAATTAATTAAATACAACTATATTAAAAAATTAATTATTAACTTGTAATTACTATATTTCCTAACAAAACTGATATTACAACTATATTTGTTATTGTAATTAAAATGTCTTAATTATACTTATTTCTAGTATATTTTTGAATTAATTTTTAATATAGGTGGTTAAATTATTGATTATTTACTAATTAATTGTTATAGAAATTATTAGATATTCTTATTTATTAACTATAATGTTTGTGTTTTAGGAAAATTTCTATAATATTAAAGAAACTTTTGATGATGTTAAATGCTTAAATTTTTTTTATTAGATATTATTTTTTTCCTAAATATTATATGTTACTATTTTAATATTATTTTTTATTTGAATAGTATCTCACATGTGTTTTTCTTATTGTGGTACTAATGACCAAGTTTAAATTTGATATCACAGCATTTCTTAATTGATGATTAATCTTTTCACTTCGAATATTGATTTTTTATTTTTTTATTGTGTACACTTACTTTGAAATATATTTAAGAATTATTATTACTATATTAATATAATTAACAATTTACTTTAAATTTTCTATAAATATATTAAATAGAATAAAAAAAAAGTTAGACTAATAAGTTTATTATCAGAGGCCATTTAAATCAAACAAATATACACATTGACAGTTTAGGTGATTTGTCATGATGTGACCTCGAATCCAAATTATTATATGGATTAGGAAGTAAAGAATTGCCATCGGATCTTAAATAGATCTGGTCTCCGTATGCTCTTAATTTTAATATTGTATTATAATAATAAAGCACGGTTAAAAGATTAATGGAACTCACTCTCCAATATATCATTCAATCTCAAATCAGTACCTTTCTTTTATGGAAAGAAATGGAAAGATACAAATACAAATACTTGTAAATGTAATTTTATTAATGGTTTACACTTTTCAAAAAATGTCTTAGTGAGAAAGAGTATATGTGTGCTTCTAACGTCTTAATTCCGTTTGACAATTAGTTTTTGTTTGGTTAAACATCGTCCACTTTTCCCGTTGAAAAGGAGGAGTTTTTTATAGAAATTAGATGACGCTTTATTTAATCTATCAACTGTTTAAGAAACCGTTAAATAAACTGGCAGGTAGATTAGACGCTACGCAACTGACGTTTCTAGTTAGCGCTCGAAACCATTGAATCTAAAAAAAAAAAGAAACCACTCCAATCGTTAATATTGATTCTATCTTCGTTTTAGGAATAAATTGTTCGGATATGATTGATGGGTACGTCCATCGATTTTAGCCCATATAGGCCGACCGGGCCCTACTCTTTTATAGGTTGAATCTTTAGATGGACTTTTTCTCTTGAGCCATCAATAATTATACCCATCAAATCTTATAATTTAGTTCATTTTATTTTAATTTATTATAAATTTAAACATTTGAATGAATTAATTTATAAAGTAATATTTAATTCGCATCATCACTTGTCAAGAATTAAAGACACCCAACATCTATCATGTCTAAGATAAGCCTTAAACATACAAATTAGTGATAGATTTTAAAATTAGATTGGCTACACTCAAAATTTTAAATTAGAATTTAATTTTTAGATTTAATTCTAATTTTATTATTTGATATTAGATGAAGTAAGAATTTTAATTTTATATTTTAAGTTTATAGAATTAAAAATAATGTAGAATAGGTTTTTATAATTTTTGAGAGTAAAATAAAGACTTATAATTTTAATACTAAAAATTATCTGTTAATTAATTATGATAAAATTAAATAATATAAAATTTATTAGATAAAATATTTTTAATTATTTTGGTCAGGTTTTGAAGTAAGTCTCCGTAGTTTTATTTTTTATTTTGTCTTTTTAAAAAAATATATAAGTATTATTTTAAGAATTAAAAATTGATATTTTAATAAAATATTATCAACATATAAAAATAAAATTTTATTATATTTTATTTTATTTTTGGTTTCTTATTTTTTTATTTTTTAAATGGATTAAAAAAGAAATCATTTATTAATTTTATTTTTCTCTTGTAATCATAATTCTTTACATAATTAAAATAACAGAATTTAAAATCTATCCAATTTAAGTTCTAATATAATTAAAATTAAACATATATTTTTAAATTCTAATTATCCAAACAAACTCTTAAGATTTTGATTGTTTATGAATTTTTTTAAAAAAAAACATATTTTTACATATTATCGAAAAAGAAAATAATTTTTTTCCTTATATTTTTCAACATTTGACAAGTATAAAAAATGAATGATTACCATAATAATCTTGCGTCCCAGGTCCGCGGTTGCTGTGTGGATTAGGGAGCTTGCATTCTAGGTCAAGTTGTATGGACAAGATCCTGGGTCTCCGTATCCCCTAACCCGGGACTCAGATAATACAAATAACAAACAAGAGGCGGAGGTTGGCCAGATTTCTCCCACCACGGCCACTCTGACGCTCAAGTCAGCAAATTCTCGCAATGAACGAAAAACAGACACGCGTGATCTGCGGCTTTGAGATGAATCTTTGATGAAACGTGAGTGATGTATATGTTTTGGCGTGAGGGATGCAATGAGCAGGTTGCGAAAGGCCTGACTTCCTCAATACACCGCGATGGGTGGCTAGCTTCTTGCTGCCTGAACGGACTTGGGGATTGTGATCGTGAGAGAAGCGGGCTCGTTCGTGGCCACAGGACGTGAGTCTTTATCCCAGTTCAATTGCTTTCTCTCTTATAATCTAGGAAGAGGAAAAAGGATCAGGATTCGAATCCCTCTCTCTGTGGGGAAAGGAAGCTCTTATAGGCTCCTCTCCAGGTGGTGAATAGTTACTAGAGTTTCCTTTATCGTCAGGGATGCCGATCACGGTTATGTCGGGCTTGTCGTTTTGCGTTGGCGGATTCTGTGCCCCGAGCCGCCTTCCACGCCCGGGGTCTTCCTTTGAGTTGGGATTGCTGGCCGTCATGTAAGAAATCGGCTCAGATATACCCGTTGGCTGATCTTTGGCCTCTTTTTTTCCTTTTGTTTTCCGGCAGCTCATTAATGCGCTCGCTTGTTTTCGCTTTACTTTCCGCCCGCCGGTGGATTGTGATCGTGAGAGAAGCTTTGAGTTAGATGGCATGCTTGGGCCTTAACACGGGACCCAACAAATAGCAAATATTTTATTGACAACTAAAAAAGTCTCATTAAAAGAGCATAGACAACACTTTTTCAATACATGTCAAAGATCAGAAAATACATATAATATTTTTCAACAAGTTACTTACGGCTTACGAACGAAGCCTAAAACATCAACTCTAGAGACCCATTAATCAAACTAAAAGAATAGAGTAAATCTGTGAATATCGACCGGTTAAAAAATAAAAATAATAAAAAATAAAAATAAAAACATAAAACATGTTCCTTTCTTATGATAGTGAGCATCAAATTTTGACTTGCTTGCTAGTATGGGAGAACCCTAGAGCTTCAGAATTTCAGGTATATGGACCGGATACTTATCAATACAATGGGCCCAAGGCCCATCAGTGGTGGCCTTAATGGGCCTATTACAAGTCCAAACAACACTGTTACACTTAAATCCGCTGCCGAAAGCGATCTGCCAAACCCTGTCACCTTTCATCATCATCTCCTTTGCCTCAATGTAGCTCAGCTCGTACCACAGAGAAGACGACGACGTATTGCCGAATCTGTGCAGCGTCATTCTGGAACCTTCCACGTGCTTCTCGGAAAGTTCCAGATTCGACTGGAGCTCGTCGATCACCGCCCTCCCGCCGGCGTGAATGCAGAAGTGATCGAACGCCTGCTTGAAGTCCGGGATGTAAGGCTTCCACTTAGGGTTGAAGATCTTACGGCCGATGAGAGAGAAGAGGAAGAGAAGCTGCTCCGACGCCGGAAGGACCAGCGGGCCGATAGTCGTGATGTTGGTTTTTAGCGCCTCGGCGGCGATCAACATCAGATCTTTGGAAAGGCAGATCCCGACTTTCCCCTGGGCGTCTTCTTCTTCGAATACGCAGCGGTAGGCCTTGTCGTCGGCGCCACGGTGAGTGCGGACCACGTGAAGAAGGCGGTACTTGGCGCGCTGCCTCTCGCGCCGCTTGTTAGAGAGGAGCATGGCGGCGCAGCCCATGCGGAAGAGGCAGTTTGGTAAAAGCATTGCCCTCTCCTTGCCCCTGTAATAGTTAGGGGTAATAATCTCCGTACTCACCAGCAACGCGTACCCGTTCGGGTGAACTTGGAGCAGATCCTTGGCCAAATTAATGGAGATTAGGCTGCAGCTGCAACCCATCCCGGACAAATTGAAGCTCTTGATGTTGCTCCTCATCTTGTACCTGTTCACCACCATCGCCGAAAGCGACGGCGCCGGCGAGAACAGGCTGCAATTCACGATTAAAATGTCAATATCCTTGGGCTTTATCCCCGTCTTTTCCAGAAGCTGGTCGATGGCGGAGAAGATGACGAGATCAGCCTCGTCGAGAGCGTCCTCCATGGTCGGGTCCGGCGGGATGTACTGGATGGCCCGGGGCAGAAACGTCTCCTCCCCGAGGCCGGATCTCTCGAGAATCCGCATCTGGAAATCGGCGCTCTTCAGGTTGTCCTTCAAAATTAGTCGTGAATGCTCCATGAAGGTGGCGAAGGCGACGCGGAAGTTGACGGGCGGCTTAAAGCAGGCGTAGTCGACGAGGTAGACAGACCGGGGCTTCGACATGGCGTAGATGGTTGCAATGAAGACGACCAGGAAGGAGGAGCAGGTCACTTGGAGTCGGCCCAAGTGGAGGGATTCTATCACGGTGACGATCTTTTCCGGGCTTACTCTGGCGACATGAATGGCCACGACCGCCATGACTGGGAGCGGTAAGAATCTCAAAACGCTGTTAACCAGGTACTGGTAGCCAAGCTTCACATACTTGAGCTTAACCGACCTGGTATCCATTATCGCTGAGTTCTAATGGCTTCCCTTCTATTCTTCCTCCTCCTAGTTCTTCTCCCTCTTCTACTTCTAAAGAGGGTAATGGTGGCTGCGTAGATGGTGATTTTTGGCGGAGAAGATGGGTTGAATGAGGGCGGATGTGCCGGAAGAAGAGCAGATATAAAGGTGGGAAGCTGGTACTGCAGACATGCAATAAATTAGGGCAGATGGAGGGATTAATTGATGGAGTCTCAACATCTTCCATCGCTCTCATCTTAGAATAGGCTGCGGTTACGTTGTTTAGGTTTTCTATATTTATTTAATGATTAAAATTAAAATATTAAAAATTAATAATAAAAATTAAGTAATTATTTAAATTATTTAAAATAATTTTTTTATTTTTTATTTTACAAATTTTAATTTCGATGACTTAGACAATTATGATATCCTATTTAATGAGAGGACCGTAACAACTAGAAATTATGCAATTAATCTGGATGTCATATTATTTTTATAACAACATTTAATTTAAAAAAAAGTACGAAATTATTTTAAAAATTTGTAAACGAAAAATTATACATTTAATATATATTTTTTCATATTAGCTCGTATTTATGCCATAATTATCATCTGAAATGATTTTGTTTTAAATTATTGAAGATTCTTCAATAATTGATCCTTTAATATATTGATGACCAATTATAAATTTTAAATATAATTTTTTAAAAAAATAAATATTTAATGTGTCTAAAAATTTAAATTATAATACAAATAAGAAGAGTTAAAATTTGTCTATTAGGTTTGAAAATCAGTTCAGTTTCTATATGTTTTTAATTTGAATCATATACAGCATAAAATATAGTAAAAAGATTAGCGAAACTCACTTTTCAATATATCCTTCGACGCTCAAATCAGTATCCTTTTTATAAGAGATAAAAAATAGATGATATAGGATTAAGTGTTTATAATTATGTTTATGATTTGGATGTTTATGCTCTTATAAAGACGTTTTAGTTGAGAGCGTGTGTACGCTGTTGGTATCTTTTAATTACTTTATATTTGTTTGAAATGTTGACCTCTTTTTCTATTGGAAAGGAGATAATTTTATTAAAATTAGGGGACGATTAACTACTATTGTTAATCGTTTAGGAAATTGTCGGATGGATAAGATTTAATTTAGTTGGTGGTTTCAATCAACGCTCAAGACTGTTAATTTGAGGTAAGAATAGGAAACCCTCCCGGCCGTTAGATTGGTTCTATCTCTATCACAAGGGCAAACTGCTTGAGATCATTGGACGTGTCCATTGAAATAGGTCGCGCACGTGGTTTGAGCTGCTGAAATTTGTGCTTTGGCTCAAATTTACTTTAGGCAAATTTTTTTTTGAGCTGTCGGTTATAATACCCATCAATATTATATTAGACCATCTATATTAAAATAGATTGTCAAAATTTTAGACATAAATAAAAGATCGGGCTCAATTTATATATTTACAAAATGCATTTATATATTAAAATAAAATGATGACCAGTTGTTATGCCCTATATTTTCTTTAAAGTAAAGTAACAGTTTCCACATGGTTATTAAGAGATAAACTAAATCATATATTAAAGTATTTTTTGAAAAAATAAATAAATAAATATATTTTTTTAAAATACAAAATTATTATTTAATTTGTTTGGATAATTAGTTTAAACACTCAAATTTCACTTACACCTATAATTATTGTTTAAATCTAATATAATAATATTGATAATTTAATTTAAATATTTTAAATAGACTATTAGGACTCTTATATCTCATCAATTTTAAGGCACTAATATTTTTATGGATTCAATTCAATATTTTTATAATATTAGTTGTATTTTTTGAATTTTTTTTCATAGCAACAAATAATAAAGAGCACAATACATAGAAAAAAATACTTATATTTAGGCCTATTATATTTATGTTACTAAATATTTATTATATTGTAAAGGTTATATTTGTATAAGATATGAATTAGAGAATATCAAAATCAGGTGGGGGCCGGAATAAATGAGGAACCATGATCGAAAATTAGTTCAATCCAGGTTAGACCGGGTAACTTAGATCAAAAAGCCGTGATCGTGTCTATTATAATTAAAATTTAGCTGATTTAGAGTAATCTATAAATATTTAAATATTTTTTAGAATTTATACTTATCTAAAAGTAATACAAAATATAAAATATTTTAATAAAATATAATATTTAGATATAAAATATTAAATAAAATATTTTAAATGAATAGTTTTTTACATTTATAATTTAAAAATATGATTTATTAAGATAATTTTTTATATACTATTTATCTAAAATAACAAATTATGTTTATAAAAATCATAATTTAGCTCAAATCAAACCGATCATTTTCATTTGTGAACGTGTCTCATCAGAAAAAATTTAATCAACTTAAATTTTTTTGATCATATACATCCATAATATATATATTCAATAATCATAACTCATAAAATTTTAGGCTAAACTAATTGAATCTTTTAAATAATTTAATTTTAATTAGATCTAATATAAATCAATTAGCTTTATTTTTATAGATTCATGCTTGACACATATTCAAATTTGATTTTTGTAAGTAAATAAATCTATATAATTTAACAAAATAGTTATAAGTATGATATTTTATTATATCACATAATAAAAAATATTGGGATCAAAGAAAAAAATATGACCTAACCCAATTACCAAAATTATCCAATAAAAATCAATAAAAATTTTTTTATGTGAAAGCACTAAGCAAAATTACCGATAAACAAAAATGAAATAACTATAGGTTCAATTAATAATTTCAAAAATAAAAATCATGCCAGAAAATATTTATCAAGGCCAACAATTATCCATTTAATAATGTATTATTGTTTTTTAGCTCTTAATTTGAATGCTAAATTTACTTTTAATGTAAGTACATAGTCAAGTTAAGATAATATTATATGTTTTTATATTTATTGTGATTGGGCTATAATTTAAAAGATAATATCCAATTAATAATACTTCTACTATAATTTTATTTTATTTTTTCGTGCAATTTTCCTTCAACATCCAAAAAAATAATTTTTTTATTTTCTTTTATTTTAAATATTTATCAATTTTTTTCTTTAATTTTTTTCTAAAACCAAACAAATTCTCAATGTTACTATCTACATTATAAATTTCTCACTTCATGTTTTCTTTTTGTATTTGTTGCACTTTCTCACATTATTGATGATAGGCATTGAGCTTTGTTGCGTCCGCGGAGTTTGGCTGTACGTTAGTCGAAGCGCGAATAGCTTTTTGAGCGGGTGGACGGATAGAAACGAGCAACACAAAGTAAACAGAGCTCGAGCAGAGAGAAAGAATTGAGCTTATTGAAAAATCATTGATAGATAGTCCGAGAAATCTCACTTTGAAAAGATTTGAACGAGTGCCCGAGAAACCTGTCGCTTTCTCAGGGAATTACAACGTAAGGAGATAGATTTCTTTCTTCACTCTTTTCTCTTTGTCTTTCTTGTTCTCTCGGGGATTCTCTTGCTCGAGTGTAAACAGATGAAAATTTAGAATCAGGACCCTTCCTTAGGCTCAAATTATTTATATGGTGGGGGCGACACGTGGGGCATATGGCCGCCACCAACTCAGGTACTGTGATAGGACACCTTTTTGTCCATCATGTGGTCGAGAGGCCGTTAGTTACCAAGTTTGCTATTTGGCCTTTTTGCCTTCTCCGTCGTCCCTTAAATTTATTCTAGGTTGAAGCTTTTGTCGCTTAATTTGATTCTTCAGGTGCTCGGAAATCGGTTAGTCATTTGGGCCTTTTGGGCCAGCTTTCCCATGCGATCCTTCGGGTCTGCGATTGCAATTTTGGACCTTGGGTTTCGAGACCCATCAAGCTTATTATTGGCTTATTTAATTGAATACCTATGTTCTAAGGATTTTTAACTTTAGACTCGCTCTATGTAAAAACCCTAAGCTCAAATTATTTATATAGGGCATATGGTCCAATCATTTTGTCCATCATCTACCAATTTGCTATATTTTGATTTATTCTAGGTTGAAGAAGGGCTTAGGTGACTTGGTCATGCCATACTTACATAAAAATTTAATATACCAAAACCAAGTCATTCTAGCCCTTCAATAATTTGGTCTCCCATTTAAGATATATCTACCTCCAAAGATTCATCATAATTTGTTGTGCTTTGAAAAATGGGAGAAAGAAGCTTTAATAAACCGTCATAATTAGTGAATAAATATGAGTCATGTTGTTTTAGTGAATAATATAAGGTATCGACCATGTTGAATGATAAAGAAATGGTGTAAGAAATATCCCATATAATATGTTATGTATTTTATTTATTACATTGATAATGATTAATACTAATTACTATTTAATTAATAGAGAAATTATATTTTTGAGTAAATAACCATTTAAAATGCATTCTTTGATAAAAATGATAAGTATTTGAATAAGTTTGGAATAATTTTCTCTATATAAAGGGTGTTTCTATTATTGTGGCATTAAATCATAATATATTTTGAGAAAAAAAGAAAAAGAAATAAACTATTTTTTAATTTTTTGAGATAAGAATAAATTAATAGATCAATTTAAATATTACTTTCACAAATTAGAGACTTCATATTCATTGATCAAGGAAGTCAAATTATATGTTTATAACAATTTAGTAAAGAGTATGATAATAAAACTTATGAGAATTAAAATTAAATATTCATTAAAAAATTTTAAATATGGTATTAGAGCATTGTGTTTTATTATCATATTTTCTTTTGATCATAACATTTGTTTGATTGCCATAATAAAAATTCAGGAATTAGTTTACATCCTTTTTCAGTTCATGATGTTTTGATGGTGGTTGCAAAGCAACCACAAAGGATAACATTATAGAGTGTAGTTATTTTAAATGTCTTATTGGTATTTATTGTAATCTATAGAATAGATGAATATAGAGTTATACTTGTGTTTGTACATGCATGTATAAATTTGGAATGGGTTTTACGGTTGATGTTCAACTACCTTTTGAAGTAGAGTTCAAACTCCAACATGTATTGCACTTATTTCCTCGAATTGATAAATCCAATCACTAACTATGATATGCGTCCGCATATCTTGATTAATATGTCATTCCATAGAACTGAGTATATATATTCTAGAATGTGACTATATTATATTGATGTGTCTCTAGATTCGGATTGTTGTATGGATTAGGGAGTCACTTGATCTTTTGCGTTAAATTGAATTGAGGCGGATCTGATCATCGTCTCTAATAATTTGAACCCTGTGCAATACAATAAACAAATAAGAGATTAAAGGATTTGCAGGACCCACTTTTAATTTTTTTTTTCGATACTCAAGTCAAAAATATTTCTCAACAGATGAAAAAAAATACGGATATAAGAAAATGTGTAGATTCATTTATGTGGGGGAATGTGAGTAATATTAGAGGGCTTTGTTCTGATAAATATGCTTGTCGGAGAGCAGCTTCAAATTGGTACAAAAAGGCTTGGTTCCAGTAGTGTGTTGGCGAGGAGCAATTTTAGAGAAATAGGAGAGAGACTGGAAATACTCTCTATTGAGGGTTATATCTTGGGTTGCATCTTGGGTATTTTTCTATTGGGTTCTCTCTGGATTGCCTTCTCTTTTTTGGACTGTTTCCTCTCTTCGATTTTCTCTCTCTTTTCCATCAATGGAGAAGAGATATTTGTAAATGATGACCCAGCATGGCTTTGGCGCCAAAGTTTGAATAGCTATTGCATCGGGATTGGTAGGTCGCTAGTTGTTAACCGAAGCCACCGATTTCTGCTGTCGTTTTGCGATGGTGGTACGACCGTTGGTGATCATTGCTGACATTTGTCAAATCATTCAGGTGGGTAATTCGTCGACCCATGTTGGCGGTGGCAACGGCCTAGCAGCAATAGCATCTTTTCTGCTACAGGAAAGCGAGCGTGGCTGTCGTTTTTGACTATTGACTACGACTACCAATGGTAGGCGTTTGCCGAGTTAACGCCCTCTGCGCTGGCCAAGTTATCACCTATGTGTTGGAGGGTTCCTCCACCACGCTTGTGGGTTTAACCGGTCCCTATCTCTATCGGTCCACTGTATGCTAGCCGTGGCTGGACTTGTCATATGGCCTTCCATGTTCAAGTCTTCATAGGGCTCTGCTGACGGATAGGCTCGGCTTGAATTTGGATCGGCTTGTATAGCTGGACTCATCATATGTGAAGGTTTATACTTGATTTTTATGGCGAAATAGATAATAGAGTTCTACCATTTTAATTCCTGTCGGAGATTTCAAGGATATGAGTGATCCAGACCTGTTTCCTAAGGAATCATCAATTGTTTCAGTCAACATAAAACCTTAGGGGAAGAAATAACGGCTTGGTCAAGCTTTATCTTCATTTTCATAGTGATGAGTGTTGGCTTTGGAGTGTCATGCGAGCTCCCATTCAAATACCGTAGTGACAGTTTTAGGATTGAGTGTTAAATTGTAGGTTTTGAGATCTAGAGTCTGGATTTGAATTGGGAATAGATCATGGAGGATGTTCTGGGCCCCGGTGTGAAGCAACCATGTGGAGTATTCGAGTCGTTGTCCTCATTTTATTTGTGTTCTTAATTTCGTTGGTGTTATCCCTTCATTTGTATGTATATTTATTATTGGTATTTTATGGCTAAGTAAAGAAGAATGTGGTATCTGGACGAATGAAAATCCATGAAACCTTAATATAGTTCACACATTTCCGACACTTATCCCATTCCTGACAATAGTGGTCAATTGATTCTTACAGTGGAATACTTATAGTATTGTGACCATAATGTTAGGATGATATTCGAAATATCACTAGACGAGGGATATCATTGATAGTATGTACATATTACGAGTATAGTCTCTAAAAGAATTATAGGGGGAATGAGGATATCATAGAATGTTGGTGGCCTTAGAGCATTTACCTAGCCAATTGGAGTGCAAAAAACGTAGCCTTTGCTTATAATTGTAGAATAAGATTTATAGATATTATTATTATATATTGCTTACAATATGGGCCACAGTACCTTGACCCCGTGCCTAACGACCCTAATTCGGTCGAACTAGCAGGCCAGGGGGCTCAAGAAGCTTCCAATGAAATGACCATCAAAACCTTAGGGGGCCTAAGCAGCAGGCATACAGCAATTTTCTCCAGAAGAAAGATCATCCTCAGTCAATGATGATTGGTGGGCATGGGCTATGCGCACGTCAGCGATGGCGCCCTGAGCAGGGCCAAGCATCAAAACCATTCCGTGCATGCAACGACCTAAGACCCGAAGTCTAGCTGCTGTGGCCTCAAAACCTAGTTGACCCTCGAGAGACTCCATAGGGTATGCGGCGACGTCCGATTCATTGGATAGAGTATCCCACTCCGTGTGAGATGTGGTGGCATCCTCAACCGAGGATGAGCACAGCGCGAACAGATCCTAAAGTGAGCCCTGGAAACAATAGCAGGACAACTTAGCCAACACAACGAGAAGATCCGTGTCATTAAAAAAAAAAAAGAAAAAAAGGTAAAAAGAAACTATGTTTTATTCAAGTCGAAGATTACAAGGTTTTTGTCAAAGAGCTACACACAGAAAATGTGAACAAAGAGTGCAGCTGCCCTATGTGCTTGAAGGCCCTGTCCCCTCTGGGAAGTTGAACAAGCCTGAGTTATCTTTGATTTCATCATTACGAGGATAGAAAATCCCTGCAGAGACGCCCAGAGCCGTGATGGAGACTATACGACGACATAGGCGTATGCCGTCTCAGAACCTCGTGTCCAACACTCGAGCCATCTCCTCTGGAGAGAGCCGGACTCACAAGCCTTCCTCAGCACAGGCACACCGATCTTGCAAGCTAATAATGAGGTTCCCAGCCGCCAATAGTTCACCTCTCAGCCACTCATTCTTCTACTTCAGGGTGGCAACCTCGCCCCTCCAATGCTGCTTAGCCGCCCGTTCGCCCTCTTCTTGAGCCCGATGGGTGCAATCGTCCCGTTAAGAAAGAGCGGTGTGGAGGGATCAAATTGTGTCTGGGATCTGCAAAGGAGAAAAAGGACGAGAAGCCCATGAATCCTGGCAACGTGGGAAACATTGGACAGACAAATTACCAACTTGATGAGCGAAAAAGTCATACTTCAATAAAAGGCCCCCCGTTGTGCTAGGCAAGTCTAGCACGGCTTCAGGATCAGACACACCCGGGGGCTCCGGCCACTTGACAGCCTCCTTCGTCCCACTCGCCAAAACCTCATCAGTTGGAGCTTCAGTAGCGATCTCCTTGATCGCAACGGCCTCTGCAGCAGCCTCAGGACCAGTGAGGAGGGGCTCGGGTGACACTCTAACAGGTGCATCGATCGCCTCTAGAGCATCCACGGGCATAGCAGCAAGCTTCAGATCAACTATCTCAAAAAGCTCTATCGAACCGATCGCTGCCTCCTCGGTGCTCACCATGGCCACCCCTCCGATGGACTCGACTGACCACTTGCCGGTGGAGGGTCCCACCTTGACGTCAAAAAGGAAACTTGGCGCGGAACCCTTGCTCGAGGGAAGCCCAGCAAGGTGAACGCTATACTCTACCAAAGCGTCGGCTAGAATCGGTGAGCACTTGGTGACTCTATTGTGCAGTTGCAGTTTTGGCTCCTGTGCCACGACAGTGGCCTCGATGGGCATCATCGGGGGGGGGACCCAGAGGACTGGCCCGACGCGGCTAGCAATATCAGGGCCCTCCTGCTCAAAGTGCCTGCGGCTCCCCTCAGCATTTTCAGGCCGCCATGTCCTCATCAAAAGAGGACTCCAGCGACAATGATGAGCCGCTCTACTCGAGCTCCTCTTGAAGAATAGCGATCTGGCTCTGGGCTTGTGAATTGATGTCGGCCAGCTGCGACAACCTTGCCTCCACCTCCGACCATGCCTGCTCAAAGTAAGCCACTCACACTTGATTCTACTCTGTGTCGGCAATGGCGGATTGCACCCAGATCTCAATCTCCTCAGCTGCCTATTGGGCATGGCGGATCAATCGACTGAATCCCTCAGGTCCCTGGAGCCGAGAGGAATTGGAAGCTCCTTTAGATTCAAAGCTTGGCGGCGCTCCCAGTGGCCTTGCTGGCCCAAGGACTGAAGGCTCTAAGTGGCAACCTTCCATTGCCATTGCGGCAAACCCCACCTAATTTGTCATTATTGTGACCATAGCCAAAGGAAAGTGGGAACGACAGCAGACTCATATTTCATATCTCACAGCAGCAAATGGATTCCCAAATCGGAGAGGTCCTTGGCGCTTATATAGCCAAAACTTTCCACGAGGAGACGGCGTTGCTTAACTAAGGAAAGGTGTTCCGTCGCCCAATGAAATCCCTCCACATGGCAATACCCTGAAGTATCACGCCTTTTCAAGAAAGGCAATTATGACGTGATGGCCCTACGGTTCCCTGCGCTATAAATGCACAGACACGACCTGATTGATGCGCCTTCCATCAACATCGTTTAGTTATCCAAGCAAGCATACAAAGGGGCGAACTCTCCTGCGGCTCCCACCAGACCATCTCACTAACGGTCCAAGGATGGACTCGAGAAATGGACACTAACAAAGGCAACCAAAAGCCACTGGGCACTCAAAATAAGAAAGCGGTCAAGCTTGTATGGCGGTGAGAGGGCCCTACGGCTCTTTAGTCATATCGTTCGAGCAGTAGAGAGAAAATTCAATGACACAAGAAATAAATGCAAAAATTAACACTTTTATTGATTCAAGTGTTCTTTACAAAGTACAAGGCTTGCGTCAGCGTAAGTATAAAATAAAAAGAAATAAAGTAAAATACAAGAGGCGGCAGAAGAGTGGTGCCGTTGGGAAGGCTCGGTCCTGAGCATAGATGCACATCACGAGGAGTCACCTCATTTGGTGGCATCTATCCCGGTGCCGATTCCTCCTCCCGGCGAGACGGAGCGGATGCCTATCCCTTGTGGCAGGTGAGACAGGCTCTGCCACAGCGAAGGAAAGGCATCAGGCAAGAGTTCTACCGGAGTCGCGACACACTCGCCTAGCTGCCTAATGGAACTCCGGGACTCGCCCCTTCTTTCAGCCAGCCCAGAGGACGACCAGTCGTAGAAAGAGTCGATGATGGCATGCATTTGCAGGAATGGTGACACTTGAATCAGCATGCTGGTCTCATGACACTCCCCTTACAGCTAGGAACCCTGGTTAGATGGAGAGAAGGCACATGACAATGGCAAAGTGGACGAGCCACCCTCATAATGACGAGGAAATCTCCGCAAGAGGAGCACGACGACAGGCTTCAAAAGCGGCTACAAGTCTCCCACAGATCCATCCGATTCCCTTATGGAACTCCACTGGGCGCAAGACGAGCCAAGGGCTTTGGTGCCAAAGGTTTCAGCTATTGCATCGAGGAATTGGTAGGTCACTAGTTGTCGGGAAGCCCTTTGGTTTCATAACCGTTTTGCGATGCTAGCGATCGTTGGTGATCCTTGCTGACATTTGCCAGATCATCCAGGTGGTAATTCGTCGAGCCAGGTTGGTGGTGGCAATGGCCTAGCAACAATAGCATCTTTTCTGCTGCAGGAAGGTGAGCGTGGCTGTCGTCCTTGACTGTTGATTATGACTACCAATGGCAGGCGTTTGCTACGTTGATGCCCTTGCGCTGGCCAAGATATCACCTATGTGTTGGAGGGTTCCTCCACTATGCCTGTGGGTCTAACCAGTCCCTATCTCTATCGGTCCATTGTATGCTAGCCGTGGCTGGACCTGCCATATAGCCTTCCATGTTCAAGTCTTCATAGGACTCTGCTGATAGATAGGCTCGGCTTGAATTTGGATCGGCTTGTATAGCTGTACTCATCATATGTGAAGGTTTATACTTGATTTTTATGGCGAAATAGATAACAGAGTTCTACCATTTTAATGCCTTTTGCAGATTTTAGGGCGAGTGATCCAAACCTATTTCCTAAGGAATCATCAATTGTTTAAGTCAACATAAAACCTTAGGGGAAGAAATAACGGCTTGGTCAAGCTTTATCTTCATTTTCATATTGATAAGTGTTGGCTTTGGAGTGTCATGTGAGCTCCCATTCAAATACCGCAGTGATAGTTTTAGGATTGAGTGTTCAATTGTCGGTTTTGAGATACAGAGTCTGGATTTGAATTGGGAATAGATCATGGAGGATGTTGTGGGCCCCAGTGTGAAGCAACCATGTGGAGTACTCGAGTTGTTGTCCTCATTTCATTCGTGTTCTTAATTTCATTAGCGTTTTCCCTTCATTTGTATGTATATTTGTTATTGGTATTTTATGGCTAAGTAAAGAAGAATGTGGTATCCGGACGAATGAAAATCCATGAAACTTTAATATAGTTCACACATTTCCGACACTTATCCCATTCCTGACAATAGAGGTCAATTGATTCTTACAGTGGGATACTTATAGTATTGTGACCATAATGTTAAGATGATATCCAAAATATCATTGGACGAGGGATATCATTGATTGTATGTACATATTACGAGTATAGCCTCTAAATGAATTATAGGGGGAATAAGGATATAATAGAATTTTGGTGGCCTCTGAGCATTTACCTAGCCAATTGGAGTGCAAAAACATAGCCTTCGCTTATAATTGTAGAATAAAATTTATAGATATTATTATTATATATTGCTTACAATATGGGCCACATTACCTTGACCCTGTGCCTAGCAACCTGAATTCGGTCGAACTAGCAGGCTAGGGGGCTCTAGAAGCTTCCGATGAAATGACCATCAAAACCTTAGGGGGCCTAAGAAGAAAGGGCAACGGCCATTTTCTCCAGAAGAAAGATCATCCTCAGTCAATGATGATTGGTGGGCATGGGCTATGCGCACGTCAGCGATGGCGCCCTGAGCAGGGCCAAGCATCAAAACCATTCCGTGCATGCAACGACCTAAGACCCGAAGTCTAGCTGCTGTGGCCTCAAAACCTAGTTGACCCTCGAGAGACTCCATAGGGTATGCGGCGACGTCCGATTCATTGGATAGAGTATCCCACTCCGTGTGAGATGTGGTGGCATCCTCAACCGAGGATGAGATTGAGATCCTAAAGTGAGCCCTGGAAACAATAGCAGGACAACTTAGCCAACACAACGAGAAGATCCGTGTCATTCAAAAAAAAGGAAGGAAAAAAGGTAAAAAGAATGTTTTATTCAAGTCGAAGATTACAAGGTTTTTCTAAAGAGTTGTACACAGAAAAAGTGAACAAAGAGTGCGGCTGCCCTATGTGCTTCAAGGCCCTGTCCCATATGGGAAGTTGATCAAGCACAAGTTATCTTCGTTTTCATCATTACGAGGATCGAAAATCCCCGCGGAGACGCCCAGAGCCATGATGGAGACTATACGACGACATAGGCATATGTTGTCTCAGAACCTCGTGTCGAACACTCGAGCCATCTCCTCTAGAGAGAGCCAGTCTCACAAGCTAGCCTCAGCACAGGCACACCAGTCTTGCAAGCTAATAATGAGGTTACCAGCCACCAATAGTTCACCTCTCAGCCACTCATTCTTCTACTTTAGGGTGGAAACCTCGCCCCTCCAATCTTTGCTTAGCCACCCATTCGCCCTCTTCTTGAGCCCGACGGGTGCGTTGTCCCGTTAAGAAAGAGCGGTGTGGAGGTATCAAATTTAATGGGATCTACAAAAGAGAAAAAGAACGAGAAGCCCGTGAATTTTGGCAACATGGGAAACATTACACAAAGGAAGTTGTCAGACAAATTTCCAACTTGATGAGCGAAAAAGTCATACTTCAATGAAAGGCCCCTTCGTAGTGCCAAGCAAGTCCAGCAAGGCTTCAGGATTGGACACACCAGGGGGCTTCAGCCACTCAATAGCCTCCTTCGTCTTGCTTGCCAAAACCTCACTGGTTGGAGGTTCAGCAGCGATCTCCTCAAGCGCAACGGTCTCCCTAGTAGCCTCAAGAAAAATCAATAAAAACACGGCGGGTGTGTCGATCGCCTCTGGAACAACCATGGGCATAGCAGTAGGCTCTAGATCAACCATGAAATAACTATAGGTTCAATTAATAATTTCAAAAATAAAAATCATGCCAGAAAATATTTATCAAGGCCAACAATTATCCATTTAATAATGTATTATTAGTTTTTTAGCTCTTAATTTGAATGCTAAATTTACTTTTAATGTAAGTACATAGTCAAGTTATGATAATATTATACGTTTTTATATTTATTGTGATTGGGCTATAATTTAAAAGATAATATCCAATTAATAATACTTCTACTATAATTTTATCTTATTTTTTCATGCAATTTTCTATCAACATCCAAAAAAATAATTTTTTTTATTTTCTTTTATTTTAAATATTTATCAATTTTTTTAAATTTTTTTTTCTAAAGCCAAACAAATCCTCAATGTTACTATCTACATTATAAATTTCTCACTTCATGTTTTCTTTTTCTATTTGTTGCACTTTCTCACATTATTGATGCTAGGCATTGAGCTTATTATTGGCTTATTTATTTGAATACCTATGTTCTAAGGATTTTTAACTTTAGACTCACTTTATATTAAAACCCTAAGCTCAAATTATTTGTATAGGGCATATGGTCCTATCATTTTGTCCATCATGTACCAATTTGCTATATTTTGATTTATTCTAGGTTGAACAAGGGCCTAGGTGACTTGGTCATGCCATACTTATATAAAAATTTAATATACCAAAACAAAGTCATTCTAGCCCTTCAATAATTTGGCTATCCCATTTAAGATATATTACATGAAATAATATAATAAAAAATTTGATAAAAATATGTATTAAATTATTCATATTTAAGTATAAATATATATATATATTTTTTAATTTTATTATTTTTTTCCTAAAATTTTTTTCTAAGTTTTAATGAACAAACACAGAATAAGACAAACACAGGCAGTGAAAAAATATGTGGTGGGGCTGATAAAATTACAGAAAAAAATATAGAAAAGCTATAAATGTATTGATAGGAAAAAAAATTAAAACAGATGTGAAAGTTGTTAGAACTATAATTCTTATAAGATATTATTACAAGCTATTTTTAATTATTTTCAAATAAATTAGAAAATCCAAACAATTATACATCATTGCTCAAGTGTGTATAAAAATGGTGGAAAATTGTATATGTGTAGGACCTTAAAACATTTAATATTCATTATCTTTAAATCTTATGAATAATATAAGTTTTATGTATTAAATTACCTGTTTATTATTTATTTTTTAAATAGATCTTTTATAATGTGAAATGGTTTATATATTCTCTTTTTGTGTTTCTTTGGGCTAAACCTTGGGTTTTGTTTGACCTCTAACTAGGACCCCGATGAAAAAATATGACCTAATAATTTTGGTTACCCTATAATAACGGAACAAGTTCTTGGGCTACCCTTAGTCGGAACCGTGGGTTGAAGGAGCTCTGGCTTACCGTTCCCATGATCTGATTCATAAATATCCTTCTAAAGATATGGCTAAATTTTGTCTATTTGATTATTGACTTCTTGTACTTGCCCGGCAGTAATTTAGGCAAATTTGTAAAATTTACTAAATTTTATTTTAATTATGAAAATTGATTTGTCCTCGAATCCAAATTGTAGTATGGATTAGGGAATCAAAATTTGTCTAGCGGGTCTGAAGCGGGTTTAGTCTCTGTACGCTCTTAATTGAAATCCTGTACAATACAACAAAGTACGGTAAGAAATCAGTAAGATTCACTCCCTGATAATCCTCTAACGCTTAATCAGAATCTTTGAGGAAAGGAAAATGAAATGATGCAAGTGAAGATATTTGTTAAAATAATTTCGTTTGTGGTTTGTGCTTTTATAAAAAACGTTTTAATGAGAGTGAGTGTGCGCTCTTTGAGAGTGTCTTTAATTTGTCTTTAGTTTGATTAAGCGTTGTCATTTTTTTCTGTAGGAAATGAATGATTTTTATAGAAATTAAAGGGCGATTAACTTTTTTTATCAACCGTCTAAGAAATCGCTGTGTGGATAAAATGCCGCTTAGTTAACGGTTTCACTCGGCATTCAAGACTGTTGAATCAAGATAAGAGAGAGAAACCGTTTGGCGAATTGATTTCGTCTTCCTTCATGGGGCAAACCGCTCGGATAAGGCCGACGGGTACATCCATTGATTTGATCTGTATGGCCCAGCTGGGCTTCCATATTTTCGGGCCAAATTTTTGGATGGATTCTTTTCCTTGGACCGTTAATAACAATACCCATCAAAAGTTATATGTATCATATATGTTGGAATTTCATGATAAAATTTGTTACTTAGACTAATACAATTTTAGAAATATAATTAGATTATACTTCAAAATTTAAGTATAACCTCTTAATATTAAAAGTGCACAGTCATAGAATTACTAAGATCAGATATAGTGATCTAGATTAATCAATATATTATATTAATCTATAAAAATTTTAATTGAACTCATAGTTGTTAGTATAAATAATGCTATAATAAATGTGCAAGTGCTTATTGAAAAAGACTTAAAGCTTATTGAAGATATCTTGATATTCTATATTTGATATATAAAGATTAAAGACAAATTAATAAAGAATTTAGCACTCCAAATAAAGGAAAGATGCCTTACATGGTTTGTAAAATCAAAACTTTAGAAATCTTTAGCCAATTTGGGATGGAAATGAAAAATATTTTTATTAAATAATTTACTTTTTTTTTCAAAATATATTCCATATGATCAAATAATTTATGATTGATAGATTCTTCCTATCCTAAGTTCAGAATATAATACAATAAAAAATTTAATTAATAAGATAATTTTTTAAAAATAATTCTTCAAATGAATAGTCATCTAATTAAACATAGGCATTAATGAAATGATGTTATGTGCCAAGTATGACAAGTTCTTAATTAGATTTTTTTAAATAAGTAATTTAAGAGAAATTAAATGAGTTGAATTATGTAATGGCTAAAAACATGTTTTATTTAATTAGCTTATATTTGATCTGTTTTAATAGTACAATACTTAAATTTTGAATAATTAATTAGCTTATATTTGTCTCACAAAGAGACAAAAATTTTATTTTTTAATTTTAATTATTTATTTTTAAATAAATAATTATGATCAAATAATTTTTAAATAATTAATTTTAACTAATTTTTTTAATTTTTTAAAAATAATTAAATTATAACTATTTATTTAAAAATAATTGGGTAAGATATGAAAAGCAAGTCTTTTTATCTCTATAAAAAATAAAATTTCTCCAAATGCATCAACATGACATATAAAAGATGGAGTTTCTTCTCATTACACCATTTTTTTTTTTTTGTTATTCATTCAAAATTTAATCAGAATTAGTTATTTAAAAATAATTAAATTATAAGTATTTTTATTTAAATAAGTGGTTGAGATTAAAAGAATTAAGACTACATTTTTATAAAAGATGTGGCCCAACTCCCTTCAATGCTGGGGAAAGCCAATTGGCTTTCCTCTCTTATGCATAATCAAGTTCTGAATGGTTTTTCTTATTTGTTTAAGTGTCACAAGAGAAAATAATTTTCCTCCATATTTCATTTTCTACATTTATTATGAAGCTATGATATTAAACTTATGATGTAGAGATTAAAATTTTGTGAAATATTATTAATTTTTTTAATTATGTCAGTTATAATTATCATATAAATTGAAATTTCATGATAAAATTTCTCAATTAACTAATATAATTTTAAAATCATGATTAAATTATTTTTAGAATTGTAATTGTTTATAACCTTTAATATTAAAAGTGCATGGTCATAGGATTATTAAAATTTTATTAGACTTGATCAAAATTAGATCGTTTAATTGATTTAAAATTTTATAGAATTTGATTAAATATACTGGTATTTTGATTGAGGGTGGCTACATCTCTTATATGGATGGAATCTCTTTATTGCTTAATTTTAACTGTTCATTTACAAATTTATAGCTATTTTAGAATAAATAAATCAAAACTATTTGTTTAAATATAAACAGTTAATATTTAAATCAGCCATTGAACCCACTTACTTGCTCCCCTATATTTTGGCTCGGCCGGAGAGGGAGCCGTTGCCCCCTCCTCGTTATCTATTACTTATGGAAGCTTTTAGCACCCACTAAACACTATTAGATGTTAGACACCCTTTTTATTATTCATGCGGAAAACTTATTTGTTAATATATTTTATTTGGAGTCTATATAATATCACATTTGTACAACATATATAAAGTGGAATACATGAAACCAATATAAAATATATCGTTCAAATGATATTCAATCATAAAGTTGGTCCGATCTCTAGTATGTTCATGATAATACTTGATATTTGTTGACTTTAATGTTACAAATGTTAGCATGGCTTAAAAAATATGTTAATATGCACTCAAAAAACTATATAGTGGATTTAAAAGATCCATGATAAGAATTCATCATTATTTCCTCAAATAGGAGAATTAAGGGGCTAAGGGGATACAAAGAGCATTTACATGCTATAACAAATTATTCATTAGCAAAATGGAAAAAGTTGTGACACATTTAGTAGGATAAAATAGAAATATTATTTCTATTATATTCTCAATAGAATTACCATTCTATTTTTTAGTTGTTCCAGTAATACGAATAATTTTTTTAAAG
This sequence comes from Nepenthes gracilis, assembly GCA_033239525.1. Taxonomy (NCBI): domain Eukaryota; kingdom Viridiplantae; phylum Streptophyta; class Magnoliopsida; order Caryophyllales; family Nepenthaceae; genus Nepenthes; species Nepenthes gracilis. The sequence continues at coordinate 9,901,999 of BSYO01000038.1, read as the reverse complement.
AAATTATTATTTATTTAAAATAAGGAGTAAAAAACCATTTCCTCTTAATATTTGTTATCCATAGTTATTAAGAAATAACTATTTTAAGATATTTATTCTATTTATTCTCACCACAAACTAAGCATGTTTAAATATAAATTACACAGCATGTTTCAGATTAAGAAGTGAAAAAGAATATTTTGACACTTGTGCACGGTTATTATGGAAACTCTTGATCTTACCTATGAAATTTAGATTATTGTTCTTATAGCATGATTTAAGTAAAATGTGCATTGATTATACAAATTTATATACATTATTGAGCTTTTGACTCACTCTTACTTTTATTTTTACTAACCCTTCCATATTAGCGTCACGAATCACTTGCAGGAAAATAGGATCATTGGAAGAGCTGACCGAAAATAATAGAATTAGAAATTTAAAATTTAGATGTTGTAATTGTCTTAAAATTGTAACTTTATAATGTTTTCTTAGTTGTATGGTTCTGTATAATTTAGTTATTGTGATACTTATAGTAAATGGTGTAGTTGGATGTTGGATTGTCCAACAACAGACAATTGTGATTATTTTTAACTCTAATTTTTTTTAGACATATCTCCTTACGTATGATTCGATATCATGATATAATTAGTATTTTAGAGTCACTTTCAAATGTGGTATATTTCGGATCCAATAATTTGGTTGGTCAATATATAAATTTTTGGGTCGGTTGTGATATTGACTTATAGGTCATGTTCATTAATTTTTAATTTAATTTTACCTATTATAAGTGACTAACTAAGTTAAAAAATATTAATTTTAAATTTTATTTTCATATTATTTTATTTTATAAGAATGTTTATTTTATTCTTATATTATTTTATTTTATTAATTACAGATAACAGTAGGAAAAGAAGGGCCCACAAGTAATGAATGAAAAACCGAAAAGTTAGAATGCATTGTTCTTATACAAAGAAATGCTCTTTTAAAGAAAGGGAGATGTGTGGTTGATTTGGAAAATTAAACTTCTCAAAACTAAACAAAGGAGAAAAGGAAGGTGATAGACAGATGTCGACAATGTAATAAGATGAAAATTATGGACTACATTATAAGACTGCGTCAAAGTTATAATCATTTTGAAGAAGATCTTTCAATGGAAGTACAAACTGAACATTCACTCTCAGTCTTTGAACAAGTGGATAAATGATACCTTGCTCAAAAGAAAGGAAGAAGTCCTATCCAGCTTCGTAATGGCTGCCCTTTGGTTCTTGTGGGTGAGGAGGAACAAAATTTCCATGGAAGAAGAGCACAAAAAGGGTTTTTCTGTTAAACTTTAGTCATTTTTTTATGAATATTGTAATAAATAGATGGTTATCAAAGGATCGTGAGATATTTGTGTGAGGACCGCGTTGCTCGCATGCTCAGCAAGCGGCCAAGAGGCAGCCTAAGTTTGAGGCGTACTCGAGTGCCGATTTCAATTTGTTGCCAACACATCCGCGCTCAAGGTTCGCTCGAGTGGGGCTCGGGCATCGACTCCAGTGGTGCCCGTGCTCAAGTTGCACCTGACGATCGTTTAAACGCAATTCGCAGAATAAAACTCGCCGAACATATTTTAGGGTTTAATTTAAAATCATTCTCACATAAGGAGTACCGCACAGAGAGTGAGAAGAGAAGAAAAGAGAAGCGGAAGAAGGTTCAGCATCCGATTAATATTCAATTTGAATTACGTTCTTCACCAATGTCAGATACGTTATTCTAGAGGCAATTTTTAGAACATATTTTTATTTAGTTACTCTTATTTTTCGTTGTATTTCTCTTGTGAATTGTTAGGTGTATTGAGGGGAATCGTAATTATCCATTTTTCATTTGACATTGTAGTGGAGGAATTTTGGAATGGATTTTTATAACCGACAATTCTATAGTGGATTTATTTAGAACTTGTCCCGTAATTTTTTTAATTAAAAAAGGTTTTCGACATCAAAATGTTGTACTTTATTGTATTTTTTGTGCTCACAATTTTGATTGCCGATGGTTGATAGGGGATTTGAATTTTATTCCGCTGTGTCAGATATTGGGTCAAGCCCCAATATCTTCTCCATTGAAAAGTGTAAAGGATTCAGCAACAAAACTGAATGCAATCAAGCCCCCTCGCGTATACCTACAAGGGTGTACGCACGAAAGATAAGGAAGGAAGCAAGCAGCAAGCACCCCAAAGCATGGTGGAAGGTCAACACCGATGCTAGCATCACTTTCAACAACAAAGCAAGCTTCGGCAGGCTAGAATATTTGGGAAGATCAAACATTTTGGTTGTGGAAATCAAAGCAATTTACTAGGCTTTACAATATTCATAAAGATAGAGATTAAGGGATTGTTATCTAATCGGCCTTGTGGGTAAAGTGATACGGATTCAGGGAAGCTTCATTTTTTATAAAGATAGAGATATTCAACGTTTATACTTACTTATCTATTTTAAAATGAATTATTATAATTTAACTAATTTTTAAAAAGTTAAAAAAATTAGTTATTTTAAAATAATTAGATCATAATCATCTATTCTTAAATGAATAACTAAAGTTGAGAGAACAAATATCTCCATCTTTTTTAAAAGATGGGACCCTCCTCAATCCAAAGTAATAGAAAGTGGGCCGATCTTCTAACTTACTGTTCTTATAACCGATAATTTTTAATATCCTAATTATAAATAGCTGGAACTCAAAGTATAATCATATTAATATTTGATAGTTGCAATACTCTAATGTGTAAATTTTAACTTGCAAGTAAGTAATGATATATATAAGTTCTTACCTATCTCATTCGGCATGATTAATTTATAGGGTATATTGCCACTAACATTAAATTCCATTAACAACAAGTCGCATCTTCTTATCTATCAACTTTTAATTTTCTTATTTATAATTAATTATTTTCTATAATTTTTAAGCTAAAATTATTTATCAAAGCAAACCACATCGATTTATTCAGTTAATATGAATGACTTAGGATGAGAAGATTTGATCTAAGATTATAATTTAATTCATCTTATTTATCAAAGCAATTTTTAAAATTGAAATAGTGGCTTAGAGATTGTATGACTTGGTCGATTGTCTAGCACTATATTTAAAATTTTAATTTTTTTAAAAATAGTTAAATTATAATTATTTTTTAAAAGATAAACAGGTAAGATATAAAGAATAAATCTATTCATTTTTATAAAAGATAATGCTCCCCCAAATGCGTCAACATGATATATAATTAGATATTTTAAAGTGAAATATTTCAATTTTATTATGATACTGGTCCGCTAAACTGGGTTAGCCAACATGTCTTTTTTTTTGTCACGATAGATGGGTCCACGTCGAAATAATAGAGGGGCCAACCGACCCCTTTTATTAAGGGCGGTGATAGAATTAGTCTCCCTCAATGATAGGATTTAAAGATGTGTTTTTCTTGGATAAATAGCTCTAATTTCTTCTCATCTCACTTTCCTTTTAAATGGACTATTTTGATTCAATTATTTTTAAAATATTTAAAAATTATTTATTTAAAATATTTAAATTATAACCATTGTTGTTTAAATAAATAATTGAGACTAAAAATTAAAACTACTTTTTATAAGAGATATGGCCTGATTACCTCCAGTAGTAGAGAGAAAGCCAATCGGCTTTCCTCTCCTATGTATCATTTTCTACAATTATTATAAAGACATGATCTTAAACATATGATGTAGCGACTAAAATTTTGTGAAATCTAATTAATTTTTTCTTATGGCAGTTATAATTATCATATAAATATGAATTTTATGATAAATTTTCTTAATTAACTAATGCAATGTTAAAATCATGATTAGATTATTTTTAGAATTATAATTGTTTATAACCTTTAATATTAAAAGAGCATGATCATAGTATTATTAAGATTAGATTAGACCTATTGCGTTTTACGAATTCGAGTTATCATTCGGATTAGGGAGTTGCGAATCAGATTTTCACATTAGATTACATTTGATGCGGATATAGTGCCATGCGTTGAACTCCGAACCTATCCTTATTCAGGAAAGAAAACGAGATGTCAGAGGACTACGAAAATTACTTTTGCCGTATATCCTTCAATACTCAAATGAGAAATCTTTCCAAGAGTATAGAAATATACATGGAGGATACATGAAGCGGTGGATCGTGCATTCGGATGCGTCCTGTAAATGGGCGACTTAGAGATGCGCCCGACTAAGGGGTAGCTTGGAGGTATGAAAGGAGGGCCTCTTGGATGTAGGGAGAGATCCCTAGGAAAAAGATAAATCCGCTGGAATGGAGTGCTGGATTCTTTGGATGGAGAGTTGACATTTTTTCCATTTCCTCTTTATGTTCTAGAGCCTTCTTTCTTTGCTGGGTGGAAGGTTCCCTGGAAGGATTGGGTGGAAGGCTTCTTGAAGGACTGATGTCCGAGTCTCTCATCTGGATCTACTCCACCCTTTTTCATGGGAACGAAAGGGTAGTTATAGAGGTGAATGACAGTTAGATTATCCTTATCCAGTGATAATTACCTACGAACAGGATAAGACGAAACAATTATATTGTTCTGACCGGTTGATTATGTTAGGTTGCTTCCATGTACGGAAAGTGGGCGGTTATCTTGTAGAGATTTGTTCAACCGGTTATTGTAAGTTATATGACACATGGGCTTACTTTTTGGGTTGAAATTATTGAGCCATTGGGTTCGTTCTTGGGCGAATTAGTAAGGGCTATTGATTAGGGCCTACTTGGACGTTTCCTGGGTTTTGAATCGTATTGAATTTTATTTGACCTTTACTTCATTTGTGGTTCTTCGACCTGGGTTAGGTTTACCGAATCCATCGATACCTGATTAAAATTAAATCATCAAATAGATTTAAAATTTTATAAGATTTGATTAAATATATCAATATTTTGATAATAATTTTTTACAATCAAGCAAGTTAAATGGAAAAAAGATATATATTATTAATAAAGAGTATAAATGGAAAATGATAAAAAGCCATGGGACATTATGCTTCTCTTGGCAGATTATGGATGGCCGCATCTCTTATATAAATAGAGTTTCTTTATTTTTTTTATTTTAACTGTTCATTTATAAATTTATAGTTATTTTAAAATAAGTAAATTAAAACTATCTATTTAAATATAAAAAGTTAAAATTAAAAGGTGAATAAACTTTATTTTCTATGAGACGTGCAGCCCTTGAAACCACTTACTTGCTCCCGTATATTTTTGGCTTCGCGACAGCGGGAGCAATTGCTCCCTCCACGATATCCATCATTAATGGGGACTTTTAGCACCCATTAGAGCACTATTAGATGTTAAACTCCCGTTTGTATTTGTAGGGAAACTTATTTGTTAATGGTATTTTATTTGGAGCCAATATAATATCACATTTGTACAATATATATAAAGTGGAATACATGAAATTGATATAAAATATATCATTTAAATGATGATCAATTATAAAGTTTATCTGATATCTATGATATTCATAATAGTACTCGGTATTTATTGACTTTAATGTTATAAATGTTAGCATAGCTAAAGAAAATATAGAATCTCTAAAAATATGTATGCTAATATGCACTTAAAAGACTATATAGCATATTTAAAAAATCCACGATAAAAATTCGTCACTTTTTCCTCAAATGGGAGGATTAAAAGGCCAAGGAGATACAAAAAACATTTACAAACTATTACAGATTATTCATTAGTAAAATAAAAAAAGTTATAACTTGTTTAACAGGTTGGAATAAAAATTTCATTCATATATTATTTTTAATAGAATTACTATTCTACTGTTTGATTATTTCAATGGCAAGAATAACAATATTTACTTAGGAAGATGTGAATCAAGTTACCACTCCTTCTTTTTCTAGGCAGGCTGGAACCTGGAAGCAAGCCAAGTCTCGAAGGCATCGAAGTCCACTCCCAAAAAATCTGAGGGCTCTTTGGAGAAAAGAAACAGCCGGAACACTGGCTAAGACAGAGAGCGTCATAAGGTTGATGACTTGCGTAGTGTGCGGATTTGTGTTCGCTTCCTGGGACCGAGGTGGTTGTTTTGTCCAAGATACTACTGTTGGATTGTTTGGTTGCTTTTTTACCGAGATGTATGCTATGGGACAAGATGCCTTCTGGCAGACATGCCAATGGCCGAGGTGCTGCAGATAAGTCTGAGGTCTTTATTTGTTGTCTTGTGTTGGTTTTGTCCGAGATGCAAACAGCCTTTTGGGATCGATCTTAAATGCCGTTTACTTTATTGAAGGTCTTCTCTTGAACCTTGTTTTTCATGATTATGTATAGGCAATAGGCCGATTAAGATGACTATTCGATTATTTCTTTGTACTGTTTCTCTATTTTTTCATGATATGTTCATGTTGCTCGGGGTATACTTTATCGTCTTTGTTCTAATTTCAAGTCAGAAAAATACTTAGAGTAAGAATACAGATTTTATATTTTTTTTATTTTAATATAATTTTCTTATTTATCAAAAAAAGAATAATAATATTAAAAGAAATTATTATTCTTTCAAAATAAAAAAACCAGCTTCTAGTGATATTTTTTAAATTTTTGGTTATTAAAAATAATTATTTTAAAATATTTTATTTATTTATCTTTTTCCCAAATTAGGCCTGATCAAAATCACATTTGAGCTGAATACAAGTCGTGTTAGATAAAAATTTATGATTGCTTAGTCAAGCCAGGTCAGACATACTCATAACCTAAACCTAATTGGTTCAAATTGAGGTATTGATATTTTTTATTCTTGAATATATTTTTTAAAAAACTCATAAATATATAAAAAAATTAAAAATATAAAATATTTTAAAAATTATAATATGTAGATTAAAATACTATTGAAGTATATATTTGGTGCGTCTCTGGATCCGAATTTCGAACAGATTCGAATGATCCTTTTGTCGTGGCTCTGGCTCCGTTTCCTGATTTGGATTCTGTACACCACTAAACAGAACAAGACGTCAGTGTGTCGGCTGAAAGTTGTCCCATTGAAAACACTCCGATACTCAAGTTAGTAAAACAGTCTTCGAAGGTATGAAGCTGAAATTGAGAGAAAAAGAGAGAGACAGGGTGCATTTTCCAGATGAAAAAGAGACGAGGACGCCTCCTTGAATCTGGGAGGTGGGAGGTAGTAAACGGCCGTGAGAGGCACGCTTGTTTCCCTTAGGGTTGCTGGTGAATATGTTTGGTGTAGCAGAAAGCTTTGGCAGTGCTATGAGTTTCAATGGCAGAGAAAGTTGTTCACTGGGAGCACTTGTGTTGTGTTCCAGAAGGCGTGGTAGAATGCGTGCGTAATTGAAAGCCTGCGTAATTGAAAGCCTGCCTTAAATGGTGATTCAAGAGCTTATTAATGGTGGAGAGGACGATCTTCCCTCTTTGGAAGGAGAGATCCCTCTGTGATCCTTGGCTGGCTTGCCTTTTGGAGCAGACGCCAGTTGCCAAGCTGTAAAAGATAGTTTTCTTCTAAGGCAGCCAACAACTTTCCAAACCGGTTGCCTTCCTTCTGTGCATTTTACTGTTGGAGAGTCCAGGTTGGCAAGGATTTGGAGAAATCTGGTGCCTTCCTTATACGGAAGGCGCCAATATTGTCAATATCCTTTTTGTGCCAACTGGGATCGTGAGAGATGCCTGGAGAGCCGTTACTGGCCGCCTAATGGATCACGGGTTGGAGTGGACCAGGCCTATTACTGTAGAAAAGCCCCTCTTTGGGCCTAACGTGTAGCACGCGGACGGTCAACGTTTGAGTTGATCGTCTACGTGCGCGTTAGTCTCCCAGACGGTCAACGGCCCAGCGTTGACCGTCCTGGGCCTTTCAGTCCTAGGCCCGTTTCCTCAACTGAGTCGTAAAAACGTTGACCGTCCTTCTTGGGCCTTTGTTGACCCTTTGGGGTCAGTCCACTGTTGGTATACCCATCAATATTTAATAAGAAATTTTTATATAAAAACTATTGATTATATGAAAATATAATTCATTAAAATCGGGCTTAATTTATTTACCGTGTCTATCTGTAATATTAATTTATCTTGATCAAATCTTAAAAAAGTTTATATTCATAAAATTAGGCCAATTGGGTGACTCAATTTTTATTTAGTTCTTCCAAAATTTTTAATATATATTAAAATATTATTTCTTTAAATAAAAATCAAAAAGTTATTTTACATCTATTTTAGCTATTTCTTTTACTATTATTATATACTAAATATTAAAAAATTAATTTTTAATTTAATTTTATCTATTCCATGTGACTAACTAAATAAAAAATATTAAATTTAAACTCTATTACCATATTATTCTATTTTTTTAATAAAATTATTATATTTTTATCTTATTTTATTTCAATAATCAAATATAAAACTAAAAAAAGAAGAGCCCGCAGGTAATGAATGGAAAACTCATAAGTTACATCGCGTTGTTCTTATATAGAGAAATGCTCTTTCAAAGAAAGGCAGATGTGTGGGTGATTTATAAAAATAGACTTCTTAAAAATGAACAAAGTGGAAAAGGAAGATGACAGGGTCTGAGAAATGCCAACAATGAAACGAGACGAAAATTATGGCCTCCATTTTTAAGACTGCGCCAAAGTTAGAATCATTTGGAAGGAGGTCTTTGGATGGAAGTACAAACTGAACATTTACTCGGTCTCTCAACAAGTTGATTACGGACATTTGGCTCAAAGGAAAGGAAGAAATCTCATCCAGCTTCACAGTGGCTGCCTTTTCGTTTTTGTGGATGAGGAGGTGCAGAAGTGGTCGATCAGACAGAATAATATAAAGTCACATATAGTGAAGAAAAAAGGGAAGAAGAATACAAAGACGTTTTACGTGGAAAATTTTTCACAAATTGAAGGAAAAAACCACGAGATATAAAATTTACAACAAATTCACTATGTAAAAATTGGTTATGAAACTCCCGAGATGGAGTATCCATCACACACTGAAGAATAACAAAGAAAAACTCCTCCAGGGTAAATAAGAAACCCTCTTTTGTTTTCACTCTCTATTTTTTTTTCTTCTTTATCACTGATGGTGCACTCCTCTCCTATTGTTTTTCATCCTCCTGGACTTCACTGCCATGAGCTTTTTTTTTTTTTTTTATGGAGACTTGATCGCCTCTTTAGACTTTATCTCTCACAGTTTTCTCTATTTCATGTATCTTCACTACATGCATAGTTATAGGAGTTCTGCCTGGAAAGCATCTACCAATAGATAGATTGCTTGTGAACAATCGCCTACCACAAACTCTGCAACCTGCCACCAATTTCCCATTAACTTTGCAACCTACCACTGCACAGACAGAGCACACATTGTAATTCTGCAACATGCTCTGCAAAGCCTACAAAGCTAACTGCTTGCAACGTCAGCTGCCACGATGTCCTCGGACCACTGTGCCCTTTGCCATCCAAAGTCCTCGGTCGCCCAGCACTGCGCGTGCCTTTAGCAACCTGTTTGCTTGGCTTCATTGGCTAGTCAACCAGTTGACTGGTCATTTTTTTCCAAAGCAAATCTGTGCCTGCCAATGTGCATCAAACCGGGCAAAAATGCCTATTCTGGCATTTTGCCTTCATTCCACCAAAATGCATTTTGGACAAAATGACCAACCTTCCATTTTGTCCATACCGGTCATCTTGGGCATATCGGTCATTTTGGTTTGCTCAACCGATCAACCTGTTGACCGGCAATTTACACTCCAGAAAACCTGCACGCCTTCAGTAGCAAGATCTACTTCCTTCAGTTGTCCCTCAACCAGTCAACGCCGATGACTGGAATCCACATCCGTTCTTCAGCCGGTCAACTTTGCCTTGTGCCAGTTTTCTCCTTCCGGATTTTCTTCTCCAGCACTTTGCGTCTTGCCAACTTTGTTTCTTCAGTTTGCCGTCAACCGATTAACACAGTTGACCGAATTCTTCTTCTTCACTATTTCTCAGCCGGTCAACAGACGGTCAACCCTCTGTTGACCGCTCAAAGTTCTAAGGACTTCCTCTCCACTAAATCCTCTGCTGTCTGCCGGTCAACTCCACCATTGACCGATTTCCTCACTTAGTCGTCCTACCTTCTCCAGCAGACGGTCTCCGATAAATTTCACTCTGAAATTTGTCACTCTAACTATCACACAAAGTATGTGTGATCTATCGATGACAAAACTTGTTTGTTGAGTTACCCACAAGGGAGTGACTAAACCCAACAAACTTTTCTTTACGACCTTATGGAGGAAACCTTCGCCATTATCCTGACGATCGTTATCTCTTGCCTTTCGGTAGCTTCCCCTCAATTGGGACTCCAGCGTTAGTCTCCACAAGTTTGAATGACACCTTCCTCCACTCCACTAAGCCTCGAGTAGTCTCACTCTCCTTCAGCTCCTTTACAGCAGACGTGTCATTCTTACTTACGCTCCACTTTGGCAACCTCCTCCTGCCACCTTGACCAATACCCCCTTTGGTCACCTTGGCATTTTCTTTAACTACGCAGGCTTTCATCAGGTACCACCCTAATCTCCTACTTCCCCTTGTCATAATTGAGGCGCCTTTAGTGAGCTTTTACTGGCCATTACCAAACGCCATCTTGAAGCCTTCCCCGTCAAACTTTTCGGTTAAAATCACATTCAACCTCAGATCTGAAATATGTTGTATGCTTTTCAGCACGAGCTTATTTCCATTACTTGTCCTCAAGCAAACATCCCTTACGCCGGCAACCCTCGACGAGCCACAATTACCCATCATCAACACCCCATGGCCAACGGGCGTGTAACTCGTGAAGTGGGATTTTCTCGATATCGCATGGTGTGAGGCCCCACTATTCATCACCCAACTCGTTTCCTAGCACGGCAGGCTCCATGCTTCCTCGGCGTGGATAACTAGGAAGTCTTTACAAAAAGTCATAGTCTCCTAATTATTAGCATGATCAGGTTTCTCCACATAATTTCTCTTATCCTCATTCTCCTGCTTTCTCTGCAGACAGTCTATCTTTATGTGGCCTTTCTTGTCACAGAAGAAACAACTTCTCTCTTCAAGCTTATTCCGACTGTTGCTCATCTCGGTTTTGCCACTCCGCCTCATTCCCTTGATTTTTCTCATCCCCGACTGCTACTCGCCCCTAGCAGACTCGGCCGAGAGCTTGAGGCCTCACCGCTTTTCCTCCGCCTTAACTCATTCATAAATAAGGAAATTATGATTTCATCCAATCTCAACGTGTCCTTCTTGAACAATAACGTCGTGACAATATGATTGTACTAGGGCGACAAAGATGCCGGCAATACCAACGCTTTATCTTCCTCTTTGATCTCCTCATCAACGGTCGACATCTGCATCACTAGTTGGTTAAACTCATCCAAATACTTCTCAAAACTCTCACCTTCAAGCAACCGCAAGCAATAGAATTGTTTCTTCACATGCAACCTAATTGTCAAGGACTTTGACTTATAACAGCTTTTCAACTTTTTTCAAACCTACGCTGGGTCTAACAGACCGAGAACCTCTTAGAACGTATTGTTCGCCAAACACAGCTTTATGGTGTAGTTGGCAAGATCCCTCTTGTCTTGTCACTCGTCCTTGGTCAGATTCTTCGACTTCTTCTCCCTTTTTCGAAAAGCTTTTACCATTTCTTTTCTATTCAAAATATTTCTCACCCTTTCTTGCCAAAGGATAAAATTATTTTATCAATTGAACTGCTCCACATTGAATGGTACATTCTTCACCGACGAAGTCATCCAACCAATGGTTCACAACCTTTCTCTAATACCACTTGTAGGAGCAGAAGTGGTCGGTCAGACAGAATAGCAGAAAGTCACACACAGTGAAGAAAAAAGGAAGAAGAACACCAAGACGTTTTACGTGAAAAACCACCAAGTTTGTGTGAAAAATCACCAAGTGTGTGTAAAACTACCAAGAGTATGTGAAAACACCAAGGGTGTGGAATCACTAAGTGCTGGTGTGGGAGATAACACCAAGAGTGCTGTGCGCCAACTGCTGTATGCGAAAGAGAGAGGAGAGAAAGATAGAGAAGAAAGAGAGAGTTGTGAGTAAAACACAAAATGTAAGGTCTTTGTATTCTCGTACTCTATTCTTCGTTTTCGCCTTTAGGGCTTATGTAGCTAGGGTGGTTATTATACTCTATCTCTGGGTTTGTATAACTATTTTACATAGTGGATTTATTGATAGATTATATGTCCTGTGATTTTTTATTTTAGTTAAGAAGGGATTTTCACGTAAAAAATATTGTACATTTTCTTTGTTCCTACTAAATGATGGCTAACGACAACAGAGGATTCGAGATTCTTCACTGCTACAGGATTAGATGGATCCTGGTGTCAAACCCCAACATGTAGAAAAAAAAAAAGGAAGCAAGATTCAGGAAGCACCCCAGAAGCATGGTGGGGGTTTGTCTTTCAACAACAAAGCAAGCTTTAGAGAGTTAGATAGAAACGACAAAGATGATTGGCTGTTTGGCTTTACACTATTCATGGAGGTAGGGATAAAAAGAAAATTATTATTGAATCTGACTCATTTCTTATAGTTCAAAAGATGAACTCATCAACATCTAAATATGTCCCCGACAAAAGTATCGTCTATAATTGCCAGGACATGAAGAACATGAGTGGGATTGCAAATTGAAATCCCTTGGGAAGAAAATTCAGCAGTTGATCACCTTGTCAAACTGGGGTTGCAAATTGAAATGAGCTTCCATGAATGGAAGCGTATGATAAGGTTGTTAGATTTTGATCAATTTCTTATATATACCAAAAAAAATAAATGGTCATTTAATCGACAAAAAATATTAAAGAGTCGTACGATATTCATATAAAGGTCGGCTGAGGATCAGTCGAATGTTAGTAGAGTAACGCATAACAGGCACCTGTACGCCGATTCTAGATTGGAGGGCGCATGAGGAGCGCCCAAGGGACACTTGTGTGCAAATTACAGTGATCGGGCCCGACTAAAGCGCTGAAGGCAGTAAGTGTGTGCTCGAGGTATGGCCGAGAGATGCTCGAAACGCCGAAAGAGTGGGCGCGCACTTGATGCATGCCCGAAGCGCTATTCCCAGTGGTGATCGTATTCGATGGTTGCTTGAGTACCGATTCGTAGTATAAAATCTCTCCTGATGTGATTTTACAGTATGTTGAAATCAAATCTCATACAAGGAGCATTGTATAGAGATAGAAGAAAAAAAAGAGAAAATGAAGAGGTTCGACATCCAGTTAATATCAAATTTGAATTTTATTCTTCGTTAAGGTTAGGTATATTTCTTTAAAGTGGTTTTCTAAGACGTATCTTATTTGGTTGTTCTGATTTATCATTATACTTCCTCTTATAAATTGTTGGGTGTATTAAGGAGGTTGTAATCAACCATTCTTCATTCGTAATTGTAGTGAAGGGATTTTGAAGAGAGTTATTTGTAATCAATACTATTATTATTATAGATTTAATTAAAATTTGTCTCATAATTTTTTCCTTAGTTGAAAAGAATTTTCCATATTAAAAACATTGTGCATTATTATATTTCTTGTACTTACGAATTTCGTAGTTGATATTTGGCAGAGGGTTTAGATTTTTATTCCGTTGCGCCGATTTATATGTATCCGGGTCAAAACCCAACAAAGGCACCGGTAGAAATCTTGAAAAATGATCTAACAAATACAGATGGAGGGGCGACTAGCTGGCCGTGGCCCAAATACATAGAGGTCTCATATGAGAAAGTAATTTTACTGTCTTTTCTTTTCTCTTTACCAATGTAACCAAAAGCTAAAAAGAGAAATATATTTATGAGTATCTCCGCTATAACTTCAAGGAGTTAGAAGTCTTTCTACCCCCTTAATGCGAACAACCAATTGCCCCTTCATTTAATTTCCAATAGAGTCGGGCCCTACCTGATAAAGTAATAGGGGGCTTCATCTCTTATAAAGATATAGAGGTTTACTATTTATATCTTAGTCATCAATTTTTAAATGAATTATTTTGTTTTAACTAATCTTTAAAAAAAATATTTCATCGCGTTTTCAATAAAACTTTCTCGTAAAAGTATTTTAACAATATTTTCTATAATATTAGTAGATTCTATTCGAATCGTTCCTTTTTTATTCATGTCTGTATTTCATAGAGAGGTTATTATATCAGCAATAGTGTCCCTACCCATAAAAATTAGTTATTTTAGAATAATTAGATCATAATCATTTATTTTTAAATAAGTGATTAATATTTAAAAAATAAATGTTCAATTTAGATTATACATTTAAGTTTTACTTAAATCTTTAATTAAATGGCAGATAAAAGGGCGAATATTCTCTATCATTGTCAAGGCCATAATACACCCTTTCTTTGTTTTCCTAAATTTTTTCCAAAATTTTTCAAAAAAATATATAAATTTTTCTTTGTTGATTTTTTTTTTAATTTCTATTTTGATACTAACATTAAGTAAAAATTTAAATCAAATTAACCATATTATAAATTTTGTGACACTTTTCATATGATGCACAAAAATTTCAAAAATTGTAAAATATATTACAGTGTTAATCATTTGATAAAGCTTCAAATGATGATTATATAGAAACTATAACAAAGTATAAAAATCTTATTATCATATAAATTTATTTTTACTAACTAAATTAATTCAATTTACTCTAAAAATATAAATAATTTAAATTATTCTTATGACATCACTTCAATATATTAATATATGAAAATAACATGCACATGTTCCTAGATTTATTTTCTGAATTAGTAGTGGTATGATAGTGATACGATTGGTACTAGGTCCAAATAATGATAATAACAGTTTTAAAATTACGATTATTTAACTGTAAATTGCAAAGAAAATGACTTTCTTTTACAATAATTCTAATAATATTTGTCATTATCAATAAAATACATGAGATTAGACTTCTCATGGTTTATAAGTTATTGTGTTTATGACACGATCGCTTGTCTAGTATGACTCGATCGATTATTTAGCACTGGGCTCATAGTTTTAAATTTTTTAAAAAAATTATTAAATTATAATTATTTTTTTAAAAATAAATGAATAAGATATAAAGAATAAGTTTCTTTATCTATATAAGAGATGGTGCTCCCCTGAATGAGTCAATATGACATAAAATTAGATATTTTAGAGTGAATTATGTCGATTTTATTACGGCACTAGTCAACTAAAGTGGGCCAACAAACATGTTCTTTTCTATCACGATAGATGGTTCCACGTCGAAATAATAGAGGGGTCAACCAACTTTTTCAATAAGGGTGGAGACATAATAAATTTTCTTCTATAATATATTTATGGCATATTTGATTATTGAAATAAAATAAAATATAAATAAAATAATTATTTTCAGTAAATAGAATGAGATGAGAATATAGTTAAAAATTTTTATTTATATATTTGATTATTATGATAGAATAAATTAAGAATTAGTATTCTAATATTTGGTATACAGTAATAATATGATGAATATGATAAAAATTTATATTAATAATTTCTTTATCCTTATTCAAGGAAAAAGAATTTTGAATGTTGAAGAGTATGAACAATACTTACATACCTCCGTAATAATATTCTCAACAGCAATAATAATAATAATAATAATAATAATAATAATAATAATAATAATAATAACGATGACAAAATGGGAATAAAATTTATGAGTTGTGGGAATAACTATTGATTATATGTAAGTAATAAAAAATATCTAAAAGTATATGGTATTTTTTATTCTCCAAATCAAAGAAATAAATATTTTTTAAAAAATATTTATTTTGTATTAAAAATAAATTAAATAATAAAATAAATATTTTATTCAAAATAATATGGGAATAGAATTTTTATTCTCATAAACAAAATATGCATTTAAAGATATATTTTTCATGGACAAGAAGCTCTATTTCTTCTCATATCGCTTTCTGTTTTTAAATTGACTGTTTCAATTTAATTATTTTTAAAATATTTTAAAAATTAATTAAAATCAATTATTTAAGATAATTAAATCACAAGTATTATTTAAATAAATAATTTAGATTAAAAAAATTAAAACTATTTTTATAAGAGATATGGCCCGACTCCCTCCAATAATGGAGAGAGCCAATTATATTTCTCTCTCTTATGCATCATCAAGTTCTGAATTGGTTTTTCTCATTTGTTTGAGTGTCATAAGAGAAAATAATTTCCCTCCATATTTCATTTTCTACATTTATTATAAAGCTATGATCTTAAACTTATGATGTAGAGATTAAAAATTTGTGAAATATTATTAATTTTTTAAAATTTTGTCAGCTATAATTATCATATAAATTGAAATTTCACAATAAAATTTCTCAATTAACTAATATAATTTTAAAATCATGATTAAATTATCTTTAAAATTGTAATTATTTATAACCTTTAATATTAAAAGTGCATGGTCATAGGATTATTAAAATTATATTAGACTTGATCAAAATTAGATCGTTTAATTGATTCAAAATTTTATAGGATTTGATTAAACATACTAGGATTTAATTTCAAGAAATCAAACATAAAATTTCTTGAGTAACTAATACAATTTTAAGATCATGATTAGATTATCTTTAAAATTGTAATTGTTTATAACCCTTAATATTATAATCACATGATCATAGGATTATTAAGATCAGATTAAATAAGATTAAAATTAAATCGTCAAATCAATCTAAAATTTTATAAAATTTGGTTAAAAATATCAGTATTTTGATATTATTTTTTTACAATCAAATGAGTTAAATGAAAAAAAATTATTATTAATTGAGTGTATAAATGGAAATATTAAAAGGCCATGGGACATTATGCCTCCCTTAGCGGATTGAGGGTTGCAACATTTCTTATACAAACGGGGTCTCTTTATTTTTTTTTAATTTTAGTTGTTTATTTATAAATGTATAATTACTTTAAAATAAGTAAATTATAACCATTTATTTAAATATAAATAAATAATATTTAAGCCAACCCTCGATGCCGTTTACTTGCTCTCCTATATTTTGGCTTAGTCGCAAAGGGAGCCGTTGCTCCCTCCTCGTTATCTATCACTAATGGGAGATTTTAGCATCCATTAAACACTATTAGATGTTGGACTCCGCTATGTATTATTCATTAGAGAAACTTATTTGTTAATGTATTTTATTTGGAGTCTATATAATATTACATTTGTACAACATACATAAAGTGGAATACATGAAATTTATATAAAATATATCGTTCAAATGATGATCAATCATAGAGTTTATACAAAATCTATGATTTTCATAATAGAACCCTGTAAGATTTGGTGTTGTGCCAAAGCAAGGTGAAGAACGAAGGTGGAGGAGAGAAAGCGAGCGGTGGCGAGAGGATTTGTTCGAGGAAGCGATGATGAAGGCGACGGACGCTAGAGAAAAAATACATTGCGGTTTTGTGTTTTACGTATTACGGTACAAAGAACCAGAAGCCCTCTTAAATATACAATTGCCAACGGAAACAATAATAAGGGAAAGAAAAAAAACAAGGAAAAAAATATACAAGAAATAAAAATACAAGGAAAGAAAATATACAGTGCAATATTTATGCTACAGCTGTATTTTCTAATACCCCCCCGCAAGGTGGAGCATATATATTGATTATGCCTATCTTGGATAAGTGGATCTTCAATCGATGGGACGGTAGTATTTTGGTGAACATATCTGCAAGCTGATTATGAGTGGTCACATAGTGAGTGCGAACACTGCCGTCTTGAATTTTATCACGAACTAAATGACAGTCCAGCTCAATGTGCTTGGTCCGTTCATGGAAAACAGGATTGGCGGATATGTGAAGAGCAGCTTGATTATCACAATAAAGATCAGCGGCGTGAGGGTGAAGAATCCGCAAATCACGTAAGATATAACGAAGCCAAGATAATTCGCAGCAAGTGGCAGCCATGGACCGGTATTCTGCTTCCGCGGAAGAGCGAGAGACAACCGATTGTTTCTTGCATTTCAGGGAGATGAGGAGTTCCCAATGAAGGTGCGGTGCTTGAATGGATCTTGAGTGTCGGGGCAAGCCCCGTCTGCATCACAAAAAGCTCGAAGTTGAATGTTAGAAGTGGAAGAGAATAATATACCTTGCCCCGGATTTTGTTTGAGATATCGCAGTACTTGATGGGCCGTATTCATGTGATGAGATGTCGGGCGAGTCATGAACTGACTCAAAATATGGACAGCGTAGCATATATCAGGTCTTGTGACCGTTAAGTAGAGGAGCCTGCCAATCAGTCTTCGGTAGATGCTAGGATCTTGTAATACAGTCCCAGTTTCTTTACTAAGTTTTATGTTTTGGTCCATTGGAAGTTTAAGGGGTTTGGAACCAAGGGAACCAGAATCAGCTAATATGTCAAGGGTATATTTCCTTTGGCATATATGGATGCCAACGGATGATCGTGCAACTTCAATCCCAAGAAAATATCGTAAGGCACCAAGGTCTTTAATCTTGAAGGCACGATTAAGATACGATTTGATAGAGTGAATAGAGTCTAAAGAACTACTAGCCCACTGATGATATCGTCCCACATACACAAGTAACCTTTGTGAAGGAGTGATCTTGTTTAGTGAATAGGCTATAATCGACCTTGGATTGGGTAAAACCAAAAGCAATTAGGGATGTAGACAATTTGGAGTACCCTTGTCTAGAAGCTTGTTTAAGCCCATATATGCTTTTCAACGATCTACAAACTTGATTCGGTTTTCCTTTAGTGTACCCGGGGGTTTTGCATGTAGATTTCTTCACTTAAACCCCGTGTAGGAAGGCATTGTTGACATCAAAATGATACAGGTGCCATCCTTTGATAGCCGCTATTGCTAAAAGACATCGAGTTGTAGTTAGTTTTCATTTGGAGAAAAGTTTCGTGGTAATCTATTCCTTCTTGTTGTGTATAGCCTTTCGCAACTAATGCATTTGTGTCGCTCGATGCTTCCATCGCTATTGAACTTTAATTTAAAAACATATCTACATCCAATTATTTTCTTAGGAAGGTAAAGTCGTGATGATCCATGTCTTATTTTGTTCTAATCGTTCAATTCATTAGTGATGGCTTCACGCCATTTTCATCCCGAATGGCTTGGGTGTAAGATTGTGGTTCATTGTGGAGTCGTTATAGTAGCCGAAAAATGTCCAAAGGTAGGAGATAATTTTTGATATGAGATATGATTTTCAATGGAATAGGGCTTACCTGAGGTAGTCTGAATTTTTGACTGAGTGTGTGAGTTTTGGGAGACTTGATGGCAGTGAAATTCTTTCAAATATTCAGGGGCCTTTCTAACTCTAGTAGTTCTACGAATTGGCATCTGGTTATCTATGGGAGATGGTGTATTTTGTTACGGTTGATTATCTATCAATTTATGCGGATGACTATTAGACTCATCTTGAGTTGGGACATGACAGATAGGTTGGCATTATCATTAACGGTTTGGTCGGTAGCTGAATAGGTATCATGCAAGATTAGTGGTCCCGTCGAGTTTGGCGTAATTGCTCATCATTGATGATGTCGGGTTGTTTTGATGAGATCATTGGTGTTGTGGTCAAGCGTATTATTTTGAAAGGGAAAAATTTCTTCGTGGAAAATTACATCACGTGAGTGAAAGGTGGTTTGACTATTCAAGTCGAGTAATTTGTATCCTTTGACACCGAATGGATAGCAGAAATACACATTTTCTACTTGAGGGTCAAATTTGAGTACGACCATTAGCGATGGTGGAAGCAAAGCACAAACAGACCAAACACGCGGAGGTTTTCATAGTTAGGTTTGATTCGAATAAAATTTCATGTGGAGTTCTATTTTCAAGTAATGGAGTAGGACATTGATGAGGTGAGCGGTAAGAATACAATCACTCGAATTCCAAAAGTCTGATTGAAATCTAATGGCTCTAGCCACATTTAACAAATGTTGGTGTTTGCGTTCAACAACACCGTTTTGCTGTGGTGTCTCCACACAACTACGTTGGTGGATGACACCTTTTTTGCTGTAAAAATCTCCCAGCTTAAATTCAGTTCCATTATCGCTACGAATTACTTTGATCTTAACGTTAAATTGTGCGGCAACCAAATTGTAGAAGGCTTCCAAGCACAATTTTGTATCCGATTTTTGTTTCAGGAGGTAAATCCAGGTACTTCTGGACGCATCATCAACAATTGTTAAGAAATATTTATATCCATCATAAGACACCTCGGAACATGGTCCCCATAAGTCACAATGCACCACATCAAATAAGGTGAGTGACTTGTGGGTGCTGGGAGAAAAGGGGAGGCGACGCTGTTTGGCCATATGGCAAACAGAACAAGGATCATTATTATTAATAGAATGTAATACTCCTTTTACAAGAGGATTATCTATCAGCTTAAGTCTAGAATGGGAAATATGTCCTAAACGACAATGCCAGATATTAATGGGAGATGAAACAGAGTGAACAGAAGAATTAATGTCCAGATGACCATATTTGAGAAGAAAAATAGTCAAAGTGTTTGAAGGGACAGCAGCATGCTTCAGATGGTACAACCCATTTATCTCTTCACCCATCCCAATCGTTGTCCAAGAAACAAGGTCCTGAATCAAGCAAACATTAGAGAAGAAGAACACGCAGCGGTCATAAGCGTCGGTCGGCCGCTTTCACAATCGATTAAAAGCGAGCGAAGGGACACGAGAGAACATGGTCCAACATCATTTTATCCAGTAAGTTTAACATTTCCAATGTGAGAAACAGATGTTTTTCTTCCATCAGGAAGATTAACAAAACATGAAAATTGGACTTTATGGGCATATAAAGCGGGATCACATATCATATGATCATGGCCCCGAGTGTCTAAAATCCATCTGTAATTTTTATATTGTTCGAACAATCTTTGAGAAGGCAATACACATGACTTTTATACTGTCATATTAGCGACCTTTGGCTGCTCAATTTTAATGGTCGAAAATGCCTTTAGTTCGGTTTGTCCTTGTCCCGGGACTGAATCAACTCCATGAGTTGATCAAATTGGGCCTTGGTCAAGGCAATTTTGTCATCAGTATCTCCTCCCTGGCCTGTGTAACTTTTGAAACTCGAAAGATTAGCAGAAGGCATCTCGTTGCCAGTTTTTCCATACAGTTTGTGATTAGGTGGGTAGCCATGTAATTGATAGCATTTCTCGACAGAATGTCCAGTCTTATGGCAATGAGAACACACGGGTGCCTCAATATTACCAATCTTAAAACACTGCTGCACAGTGTGCCCAGTGATCCTACAATGAGTACAAAAGGGACGGTCTTTCTTCATGGATTGAATGTTTTTCACAGCATTCTTTTGATAACTTAGGTTGCGTTTGGCTGTTAAAGCCAGTGTATGGGGTGATTCCAGAACAGACAACATCCTGTGTTGTCGTTCTTGTTCTTTGAAGAGAATACGGTTAGCGAGGAGAGGGTCCATGAGCATAATCTAGTCACGGGTATGAGCGTATGAATCGTTTAAGCCCATCAAAAATTGAATTACACAGTCACGCTGGTATCGGTCAGCCATGAGTTTCGTTTTCCCACAATCACAATTCGGGAGGGGATCATAGATTAAGAGTTCATCCCATAGGGTTTTGAGTTTACCGTAGTATATATACACGATTCTGTTCTTGCAAGAAAGGCGTGCGATTTTTAATTGAAAAATCGTGGCCGTTTTGTTGAGTAAATCGGTCCCTTGATTCGCTCCAAATTTGGGGCGTCGTCGACAAAGGCCACCTTTGGATTTGATAGAAGAACTTACCGAATTTTGGATCAAGAAAGCGACCATGTCATTGCATCGGATTTGGAGGGTCGAGTGGGATCGATCGGTTTGGGAGGCAGTTCCTTGATGAGCTGAAGTTTGTTCTTGGCTCTCAAGCCTGACGCATTGCTCTGGACCAGGTTGAGTAGTTATCGGTAAGAAGATCAGTAACCAAGGTGATAGCGGGGTTGTCACCGATTTCAAGTCGATATGGATTTGTAAGGTCGGTTAGGGTTTGAGCACGCATGTGGTCTTGTGAAGAGATTGAAGGATGTATTAGCGGCGTTTGATGAAGAATCGGAGCGGTTTGTTGAGACGCCATTATTTCTACGATACCATGTAAGATTTGGTGTTGTGCAAAGCAAGGTGAAGAAACGAAGGTGGAGAAAAGCGAGCGGTGGCGAGAGGATTTGTTCGAGAAAGCGATGATGAAGGCGACGGACTTGCCAGAAAAATACATTGCAGTTTTGTGTTTTCTGTATTACAGTACAAAGAACCGAAGCCCTCTTAAATATACAATTGCCAACGGAAACAATAATAAGGGAAAGAAAAAAAACAAGGAAAAAAAATATACAAGAAATAAAAATACAAGGAAAGAAAATATACAGTGCAATATTTATGCTACAGCTGTATTTTCTAATAAACCCAATATTTGTTGACTTTAATGTTATAAATGTCAACATAACTAAAGAAAATATAGAATCTTTAAAAATATGTATGTTAATACTACCCAAAAAATTATATCACAAATTAAAAAAAAAATCCATGATAAGAATTCATCACTTTTTCCTAAAAATAGGAGAATTAAAGGGCCAAGGAGATACCAAGAGCATTTACAAATTATTGCAAATTATTTATTAGCAAAATGGAAAAAGTTTAGGCCGTTTGATAGAATAGAATATAAATTCTATTGCTAACTTATTTCGATAGAATTATTATTCTACTGTTTGATTTTTTTCATTTGTAGAAATAATAATTTTAAAAAGAATTGTTATTCCTTTAAAATAATAAATTAAAAAAATAGCTTCCCATGGCATTTCTTATTTTTGCTTATCAGAAAATAACTATTCGAAGATATTATTTTTATTTACCTCTGCCCTAAATTAGGCCTAATTAAAATCGAATTTGATTGAACATGGTCTGAGTTAGATAAAAATTTATAATTTCTTAGTCAGGTGAAGTCGAATATATTCAAAATCTAAATTGGATCGATCTAGATCAAGACATGAATATTTTCTATTTTTATGTAGTTTTTAAAAAATATATAAATACATAGCAACAACTAAAAATATAAAATATTTTAAAAATTATAATATGTAGATTAAAATATTACTAAAATATATAATTAAATAAGAATCTTTATATAAAAATTATTAGTTATTTGAAGATATAATCTATTAAAATATTTTTTAAATTTGATATTTATTCAAAACAAAAACATATATTTACAAAAAAAAAAAGTACATAATTTGGGAGGGCTCTACCAGAATCGATTATTTTCATCCGTGATAATACTCTACCCCAAAAAATAATCCCGTGTAATTTATTTATCATGTCCGCCTATAATACTAACATGAATTAACCAAATTTTATAAAATTTTATGTTAGGAAAATTAGGTCAATCATATGACTCAATTTTTATTAAGTCTATCCAAAATTTTTAATATATGTTAAAATATTAGTTCTTTAAATAAAGATAAAAGAGTCACATTATACCTAATAGATTCGGTAGTCTACGAGTTGGCCCATAATCCGGCATGCAAGGAAGACCACCCTAGAGGTAACAGCCCAGCGAAAGGTCTTCGTGGCCCAAGGTCTGGACGGCATGGCCCAAGTCTACCCAGCAGAATACGGGCTGCGAAGATCACTCCCTTTGATAAGCCAACAGACGCAGCCTAGGGATACCCTCTTGGCAATCCTGATTCAGCAAGTAAGTCTGCATGACTACTAGCGTGTTGTGCTTTGACCATCTAAAAAAGTGTAGCTTGACAGAGAAACGGGGAACAATCTCCCTCGAGTGATAGAGATCGCAACGCAATCAACACTACTATGGATAGCTAGCGAACACTCTCTCTGCAAAAATACATCCTCTCTCCATGAGGCCCCCAGGGGGGAAGATAGGGGATCCCTGCAGCCAAAAGAGATCTCCAAAGAAAATGAAGGCAACCAGGCTTAGTTGGCGAAAGATAACCTCAAGCCACTAGTGGTTTAAGACCAAGGAACCCCATCCTTGGAGCCACATATCAGAGCTTATTCCTCCATTTCCAATCACTCCTCAGCCGAGCGCACATATCAAAACTCAATCTTTCATCTCAAAGTCGCTTTCCAATCGAGTGTATTCATCGAAATTCAATCATCCATCTCAAAGTCATTTTTCAACCGAGCGCACTCGTTGGAGATCAGCCCTCCATCTCAAAGCCACTCCCCAACTGAGCGCATTCATTAGAGTTTAACCCTCCATAAACACTCAATCCCCAAAACGTATATCTGTATATTATTCATTTATCATCCTATTTTTCTATTTGCTTAAAAAATATTTCTAATTTGAATATCTGAGAATATATCGGGGAGTGAGTTTTACCATCCTCTAACATCTTATTTTCTAGTTGTGGTATATAGGATCTAGGTTCGGAGTAACGAAGATTAAACTCGTTTTAACTCATCCTACCAGGAAGGCCAGGTACTCCCTAATTCGTTCAATAATCTAATCCAAAGACACATCATTAACGCCGTTTATGAAAATGACTAAAAAGTTTAACCACCGCTCCTGCAAGAGTAGATATGGCCAATGTTAGGGCACAAGCCAACGCACTATCCACAGACGTCATCTCCTGTGGCCACGACCCCCTACGAGTAGTCATAAGGATGAACATCTGTCCCCCAAGGTGCAGACACTCGCCACCTAGAGATGAGTCGTGTCCTTAGCGGTCTTATACCATTAGTACCAGTCAGAAGGTGCAACGCTGGGAGCTCCACCTTTCAACTCCCTGATCTCAATGCCCAAGAGAGATCAAAGAGAAAGACAGGGCCTAGCACAAGTGGCCTAATGACCTTGGGGTCCTAGCGACCACGAGTGATAGGGCCTAGCACAGCCGGAGGGTTGACCGAGTCATGAGATATAGGACGAAAGCCCACGGTGACGTGATCTACACCGCTCCCGTGATGACTGGAGGCCCCCTGCCCATGAAGAAGCTTCGTGTGGCACCCGCAAGTTCTCTACTAACCTAAAAAGGTCACCATTTGTGAGAGACATTCGATCATTGCCATCTCTTCGTAGGATTAGGGAGCCCTGGTTTGGAGCCCTACACTCAAAGTTTCAATCCAATACTCACATGGATCACTTCTGCGCTTCGTTGGGCTCCCAGGGGCGCAGACACTTGGCGTAATATCGACAGCAAGTTAGAATGCCCTTGGGGCAGCGAGTCCTCCAACCCTTCGCATGTAGTGTTTCAAGCTAGAAGAAGTTACTTATGTGCTAAGTGAGGCACCCCTCTATATCTGCGGACCAAGCATCTACTAAACGACCAAGAAGGAGGCCGCATGATACATCATTTAGTCTGAAAGCTACCGAGTTCATGGCCACACCTCACATCGACTGCCATGACCAGTCTTACAGTGGGGGCTTGAAATCTCAAGCCTAGTGCTCGACCCTTTCTTGCTAGAGGAGGATCGTGAGCATTGCCGTTGGCAACATCGAAGATGAGCAAAAGCTGACCTGCCGGCATAGATCCATCAAGTAGAGCGCCGAGTGCGGAATCGAGACTCTCGAGGCCATGGTCGGTGGTGATAGAGTCCAATCCCTTAGAAAATGCCTCGCCAAGTATGGCAACAAGAAGGCAAAAGTACGCCCATTTGGCATGGTGGACCCGGTCTTTTGGAACATAAAGGGCGCGGACAAAGATTGTCAACTGAAACAGGCGATCCCCTACTAACGGGGACCATTTCTAGCCTTAGCAACCATCTGAAATGGGGTGTACGTGCAACTCTTCCGAAGCAGAAGGCTTGTCCCATGGGCCTAGGGTGCCCTCCGCCTCGAGAGACATCACGGACGATTTCTCACCAAGCAAGTGAGTCAAATACATCCACGCAAAACACTTACACATCATTCATTGCTTGTTTTATTTATTACGTCAATCATTTAATTACTTATGTGCATGCATCAATTCAAAGACCTAGATTGCCACTAAATCGAGCAAATATTTTTGCTTACGCCTCGACCAGCTCTAACTCTGTCACAAAACCTTAGTCCCGACAATTGAGCATCCCAAAGGAGGTCAGGATTAAACCTTAGTCTCAATCATTAAGTGGGTCAAATGAGATCAAACATTACAACCCAAGGGGCTTCTAGACCAAGAGTTGGACCTCCCCATCAAACGACTATTAAAACTTTAGGAGGCTTTTCAGCATGTATGTGATAACTCCCTCTCGCGGAATGAGTACCGATAATCAGCAATGGTCGGCGGATTAGGATCAGACGCACGAAAGTTACGACGTTCTCTAACAAGACTGAGCGCCAATGGTTATGTGCGGATGATGGCTAAGACTTCGCCAAAGCTTGACGACTACAGTCATGAAACTCAATCGGCCCTTGTGAGGCTCACCCATACCAGTGCCACAATGTCCTTCTACAGGAAAGAGTACAAATGAGTGAACACGTTGAGTCAAGCCTGATGATGATAACCATAAGGTTTAACTAGCAATCACATTTTTTCAATGCCACGACCTCTTCATATGAGTGAGCATGCTCAGGCAAGGGCATCCAGGTAAGACCGATAGCGATAACGATAATGTTCAGTCGGTAAAACAAATCCAGTGTGGTACAAAGGCAAATCAATGTGTAATCAAAGACATCGGCAATGACAATTAAAACTAGCAAGTTGATTCATTAAAGATTCAAAATGTACAACTAGGACGTTTGAATGCCTCCAAAGGTACAAGAGAGCGGCCTACACTCGTGCCCCGACCAAACAACTACCCTATGGTGGGGGCCCCAGTGAACGAGGCGCAGGCCCCCCTTCAATTATAAGGAAGTCTTCGAGGTCAGTGCGACAGTAGGCACTAGCGTTCCTCAGATTAATGAAGCAAACAGGGAAGCCTGAAACCACTAAGGACTCGATTCGCCTACTAAAGCGAACGCCTTTCTAAAATCTTTCCTCCATGGCACAGCTAACTTTATTAGGTTGGAGCTGAGACCTCAACTCTCCTTCAAGCTGGGCATAATCTCTCTGGAGGTCAAAGAGTTGCCACTGCGTCTACTGGAGCCTGTCTTTAAGTAAGGTGATCCGATCCAGAGTCGGAGCGTTCGACTCTGAGAGCTCTTGGTATCTTGCCTCTGACCTGGACAGCTTTTGGTCAGGGTAGGTCGCCCACTCTTTCTCTGCAAAGCCTCAGCGATGACCGCACTCATCTAGCGCTCCACATCTTCTAGTGCGGCAGGATCTGCATGTCACCGGCATAGCCACGAGATCTCAGTGTTCCTCCAATGTAGTGCCCTTCCACCACTAGGAGCAGTTCCTAGACCCGCTAAAAAATAGACAACAGTCAGCCGAGAACGGCGATAAGAAAGAACAATAATAATAGACTAAAGAAGCTCATAGCACAGTATCTCATGATAATATGGCCCTTCCCGATGAGACAAGCCAAGAAACCCCTCAGCTCCACCAGGAATTGGTGAGGATCACAAAGGTTATGCATCATGAAGAAGAGGTGCCTTAAAGCCTGAGAGAGGATCAAGACTGCCTGAAACTCTTCGGGACTCGGACCCCAATTCTCTAAGGTGGGATTCCCTCTCAGCAGCTACCTCTACCTCGAAGGCATCACCAACTACTTCTTCCCCAGCCTAGATGCTTCCAGTGCCCTCCTTTATAGAAGTAGCAGGAAAAGCTGATGTAGATGCTTCAAGAGAAGAAAGAACCAAGATCGGGATTCTTTTCTCAAATGCGGCTGCAGCATCAAACGTTTGTCTAGCCCACTGGCCGAGGGAATCCCCACTCCATCACCGGAACCCACCAAGGACTCCTCACCCTCGGACCTTTTAGACGAGTCTCTAAGACCTAGATCGTATGAGACAAACTGATCCAAGCCTAGCCTCCTAGGTGAGTCGACAGCAGCAAAGATAGGCGCCCCTGCATAGGCCGCATCAATCATCCGACACTCCTCAAATGGAGCAGTTGGCGGAGGAGCCACCTTAACATAAGCCCTCTTAGAAGAGTCCCGAGAGGGCAAAGCCCCATAATTCCTCTTGGGATGATGACCTAGTGCAGCAGAGGTGTTGCCTTCCTCCATCCGAGCCTCTAGTGCACTCTAGGAGACCCAGTAATCGATGTAGTACAGGATGCTAGCACACTCCTTGACTAGCATCATCAACGGCCATGCCAT
Organism: Nepenthes gracilis; assembly: GCA_033239525.1. Lineage (NCBI taxonomy): Eukaryota > Viridiplantae > Streptophyta > Magnoliopsida > Caryophyllales > Nepenthaceae > Nepenthes > Nepenthes gracilis. The sequence continues at coordinate 9,873,881 of BSYO01000038.1, read as the reverse complement.
CAGTTCCTCACCAAGCAAGACGTCCCTGGTGTAGGCATCATTGACCCTACCCCATTGATTTGGGACCTCCCAATCAGCGTCAATCGCCACAAAGAAGAAGCGCGTCCTCCAGCCCTTCGACGGATTTAGGTTCCCTCCGCCAATCTCAAACCTAATGCTGGGAGTAAAGGAAACCCAGTCAGTCTCTTGGTTGATTCGAAAAATAACCTTTAGGGTTTGAGCGTCTAAGGTGAGCCCTTTGATACTAAATAAGATGCACATGGTCACCAAATACCAGGCTGTACTTGGATGAAGGCAAGCCACAAGTATCTCCAGAGCCCTTAGAATCCCGCGCAACTCTATCGTGAATGGAATGTGGAGCCATCCCTCGGATGTTCCTTGTAAATAGTTATGAACCTTGGACAAGGGAAGCAAGTAGTGTTGTCAACGCCAGGCATAGCATACCGCATGACGCTCGGGCAGCGATACCAACTCCACAAAGACTCTATCTTTCCAACGGATAGACTTTATTGTACTGGCGTGAGATGATTTTTCTTGTTAATCAGAATGGATAGTTTGACCTGTTTTCCAAACGACACCAATGATGCATCTCATGAATTCGGACTATTGTACGAATTAGGGAGTTACTATTGCTTAAACATTTGAACAATAACGGGTCTAATATACGTAACTCCGAATCTAAATCCTGCGCATCAAAATAAAATAAATTAGATGCAAAATATATACGGCACTCGCTCCCTAATATATCCTCTGACACTTAAATCAATGATCATTCTATTGAGATTGGAAGGATGACAAAGAAATAAATACTAGAATTTAAAGAGGGTGGGGATGAGTATGGATATGGAGGGCTATACTCTTTTTTGTGTACTCGAATGATTGAATATCTTTTTCTTTTTTTCTTTTTCTCTCCCCTTTTTGTCTAGAAAAATACATATATATAACCTTGGGTTTTATTCGACCAGTCAACACTTGAAATTGCTGTACGTGTCTAAAACCGTTTCGGGCTAATTATGGGGATGTGTTACTTTTGGCATATAACTGCCATCCTAATTTAATGAAGAGATTGCCTGGTCAATAATGATGGGCCGATTTTAGCCATTCTTTAGATCGAATCATTAGTTGGCTTGTGATTATCCTTTAATTTTTTTTATATTTTGATAATTGACCAATCAGATTAGGCCTTTCAATTAATACCCTTAAGAGTTATTATTCAATTGGCTAAACTTGGCTTCGCCACTTCTTCGTATGGGCCAATGGGATTTTAAGCCTTGATTCAAGCTTACACTGAACTGATTGTATTAGACTGATCTATCTTGAGCCATACCCATCAGTTTCTATGACATATATATATATTATTGTAGAAACATAAAAAATAAACTCAATTTAAATATACATGAAGGAATTACAGTTCTGGATGTTAACTTTTATTCATTTACCAAACACAGATAGACAACTTAATTTAAATGCAGTACGAAGAAGAATATATGACTTAGTGACGAAGAAAAATTAGATAACAATATTTTTTAAAGAAAAATCTCTATGCTATTAGTCCTCAAATAATAAATCTAGTATGATGGAAAATTTTAACTTATAGACTAAAAATCATATGTGCATTCTAGGCGACTGATTTCGAATACAAACACTCACTCTTAATTTTATGAGAAAATCGACCAAAAAATCATTTTAAATCAAAATTGTGGCTTAATTTGATAAATAAATATAAATATATATATAAAATAAAATCAATAGAGAAAATTAAGGGCAGAATTTGAAAAATAAATTAAGAATAAAAAATGTTTAATTATTTTTCAAGAAAACATTATTTAACCATTATTTACATATATTTAAAAAAAACATAAAAATTTAACCATTATGAAAAGATATTTTTATAACATGCAATGGATTTTATTAATTTAAAATGTGTAACCTTAATTTTTTAATAATTAGTTAATGTTATAAGATAATATAATTGATGCGTACCTGGATTCGACTTCGAACAGATTCAAATTCGTCTGGATAGCTCGACCCGACTTCGTTCACTGAGTTTGAATCATGCACATCACTAAAGTGAATAAGAGGACAGTGTGTCGGCGGGAGGTTATCCCATCGAAAATACTCTGACGCTCAAGTCAGTAAAAAACTTTTGAAGCAAGGAAAGTAAACTGATAAGTAAATGAGAGAAAGTGTGTGTGGGGTGGTCGGGAGTGTTGGCTCGTTGAGAATGTGAGTTCTTGCATCCTATTCACATAGGGCGTGTGGAAGCGATTTCCCGAAAGTCGGAAAGGTCTCCTGGAATCTGGAGGCCTTTGGTAGGATTGAACTCGATACTATACATAAATGTAAATTCATTGGAGGAGAAATTATATAATAAATTATAATAAATTAAGAGCAACGTTATCATATAATGTTTTTAATTATTAAAAAATATTTAGTCGTTTTTATAATAATGACTTTTTAATAATTAATTAATATTATAGAATAAAGAAAACAGTTTCAAGTCGTTATATTAATTTTTTAGTGAGAAATTTTTTAAATAATATTATAGATGAAAATAGAGATAAAAAGAAGGACATCATAAATAAAAATTTTTTAATAAAATTACTATATTAAAATTTTAATTGTTAATATTTTAAAAATAAGAAAATATTAAAATTAATTATATTTTTAAGTTTTTAATAACATTAAAATATATTAAATATTAAATCTAATATTTAAAATTTTCAGATAAAAATTAATATTTAATATTAAAATATTAAATATTAATTATATTAAGTTTTTTAATATTTTAGGTATTTTTAGACGATTTAATGGGAGTGATATAAAAATTACTCACGAAAAACAATAAAATATTGGCAGCCTAACTAACAACTACTCGCTTTGGTTCATCCACCTACCGCTATGTGAACACCCACAGGCGGCGTAGTCTCGCCCTCTTTTTTGGGCAACCTGACCCACGGCCGGCGGCCGCCGTGAATCGAAACCGTCGAAGATGAAGATTTTCGTGAAAACGCTGAAAGGCACCCAATTTGAGATCGAAGTGAAGCCTGAAGACATGGTAACTGCCTCTCTCTGTCCTCTCTCTTATGTATCACTGAGAACTGAACTTCTTAATTTCATGCAAATTTGATTGTGCTGTATCACTTTTACAGTGAAAAGTTCAAAGAAGTGTTTTGATGTGTCTAATTTTGCAGAAGCCATGAGAAAACATGGTGTTTGTTGCTTGATTTTAGGTTTTCTTCAGGTTGCTTGCACGAGAAGTTTAGTCGTGTAGCAATTGATGGAATTTGGTGTTGTTGTTGGGGTTTTTCCTCAGAGTTTTAGTTAGTAGATCGAGGTGTTGACTTCAATTGTCAGTTCATGAAAATTGAGAACTGTGTGTGTTATATTGGGAGTGCTTCATATACAATGAACAGGTGCGAGTTATGAGTCAATAGGACTTCTTATATTCAGTTGCCAGTGAAAAATGGTGTCTTCCATTTAGTTTAATTGAGCTAGAACTAATATGATATATTTAGCTAGAATCGGTAATGTTCAAATTGAATTGGCATATCACATGCAAATGAATTAACCGTTTGAGGTGTCATGGTGATTGAGTAGTCTTAGATGGGAGACCTATATGGAGAATGCATGTATGTACTTACAATAAAAAAGGCCTCTTTTTGGTCTAGGAATTTGAACATAAGAAACCTCACTGTAGCAGAGGTTCCTTTGCATCTACAGCTTACGCAAATTAAGAGGCCATTGAGTTTATGTGCCATTTTGGTGGATACATTGGCAAGGTTGAGACCTCTTTGTGTTTAAGATGGGCCATTTGTTCATCTAAATTTTTAGGAATGGAACGGGAATGGATGATTTCTATTCCTAATGTTTTGATGAGGGTAATCCTATTTCAATTCTGACAGGGGAGGATAGGATCACCCCTTTATTGATTCCATGCTCTGAACCAGGCATCTCCTGAGAAATTCATTACTTTGCTTTCATTTCCACCTTATTCTGAGTGTACTTCCGATTCCATACCCCAAATGACCCCTTACCCCACTTAAGTTCGTCTATGCCCTCTTCCTTGGCAAGTTAGTTTGTTTTCCACTCTTTTTTTTTGAGGGGGGGGGGGGGTAAGTATTGTTTTCCACTCTTGCAGAAGCTATTTGATTAGTTCTTCTCCATAACTCTTGGAATCACTTGGTGATTGGATGATTGTATTGGTCCAACTAGTTAATAGGATGTGTAGCATAACTATACATTTGGATTGGGTGATTTGGGAAAAGAAGAAGGAAACAAGTCGATGTTCTTAGACAGCATTTATGCCTGGTTGCATTAATTGCCTTTTTTGCCTCTCTAACTTTTTCTGTCTGAAGAAAGGGTCATCATATTGGTTTACCTCCCTTTTTGAGAAATCAGTGTGTTGCCTCAACATAATGATAAAGGGGGTACTTATCTTTTGTGATCAGTCTGCTATGGTTGGTTTGTTGATTGTTCTGTTTAAGTGAATTTGTTGTTCCTTCATTTCCCCTTTTTATTTTCATATTTGTGGATTGTGTTCTTTTTCTTTTTCTCCCATCAGATATCTCTGCTTGCTTGGTAAGTCATTTTATTATGGTCCGATGTTTACAATTATGCAGTTTTTTCTAACTTTAATGGTTGATATTCTTAATTTTTCATTCAGGTTGCTGATGTAAAGAAAAATATTGAGAATGTACAAGGTTCAGATGTCTACCCTGCCACACAGCAGATGCTTATACATCAGGGCAAGGTTCTAAAAGATGCCACAACGCTGGATGAAAATAAAGTTGTTGAGAATAGTTTTATTGTGATTATGCTAGCTAAGGTAAGTTTCTCCTAATTTGTTGACTGATTAGAGAAAAACATAGTAGTATTTAGTCAGATGAATTCGTTACTTGTGATGATAGACATTATCTTGTTGGAAAAGAGAGAATAATATTGGACTTCTAATAATTGTACATCTGCTTATTCTATGATTTTACTGTATTAAAAGCCCAAACCTGCTGGAGCCTTGATTGGATCAGCAGCACCCATAAGTCCAGTAAACTGGGAGCATGTTCTATGAGTGTCCTACCATGTTGTTGTTATTATTGTTACCATCCTTGTAATAAGTATGTTGTTGCCTTATACATTATATATTATGACTCATTCTTTTTTCCATTTGTTGCTAGTTAAATAAATCAAAACCAATTACATATCTTATTAAAATCAAACCAGATAGTGGGACAAGGTCTTACTTTAGTCACTAAGGAAGAATGATAATTGGGATTTCTATCATTGTTGAATCCTTTGTGTTGGTAGCAAGTGAATGCTCTTGCTTCCACTGTTAGTGTTATCATATTGGATATGCCCCTAAATTTATAATGGTCATACATAAAGCATAGATTTTTTATCCAAAATGTTCTGGACAGTAATTTGACATACAAGTTTTAAATGACAAAAAAAAAAGAAAAAAAGTACCTGATCTGCTCAGTGTTGCATTATCATATTGTCATTCATTTTTTAATGAAGTTTCATATAAGTATTAGCTTTGTCAACATTCCGGTATCTGTATAGGCTGCCTGGGGCAGAAGAAATAGCTTTGTGGAATGGTTCCCAATATAGAAGTGATATCTTGTTGAGATTCAATGAAAGAATTTTCATGTAATTCTAATGATCCTTGCCAATGTTTTCTGAAGTAAAACCTTCTACAAGCACCATGAGACTGTTAGTCTTTGGAATCATGCCTTTCAGATGTTCTGGTCTGTTTCATGTTTCTTTTTTCTCTTTTTTTTTTTTTTTTTTTTTTTGTTAGGGGCCCGGGGGTGGAGGGATGGGGTTTCATTTGGAAGTTTGATCTGATGGCTACACCTTATGGTTGTAGGCTCAGTCTGCAAGTCCTCCTGCACCAGCATCAACTGCAGTTCATGCTCCTACCACAACTGTAACACCGTGAGTTTAAATTTTCATCTCCCTTTGTGGGGGTGAAGGGAGGAGACCCAATTCTGTAATCAGTCTGGAGAGTGCAATCCATCTCACTTTTTGCTTCTTTTTTAATTTCTAGTTTTCTGCTTTTCAGGGCTCAAGCCACTCCCACTCCTAGTGCACCTCCTCATGCTTCGTGAGTATATGCTTTCCTTCAAGCTTCTTGAATTTCTGACTGTGGTTCAGCTGTCTAAACAATGTGCTTCAGCTTCATAAGTTTGAACCTTTATGGTTGTTTACATCATATGCTTAACCCTCTAATGGCACTTTTCTGTGTTGAAGCAGTGCAGAATCAGATGTGTATGGCCAAGCAGCATCAAACCTGGTTGCTGGAAGTAATTTGGAGGCCACCATACAACATATTCTTGATATGGGTGGAGGAAGTTGGGACAGGAATACAGTTATTCGCTCTCTACGAGCTGCATATAACAACCCTGAGAGGGCTGTTGAGTATTTATATTCTGTAAGGTTCAGACTCTTCTTCTGGTTCCAATTTGTCGGCTTATTTATCAATGATTTGTTTTTGCCATCATTATTGCCGATGTTTGGGTTTCACTCACAACAAGAAGTCTTATTTAAGCAGTTTAAATACTATTGTGTTTTAGATGTTTCTTTTAATAATTCAATCAGAAGCATGGTCTATGTTTTAGCTTCAACTTCTGTTTCCATTTTTTTGGGGGGAGTAAGTTTTATAAAGAAGAATATTTTCTTCTACCTGTTAGTAAAATGATGCTTGTTTCTCTATTTTTCTCTACTTATTAAAGAAACTTGATCATACAAACAGGAATTTGGTCATAGTAATGCTCATTGAAGCCACAGGTTGTTTGTACGTAGAAGTTCTGCTCTCAGCAGTGGAGGATATGTTGCTTAAGAAATTTAGAATAGTTTGCACAAATTTAAGGGTTTAAATGTCCTACAAAAGGTAAGAATTACTCACTAAAATTTTAAGATAGGGCAGTGCTGAAAATGTTATAATAGGTCAGAAATAGCATATATAGAAGATAAGATTAAATGAGGACATTTATGTGGTTCTTTGAGCCTTGAAGTTAGCCTTTTATCTACCAACGAGAAGGTGGTTTCAATTGAGGATGGAGCATGAATAAAAATATCGATGTTGATATTGGTTGTGGCCATATCTATATCAAACATTTGAGCAATACATATTGGTATTGGATACATTTGAACAAAAATAATTTCTAAAAATTATAAGCTGATAGAATTATATTGATTAATATATTGAATATTAGCTGATATATTATAATATATAACTAATATAATAATATATCGCTATATTGGCGAAGTGTCAAAAAATATTTGAATCTAAAGGCCTTGATACCAATACATATCAACCAATATTTACAATACATATCAACCAATATAGCAATGTTTGCAATTGCTAGCGTTCTAGTTTTGGAATTTTAGGGCCCCATATTCCATCTTTCAGATGACTACTGATTTATGGATTCTCAGTGCATCATAGACTGTAGAAATAAATACTAAATTCTTATGCGATCTATTTTCCTGTTGTTAATCCTTGCTTCCCATTGCCCAGCACCTAATGAGTTATGCCTTATTGACAGCAATGTCTTCCATATTTATGGATCTTTCTGAACACTTCGGGCCATAGTCTAGAAATGTGCAGACTCTCACACATACGATGTATCAAATGTAACTCTTAATGATGATCTCTTTTATAAAATGATATCTGTTTCCATACTCTGGGCTAATTGTACTAGATGATGAGCCCAATAACCATGCTTTGGGCTTTCCAGGGGTTACTTCTCCTGGGCTAGAGGATGTGCAAGTGTGCTGCCATTGTAATTAAAATGATACTTTTCCACAAGATATCTACATTGCTGCTTGGTAGCAATGTTGTTAAAGGTGCGTCTCATATGCACCTAGGCATGCATAGGTTCGGGACTCAAACCCTAGCTCCTTAACATACCTAGATGAAGCTTATTCCAACAGATGTGTAACTTTATTTGAGGCTCAAGGTGTGCTCCTTGAACGCCTTACAGTTGTTTTAAAAAAAAACGCAATTGTTTCTTTTTAAATTATTTATTATATTTAATTGTTACTTATAATACTAACTTTATATTTATAAAATTGGGATTGATAAATGTAATTAGCCGATTAGAGGAATAGATGGAGATCATGATAAGAATAAATTGATGATGATTTTTTGACAATGGGTTTTGTAATTAAAATTGGAGTAAATGAGACTACGCATCACATTAATTTAGGAATAGTTTAAACCTTGAATATTAAGTACTTCTAGGGATACCATATTTGAATTTGTAATGATGAAGATTCTTACTTAAAGAGATATGTAAAAATGAAAAAGTGATTCATGCCTATAAGTTAAGAAAAATATACAAACTTTTGTTTAATAATGATGATAAATGTTAGTCTTTAGTGTGAGTATATTGAGAATGGTTTTTTTAAAGTTTGTTAATGAATTTTATTATTCCTGCACATTTGTGATGAGCTATGTTTATTCATATCATCTTTTATATTGTTGGTTGAACTATATATTTATGTTTATTATGATAATTTTTAGTGTTTCTATTCTATTATTAGCTTTGATTATTGGAATTCATTAGAAGAAAATTTTATATACATATTTCATAAATGGACACCTCACTTTCATCAAGCTTGCTCCTGCCCCTAAGCCTCAAGGACCCTCAGTGCCTTAATGCACCTTGCACCTTTAACAAAACTGCTTGGTAGTTGCAACTATGTTCCAACTGTGGTGGTCGATAAAACCCACTACATTTCTTATACCATCCATGTTCTGAATTTACTAGATTTCTACTAAACCTAGCAGTTTCCTGGAGCACTTTAGTTATAATTTTACACCCAGCCTTGTTTGTATACTTGTTTATTGACAACAAACAATAGAGCTAACACTGAAATGGGGCTTTAATGAGATGGTGGCATAATTTGCAGATCTTGCTATAAATTGCTTAGTTTGAAGCAGAAGGAACCAATGTCTGTGATAATAATCCATTTAGGACACTTAAGGAATTTAAAACAAGGATCACTGTTTTAGTCTTAAACTTGCATTGTCAAAACTGCTATATATGTGATCTCTTTTAGGAAGACAGAAATTACCACAAGAATATTATAAAATGGGTACTTGCAAATTTTAAGTTTGTATCTGATTTCTCTTGTGCATATTAATTAGTAAGGTCAATTAAATAAAAATCTAATCTTGAACCTGGATACTTTTTATTTTGAGGGGATTCCTTGTAACTAATCATCAGTGCTGGGAAGTCCTATTTCTTTGGTACGAGGTGAAGAAAAAATGAAATCCTTTATTAATGTTTGAAAATTAGATGGGACAGGAGGTCATCAATTTTCAGGATCTTTTTTTTTTATTAAATGGAACCTCCTTTCCCCTATCATCCAACAATCTTTTAAAATGAAGATTATCAGTCTTAGGATACTTCCCTCTTCTAAAAATTTAGAAGTTCAAAATGGCCATCTAAATGGGTGATTGTTACATATATGGCTTGCATGGAATATTATTATGAGTATTTGTCTCTGATGATCACCGTGAATGGCTAAACAGGTTAATATTCATGATTGCTTGAGGAAGAAGGTAATTAGACAATGGATACATTTCAGATTTTGATATAGCTTATATGCCATAGAGCTATTATGATATTCAAATTTTTATAATCATCCATATTGGCTGATACAGTAGTTATGTAATGGTGTCCTAAATGGCGATGTGGCCATTACTTAACAGATTCATAAGTTGTGTTTGACTCACAGAATGTATTTGACAAGATCACTAATGATGTTAGCACAATGCTTTTGGACAATATGAATCACTTTTGGCAAAATTGTATTATACTACTTTTACTATGCAGAAAACTGTTAGAAGCCTTTGAGTCAGACCATTATGGCATTTGAGTCAAACCATTACACACTGAAGCATTGGACATTTTACGAGTCTTTAAGAAACTCCACCTCTATGATTGCTGCAACAAGTTACATTATGTCCGCACCACCCTGCTTCTGCAACAATATGATTGCCCCCTATGATTTCAACCACACTGCTATTTCATTCCGTTAGAACATTGCTGTTATTTTCAAATTGTTCTTTAATGCTCTTGTGCAGCTGTATTTGTTATGCACTGTATTTGTAAGTTTTGGCCCTGATTTGGCTGTGGCGATAAGGTCCACCCCTTTTATTATATATGAATGTGCTGCTTTCAGCAGTCATGCAGGAAAGATGAAAATTAAAGGTGCTTGTTGCTAAAAGTTCCTAAAAGAGAACAGTAACTCGGTGGTTATTGTTGTTCTTTATCATATTAGTTTGAGATATTGAGTATCATTCTTTCTCAATTTGAAGAATTGGAAATTATATATGAGTATATAATGGGGATTTATCATATTTCTCAGGGTATTCCTGAACAAGCTGAGGCTCCTCCAGTAGCTCGAGCTCCTTCTGTTGGACAGGGTGGACAGGCTGCCAATCCTCCTGCCCAAGCTCCTCAAGCAACTATACCTTCCAGCCTGCCTAATACGAGCCCTCTTGACCTCTTCCCTCAGGTATTTATGAGTTTTTGAGTGGTTGTTTCTCTGTTCTTTTCAATAAAAAAAAATGATCATAAATAGCATTTTTGAAACTTTTTGGGGAAGCTGATTTTGTGTTGCATCTAGGGCCTTTCCAATATAGGTTCAGATGCGGGTGCTGGTAATTTGGATTTCCTTCGCGACAGTCAACAGGTATGTAACAATTAGTGTAGCAAGAACCCATAAGAACACCACTTTGATCTGTGCTTATAAATGCTTCCACCAGTTCCAAGCCTTGAGAGCAATGGTGCAAGCAAACCCCCAGATTTTACAAGTATGTGATATCTTTCTGCTTCATTCTTAGTTTCCCCAAGTGTCTATTTTGTTGGAGCATTGACATTTTCTCCTTGAATTTGTGCAGCCAATGCTTCAGGAGCTAGCAAAACAAAATCCGCATCTAGTACGAGTCATTCAAGAGCATCAGGCTGACTTTCTTCGCCTGATTAATGAGCCGATTGAAGGAGACGAGTAAGTTTACACCGTCCTTTTTAGTCTGTGCCATTCTGGTGATCATCTGATGCATTTAGTTTTTAGTAACATATTTTTGGGAATTAGGAATCTATTTTCACAGTTAGCATCAGCAATGCCACAGGCTGTCACTGTTACACCAGAGGAGCGTGAGGCTGTTGAACGAGTAAGTGCTACTAGTGAAATTGTCAACTTTGGAAATTTTTTTTGTGTCCGTTATTTGTTGCATTCTTCAATGAATTGATATTACAGGATTTTTAATATTGTTTAAGAAGACTGTTGCCTCTTTTTGGTTATTATAACTATGAGAAGTTGTTTAGATAGTGATTGATGATTGGTTGAGAGAAACTAGTTTATAATGCATAACACACCTTTGCAAACACTTTTCCACTAGCATTAAAGAGAGATGTGATACATCTAGTCATGGTTGCTTGAAATGCTTGTAGTTCTTAATGTGTTGCCAATCTTATTGGCCAATAAACTCGATATTTAATTAATATTTTTCTATCAGCTTATAAATTATATAATTTTTTTCTTATGCTATATACGATATTGATACGTATTGTGCGATTTGTCCGATACCGATATGATCGCAACCAATATGACACCAATATTTTCATCCATGGGGCTAACTACTAGCAACAAAAAACTTAAACATTAACAATGAAAGTCTCTTTTTGGCCTCAGTGAGAACAAAGAGAGTATTAACCTACTAGGGATTCTTGCAGATGGTATTGGAGTTGGACTAATATTGCAGCTCTGTGGAATTTTAAAGTATACAGCCTTGCCAATGGGCAATTATACTCGGAATATGATAAATGACCTTATAGGATTCGATAATAACCATCAATTTTGGAAGTGGAATGAGTTTGTGATGTGAGGATGAGAACGCGGCCTATTTGAGTCGATGGAGATTGTTTGATAGCTAGGTTAGTGACCTAGTGGTTAGGTCAAAAAGGCATGCTCAATTCTAGGGAGATTGACACAATAAGCCAAGCAGAAGAAATCCCTTGGGCATTGCTTGTAGAACGTTGAATGGAAGTCGAGGGGTGCTCTATCACATAGTCTTTTATAGTATCTCCGATTCTAGATCCTAGTTCCTTATTGCATCATCGTAAAGAGGGTAAAGAGCATCCAACGAAAGAATCTTGAACCTTTTGATTAAATTTCGGTCATTGTATCTTTTGTCTTGTGTAAGAAAAGAATTGCTTTCAAACTTATTAGTGCTTTCCCATCGGTGGCAATTTTTTTCCCATACTTATTTGCTAATAACGAGTTAACTTATTTTTAGAGTTAAAGATTATATTTCTTTTCTATTCTTAGTATCTTTCTGTCTCAAAGCAAACTAAGTTATCAATCTGAACTCCAAGTACCATCACTTGGGAATAAATGCTTTTCTAACTGCTTGTCGAGATAAAAATGAAACGTTAAAAATTGTAAATTCATCCTTAAAAGAGGATAAAGACCTAAATCTATTTATCTATCCTATTCCTTGCTTTACTCTTCTTAGAAAAGATTATCGTTCCCATGAATCTTGATCCCTACTTGATGTAGTGAAGGGGAAAACATGGAAGGGAAAAGAAGAGAAAGGTGGAAGGGGAGAAGCAAAGAGGAAAATAGAGAAAAAGAGAAGCAGAGATTACCAGGGAGATAATCTCTTAATATCAATTCAATTTGTCAATGACTAACAGAGAAAATGGAGAAGACATAGATAACCAAAGAGAAAAAGGAGAAATACAATCTCTCAATGTCAATTGAATTCATCAATGATTTCTAACAATAAAACTCTTATATAAATGAATCATACTTAATTAATTAGGAAATAAACATAATTTCCTAATTAACAGCAACATTAAATAAGAAAATGACATAAACAAAATATAAAGTTTTCCAACTATCCTAGGGGCTACCAAATTATGAAATTTCAAGAATCTTCAAGATATTCAAAACATGAAAACAAATCAAATAAAATCAGATTTTTCTCACATAAAATTAAATCTCTCTAATATCTTTAAGATATTTGCATCACTACTACTCACTGCTGGCCTTAGCTGGATTTCATTCGGGCACAACTCATCCATTTGGCCCCATCAAGCCTCGCATGCAAAACTGTTCTTTTGATCTGTGAGGAAGAAATTTTGTTCCAGATAGAAAGAAATATTACTCCTTGTAGACCCAATTATGTCGTATAAAGTCTTAAGACATGTCCATTAGAAAAAAAAAAAAATTATACAGCCAATCCTCTGAACCTGATGCAGAAAGCAGCCAAAATAATAAAAAGAAAGAAGACCCTGACAATTAAAATTAACCAAACAGACCCGGCCAATCCTGACTGAAATCATAAAATATTTTCTTAAATTGGGCAGGTATGGCCTTTTTTATCTTGTAAGGATATAGTTCTTACATATTGCAGAGATGGGTATACATCCATGAAATTTTAAAAGTGGCACCTACAGAAAGGTTAGATGAGGGTAGAATATTTAAGGTATTTTGGACATCTAAAACAAGGTTTTTTAAAAATTATCACCTTATTTACATTCTTTATAGTATTTTAGTATGTACTTTTTAACCTCATAAATCACATATTTTGCTGTTGTATAGTAGAAGAAAATATGAGTTATTTGTAGTTGATGAAAAGAAAGGAAGAAATAAACATATGGAAAGATGAAGTGATAGGATAAAAAACAATTTAAAAGTACCTATGCTCTCAAAATATTACACTAATTCTAATGGAATGATGAAAATAAATTTATATAACTAATCCCACCTAATGGGATATAAGGCTTTGTTGGAGGTGGTGACAGTGGTGGTTGGGTGTATTGAGTGTAGAGTTTTTCGTGATAAGATGGATCATTGATGCCTCTTCCTAGTTGGTAGATTGACCTAACCACAAAGTTGTGTTCTTTGTTTTCTTTAATATGCCTTTTCTGATATTGGTTTACTATGCTACCATGGCCTCGAAAAAACATAGAGGCATCAATGCAGTTCAAAAGATTCCAGAGTTTCCATTCCTCAGAAGAGCGGCTTCTGCACACCCACCCCCATCCCAACAACAAGAAAGATGTGTTTTTGGAGGAAAAAAAAAAAACTTTTCATTAGGAAACCCAATGTAAATTAATGTTGACTTTGCATACCCAAGGATCATTCGCCCTATAGGTTTAGAAGATAGACGGTGTAAGAAGAGCTTTTGTTGGTGCAGCTAAATCAAGTTGGGCTCAGCAGTTGGCCTGTGTTAATAGGCGCACACAGAACAGCATGATTAATTTTTTACAAATTTCACTGCACTAACCATAGTAAATCTTCCTACTACATGGTTTAGTTGTTACTCTTCCTTGATAATAAGGTAAGGTCGAAACCCATTCCCATAATGTCCAAAAGAAGCAGGCAGGGAAGATGCCAAAAGCGAGAATGTCGTTTTTCTCAGTCAGTCAGACCTAAAAAGAAGCTTCTTAATAAGAATTAGCCGGGTAAAAATGTTCTGATAATGTTGCAATTGTCTGTTCTTTGTTTCCATTTTTTTACATTTTTGTTCCAATTCTTATATGGGATAAAAATATCGGTTAATGTGTCGAGTGTGTTAACTAATATTGATATCACGATATATCAAGATTTTATCACTCTATTAGAAATATTGGTGCTGGGAGGCCAATACCCTATATAAATCAACCAATATTTTACACATCGGCCAATGTTGAACTATTATGTCTGTGACAAAGAGCTTGAATCTTGTTGTCTTTGCCTCATTTTGCAGCTCGAGGCGATGGGGTTCAGACGGGCCATGGTGCTGCAGGTTTTTTTTGCATGCAACAAGGACGAGGAGCTGGCTGCTAACTATCTATTAGACCACATGGATGAGCTTGAAAATGAGGAAGATGAAATGAGTTGATCACCTTTCATAGTAAAATTTCTCATCTCATTTGACACTCAGCTTCTTTCCATCTCTTGCCCAGGCTTACCTTTTCTCCAGTGGTGGTGTAATTTTCCGGCATTGCCGCCGGTGTCTAATTCTGTGAAGCAGTGAGATGCTTGAGAAGTATGATGAAAGGTGTGATGATGTTTAATGGCTTCTCCTATTGATTTCAATTTTTCCTTTGTTGTTCTCAGAAAACACATATGAAGAAGACATGGTAGACATAAATATACTTTGTTTTATGCAATATATACCATTGTTATATACTTTCCGTCATCGTTCATGTCCTCTATTTTTTTATTATTTTTGTGAGAAATTGTGTTTACATCATCAATAATAACAAAGTCTTATATAAATCTGCTTTTGTCATTTAACTTGATTTAGTAAAGTATCCTTCAGTAGTATAAATAATTTTTAATCATTCGTATCACATGACTTTATATTTTACTAGGTTAAATTTTTTTTCTTTCATCTAATTATAATTAACTTATATTTTTTTAGGTGTTTTCTTCTATTTTTTTATTTTAAATATATGAATCAGGTTAAATGTTATTCAATTGTCTTATTTCTCATGTGTAATTTTTTTTCATGAATTTACTTATTAAAAAATGTATATATACTTTTCAAAGATTTGGTGCTTGAGCTATTTTCCCATATGCTTATACATATACATATAAAAAATATGTATATGAAAATATGAGAATTATAAAGATATGAAAAAAATGTATTTACTAAAATATTATAAAAGAACATATCCAAAATTTAACATATATATATATATATATATATTTGTTGGGTCCGAAATAAAGTCCCCAAGAAATTTGAAGCTCAATCCACGGAACAGTTACCTGATGGCCCCATAAGGCCCAGTGCTGTAGAGCGGTTTATGTGGCAATCCACGCTGAACAGCCAATAGGCAATGTCTGCAGCTCATCAATGCTGCTACCAGGGCAAAGGATCTGCCATGTGCTACCCAGCCAATCTAGGCAAAAGATCAAACCCCTCGGAGCATAGGGGCCATAGACCAAGGCGCCTAACGAAGCGCCCCGACGACCCTCCGAAGCGGTACATACAGACTATGCGCTCAAAACCTTACACAGGTCCCGAGGGCATAGCACGTCGCTTGCCGACGAACACCTGCGATGGTTCCACGCCGAACCCGGGTAGTCTTGCATGCATCGCACTGCCTGCTTGAATCACGTTTCGATTAATATAGTAGTGGTATTACCTGTTTATACGAATGACTGCATAACACTGTATAAAATTATACAACCTAGATTGCCTCTAAGTCCGGAGGACTATCGTCCGTCCGTAAAACCAAGCACTGGCTCTGTGCCAAGCAGCCCGATAGCGGCCACCTCGAAACCTCGACCCTGTGTCGAGTGGCCCGGAGCGGCCCCGAAACCTTGACCTCGCGCCAAGTGGCCCACTAGCAGTCTTGTCCGAGCCTCGACCATACGTCGGGCGGCCCAAAAGTGGCCACATTTAGACTTCGACTCCATGTCGAAAGGGCTCCAAGCAGCCCGCTAATTTGGCTTTGCGCCGAACGGCCTAAAAGCAGTCACCACCGAATCACGGCTTCGCACTGTAGGGCCTCTGCGACCCAAAGAACCATGGTTTAGAACAAATGGACCCAGGCGGTCAAAACCAAAGGCCTGGGGGCATTTGAAATTTTCCCAACAAAATGGCCATCAAAACCTTATGAGACTTTTTAGCATGCGTGCGGTGACCTCCCCCCAAAGGAGAGAGCACTATCGGCAACGACGGTCGTGGGCTAGGACCATAAGCACGAAAGCGACGATGCTTTGTGCAGGACCGAGCATTGACACTATTCCATGCAAAGGCCTAGACCCAGAGCCCGGTTGCTGTGGCCTGAAAACCTAGTTGGCCCTTGATGCGGCTCCACGGGACTTGCGACGACGTCCACTCTATTGAATCGAGCTTCCCACTAGACGTGCGAGATGCGACGACATCCTCTGACGAAGGACGAATACAGCGCAAGAAGGCGCCTTGGCGACGATAGCTTTACAGCTTAGCCTCTAATACATGAACAAAGGTTCAAAAGAGCTACGTCATGTGACCGAAGACACCAGGTGCAAGGAGAGATAACCGCCTTTCATTTATCAAAGATGAATAATGCGGTACTATACAACGAAAAATACAAGAGCTATCTTGATCCTACAAGTCTGACAACCTAGCCTCACCCGAGAAGTCTCTCAAACTGGGGCTATCGGGAATCCCGGCGTTTCCTTGATGTAATATACCCACAGAAGTGCCCGAAAAGTGCAATGGAGGCGATCCGGCGACACAGGCGAATACCATCCCAGAATCTAGCATTGAGTGCAAGACACAGCTCTTTCAAAGTGAGCCGCAGCCTGAGGACAGTGGTAAGGCGAGATACATCATTCACCAGGGTAGAGGTCCATCCCCTCAGTAGCTTAGTCTCCTGCCTCAACTGCCCAGTCTCCTCCGCAAGTTGTTCGCCTTCCTCCGCCAGCCGCCTGCTTTGTTGTTCACTCTCCTGCATTAGTCGAACGGCCTATTCCTTCAGCAGCTCGTTCTCATCCTTGAGTGCGGCAGTTTGGCTCCCACGTGTTGCACCGCCTCCTGCTTGGACTCTTCTCTAACCAGATGAAAGAATTCGAGCAGATGTTCATTCATTCGAGCAGGAGGCGCTCATCCCTCTTCTCTCTTTAGCGTCGAGGTGCAACCTCCGCTCTTCAGCGTCGAGGCGCAGCCTCCACTCCTTAGCACGGAGATGTTTATTCCTCCGTTCTGCCAGGAGGTCCTTAGCCCTCTTCTCTTTCTCTTTAGCATCGAGGCCCGGCCTTCGCTCATCAGCGTCGAGGCGCAGCCTCCACTCCTCGGCACGAAGATGTCCATTCCTCCGCCCTATTAGGAGGTCCTCAACCCTCTCTTCTTTCCAGTGTCAAGGCGCGGCCTCCGCTCCTCAGCGTCGATGCATGGCCTTCTCTCCTCACGGAGATGTCTATCCCTCCATCTTGCCAAGAGGTTGTCAGCCCTCCTCTATCCTCAGCGTCGAGGCGCAATCTCCACTCCTCAGCACGGAGATGTTTATTTCGCTGTCCTGCTTGGAGGTCCTCAGCCATCCTCTCTCTTTCTTTAGCGTCGAGGCGCAGCCTCCGCTCCTCAACACGGAGATATCCATTCCTCCACCCTGTTAGAAGGTCCTCAGCCCTTCTCTCTTTCCAGCGTCAAGGCGCGGCCTACGCTCCTCAACATCGAGGCGCGGCCTACGATCTTCAGCACGGAGATGTCTATCCCTCTGTCCTAGTAGGAGGTCGTCAGCCATCATCTCTCTCCAGAGTCGAGGCGCAGCCTCCGCTCCTCAACACGGAGATATTTATTCCTCCGTCCTGTCAGGAGGTCCTCAGCCCTCCTCTCTCTTTAGTGTCGAGACGCGGCCTCCGCTCCTCAGCTCGAGGCATAACCTCCACTTCTCAGCACGGAGATGTTTACTCCTCCGTCCTGCCAGGAGGTCCTCAGCCCTCCTTTCTCTTTAGCGTCGAGGCGTGGCCTCTGCTCCTCAGCGTCGAGGCGCTTAGCCTTCGCTCCTCAGCGTTGAGATATTCATTCCTACTAGGAGATCCTTAGTCCTCCTCTCTCTGGCAATGAGGCTCGTAGCTTCCGCTCCCCAGCGCTGATGTTTTCAGCCCTCCAATTAGACGCAACCTCAGGCGTGGGAATCGTTCCATCCCAAGCACTGAATCGCTGCAGCGCCAGAAAAGCCTACGCGACTACCTGGGGAAAGTGCGAACCCAGAAGACGACAAGCGCTAACGCATCTCGAGGGGAACTAGGCGACCGCGAGTTGGACCCAAAAGACATGCTAGGCCGCGACCACTGGTCGGATCAGGCATGGGGAGCTACTGTTGGGTCCGAAATAAAGGCCCTAAGAAATTTGAAGCCCGGCCCACAGAACAACTGCCTGATGGGCCCATAAGGCCCAGTGCTGTAGAGCGGTCTACGTGGTAGCCCGCGCTGAACAGCCAAAGGGCGATGTCTCACAGCTCATCAATGTTGCTACCAGGGAATGACGAAAGTGCAAGAGAAGTGAGCGAGTAGGAAAACAGTCCACTCTGCCAGCAACGGCTCAGGCGGCTATCCATAGTTGCTCCACCAATCCCAACTAAAGGCAGAGACCGAGAGTGGCCGACAGCGCTCGGCGGCCTACCTGCCACCGCTAAACGACAATCGACATGCCGTCAATCGCCGACAATAATTAGCGGCCAATGAACCCTTGCAATGGGAGTTCACGCTCCCAAAGCCCCTCGCCAGAGGGCCTATAAAACCCTCCTTCTACAAAGAAAAATGGAGGAATCAATCAGATCCTGGATAATCGACCAAGCGTCACTAACCTTAAGCCCAACAACTATCTTCTAGATCTCCTCTCCTCAGCCTCCAAAGGCAACAAGAAGTCAGCCACCCGTTGCGGTGCATATAGGGAGCCAGGCCTCCCATCCCTGCCTCCAAGCCACCCTCTGTGGGTTGAGTAGGGATACCTCTAAGCCACCCTCTGCGGGCGCACCTCTAAGCTGCCATTTGCAGGCGCATTCCTGGAGCCCAAGCCTACAAACACATTCCTCTCACACACTCCCCCATTTCCGCATCTTAAGCATGCATTCCTTCATTTATTACGGAAGATTTTTGACTTAAGCGTCGGAGTGTCAACGGGGGATAATCTCCCGTTATCCTTTGACCTCTTATTTGTGACATGTGTTGTGCAGGTTTCAGGTTCATAGTGACGGAGACCAAATCCTCTCGAGATTCAACCCGATTAGGAATTCGAATGCTACATAATCTGTATGACAACCAAAAATTCGGGACGCAATAATATTAAATGATTGAAATATTATCGTTGCTTAACAATGAGAAAATATAACCAATTTGGAAATAAGGATAAATATGTTAATTTCATCTATTCTTCATTTATTTTCAATCTTATTCATTCATAGTAGATAAAATAATAAAGTAAAAATATTTTTTCCTATTAATGAAATAAGAGATTTTATATCCTATTAAAGGGATTTTTTATTTTCTTAAATATTCATTAATTTTAGTTATATTAATTTCTTAAATATCCATTCAATTAATCTGATTTAACTAATTTAAAATTTTATAGATTTTAATTTAAGTATAAAAATATTATAGATAAATATAATTATAAAATTATGCCTGATTATAGGTAAAATCATTTAATTCGATTTGGCTTGACCTGAATTATAAATTTTTTATAAATATTTTTTTTATTTTAAATAAATATTAAGTTTAAAATTTTATTTTAATAGTGTTGCGTCCAAGAG
This sequence comes from Nepenthes gracilis, assembly GCA_033239525.1. Lineage (NCBI taxonomy): Eukaryota > Viridiplantae > Streptophyta > Magnoliopsida > Caryophyllales > Nepenthaceae > Nepenthes > Nepenthes gracilis. The sequence goes on along the minus strand of BSYO01000038.1, from coordinate 9,853,626 downwards.
TTCCGGCCGCCTGTTCTACTAAATACGAGCGGGCGAACGGATACTGGCAACACAAAATAAGTAGAACGTGAGCGGTATAATAGAAGTACGAGGAGGATGAGAGAACACGCAGATTTACGTGGAAAACCCCGTTAACAAAGAGGGTGAAAAACCCACGGGAACGGACGGAAAGTCCGAGAGGTTCCACTAATTTATCAAAAGAGTACAATGAGAACTTGTAGGATGATTCTTTTTTACAGGGAACTGAGTGTGAGAAGTCTGGCTTCTTTCTTTCTCCCTTCACTCTTTCTCTTTTCTCTCGAGGGTTATCTGCTCAAGTGTGCTCAGGTAGAAATTCTTCTGAATCTTTCTTCAGTTGCATTAAAGGGCTTATTTATAAGGAACGGGGTGCCGTTGATGGGTGACACGTGGCACTGGCGCGTCGGGCACATGTCTCGCCGCTCTTTTTGTTGGTGCGGTTGTAGCGGGGATACCGTCATACCGCAGATACGGCTGCGGGCGCATGCCCTACAGGTACAACGTGTCAGAGGCCGTTGAGTACCCGTGGAGGCGTGTGCTGAGCAAGTCATCCGAGCTGGCATCCTTGGTTATTTTGGGCTTTTCTGGTTGTCCTCATCCCCACATGGGTCATCGTGACCTCTTGGACTGCCAATGCCATTCTTGGCTGCTTGGTTTGGTTCTACGGGGTGCTCGGAATAAGCTTAACCATTTGGGCCTAATTGGGCTTGCGGGCCTTTTGGACCAATTTACCCATGTTATCCCCTGGGCCTAGAATTGTTGTTTTGGGCCTTAACTTCCAGAACCCATCACGAGCCCCCCATGTCAAACGGTTCGAGGACTCGTTTCCCCATGTTATCCCCATGTTATCCAGGAGCCGCAGAGAGGGCGTGCAGTCCTCCAAGCGATTTTATTGCGGTCTACGAGGTTCACCTTAAAGGTGGACCGTTTTTCCTTCCCACGAGCTTTATCGTCGATGAAGGAGGGGGTCGTCCCATTCGCAAGGCTCCATTTGGCAACGCTTCTCAGTACTTGGTCTCCCCTCTGTGTATTTGCGCTGCCCACGTAAAGTCCTCGAGGCGGTCATGGTGAAGGTTATGTTTCGCTTCACCCATAACTTTGACTGGGTCACCATGACTCCTCGCCCGGAGTTCACGAGATGAGTGGAGGGAACCAGATTCCACGAAAAGGTGGAAGGACAGGTTCTTCTTTTCGAAAGTTCTTTGAGGGTGGCGGCTCTCATCCGTAGGGGGAAATGTAGCGGGTAGGCATTGCTCTGAGGTCACTGACGAAGAGAGAGAGGCTTCCAAGGAGGTCACGGATTTAGTAATGGCCAACCTTGGCAGCTTTAATGTGGGGAAGAAGAACACTTGGTTGTCCCCTGAAAAGCTGGCCGAAACCAAGTGGGTGGCGTTGTCTGGAGATTTTGCCATTGCGGCTTCGAAGAAGAAGAAGAAGTTAAGGAAAAGAGAGGGTCCTCTGGTTATTCAGGAGCCATCCGAGAGGCCTCAGAAGAGTCCGCGGACTGAGGCCCCGGAGGGTCCATTGAGCATTGTTGGTGAGCCCTCATCGGGAGACGACGACTCCATTATTGCCCCCATGGTTAAGAAGGCCATGAAGTTGGTTTTTGATCCTCCTGTGGAGTCCGGGGTCACCGCCCCTTCTTCCTCTAGTACCGAGGCCCATCCTGAGGTCTCGACCGTCCCTGCGGGTCCCTCGTCTGATGACCCTATTGCTTTTGATGCCTCGGAGGAGGCAACTTTTGATGAGATCGTAGAGCCTTGCGAGATGGAGGCAGCCGTCGCTGTTACAGCTGAGGACATTTTTGACATTCTTAGCGGCGATGAGGCTGAAGTCGCGGTCTTGGAGATCCCGGCCGCCGCTAGGGCCTCGGGGGTGGCGGAGCCCCCCATTCCTGGAGGTCCTCCATTCGAGGTTGCTCTTGATGTTTCCACGGTGCCCGCGGAGCACCCACTCGTGCCCGAGACCTCGAGGGAGAGTGGCCCCATTCAAGATCCTGTGGTTTCTAAGGTACTTCGCCATCTTCCCATTTACCTTGCTTTCTGTTGACTGTATCTGAGTGACTTTGGTTCCTTTCGCAGCTCCAAGATCTGATCGGTGGCCTTAGCCAGCTGGTAGGCGAAGTCGCTCAGTCTGGTTTGGAGGCAGAGTCTTCGAGGGCCGTTCAGGATGAGAACCAGCGGCTTCATGCGACGCTTGCTGAGGCTACCGTGAAGAGCGCTTCATCCGAGGAAGCCCTGAGGCTCTTACAAGTCCGATACGGATTCCTTCTGGAACGAAACCTTCAGTTTGAGGAGACGTTGAGGACCTCGGTGAAGGCTACCGACATAGCCCCCTGCTGGAGACCAAGTTCTGGGATGGCATTCATCTATGCCGCCGGCTAATGCAGCACTTGTACCCACGGTTCCCTACTGCTGTGCTGGACCCGCGTAATTCGAGCACCGCGCGCCCTGAGGATGTTACGGTCTTCGAAGCAGGCCATTTCCTGGGTCCTCGGGTCCAAGATTCTCAGCGGGTCCCCGCTCATCAGACCAGCTGGAAACTTCGAGTCACAGGGAGGACTCTTCATCTTTAGCAGAGCAATCCGGAGCCGTTCCGCCCCAAGGTCCTGACGAGGGCTAGCTTTTGTTTTTCCTTTTCCACTGTTGTATTGCATATATGAATAAAAAGGAAACCCCTGAGTTTATCACAAGTGTCTCTCTCCTTTTTTTTTTTTACTCGATGGATCCGAGTTTTCCGTTTACGACTCCTTGGATCGCTCGGATTATTATAAGTTTTCAGTATGACCGCTTGGGCCGCTCGGACGAATCCGAGTTTTGAGTACGACCCCTTGGGCCGCTCGGACGAATCCGAGTTTTGAGTACGACCCCTTGGGCCGCTCGGACAAATCCGAGTTTTGAGTACGACCTCTTGGGATGCTCGGACGAATCCAAGTTTTATTTGTTAGGGACGACCCGCCTGTTACTGGTAGTATCTCCTAAGGTGAGTGGCGTTCCAAGTCCGAGGTATCAGCTTGCCCTCTTGGGTGTACAACTTGTAGGCCCCTCCTCATAGGATAGCGGAGACCAAAAACGGTCCTTCCCAATTTGGCGAGAGTTTGTTTCTGCCGGCGTTTTTTCCCGTAGCCTCCACGCTTCTTAGTACGAGCTCCCCAACCTCGAATTGTCGCGCCTTCACTTTCTTGTTGTAATAGCAGGCCACCCGTTGCTGGTAGGCCGCTATCCTAAGCCTTGCCTGGTCGCGAACCTCCTCGAGCGAGTCGAGGCTCTCTCGAAGTCTCTGGCTGTTATCCGTTGTGCTGAAGCATCCAACCCAAGGGCTGGTGAGGCTTACTTCTATTGGGATGACGGCTTCGACCCCGTAGCAAAGACTGAAAGTGGTCTCTCTTGTGGGCTCTCTGGGCGTTGTCCTGTATGACCAGAGGACCGAGGGCAGCTCATGCACCCGTGAGCCCTCGGAAGACTCTAGCTTGGTCTTCAGCCCATGCAGGATCGTGCGGTTTGTCACTTCCACCTGCCCATTGGCTTGCAGGTACGCTACTGACGTGTGCACCATGTTAATCCTCAAGCTTGTGCAATATTTGGTGAATCGTTTTCCAGTAAACTGCGTTCCGTTGTCAGTCACGATACATTTTGGTATCCCAAACCTGCATACGATATTCTGCCGGAGGAACTCTGTCGCATTTTGCTCCGTTATCTTGGCCAGCGGCACTGCTTCTACCCATTTAGTGAAATAGTCTATTCCAACAATCAGGAACTTCCTTTGTCCGGAAGCAAGGGAAAGTGGACCGAGGTTGTCGAGCCCCCACTGGGCGAACGGCCACGGGGACTGCAGTGCCCGGAGATCCATGTGGGGGCGATGGCTCAAGTTGTTGTGAAGTTGGCAGTTTTCGCACTTGCGCACAAAGTCCATAGCGTCATACCTCATTGTTGGCCAGTAGTATCCTTGTCTCATAAGCTTAAAAGTTAGGTTCTTTCCTCCGATGTGGGATCCACATACTCCGAGATGCATCTCCTGGAGGGCGTACTCGGCCTCCTCTGGGGTGAGACACCTCAGGTAAGGGGTTGAGAAGGCCCATTGATAAAGTTGGCCGTCCACGACCGTGTACCAACATGCTGTCTTCTTTAACTTCTTGGCTTCGTTTGGATCCTCAGGCAACGAGCCATCAAATAGATACTTCAAGTAGGGAGTCATCCAGGTGCTCCCGTCTACAACTTGAATTACCTCCCGCTCAGGGTCTTCGACGTTGGACCTGCTCAGGACTTCGCGCATCCCCCTAGCGTACTGTTCAGGATCTCCAGATGCAGCGGCCCGTGCGAGCGTGTCAGCCTTGGCGTTTTCCTCCCTTGGGATGTGGACGAACTCGATGGTCTTGAAGTCCATGATCATGCCCTTAACCTTGGAAAGGTATTTGGACAGCTGCGCGTTGTTGACATCGAAGCTTCCACGAACCTAGTTGATGACCAATTCGGAGTCGCTGTAGATAATCAACTCCCTGGCCGAACATTCTTTGGCAAGTCGAAGTACAGCCAGTAAGGCCTCGCACTTTGCACCGTTGTTCGTAGCCGAGAACCCTAGTGTCAGCGAGTACTTTATCTCCAACCCCTCGGGTGTGCGTAAGACAACTCCTGCTCCACAGCCATCCTTCATGGAGAAGCCGTCCACGTGTAGGGTCCAACTAGACGCCCTGTTGAACTCGTCCGTTGTAGCTTTGTCCTCGTCGCAACCGGGCGGCGTCGTTGTCTTGACAAGGAAGTCCGCGAGCTCCTGTCCCTTCAGGGCTGGTCTCGGACGGAACTCTATATCAAATTCTTTCAGTTCAATGGCCCACTTGATCAATCGTCCGGAGATCTCGGGCTTCTGCAAGATGGCCCTTAACGGCTGGTCGGTTAGGACTACTATCTTGTGTGCCTGAAAATACGGCCTGAGCTTCCTTGCGGAGTACACCAATGCTAAGGCCACCTTCTTCGTGACGGGATACCTGGTCTCGGCGTCCGCGAGAGTCTTGCTCACGTAATATACGAGCTGCTGCCTACCATGCTGTTCTCGTACTAGCGCCGAGCTCAATGCTGTGTCGGACACAGAGAGATATAAGTATAGCTTCTCACCCTGCTATGGAGAAGCTAGAAGGGGTGGACTCGAGAGGTAACTCTTGAGTCCTCGGAACGCGTCCTCGCAGTCATCACTCCCACCGAAAATCCGGGTCTTCGTTCCTCTTAGGACCTTAAAGAACGATAGGTGTTTCTCGGCCGACTTAGCCAGGAAAAGGGAGAGGGCGGCTACCCGTCCAGTAAGCTGTTGAACTTCCTTTACCGTTTGTGGGGACCGCATGTCTAGAATTGCTCGAATCTTCTCTGGGTTCGCCTCGATTCCCCGGTGGGACACGATGTACCCTAAGAATTTTCCTGGCGCAACACCGAAAGTACACTTGCTTGGATTTAGCTTCATCCCAAGAGATCTAAGCACATGGAAGGTCTTAGCCAAGTCCCTCACGTGGTCGCTGCTAGATCTACTTTTGACAAGCATGTCGTCGACGTACACCTCCATGTTCCTGCCTATCTAGTCCTTGAACATCTTGTTCACCAGTCGCTGATAGGTTGCTCCTACGTTCTTGAGGCCCAAGGGCATTACCTTGTAGCAGTATGTCCCTTGGTCAGTTATGAACGACGTGTGCTCATCGTCTTCGGGACTCATCCTAATTTGGTTGTACCCTGAGTACGCGTCTATGAAGCTTAACAACCCGTGGCTGGACGTCAAGTCCACAAGTTGGTCGATTCTGGGCAATGGGAAGCTGTCCTTGGGGCATGCCTTGTTGAGGTCGGTGAAGTCCACGCACATCCTCCACTTCCCATTACTTTTCTTTACCATGACAACATTGGCCAGCCAGTCCGGGTACTGCACCTCTCGGACGAATCCAGCGTCTATCCGACCATGCGAACAGCCACTAACTTTTCAGTGGAGTAGTTCCTACGCTTCTATCCGACCGGTTTGTGCCTAGGGTCGATGCCTAGCTTATGAACGATGATCTAAGGAGAGATCTCAGGCATGTTGCTGGGGGACCATGCGAACACATCTAAGTTTTCTCGCAGGAAATTGGTGAGCTGGTCCCTGACAGTCTCTGGGAGTGAACTCCCTATTTGGACATACTTTTCTTGATCTGCGGGATCCAAGAAAACTCGGACTATTGGTTCTCCTGGCTGAGCATGCTATGACGTGGCCTCGTCCCTGAGATCGAGGTCTTCCATGGGTTGTGGAAGTGTTACTTGCGTAGTCTGTACTAAGTAACACATTCGTCCCGTTGACTAGTGCCCAAGGACTTCTCCTATCCCACACGGGGTGGAAAACTTTATCTTTAGATGCGGGATGGATGTTACTGCGTTGAAGGCGGCCAAGCAGGGCCACCCTAGTATTGCATTATATACCGAGGGCAGGTCCACAACCGGGAAGGTGAGGACCTTGGACGCCATCCTCAGGTGCGTTCCTAAGGTTATCTCCAACTGAACGATACTGGATCGGGCCATCGGCTCATTGTCACCACAGTAAAGTGGCCCTTCTGGCACTTTCATCCGGTTTTTCTTAAGTCCTAGCTTGAAGTAGGCATCAAGGTACAACAAATTGCGAGAGCTTCCATTATCAATAAATACTCGTTTCATCTGGTAGTCATTTGCCCTATCTGAAACGAGTGCAATTACAACTAGGGGTTCGGAGTGAGGAGAAGTTACATGGTCTAAGTCTCTATTACTAAAACAAATAACATCGTCTTCACTCCTTAGCCCCGTTCTCGGCCTCTTCGCTGCCACGAGCTCACGCCCATCTCCTCCTGCCTTCTACTGATATCATGTTAACGACCCCCATGACCCTCAATTCTCAGGGGGTTCAAAGATCACCAAGTCGTCCGAGGTCCGGAAGTCCATGCGGGCCTCAAGGAAACGGTTGAGGTGTCCCCTCTTGATCAGGTCCTCGATTTCCTTTTACAGAGTCCTGCAGTCTTCCGTGCTGTGACCCCCGGAGCGGTGGTAGTCACAGTATTTCGACTAATCCCCACCTTTCGGGTTTTTCAGTGCTTTGGGCCACTTCAGGAACTTCTCTCCCCGAATCTGAATGAGGACATTGGTGCGGGAGTCATTTAGTGGCGTGAGGTGCACTGGCCGCGGCTCTCTCCGAGCGCTCTGCTCGACCTTGTGCTGCTTCTTGGATTCCTGGGGGCCTTGATAGTCCCCAACCTTTCTTTTGCCCTCCACGGCCTTCTGGTGAGGGTGCTCGTCCCTCTCTGGCCTTTTGGCGTCGTTGGCTTCCTCGGTCGCAATGTAAGCTCTTGCCACAGCCTCGACCTCGATGAAGGTCTGCGGGCCCTTGTGGATGAGGTGCTTGAATAAAGCACCCCCTTCGAGAGCCGAGAGGAAGGCGTTTAGCTTCACATCGTTTGTCGGTCTTGGAATTTGCCTGGCCTCAGCTACAAACCGGGCCAAGAATCCCCTCAAGCTCTCCCTGGCACCCTGTTTGATCCGGGTGATGTGCTAAGGCTGTTTCTCCACTCTTCTGCTGAGGCGAATTGAGACAGGAATGTCGTTGCCAAGTCTCCAAAGTCGCGGATGGAGTCCGCGGGCATCCCGTAGAGCCATATCTGTGCGTCCCCTTTTAGAGTCAAAGGGAAGCACTGGCACATGGTGGTCTCGTCCAGGCCTTGGAGGTTCAGGTGCTCCCTGAAATGATTGAGGTGATTGATGGGATCACCGCTGCCGTCGTATACCTCCAGATTAGGCATTTTGAATTTTGGAGGGAGCGTCCTCGTCCTAATCTCCGTAGAAAATGGAGACTGGAGCACGTTAGCCCCTCCCCCACTGCTCTCTCGGAGCACCAGATTCCATCCTCTTTTCGGTCTATTCTCCACTCGAGGTGGGATAGTCGCCTTCTTCTCGTTGAGGTAATGCCTCAACTCATAGGGATCCTGAACGGTACGGCGCTCAGGGGTTGTGCGGGCTCCTCTTGGGAGCGTCTCGTGGAACCGCCTCACAGTCGCCGCGCTCAAAGAAGGTTTCGCTAGGTCCAAGAGTAACGCCTCTCGGGGCTCTCTTCTCAAACCCGAGGACCTGGTTTGGTCCTCGACCCTCTCCGAGGGCTCGCTCTCGGGAGGCCACCCGGTCCCGGGATTGTCGCGTCCGACCGGGCGGCCTTTCGTGGAGTGCCTTCTCTGTTCCCTCCTCGTGACGCTTGACCGGGAGGCCCTGTCCGGGAGTCCCCTTGAGCCGATCGATTTTGGAGCGAGTGTATTCAAGGCCTGGGACATGCCGCCTAACAGCCACCAAGCCCCTAACCACGGGGTCGGGGTGATTCTCCGCCCAAAGACAAGGATCGGGGCGCCACCGTGTGGGGGCACCTCTTTAGCAGGTGCACTCGCTTGCGCCCTCGTGTTCACCATTCTGGGGTTCGAAGTTGAAGTTGTTCGCGTTCTTTCGGAAAAGACGTGAAAAGCAGACTTTCAGTCGCTTCCCACAGACGGCGCCAATGTTGCGTCCAAGAGTTTCGGCCGCCTATTCTACTAAATACGAGCGGGCAAACGGATACTAGAAACACAAAATAAGTAGAACGTGAGCGGTATAATAGAAGTACGAGGAGGATGAGAGAACACGCAGATTTACGTGGAAAACCCTGTTAACAAAGATGGGTGAAAAACCACGGGAACGGACGAAAAGTCCGAGAGGTTCCACTAATTTATCAAAAGAGTACAATGAGAACTTGCAGGATGATTCTCTTTTACAAGGAACTAAGTGTGAGAAGTCTGACTTCTTTCTTTCTCCCTTCACTCTTTCTCTTTTCTCTCGAGGGTTATCTGCTCAAGTGTGCTCAGGTAGAAATTCTTTTGAATCCTTCTTTAGTTGCATTAAAGGGCTTATTTATAAGGAACGGGGTGCCGTTGACGGGTGACACGTGGCACTGGCGTGTCAGGCCTGTCTGCCGCCACTACTGTTGGTGCGGCTGTGATAGGGACACCTGTCATAGCCTGCAGATACGGCCTGCAGGGGCGCGTGCCCTGCAGGTACGGCGTGTCAGAGGCCGTTAAGTATCCGTGGAGGCGCGTGCTGAGCAAGTCATCCGAGCTGGCATCCTTGGTTATTTTGGGCTTTTCTGGCTGTCCTCATCCCCACATGGGTCATCATGACCTCTCGGACCGCCAATGCCATTCTTGGCTGCTTGGTTTGGTTCTGCGGGGCGCTCGGAACAAGTTTAACCGTTTGGGCCTAATTGGGCTTACGGGCCTTTTGGACCAATTTACCCATGTTATCCCCTGGGCCTGGAATTGTTGTTTTGGGCCTTAACTTCCGGAACCCATCAAATAGATTATATTTTTATGTAATTTATAATTTTTTATTTAATAATTATTTATTAAAATATTTAATTATATAATATTTTATTTTAAATATTATAATTTTTAAAATGTTATATACTTCTAGATATTTTATATATATATATATATATAAATTTTAAAATAAAATTATTAAAAATAAAAGAATTTATGGACCGATCATATTTGATTTATGGACTTGCACAACTAAGGCTTTCTATCTCGATAATAGGGTATTATTTGGCTCGACTCGACTTATTACTTATAAATTTATATTTAAATTTAATTTATATTTTATCTAAATTTAATTTTAATCAAATGTACTTTACAATTCAATTGGGTGAAGAAAATATTTTATAAAAATACTTAGTATCACTATATATTGATTATTGGGTTTGGTTGGTAATTTGAAGGTGAAAAAAAATTGTATTTTTAAAAGTCATGTTTAAATTAAGGTAAGGAAACATACTTGATGGGTATAATAACCCGAATAACTAAAAGCTACCCATGAGATTGAGTATGGAAGCTATTAGTAACTTCTACGGTTGGGTTTTAGGAAAAACCGCTATAACCGGCCGGAGGAGTTATGGAAACTACCCGGAGTGGGAAGTTAATAAACCACCCGGAGTGGAAAGTTAATAAACCACCCGGAGTGGGAAGTTAATAAACCAACAAGGAGATGGAAAAAACCAAATGCACTTATCCGGAGAAGTATAACTTCTCCGGGTAAGTTATGAAATCAAGAGGAAGCCCTATAAAAGGAAAGGTAAACCTCGGTGAGGGGACTTCAATTTTCGTCAGAAAATTTCTCTTAATCGAATACATCTAGAAGAAGAATAAAAATAATATCTTTCCCTTTTATTTTCAAAAAGGCAAATGAGTGATTTGAGCGTCGGAGTGCCTTTGGGGATTTAGCCCATTCGCTGCTGACCATCTTGTGCGCGGTTGTATTTGCGCGCAGGCGTGAGTTCAAGAAGGCGGAGTTACCGGAGAATAATCCAAATCAACTACCGGACCAGATCCACTTGACCACATCCGTCTGAATTCCGAACCAGATCCGCAACATTGGCGCCGTCTGTGGGAATCAGACAAAAAGCTTGATTCACCACTAAAAATAAAAATATAAAAAAAAGAAAAATGGTTAACACTCGAACACGCCAAAGTGCTCCGGCAACAAGTGCTCCGGAGATAAATGCTCCAGCCACAAGTATGCCGGCATTAGAAGATGACGTTCCTGAAAATAACATTCCTTTGCCGGCACAGGAAAGAAATCCACAGGATCAACTCATACTGGCAATGAACGCCCGTATGAAAGAAATGACTCAAGAGATTCAGTCTTTACGCAAAGAAGTGGGACGTCAAAAGCCGGACGCCCATTTTCAGCAACGCATGTTCCAGCTTCAATAGAACATAAGCGGAAGAAAAAATCAACTGTGTATATCCAAGAAAGAGTATTTTCAAGAGAAAAGGGAGAAGGCCGATCTCGCTTGGAGGACCGGTTGGGCCCAAGATCCGTTGAAGACAGCCCAGAAAGGCGAAATCTCCGGAGTGAAAGAAGACATTTGGACAAGGAGGAAGCTTCCTCCAACTTGCCTCCGGACGGAAGAAATAAGCGACTACACCGGGTGCAAGCTCCCGAGGAATTGAGAGTTTATTTCAATGCCAAGAATGCCCAACATCAACAATGAAGCTCGAGAAAAGAATTGAGAACCTATCTCAATGCCAAAATGTCAAGAATCTCCGTCCCGAAGTTCTGAGGAATCGGAGAACTTATCTCAATTCCAAGAAATCTCTTTGTTGAACCTCGAGAGGAAAAATTAGAAAAGATGTGGGATTACCTTTTCGGAGAAAAAATCAAGGACGGACTGGTGATCTAAGGAGGTCCCCATTCACAACGAAACAAGGACCTCGTCCATTTACCCCGAAATTCAAAATGCCAGTCATTGACACATATGACTAATAATACGACCCAATGGACCATTTGGATCATTTAGGACCTTGTTGAGTTTCCAGTTGGATGATGAAATGATGATGTCAATGCTTCCCGTTGACTTTGAAAGGGGATACAAGAATCGGTTTTTAGGATGCCATCAAACTCAATCCCGGTCTTTCCAAGAGTTAGTTAGTAAAACTTTCTCTCTCAATTTGCTTCAAGCCAGAGAATAGAAAAACAACCCTGGCACTTGGCTCGTATCAAACAGGGTCCAAATGAAAACTTGAAGAGCTTCTTGTCAAGATTCACTTCCGAAGCCCGTAGAATTCCACGCCTCACTGACGAAGTGAAATTAAACACTTTTATTGCAAATCTGGAGCCAGGAGAATTTTTCAAACATTTGGCCCACACAAATCCACAAACTTTCAGAGAGGTGGAAGTTACTGCACGAGCATACGTGGCAGCTGAGGAAGCCAATGAGGCTAAGAAGCCTACCAGGGTGAATCCTTCTTATCAAGGATCACCGAAGAGAAGGAGGAACGAAGATGAAAGACCACATCCAAAGGAGCCTAGAAGGAAGTTCAAGACTGAAACACGAAGGGAGTTCAGGCCCTTTGATCCTACCCCGTTAAATGATTCAAGAACAAATATCCTGATGCAAATACGGGAGGAAAAATTCTTAGTGGCCAAGAGCCCCAAAGAACCCCCAGTGGAGATCAAAGCAAGTTTTGCCATTACCATCGCTCACCTGGGCATGGAACTGAGGAATGTTGGACTCTGCAAAGGGAAATTGAAATTCTAATCAGGAAAGGACATCTCAAGAAATTCTTAAAGAAACCAGAAGATAACCCTGGTGAAAGACTGGAAGAAGAAGAGACGGAGCAGCCACAACTGAAAAGCCGTGTGGTGGCCGGAGTGGTAAACATGATAACCACCAGACCGGCCAAGGCTCAGTCCGGTCAAATGGACATCATCCGGAGTGATAGGAAGCGGAAGTTTGAAAGTGATGATGTAATTAGTTTTAGTAAGGAAGATATGGATCATGTGAGAACACCACATTCAGATCCACTAGTTGTATCTGCCTTAGTTTCTGACGGTAACGTGGATTACCAGATGAAACGAATCTTTATTGATAATGGAAGCTCTAGTAATTTGCTTTATTTCGATGCTTTCATTAAGTTGGGTTTGAAAATTAATCGACTCCGGCCAGCCAATGGACCACTGTACGGAGTGGGAAATGAGCCGGTTACAGTCAAAGGAACCATCCAATTGGAAGTTACGTTGGGGACTTACCCAAGAACTGCTTCTCACGAACTAACATTTTTGGTAGTGGACCTGCCTTCAGTTTATAACGCGATTCTAGGCCGGCCCTGCCTTGTAATTTTTGGAGCAGTAACGTCTATTCCTCATTTAAAAATGAAGTTCCCAACATTAAATGGAGTTGGAGAGATATTGGGAGATCAAGTTACCGGAAGAACGTGTTACTTATCCCAAGTTGAAAAAAATGTTCAAGACCGATTGTGGAAGATTTTGACTATCGAGACGAAAGCACGTTTGCAACAAGCTCGGTCAGGAGAAGTTCTTGATCTAATTCCTTTGGATCCAACGAGATCCGAGAAAAATGCGTACAAATAGGAAACTCGTTGACACTAGGACGATTCGTGGGCGGTTAATTGAGTTCCTCGGAAAAACAAGGATGTCTTTGCTTGGACGTCATCCGATATGCCTGGAATTCCAACCAAGTGATGGTCCATAAATTAAATTTGGATCCCAATCACAAACCGAAGTTAAAAAAGAGGAGGAACTACTCGGTGGAAAAACTTATTGCAATCGGGAGGAAGTAAAAAATTTCTTTGGATGCCGGTTTTATAAGGGAAGTCCAATATCCGGTGGCTTTCCAATGTGGTTATGGTAAAAAAGAACAACGGAAAATGGAGAATGTGCGTTGATTTTACCAATCTGAATAAAGCCTGCCCAAAGGACAGTTTTCCTTTGCCAAGGATTGATCTATTGGTAGATTCAACTTCCGGACATGAACTACTCAGTTTTATGGATGCGTACTCCGGTTATAATCAGATTAGCATGAGCCCGGAGGATGAAGAACACACCTCCTTTATGACCGACCAAGGCACTTATTGTTACAAAGTAATGCCATTCGGATTAAAGAACGCCGGAGCAACATATCAAAGATTGGTGAACAAATTGTTCACAGATCAGATCGGCCGAAACATGGAGGTGTACGTAGATGACATGCTTGTAAAAAGTAAAATCATGGATGATCACACTAAGGATTTGGAAGAAGCTTTTGAAGTACTCCGGAAACATCGGATGAAATTAAATCCGACCAAATGTGCTTTCGGAGTATCTTCGGGCAAATTTTTAGGATTCATCGTTTCAAAGCGAGGAATTGAGGCCAATCCGGAAAAAATAAAGGCGGTTGCATAAATGAGTCCGCCAAAAACCATAAAAGAAGTTCAACGGCTTACAGGAAGGCTTGCAGCACTCTCCCGATTTTTATCTAGATCAGCGGAGAAGTACCTTCCATTTTTCAAAACTTTAAGAGGAACCAAAGCAAATGGTTTCCAGTGGGTCAAGAATGCCAAGCCGCTTTTCAAAATTTAAAAGAGTATTTAGCCAGACCCTCCTCTTAAGCGTCACCATTTGAGGGAGAGGAATTATTTTTATATCTATAGGTTTTGATGTAGCGTTAAGTTGGTTTTAATCTAGCAAATGTGACGGATGTTCAAAAAACGGTGTACTACGTCAAGACAAAACGTTTGTCCGAAGTGGAAAGTCGTTACATCTATTTTGAAAAGATAGTGCTAGCTCACGGTTTATTCAAATGAGAAAGCTAAGGCCATATTTCCAAGCCCATAAGATAACCGTCCTCGCGAGACCAACCTCTTAAAGGGATTTTACAAAAGTGGACACATCAGACGACCAGTAGTCAAATGGGCAATCGAGCTTGGAGAATTTGATATTGAGTACAAGCCAAGACCGTCAATAAAAGGACAAGGCTTTGGCTGAGTTTTTGGTTGAAACTTCCTTTTCACCCAAAATAATGAAACAGAAGATCAAAAATAGATCGGACCGATTTGTCCAATCCATGGACGATGTATGTGGGACCGGATCTTCTACACAATCGAAGAAGCGGGCCGGAGTGATGTTGCGAACTCCTAAGGAATGGAAATTTTATATTCACTAAGGCTTTCATTCCCAACAACAAACAATGTAGCTGAATATGAAGCTTTGTTGGCGGACTACGATTGGCCAAGGAATGTTCAAACAAAATATATGTCGATCTCTGATGACTCAAGCCCGATGGTTAATCAAGTTTAAGGAAACTTTGAGGTGTCAAACTCGTGTTTAGCAAGATACCTTTCTAAGGTAAGAAGTGCATTTCAAGATTTTGATAAAATTGACATGCACCATATTTCTAGAACGGAAAACGGAAAGACCGATCAGTTAGCCAAAGCGGCAGCCATAGAAAATCCGGAGCAGTATACCCGAAGTATGCGAGAGGTTCTAACTACTCCGAGTATTGAAGAAGTAGATCAAGATATCCTACAAGTCACCAGTAATGAAAGCTGGATGACTCCTTATTATCGATACTTATCTGACGGATTAGTTCCAGAAAATCCGGGCGAAGTAAAGAGAATAAAGAAAACTGCTGGCTGGTACGTCATCATTGATGGAAAACTATACCGTCGTGGGTACTTCGTCCCCTATTTGAGATGCCTAACCCCGGAGGAAGCAGATTATGCTCTTGGTGAGGTCCATCTTGGGATTTGTGGGTCCCACATAGGAGGAAAGAATCTGGCCTTCAAATTAATGCGACAAGGATATTTTTGGCCGACTATGAAAAAAGACGCTTCTGGCTTTGTCAAGAAATGTGAGAACTGCCAAATCCATGGAAGCATACCTCACGCACCTCCAACCGAATTGAAATCGTTACAAGCGCCTTGGCCGTTCGCACAATGGGGGCTAGACATACTGGGACCCTTCCCAAAGATTTCTTTGGACAAGGAAGTTCATTATAGCGGAATAGATTATTTTACCAAGTGGGTGGAAGCTTCTCCCTTGGCAAAAATAATCGAACATAATGCGACGGAGTTCGATGCGGCAAAACATTGTTTGCCGGTTTGGAGTTCGGAAGTAATATGATCCTTGATCGCGGAACCCGGTTTACGGGAAGCGCTTTACTAAGTTCATTTCAAATTTGAGGATCCCGGTTGGCGCACACCTCTGTTGCCTATCCACAAGCAAACGGCCAAATAGAGGTGACTACTTAGGACTTTACTACACGGTTTAAAAACCAAACTCGGAGGAAGCGGGGGCTCTTGGGCTGATGAGTTGCCATCAATTTTGTGGTCAAACCGACGACTCCTAAAGAATCAACAAGAGAAACGCCATTCAATTTATGCTATGGAACCGAGCGGTGATACCAATTGAGATAGGCTTGCCCAGCCTCAGGATAGAAAATTTCAATTCATGCAGCAATACAAAACGGCTAAAGGAAAATCTAGACTTATTGGAAGTCGGGGAAACGGCAAGGGTACTGGTGTAGCATATCAACAACGGATCGCCGATACTACAACAAGAGAACGAAAGCTGACGGTTTGGCGTGGGAGATTTAGTTTTGAGAAGCATACAAGCCCAGGAAAAATGCGAATAGAAATAAGTTATCTCCTAATTGGGAAGGTCCGTTTATTGTTTGTTGTATTAAGAAACGGTGCTTATAAATTGCGCACCTCGAATGGAAAGTTAGTGCCTAGAACATGGAATGCAATGCATTTGAAAAATTCTTTCAATAAAAGTCAATATATTACTTTCCATTCATAAAGGGTTTTCAAGTACATTTCTTCTTTGTCCTCGGCACAACGTTAATAAAAATGAAAATTAATGTGGAGGACTTGATGGAGGCTGCGTTGAAGGTTCGCAAACTCGAAAAGTCTACCAAGTCCGATCGAGGCGGGCGCCCAGATTCCTTGGATCAAAAAAGCCAACCGGAAAATTTGGATCCAACTTTGGAGCAATCTGCCGGCATAAAAGGATTCCGTCCAAAAATCTGGCATTCAAAGCTGGACGGACCTCTTCAGGCTTAAGTCGGACCATGAGCTCCGCTCCCAACTTAGCATTATCACTTCTCAGACTGGATGCATGTTCTTGGGATGCCTTCAAAGCTTCATTAACTTGCTGCAACTCAAGCTCCATACTAGAAATACGCTTGTTGAAGATCAATCTTGGCGTCGGCCCGCTAGCACGATTTCTCGGTTGTTCAAGGACTGATGGATCAATGCGCTCTTTTTCAAGTTTTTGGATTTCTTTCTCAAGCTGCTCCATCCTCAAATCACGTTGGGTTAGCGGAGATTTAAAATCTCACCCATTTTCTCACTCTGTTGAGTACAAGGATCGGTCAGAGGAGAGTAAAAAAATCTCTTTTGTAATCTTACTTGTTATGTAATGAGGCTTTTTGGCTGCGGTCTTCAAGGGTATACGACGTGAAGAGGCCGGAGCTTGTTCGCGATCCGGACCGGTGAACTCGGAGAGGAGAGTGAACGACAGGATCGGTTGAACCTTGAGGAGAGGCGGAGCGTAAAGCCGCGGGAGTAGGAGCGAGGCAAGACCGAGTAGGATGAGAAACGGCCGGAGTTGGAATTTCTTGTTAGGCTTTTCAAAGTTTGAATCAACCTAGGACCATAAAAAAGATTTCGTTGGAGTCCGGAGCGGATATGGTGTATGGAACGATGGCCATTTTATCGGCTCCCATCTCGAGGCAGCCAAGGACTCGCTAACAGGATTTTCTTCCCGAACTCCTTTAACTTCTCGATCGTAGAGAGATCAACCTCAGCGGTATCGAGAAGAAGGAGATTGGTCGGGTGAAACAATCAAACGTTTACGCCCCGTGGCGCGATGTCCTTCGCTTTCCTTTTTAGTTTTTGGGAGTTGGCTCAAGTTCCGAAACTGCGCTAAAAACCCCCATTTGGTCGAGCAAAAATCGGGGGTAAACAAGCGTCCCTTATCGAAAAACGACTCCATATTCGATTTAATCATTTTAATCGAGGTTTCATTTGACTCTTCTTCTTCTGGGGCTAGCTTGCCGGAAAGCGATTCGGGGACTTTACCCCAGGCATTAGGAATGCCAATTTGGGGGACGGCAAGGAAAAAGAAACGGTCTTTACAATTTTTGACCGTATCGATAATAACTCCACTAATATTTAAATCGCGAGGAGATAGGGATATCCAATCCCCATTTTGACAAAATTTAAATAAAGCCCTAACAATGGAAGTATTGAGAGTTGTACCTCGAAGACGGAAAAATATGCAGAGGTTACAGAGATACCTCACAGCGTTCGCGTGATAGCGTGCGATGGACACGCCTAAATCAGAAAAAATTGTTCGAAGTTCTGATGCAAGGGGAAAACGAAGGCCACTCTTCAAATGCGCTTCGTATACCGTGATATATCCCGTTGGAGGAGAATCGGCTCTATCGGTCTC
Source organism: Nepenthes gracilis (assembly GCA_033239525.1). NCBI lineage: Eukaryota > Viridiplantae > Streptophyta > Magnoliopsida > Caryophyllales > Nepenthaceae > Nepenthes > Nepenthes gracilis. Next base: position 9,835,834 of record BSYO01000038.1, on the reverse strand, counting down.
CTTCGGTATCGAGCGCAGATATGAACTTGGAATCTTATACTGAAGAATGATCTTCTCCATCTCTTCAGTGGTGAGGACAGACTTAATCGACTCAACTTTAGACGCCATTGAAGCAGGAAGAAGAGAGGTGAAATCCAGAGAAACAGGGAGAAGGAAGATGAAAAACAGAGTAACGTAAAAAAGGGGGAAAACCCTAATTTATAGGTTTGAAGGGACGTGTCTGTTCAAATTCAAAAGTAATAAAGAGGATGTGTGTATAAAAGCATTTGCTACTCAAAACGCGGTTACATAAGTTACCACGCGATGATCAACACGTGGCAAGCCGGCTAAGACTTTGTCGTGGCCAATCGCCATTCGGAGTGACCAAAAGCGAGTCACCAAATTCGGAGTAAATCTCCGGAGTGACCAAAAAGCGTGAGTTACCAAACCAGGCGTAAAAAATCTCGGAGTGACCAAAAGGCGGAGTCACCAACCGAGTTAAAAATCTCCGGAGTGACCAAAAGGCGGGAATCACCAAACCGAGTTAAAAATTTCAGAGTGACCAAAAAGCGGGAGTCACCAACCGAAAAAAAATCTCCGGAGTGACCAAAAGCGGGAGTCACCAAACCGAGTAAAATCTTCTGGAGATGACCAAAAAGAGGAGTCACAAAAATCCGGGGAGTAAAAAAATCTAGGAGTGATCGAAAAATCGAATCACTAAGTCGAGAGCAATGAAAATCAAAAAAATTCTAAGTAGTCAATTCCATTACAAAACATCTTAGAAGTTAAAATTTTAATCTTCTAAAGATGGAAGCTAGTGATGGGTATAATAACCCTTAGAATAACTAAAAGCCTTTCTGGCATGAGATTGAGTATGGTTTATTAGTAAACCTACGGTTGGGTTTATAAAACCGCTATAACCTACGGAGGAGTTTATGAAACTACCCGAGTGGGAAGTTAATAAACCACGGAGTGGGAAGTTAATAAACCACTCGGAGTGGGAAATTAATAAACCAACAAGGAGATGGAAAAACCAAATGCACTTATGGATAAGTATAACTTAGGGTAAGTTATGAAATCAAGAGGAAGGCGCATAAAAGGAAAGGTAAACCTCGGTGAGGAGCGATTTTCGGTCAGAAAATTCTCTCTTAATCCGAATACATAGAAGAAGAATAAAAATAATATCTTTCCTTTTATTTTCAAAAATGAATAGTAAACGACCGTCGGAGTCATTTGGGGATTTATTTGATTTGGCTCTCACGACCATTTTATCTGCAATTGTGTTCTGCAGCATGACGTGAGTTGAGAAGACGGAGTTCTGAGAATAATCCAAATCAACTACCGACCAGATCCACTGACCACATCCGTCCCAATTAGGACTGAGATCCGCAACAATACTTTTATCATTTTTATAATTATTTATATTGTAAATATAATTTATATTTATCAAATACAACAAATTTAGATAATGTATAAAAGATATAAATAAAAACATACATTTTCCCAATTTACAAAAAATTGAGATAAAAAACATATTTTTTTGTTTATCTTTTATAAAATATTTTAAATTTAGTAAATTAGATAAATATAAATTTAAATTTCTAAAAAAGTCATTTTCATCCTTTTTATTTCCATTTTTATAAATGTTCCCAAGTTGTAATATTGTATGATATAAGTTCAATTCAAAATAGAAAAATGGTACAATTGGATAACTAAATATTTCATGCAATAATTAGCAGAAAGAAAATATATATTAAGTAATATTATTCATAAATTTATTTATACAGCCACTTATATCAAAATTATCAGAATTAAGTACAAATCTTATTTTATTTTAATTTTTTTTCACCCATTTCTCTATAATATCAATTTTGATAATTTCAATATAAATAGTTCTACAAATATATATATATATATATATGAATATTATTTATCTAATATTTAATCTTAAATAATGCATATTTTATTTCCATCCACAATCCAAACATACCTTCATATGAACAAATTCAGCTCTAAAAGAAAACTTGTGCAAAATCTAAGTTGTGGGACTAAATACATCTCCAAATATACTCCATATAACAAAGTATGAAATCATAGTTACTCTTAAATTCCATATTCAAAATATATACAACCCTTCTCACCTTTGGTCCGACCATACCATAAGAGTAACCCTACTCGGACATCTTCAGAAGATCTTCGAGCCCCATCGTGTTGAGAGGCGGTTCGGTGAAGTACAATAAGGAGCATAGAACGAGGCCGAAGAAGGCAAAAGCAGCTAGCGACTTACAAGGATTCGCATGCTGTCTAACAAGTGCAATTCCTTCTTCTTGCATAGTCTTTGAAGATGCATTGTCCATTCGCTGCATCGGACATGTGAAAAACCCAAATATGATTCCCGTGAAAGTCGCACCTACATTTGCCCTGCAAATCGAGGGGAAAACTTTGGTTTTTAGGTTAAGATGCGGCGGTTGTTTGTTTCGGCCTTGAAAGTGAAAGTCAAGTATCACTAAGATATATCTACACAACCCTTGCTTTTGCTCATGCTCCTCCCTCTTGCTCCCTCCCTCTTAAGCTTAACAAAAGACAACGATCATAGGTGAAAATATCAACAAGAAACCAATAATATTAAAAAATTATCCCAATAAGTCACATTATCGATCCCTGATATCAACAATTTTTAATATTAAGATAATATAGTGATATATTTTTGTATATGACTTTATTAACTTATAATTTTTAGAAATTATATCTAATACTTATATGTAGTGTTTAATATTAATATAACTACATCCAATACCGATATTTTTATTCATGATTGCAAAATATCATCCAATATGTATCAAGTTTTTTTATTTACTTTGCATTACTTTTTAAAAGCTTAAATCTGTATGTCATGGATATAACTAAATTTCCTAATAAGCCTAAATCAATAGTATAATTTAGCAATGTCTAAACAACTCTTGCATATGCTAAACATACACCGACTTAAGACTATGCCTGCCCCTAGTGTGCCCGCTCCCTCCTAAAAATATATGATACGTAAAATATCGACCAATATTAATCGATACGGGGAGGCCACAATATAGGAAAAATATCCCAATGTGTCATCTTATCTATGACATATCGCGATATATCAACTGATATGTATCAGTTTTTTTTTTTTTTTTTTTTTTTTTGCTAGGTATAACTTTTGTAAGTTTAAATCCATATGTTTTAAACATAGTTAAATTATCTAAGAAGCCAAAAACCACCGTATGATCTTATGCATATATCAAAAGTTTTGGCATATATATGACTAATCTAGAAAAATGCCAAGATTAATTTTAATAAATTAGCAAAGACTCTTCAAATAAATAAAGAACTATAAATGCTCATATTTTAGTATATAACTTACTTTTAATATAATCACATGAAGATAAATTTGCATTCATAATATCCAATACTAACATTTATTGCCCAATGCAGTCTCAACTGAACAGATAATGACATTTTCATCAATGGCATAGACACATACTCCAAACTTCCATTTTGTTCATCAAAGTTAAGAAAGCAACTGACCATAATGCCACATCACCTCTTGTCCTTGTTTTCAAGTTTTTCTTTCTTTCTTTTTTTTTTATAGATACTAAAGGATTTTGCTTTTATTATGTGTAGAAGTGCATGTGGTAAATGAAGTTATCTATTCTCTTGGTTTATGAAGTGGATGAACACTCCAGAAAAGCATAATTTGTTGAAGGGAGTGCGTTATATCGTCCGATTAAGTCGTCCTTAAAAATAAGCTCGTCAGCGTTTACCGGGACACCGATTAGTACTCGAGATGATGGCCATTGTCCCAAGAGCTAATCAATGTTCGAGACACGCCCTCATTAAAGTAATAAGAGTTATACTGGTTTATAAATGAGTGTTGATTAATGATCCATTAGTTTTACTGGTTTATACATGTGTGTTGATTTCAGATCCATTGGGAGAGTCTAGAAGTTTCATGAGGTCTGGGTGCCTAGAAGATCGGGAGCCCTGAGAGGCTGAGAATGTGATTTCTACAGGGCCAATGTTCTTGTTCTCAGTTTTTCTATGTTGTCTACCGTAAGTCTTGGACCTTAGCCCTTTACAAGAAACCCCGCAGCTGCACGCGTTTGAAAGGCAAAGGCGATGCAGTATTAATTCCCTCTCTTGCGGTTCTCTACCCCAACTGGGAATTAAATATCAATGATATATATAGATATGGCCCCTCCAATACCCAAATTTTCCAATATTGCAACAAAATTGCAATACATCATTGATATATCGGCCGATAGATGCAATATTTTTTAATATATCGGCCAATAGTAGCTGATACTTGCCCCTCATATTACAATTTGCAAAAGAAAATTTGTGTTTGAAAGTTAAATATTTTCATTTATGGCCTAACAAATACCTCATATCCAATCAAACAGTTGCTACTTATTATCTGAGAATAAGGCACAGCTGAGTAATAACTCACCAGGTATCAATTGGTCCAAAGTTAGCCAGTAGGCAGCTGAGGGCCATAGCAATTATGGCTTTCTGGAACAATTCCTCTGAAATTTCCTTTGAAATCATATCTTTGTTCTGCATTTGATAAATGAGCCAGGCTCCAATAATGGCGAAAACCGGACCCTATGCGTGTAAAACACTTTGTTAATGGTTGAAGATTGTGGATGCATGACCAGAAACAGAAGGATATTTCCTTGAAATATGTTGTGATAAAGAATGCAGGCATGCCATGGATGAAAATATCAGTATCAGTATTAATATAAGTCATGATTATATCAGTATATATACATTTAAAAAAAAACATTTTAAAAATTATAAGCTTACAGCCAACATATCAAATGCAACACGTATAATACATCTAATACCGACACGAATCACTCGATGTGGCACCTTTACCGATACAATTAATAATGATCCTGATATTATCATCCGATTTCCGCTTATGTGTAATGTTAAGTATTCAGGCAACAAGGACGGGGGATTGCCATGAGGATCCAACATATATAATTTTCCTTTGGTGTCAATGGCTAAAGAAAAATGCTGACAAAATTATTTTCTCACGTTAAAAAAAAATACTCCAAGCATTTCATTAACCATGCTTGATGACTCTAACAAAAGTATCGCAACTGACCATGCTCTAAACAAGAAACCATGTAATGAAATGTCATCAGCAGACCTCTAATATCGGCATTTTTCGATATTGTAACAAAATCGCATTATACTGTCATATCGATGATATATTATAACATATCAACTGATATATATTTTCCAAAGTATAGGTTAATATTTTCTTCTCAGATTACCATATCGATGATACAATTTTGTGTGTAATACATCTGAAATCAATACGTATCACCCGATGTAGTACCATTTTGGACGCAACTAATACCGATACCTATATTTTTATCCAAGCAAGCAATGCATTTAAGTTCGCACCAACTATATTTAAACTCCAGAGACCAATCAAGCATCAGAATTATAGCCGAGTAGAAAACACAACCAAAAACACAATTTGCCACAAGAAATATAGAGGTAATAACGATGAAAGATGCTTACTGATCCACCAACAGTAGCCTCAGGAGTATGAAGGAAGCTTGTCAAGTTGCCAGAAATTCCTCCAAGTATATAGATCAAGAAGAATGTAAATAGCCCATATCCTTTGCAAACTTGTGGCCCGAAAGAAATAAGCACCCAGCAGCTGAGGGCAACGTGAAGAAGTCCCGAGTGCTGCATATGCAACATTTTTTTAAGTGGACAGCCACATTTGTTACATTGCATACATAGATGAAAATATCGATCAATATATATTATTATTTGGGCCCTCGATACATTATCATATTGGCGATATAATACAATATATCGGCTATATTTTTCTACCTGCTTATAATTTTTAATTTTTTTCTTCATATATATCTAATACTTACACATATTGTTTGATATGTTCAATACCGATATAGTTACAATCAATACTAATACCAATACCGATATTCTCATCCATGCTTGCATATAAACAATTTTGAAGGAAAAAACGAGTTTCGCAAAAGCAAATATAAATCAAGGATTGCTCAACCACGACAACATCAAAAATAATAACAACAAAGTCTTAGTCCCACTAAGTGAAGTTGGTTACATAAACCCGATTTCATTATTCCACCTGATTTAGTATTACATTAGTATTATATTATCTAAGGACAAAAGTAATTTTAAATAATTTTTATCATTTTATTCCAATTTGCTCAGGAAATCCACCAAAAGAGAACTAAGAATCCCTTTTAGTCATTATTTGAATAAACCCAATTGCATGTTAGCATAAGATAGGCAGTAAATTATCAGTTGCACTTTCAATTTAAGCTTTAAATTCAACTCAACACAATTTACCTGTACCAAGTTTAAAGGATAATATTTTTAAGTTCTTGAAAGAATAACTATGGAAGACCTATTGTGAGGTATATCATATTACTGATTACGGCAAAAAGCTTCAATCTACCGTTTGTTCTCAAACAACCACCTTTAGAACAATCCACTGAATGATTCTTAGCTTAATCTCAAGGTATGCCTTAGATCAAGTTAATCAAGTTTTGCTTTTGCACATTCTTTTTTCTTAATTTCAGCATTAATTACTTACCCAAAAATACACATCGACCCACAATACCTTGCAATCTCATTGATTTCAATATTAAATACGTATAGAATTATAGGAATAAATCAGAATTAGAACAGAACCACGAACCAAATCATCAATCTTGTACCAGAAACATGGGTGTCACAAGCCTCCACCATTCGCCGACCAAGATCAAATGATTAACCTTTGCTCCATACATCAGTGGGAGTGAGTACAGGTTATAATCAGAATTCTTAATCGGGCTTGCCATTTCAAAGAGAGAAACTGCAATGTTTATCGACGCCAAGATACTTCTGCAGGCAAAATAATGCAGTCATTGAATACAGTAGGAGCAACAGAATAAGCTGTTTTCAAGCTTTTGAAGAAAAAATAAAAAATAAAATCAGAGAATACTTCACATTATATAGAGATCGGAGCTTTCGTCATCTAGAGGAGTTACTGCAGAGTTCTTCTTATAATTGTCACTTTCCATGTTTTCTAACCTCACAAAATATGTCAATCTTCTTGTTTGACCGATTTCAGTATCACTAATGGTCGATTCAAAATCTCCATCAGCAGAATTTCTGATGGATGCAGATGACTCATATTTTTCTGACTTTGCATCTGAATGGAAGAAAAGACATCAGACCATCCTTAGTGTCTAGAAATGCATTGCACTATATATGTTTGCCCAAAAGAAAACAATATATCTAGATGTAAAAACTTTTTGGATATTAAAATCATTTTGGCATGATCATTGAACTATCACAATACTTTGAATGATAATGCAAAATATGAAAGCATACTCAATTGCAAGCAAGTATTCCTTCAAATTGACGTATGAGATCCACAAAGCAATAACGTAGTGCAGTAATTGTTCCTTTTTTCGAAAAACAAGAGGTTGATTTCTCTCTCATTCTCTCTAACTTTAGTGAGAGCACAGAGTTATGTGTTAGGGAGCCCTTTTGTTTTCTCTCTAAAAAACTCAACAAAAAATGCAGGTGGTTATTCCCCCTTGCAAAAACTACCCTGCTTATATATGATTGAAAGCTGCTACCTTCAACCAACATAAATGTGATGGGTCAAAATTGTTTTTTATAGAGCAAGGAGAGGACCAATCTCTCAATTAAATAAAAGTCCTTTCCATCAACAATCAAGCTCATTGTGAAAATAATTTCTCAAATAATTTATAACTAAAATATATAGGATTTTTAATAAATATCTAAATATGTGTCACGTTATATGAGACAATTTTAACACTGTAACGTTTTTGGGAATGTGCTTCAAGACACAACATGAAGATTTCAATTCATTATTCCAGTTGAAGTTATATTTCCACTGTATATTCCAACAAATCAATACATTAGAAATGGAAGGGAAAAAGTCTACCTTCAAGTAAGCGCTGCAAGATATGCGTCCAAAGATCCCAATGCTTTCCTTGCTTTTAGTAGACTTCCTCTATCGCCATGCTGTGTTGTATCATTTGTAGAATTTGATGTGGGGTGTTTCGTTTCATTCTTAAGTTTCTCTAGATATGAATCTGATAAAATCTGATGTTTTACACTTGATTTAGACTCTAAGGAATAATAATAGATCGGGTATAGTTGTTCTTTCTGAAAAGAATTCTCAGGGTCTGCATTTGATTTGCTGCCTTTTCGACTTGCTATTATGGTATCAGCAAGTACAACTTTCCATCTCCCACTAATGTTGGGGGAAATTGAAGATAAGCATCTAAACCCTTCGTGAATGATATGACGCTCATAACTAAAGCCTTTTGGAATCTTTGCAGCTGATAGAGATTGCGATTTATAGGACATTTTATAGCATAGTGGAATTGCAGCCATTTAATCCGACGCAACAGAAGAATAATCAATCTTCAGCTGCTATTATCTGCTTATAAAAGATAAAAGTTACGATTTAGATGTCTATTCTACTTCCAAATGTATCATTTAGGAAATGAAAATGAGTTAAGCGCTTCATTCTTCATTCAGTTCCATTCCTAGTAGCTAGTAAGCACCAACTTTAGCTAATACAGCATTGATCCTTGGATAAATATGGGGGGTGAATGGGATGCGTGTCTCAAGGGAGAGATGGCATGAAACAACGATGTCTAAGATTTCCAGCAACATGTTTTGAAATTCCAATAAGATTTCAGTTCAACTAAATTGCTGGACCTAGAGATCAGAAGTTCCATAAGCCACTCAGTGACCTTATGAAGGAAAAGTAAGGGTGTGTTTAGCTGAGAAAAACTGTGGTATTTTTTGGGAATTTCATAAAGAAAGATGAAATTTTGGAGAAATTATTCAAATCTATCTGTTCTGTAGTTTTTTCCATTTTGAATAAAATTTTAAAGAACTTAAAAAACATCAAATGATGTTTAGCATAATTTTCTGCTGGTTATACATAAGAATCTTCCAAGGTTTTCTAAATTTAGCTTATTTACCAATGTTTTGAGAATTTGCAAAGGTATAAATAGTAATTTGTAGGCTTATAAATAAAATATATGCTAAATTTAAAGTACTATTTTTGATATAAAATGAAAATCAGACTGAATTTTATTATCAATTTTGTTTATATATATATATATTTTTGGTTTTTTTCATTAAATTACTTAATTTCTCATGTAAGTATTTAATTGTACATGATTGTTTTACATTTTGGAAAATACAGTTATATCTATTCGTATGAGGAACTGAAAGTGTGGTCCTATTATCAATATTTAGGTTACCATGTGAAATTTTCTATTATTTAAAAAACAAATTATTCATTTGGAGGTCATTAATTTTAACAATAAAATTAAAATATTATATTAAAATGATTTTAAAAAAGCATTTTTATTAAGAATTTATATGTCATTAATAGTCAGACTTAACTTATTAACTTTTAACTGCCATAAATAAGACTATAAATAAATTGAGTATTACTTGTTTAGGCTCAACTTGTTATTTGACTGCTTGAAATTAGGTTTGAGTTTGATTCACCAATTTTATCAGCTAAGCTTGAACAAACTGCGGACAGACTTTTAATCAATCTTACACAAATCAAGTTTGGAGTTGTTGATAATTATACATAGCTATATCAAATAATATCTTCTTTAAAACTTTACTCTCACTTAAACAATCTCAAAAAAATAGGCTTTACTCAAGTTGTGAAGCTTATTGATCGAGCTCAAAAGTGTTTCAACCAACAATTTTAAGCTGAACTACAAGTAACTTGATTTCATTTACAGCATTAATCATATGTAGATGATCGATGTATAGCTAAAGACTTTTAATAACACTGACTTGTAGAAATAAGCACATTTCTAACATTTCTATCTTCCAAAACAAATAAATAGGCCCTACGATTCCCTTGGTAAAACTTACCTATTTATAATCATCTAATATTAAAATCAGAAGTTGGTAATAGAGTTCAAAAATGCTCAGTCTCTACACCAAAATCCCAAATTCAAAACAATATGGTGGCAAACAAATCCATGATGGAATACACAGCAAGAATACAGAATTGCAACCTAAATTAATGCATGATGAACTACATCAAAATAAGCAAATAAGAATGGTAGATGCTTATGAAAATGATACCAGGCAGAAGTGTATATCCAATGGATAAGTGCAATTGACACACAACTTGTTGCTCTTGGTTGAAGAAATTTAGAATGCTCAGCTATTTGCTTTGTTCATCCCCATTACCTCCAACCAAATCACCAATTAAGAAATTGTTGAATCAGCCACATCCATGTGGCCTGCCCAAAGTTTGTGGAGTCTGGAAATTTCAGAGCTCGAGAAGTTTAGGAGTCTGGCACGGTCACAGTTTTTTCTTGAGATACTGGGAATTCTGTACTTATGCAGCTACCAAAACTCTCAGACCTCTGCCTTTTATGGGAGCATGTTCCTGACCTAGTATAGAAGGAAAGTGCAGGAACTGGTAGAACAGTACAAAAAGGCATTTTCTGATAGCACAGAGAGAGAGAGAGAGAGAGAGAAAGGTTTATAAATAAGGGAGTTGGTGCATCACTCGGAAAATGATTTGGGTTCTGATTTCAGTCACTCTTCAGTTTTCTCTTCTATTCTGTTTGTACCAATCTCTAGTTTGCGATAAATTATTGTTGCTAGATGGTGCACTTGGAATGTGAGTTGCAATAGGCTTTTATAACCAAACTCATATCAGTGGAGATTTTTAGATATGAATGTCCCAAGGTTTTTCCCCTTAGTTCAGAAGGGGTTATCAATATAAGAATTTTCTTCTGTTGTATGCATGTATTGTTATTTGCTCTATCTATTAGTTTCTTATCCAGTTTACACATCGTTTTTTTTATTCATTCAGAATCAGATTCTTGTCTAAACAACATAACCAATGACCTGCAAATGGGTGGCCTCCAACATACCCATCTTCAGAGAAATGAGAAACTTTACATGTCAAAGCTGCTGCTTTTACCTCATGAGATGTAAGAGGAGTTCAGGGGCATACATCTCTTTGGAGAGCTCACCATTAAATGAAGATTCAATAGTGTAAATTCTAAGTTATGATAAAAGTGTATGTAGTATCTTTTACAATTTTTTTTTTATTAATATTCATTAAATATTAAAGACAATAGCAAAAAATTTAAAAAATAACCATTTAGGTATTGTTTTAAATTTAAATCTCATTCTTGTGATTTTTTTCATTTAACTGATGAAATAGATGTACCGAATACATATTTCGAATGAGATGTCTACCCCTAAGAGGAGTGTTATTGAGAATCAAATGAGCTAGCATCTAAGGTATCACTAGTCATGCACAAAAGCTGAGAAAAATTATTGCAGTCAATTAACGGAGCACAAGTATAGCTTTTGTTCTCTGAAGCATTTATTCAAACACATTGTCTGCACCTTGTATCGTGAAAATGCGAAGCAAAAACTACGGAGACAGATCTACTCAGCGGAGAAAGAGACGCGGGTTCTACAGTGACCGACAAAACGACGACAAATTTAAATAGACATTTATGCAGTAACAAGAATTTGGGTTTTCAGCCATAAGCAGGCAGCTTGAAAAGCAGATAGACATGGAAGAAAGCACTCACATTGATGAACTGGAAGCACTTTCACAGCGCAGAAACAAATCAATCAGCAATTAACGAAGACGAAACCAGTGGATCTCGTATACCCAGAATTTTTTATTAGGTTTTTTGAATTTGAAGAAAAATCCAAGTAATTATCAAGAAGAATAAAGGCCATGACAACGAAAATCTGGCATGAAATCTGGGAAATCCTGCCTTATCCAAGATGACCCATTAGGTTTTGCCACTTATGCAATTTACTGAACTTTGATTATGCATAGACACCATTTGTTTTGATTAAATTACCTTTCTGCCCCCTTCGTTATCCATCAACAAATGAGAAATCTCATGATTACACTTTCAAAACTATAAAAATAATTCTTATATAATATAAAATAATATTACGTATCAATATCTAACAAATGGATGACCCTTTTTAATAAAAATTGCACATGCCCTGTATTTTTATAATTATGGATTCATAAAAAATTATAAAAATTATCTTTTAAAAAAAAAAAATCAAAATCTTAGTTGAGCTAGTTATTTTATTTGGTTGATTGAATAAATTAATTGATATAAAATTTTATCGGGTTTATTTATATAGATTATATGCTTTGTTATATGATATGATTTTAAATTATATAAATTAGATGAATAAATTATTTGATTATCATTGTATTTTTCTAAAATATGTTCTAAAGTAATAAAATATTGTGCTATTAGATTTTGATATAGCAAGGTATCAAATTGTGCATTTTAGTTTTTTAGGATTTTTTTAAATTTTTACGATAAAATTATAATGTCATGCTAAGTGCAAAAAAAATATTGTCATTTTTTTTATTTTATTAATCTTTTTCAAATATTTGTGTATTATAGCTTATAATTGTATTAGCTAAAGAAATATTATTCAAATATATTATGATTTTTTTTTCTTTGTTACCCTCATAAAAATACTATGTTAATAACTCTTATAATAATTGAATAACTATAGATATTTATTTTGATGTAAAATAACTAAAAATAATAAATTTTCATTTGGAAAATAATCAAATAGAAATATAATTGTAAGTTATCCAAACTATGTAAATGTTATATCATGCATAGTCTCCGTAAATCGGTTAGTAAATTTAATTAAAGTTGTCGGAAATCTTTTAATATGTATATTGACTGCAAACGCATTATTTTTGTATTGTTGTTTTATATTGATGGGTCTCTTAATCCAAATTATTATACAGATTAGGAAGTCGTTAGATCTTTCGCATCGAGTTGAATTCAATTAGGTTTGGTTTCTGTCTTTGTAAACCTAGATCCTGCATACTACAAACAATGAACGAGATGTCAGAGAATTGACAAGACTCACTTTCTAATTTATCTTCCGATATTCAAATTAGAAATATTTTTCAACGGATAAAAAGATACAAGAAGAATGAAAGAACATATATTAATGCACTTGTGTGGGGAGGGAAGTAAGGTTTATGGAGGATTGGGCTCCATGGATGCGATCGTCAAGGAGTGGCGTTGAGAGTTGACAAAAAGTTAGACTCTGGTGGTGCACTCAACAATGAACAACTTTAAAAACTAGAGAGGGAGAAAAAGTTGTGTGATGGAACGAGAGTTTGGTTCTTTTTTGAGCTCTTGTATGCCAATTCGGGAGTTATCTTCCTCCTACAATAGCGCAGGGCATTTGTAATGCTTTGTAGAGATGGCGTTGGTGCTAAAATTGGCGATAAGTATCTGGTTAGGATTTATCGACTTGTCCCGACGATAGTCGTGGCCAACGTGTTGATTATCACCTTGCGGTGGTAGTGTGACTGCAAATGGTCTTCACTGACATTTGCTTGGCCATTCCAGCAGGATGATTCATCGAGGTCTCTTGATGGCGGTAGCAGCCTAGTAGCAGTAGTGCATTTTCTGATCATTGACTATAGCCACCAATGGCAGGAACTTGTATCGACGGCCTTTACGCTGGCTAAACTGTTGCTGCTAGGCTAGAGGGTTCTTCCATCATGATTTATCGCGTCGTAGGGGCTACTTGTTAAGCTTGGCCGGTCCTTATCTCCATCAGCCCACTATATGTTGCCATGTCTAGGCCTAACATTTGAACCTTTTGAGCTCTAGTCCTCATAGGGCTTTGCTTCGTAGATGGGCCTCGGTTAGACTTGGGTCAGTCTATAATATAGTTGGACCTATCACTAACCCCCATTTTGGGTGACTGGGCCTTGCCAGTTCCGGACATGCCATGATGGGTCGCTTCCAGCTAGCTTGCTGATGCATCCCTCCCAAGGCGATGCTTCACCTGTTTCTGAGGGCTACACTCCTTCCCCAAGCACCTTGCAACTTTTCGTACAAGGTTGCAGGGATTCACTGCTCTATTTGGAAAGATCTCATTGTTAACTCAAGGTCTAGCGTCGATTCCTTATCGGTTCCCGGTGGTTGATGGCAGAAGACATGACTTCTCACTTAAGGCTTGTCACTCTCCTCCTATGGCTATAAATAGAGGGGCTCCTTACTCTTTGCTCCATAGATCATCTTCGTACTGTTGGCTTACAGGTCACTCCCGACTGATAGGCTATCTGGCGATTTGGATGAAGACACATGCGGTTTATACTGAGATGCAGGATCGTGGGGCCTTTGTGTGTGTAGCAAGCTGCCAAGGCCAAGGGGCGACTAGATGCCATGGCCGAGGGCTGAATGCCGATGTCAAAAGGTGACCGGACTGTCTAATCTGAGAGGTGACCGAACTGCTAATCCAAAGGGAGACTGGACTGCAGATGGAAATGGTAGATCGGACTCCCAAGACCAAAGGGTGATTAGACTGCTTATATTGAAGGATGATCGGTTGTCGGTCCTAATGGTCGACAATGAAAAAGTATGCAAAACTCTCTTTAAGATTTATAAAATGGAGTACGATTGAGAGAAAACGTGTGAGAGACAGAGAGCGAAAAACACCACTTATAAAAATAAACATGTGAGCACCATCAATAAGAGAAAGAGAGTTGAAGAGGAAAAGCGAGTCGACGCCAATCCATCTCATCTTCATTATTACTCGGGTTTGTTTGATTCAAGGTATTGAATCCTTGTAATCTATATATGGGGTTTGTGTAACCTTTTATTGTATAGTTGATATTTTGAACGTCTCGTTCTATGATTTTTTTCTCTTATTGAGGAGAGAGTTTTTCACATAAAATTAATTATAAATTATTTCTTTATTTTGTGATTATTGTTTGTCTCCTGTGCATTGTCGTTATTATTTCTCTTAGTTCATCCAAACCATTGCCAATCCCTAACACACACTAGCTAAATGGTGTGGGAGTTTAGAACCGACATAGGTCCTTCGCTGCCTCCTATTGGGATTGGATGGAATTCTGTGAGATTCAAAAAAGTGCTTGAAGTCTGTGGTGATGCTCTTCCCTCAACTTCCTTGATGTCGTAATGAGGGTGGTCTGATCATAGGGCCATCGTTACTTCCCTTCTCCATGTTGGGTTCTGGTGGTGTAGCCTTTGCGGAAATTTATAGGCATGATCGCTCCGCTTCTATTGTCTCGAACTTCTATTGTCTCGTTACTTCCCTTCAGCTCCTTTCGTCGAAGGGTCACTTTTGGAACTTGTTGGGAGAGGTGCTTTTGGAGCTCAACTATCAGCTACCATGTCGACACTCCACTAGCCCTATCGTTTTGCCAAGGGCTATGATCAGCCTTAGCAAAGGATCTCCAAGTGGGAAGCTTCCTACATGAGGGTGGCGGCATCTCACCTTCCTCCTCGTTATAGAATTGCATCCCATTTACCTTCTGCAGCGCCTAGTCCCTAGTTTGGATGCTTCTATGGGTAGGTAAAGGATGGCTGCTTGGTGCTTCGGCTGCGGCTGTCTTCCTTGACCTTGCCTTTCTGGAACTAGTTTCCAGGTGAGCATTGCAGGGTCCTCTTTCCATGTATTTTATTTTCCTTCTTTCACCATGTACGTTCATCAATGTAAGCTTTGCTCTTTATAAAAGAAATTAATGAATGGAACTTCCGAGTATTACTTTGTTTCATGCTTTGTGTCTTCTAACTCTTTCGCATAACTTTGAAGTAACTGCCTTCGTCCCATAGCAGAGATTGAAGAGTTTCTTACAGGTTGGCTCCCTCGATGTCGTTCAGTATGACCATATCATGAATGGCAACTCGTCCACCTCGGAGCCCTCATTGTCTTTTAGCTTTGTTTTCAACTCGTGCAGCAGTATTCAGTTTGTTACTTTCACTTGCTCATTTGCTTGCAGGTAGGCCATAAAAGTATAAACCAACCTGATTCATAGGCTCGCGCAGTACTTAGTAAATCGCTTTCCAGTTAATTGAGTCTTGTTATCAGTCACAATGATCTTGAGAATACCAAATCGGCATATGTTATTCTGGCAAACGAACTCTATTGCATTATGTTTGATAATCCATGCCAATAGGATTGCCTCGACCCACTTAGTGAAGCAGACAGTGCCAACTATGATGAATTTTCTCTATTCGGAGGCGACGGGTAAAGGGCCAAGTATGTCGAGCTCTCACTGCATGAATGGTCGGGGTGCTTGCAAGGCGTGCAACTCTGTGTGTGGCTGATTGGTTATGCTTCTATGGATTTGATAATTTTTGCACTTTTTAACGTAATCTATAGTGTCACGCTTCATGGAGGGCCAATAGAGGCCCCGCAGCATGATCTTGAAGGCAATGTTCTTGCCATTGACGTGTGACCCGCAAATGTTGAGTTACATCTTGCCCATTGCGTAGTTGACTTCCTGCGGTGTGAGACACCTCGTGTAGGGAGTTAAGTACTCGTGACGATATAACGTTCTGTCCATGATGGTGTACCGGTCAGCCATCCTCTTTATATGCTTAGCCTCCTCTGGGTTATTTAGTAGGAGGTTGTTGGTGAGGTACCTTCTATATGGGGTCATCCAATTTTCACCGTTGGCCACTTGTAGCACTTCAAACTTGGAGTTGTTGATGCTTGAGATGGTAAGGATTCTCGCATGTCACTAGCTAAATGCTCCAAATTACTAATCACTGCTGCCTTTACCAGTTAGTTTGCCTTCCAGTTCTTCTCCCTCGGGATATGGATCATCTTGATCTTGTCAAATGTTTAGGTCAAACCCTTCGCTCTAGCAAGGTACCTTGTGAGCAAGGGGTTCGATGCCTTGAAACTTCCACAGATATGATTGATGACCAACTCCGAATCACTGTAAACGACTAGGGCTTTGACCAAGCATTCCTTTACTAGCCAGAGTCTAGTAAGCAACGCTTCCTATTTGGCCACGTTTTTGGTGACCGAAAATCAGAGGGTAATCGAGTACTTTATCTTTAATCCATCAGGAGTCCGCAGGACCACATTGGCTTCACAACCCGTTTGTGTCGATGACCCTTCAACGTGTAAGGTCCAAACTACGATCTCTAACTGGTCTACATCAGCAGCGATGTCGGGGGCATCGAGAACCAGGGTCGTGATTTCGATAAGGAAATCCACGAGGGCCTAGCCCTTTATGGCCGGTCGAGGTCAAAATTTCACATCGAACTCACCCAATTCAATAACCAATTTGATAAGTCTCCGAGATGTGTTTGGCTTCTGTAAGATTTCCTTTAACGGCTGATCGGCCAAGACGATGACCTTATGCGCCTGAAAGTACAAGCGCAACTTTTTAGCAGAGTAGATAAGGGCTAGTGCAATCCTTTCGACATGTGGGTAGCAGTTCTCAGTGTTTGTCAAGACCTTGTTGACATAATACACTGGCCGTTGTATATTGTCTTGCTGACCAATGAAGATTGAGCTTAGTACCATGCCTACAATCGCCAGATACAAATACAGCTTTTTGCCTTCTTGGGGCGAGGTTAAGAGCGGAGAGTTTGACAGGTACTCCTTGAGTTCCTAGAAGGTTCCTTCACACTCGGCCATCTACTGGAAGCCGATTGTCTTGTTTCTCATCAGGGTCTTAAAGAACGGTAGGCACTTCTTTGAGAACTTTACCAGAAAGCGCAAGAGAGCAGCAAGCCTCCCAATTAGCCTTTGGACCTCTTTGATTGTCCAAGGTTGGTTCATGTCAAGAATCTTCTTGGGATTCGCCTCTATCCCCCGTTGTGAGACAACAAAGCCCAAAAATTTTTCCAAGGTTACATCGAATGCTCACTTGGTAGGGTTGAGTTTTATCTGATGCGGCCAGAGGACTTTGAAGGTCTCGTTTAGGTAGCGAACATGGTTGTTGGTAGCCTTACTCTCAACAAGTATGTTGTCTATATATATCTCCATATTCTGATCGATTTGAGTTTCGAACATCTTTTCACGAGATGATGGTAAGTCGCCCCGACGTTCTTCAAATTGAATGGCATGACCTTATAGTAGTAGGTCCCTGGTCAATCATGAAGGAGGTATACTCCTCATCATCCAAGCTCATCATAATATAGTTGTAACCCAAGTAACAATCCATGAATCTCAACAATTCGTGGCGTGACGTGGAGTCCACTAGCAAGTCGATGGGAAGTTGTCATTCGGGTAAGCTTTATTCACGTCGGTAAAATCGATACACATCCAATAGTTTTCATTGTTCTTCTTGGCGATGACCACATTGGATAACCAGTTCGGATACTGTATCTCCCTAATAAACTCTGTTTGAGGATAGTATCATGAATCAGGAAGGTAGTTAGCCATGTACTCAATTGAGAACAGAAGGTGTGTTTGGTTCAGGGAAGTGTTATATTAGGCATGTGGTTTCTTCGATGGCATATATGTGATTTTATAGATGTTTGAGCAATGGCTAATTTGGAAAAGTCTGATCGATGTCGCGTAGATGTACAGTTTTCTTGGGCATAGCTAAATACAATAAGTTATCTATCAAGTATTTCTTGAGGGTTGTAGCGTCCGTGGGGCATTTAACTTAGAAGTGATCAGTATCCGTCGGAATGAGATATGCGGGGATAGCTTTCGAGAAATGAAGGGTAAATTGTTGACCATGTCGTTTAGGTTGATCCCTGATGGGTTCAATAAATTATAATAGAATGTGATACTTTTGATGAAGATTTAGGATTATATTTTTTTTGCACCATATGTGGGTGGTTGCTTTTAAATTAAATGGGAAAGAGATCCATAATCAAAGTTACTCCATCCGTGGTTTGGAGATAGCAATTGAAGTCTCTACTTTGAGAACTTATAGGTATTACTTTTGGAGATAGTTTTTATCTAATAATTTTAAGAGTCTGAATAGTTATATCATAAGAAGGAGATGATCGTGCATCAGAGAAGCGGATTAAATCTGCTTTAGGAGTGTGAAGAAGAATCTCGATGTCTTTTAAGCAAGACGAGCATTAGTACCGATAATTTGATGTTGGTAGCCTTTGGATTTGATGTCTTTAATGCTTCATAAGAAATGTTGTAGAGTGAACCGCAAGTAGATCCCAATATCTAAGCAATGGGATGCTCTACTTTTAATTCATGAGACAAAATTGTATTCGAAATATTGCAGTTATGAAATAGTGAGATGAGAAGTCATTGTGGTTTTGCTTTGAAATTGTTAGAACAGTAAGGATTTTGGATATTTAAATGATAAATTGTAAAGAAATTCGGGTTTTGAGGTTTGGTGGTAGCTTGAGACTGTACCAAACTTTGGGATAATTGCTTCGATCAAGTTTCCTATGTTGGTTGTAATATAAGGATTATGGGTTTTGTCTTAGATATATCGATATCTTTAGAATTTTCTTGCGTTTATAGCGATTGTATAACCTAAGTATCTAATATGGATCAATGGATAATACTTGTAAGTGATTTTAGTGTGTAATTAAATAGTTAATCATAGTAACGCAGCAGTAGTATATAGAGCCATAGCCCAAAGATTTTAGGATAAGATTGAGGTTCCATATGATCAATTATTTTTTAGGCTTAGGATGAATTAAAGTAGAAATTCATTAGTTCGTTTGAGGTATTGAATTAAATCGAATAAATAACCAATATAATCTGGGCCGCCTTCAAATTTTATGAATTGTCATGAAGTCTCCCTTACATCAATGGCTAAGGAAATTGGTATATGATCGAACTAAGACGTTGTTGAAAATTGAGGATTTGTCTTATAAAAGGGTTCTAACCTAGATTCAGATTGGAAACATTAGACATTGGAAATTAGGATGATTCATTTGGTTAAAACATTCTAGGATAAGTCATTTAATCAAGGATGTGACATATGATCATGAAAAAGGAATTCTGTAAGGATTTTTTCCAATTGTTAAATTTTGAGATTCGTTAAATTTTGAGGATGAAATTTTTATAAGTGGGGAAGAATTATAATGTAACGGTTTTTGAATATCATAAGTGCGGATAATTAAAATAATATAATCAAAATTGAGCTTAATTCATATAAAAAAATTAAATTTTGGGATCATAGGGAGTGTTGATGAGGAAAGGTTCACCGAGTGCCTTAGGTGGCACCGTGGTGCCCAAACCAATGGGCCAGTGCTCGTCAAGCACTGGGGGCAGAACCGGAGTGCTGGCCTACGAAATAAAAGGGCCGCGGGGGTTCATTCAGCCATTTTTCCCGGCTTCCATGAAAAAGAAGAGAGAGAGAATGAAGGAGAAGAGAGAGGAAGAAGAAATCAAGGTCCTCGAGTTCAATTCTAACTTGGAGCTAGTTAGAGAAGTGATAGATCAGGTCGAGACAAGTGTACTGATACCCCTTTCTCTTGTTTCTTTGCACTTTCATTCTATTTTCTTTGGGTATCTTCTTTTTGATACTCGATTAAATTTATATTTTGTATTACCTGTAACTTAAGCATGTAAACACTTTAATTTCATATTCGATTTATTAGTTTTGACCCGTTTTCGATCGTGGAACCCTAACCTTACGCCCCAAACGATTTTACTGTTTATTTTGAGACTTTTTGTATAAAATGGCTCTAGAATATGATTACTCATACCTCGAACATCTTAATTTATCAATTGGATGTCCGATTTGATAGTTTTATATGAGATTACGCTTACCAAAAATCCTAACCTGCGCCACCTTTAATTTTACCCAAATTAATTATAATTTATGTATAATTTGGCTTTAGAAATTCATAATCTTAACTTTATGGACACGGGTACTCCGTATATTTGATATTTATGCACATTATTTTATATATGTTAATTTTATATATTTCAGAAATATTATCGGACGTGAATAGTGATATTTAATTGCAAGTACGTTAATTATATTATCTTGTATATACTTCAAAAATTATGTTACATATACTTTTAATGTTATATTTGGCTCACGGTTATAAAAATTTCTTACATGTTTTAAACTTTATGAAGATTTATACATGTATTATGTATATATTAATTTTGTATGTTTTGAAAATCATGCCATGAACTGTTTATGAAAGAATTATCATCCAAAAGCTTTAAAATTCTAATTTGCTTAATGTGAAAAGGATTTCCTAATTCTTTTAAACTCCAAATGAAATTATACATATAATTAAGATCCCGTGATGATTTAAACTCACGAGAAATGTGAAATTATGTATCTGAATATGCTTATGAAAAAAAATTATTAAGGGATATTCTGCAATTAAGTGATGGACTGATGAACTGTTCTCCAACAGAGTTGGAACGAAAAATTTAAAGTTTAATAGTAGAATTTTCTAAGAAAATAATAAACTAAGAACTTGAACCAATAATTGTTCAGCACAAAGTATATTTTGACATGTTATAGTATATTATAGTGGAAGATCGTTATCTACTTTAGTACCGTGTGCAAATATTGGCCTCGTTTATGGGGATTGTAGGTAAACGGTCCGCCTTTGGATATTGAATAGGATGAGATAGCTTTTGATTGTGTAGAAATAAATACAATCCAGGCTACGACCGACCGATCCTTTAGTCAGTAAGGCCTATTGGCCTTGATCCCAAACGAATTAAGTTTTTAACACGATTTGATGGTCAAGAAAAGAAAAGGAAATGAATTAAAGAAATTGGAACGTGTTATGAAAGTATGATATTCTAATCATGTTTTATGATCTCTCATATATGCATTATTATAATTTTAAACATTAAATTTGCATGTTCCTTATTATATATGTGCCTTATTGAGAATTTGGCTACCCTTACTACTTTCTTCCTCAGATGAGCCTGAGTTTGCACCTGATGAGGCGATATAAAGGATTTGAATCGGCTAAGCTTGAAGATGTGGAAGATCACCCTTATGGACTTAATTTTGTAGTTTTATACCTTTCTGATGGTTTATTTTGTATACTGATGGATTTGTATATGGATATATGCATATGATGATGATGATATACCTATAATATAGTTTCCACTGTGGTCAATGAATGCTTGTACTTCTACAGGTTATTATGGTTAATTTGGATACTTAGTGGTATCTATTTTGAGCCAATGTCATACCGGAGTCATGACTTTAGTGCCACATGTGGTTTTGTGACTTTTGGATACTATGTGATAAATTGTAGAAGTATATTTGTGCTGTACATGGATTTTGTATAGGTTGTATTATGCCGACGACTGTGTTACAATCGAAACTCCACTAAGTTCCAATTATAAAATACAATATGTCACAGTTATACCCCAGAAATCGATGGTAGTGACAGTATTTAGTTTAGTCTCCTCCCTCTGGGTTCCTTGGCTCCTTAGGCCATTTTAAAAATTTTTCATCCCAAATTTGCATTAGAATATTTACATGGGCGTCGTTCAATGGAAACAAGTTTAGAAGCCTGTACTCCATTTGAACACCCAACTTAGACCATGGCTACTTTCGGGGTTCACGGGAACAGTTGCCGCCCCCGTTCCTCTTCTTACTGCCAACTAGCCCCTTAGGAGGTCGGTCCATACACTCGGGGAATTTTGTATCATTGGCTTCTTAGGCCTCTATATAGGCTTAGGTGATGACTTTAATTTCTTTGAAGGTTTGAGGGTGCTAGTGGACGAGGTGTTTGAAGAACTCTCCTCGCTCCAGTGTGGCGATGAAGGCGTTCAACTTCATCGTGTCATAATGCTTGGGTATTTTGCAGACCTTGGCTGTGAATCAGGTTAGGAAGCATTTTAGACATTCGTCCTGTTTTTGTCGGAAGCGGACGAAGTTCCATGACTGCTTCTCTTCCCTCTGACTAAAGGAAAACTGGCAAAGGAAGCAATCGGTAAGCTCATCGAATGACTGAATTGAGTTTAGCTGGAGCGTGTACAATCATATTCGAGCATCTCCCTTGATAGTCAGGGGTCTTGGCGTTAAGGAAGGCCCTAAGCTTTGAAGTCTCCAAGGCGATGTGTAACTTGCGGCGACTGTCAGCCCGTGGTGGTCACGTATTGCACGAGGCCTCTCCTTAGGCCATGAGCCTCTCATCGCTGCGGGAGTTACCAGCATTCCACCACTTTGGGCTTTTCTCGCACGTCCCGCGACTTGGTTAGCTTTGTGCCACAAATGAGCCCTATTGCTCAAGGCTGCCTGGACCTCAGCATCATTAGGCCACGGGGTCTTCACGATCGGATGCCTTTGCATTTAGTTTCTTCACCTCGAGGGCGAAGCCTGAGTGACGGGGGGAGAGCCCCTTGCTACTGCCCATCCATGTGGGCGAAGAATGCATGGAGTGTTTGCTTCATGTCTCTCACCTCGGTGGTGAGTTCGTGTACGTTGGGCTCAGATCGCTCGCCCGCCTAGCTACCCACTGAGAGGTCATTGCCATTGGGGGCGGTGTCCCTTGTCAGCAAGCTAACTTGTACTTTGGTGTTGACCATCGTTTCGTCTGGAATATAGATGTCGTGGTTAGTGGTTAAACTTTTAAGTTATTTCTCACAGATGGTGTTAATAATGCGTTTTTGGATTTAAATTATTGTATAAATTAGGGAGCCAGTGGATCTTCTGCGTCGGGTCAAACTTTATCTCTGCAAACCTGGGTTTTGTACACCACAAATAACAAACAAGAGGTCAAATGATTAGCGGGACTCACTCTCCAATTTATCTTCCGATGGTCAAATCGAAAATATTTTTCAATTGATAGAAAGATATAATGTAGATGTAAGAAAATGTGTTGATACACTTATATGGAGGGAAAGTGAGGTTTGTGGATGGCTGGGCTTCGTGAGTGCGCTCGTCAAGGAGTGGCTTTGAGAGTTGACTGAGAGTTACGCTCTGGTGGTGCGCTCAATGAGGAGCGGCTTTAAAAGTTGACGGATGGCTAGACTCCGATGGTGCGTTCGACGGGAAGCGACTTTGAAAATTGGAAAAGAAGAAATAGTTGTGTGATCAAAGGAGAACTTGGTTCTTTTCTGAGTTCTTGTATGTCGATTCAGGAGTCATCTTTCTCCTGTGATGGTGCAAGGCATTTGTAATGCTTTGGAAAGATGGCATTGGCGCCAAAACTAGCGACAGGTGTTTGATTAGGATTCGTCGATTTATCCTAACGATAGTTGTGGTCGATTTGTTAGTTGTTACCTTGCGATAGTGGTGTAACCACAAATGGTTATTGCTAACATTCGCCTGGGCATTCTGACGGGTGATTCGTCGAGGCCTGTTGATAACGGCAACGACTTGACAACAGCAGTACCTTTTCTGATCGTTGACTATGACTACCAATGGCAAGCATTTGCATAGGCGGCCTCTATGCTTACTAAGTTGTTGTTGCTAGGTTGGAGGGTTCCTCTATAATGATTAGTCGTGTTGTAGGGGCTATTTGTTTGGTCTGATTGGTCTCTATCTCCACCAGCTCACCCTGCGTTGCAGTGTTTGTGCCTG
Source organism: Nepenthes gracilis (assembly GCA_033239525.1). NCBI lineage: Eukaryota > Viridiplantae > Streptophyta > Magnoliopsida > Caryophyllales > Nepenthaceae > Nepenthes > Nepenthes gracilis. Next base: position 9,811,485 of record BSYO01000038.1, on the reverse strand, counting down.
TCATTTGGGCCTTCTAGGCTCTGGTTCTCATGGGGCTTTGCTCGGTAAATGGGCTTGACTCAGACTTGGGTTGGCCCATAATATAATTAGACCCATCATATATAATTTTATGTTAATTATAACTAGTGTTTTTTTATTAAATACTCAAAATTTGACAAGTGAAAAAAATATTAAATTATATTCAAATTTGGGTGCATGGACGTGAGTCTGTCATTCGATGCAATAAGCTCAATTTTCGGTTCAAATTTTCATAATAACTGCCTTATGAAAACAATTAGAGAGTTTTAATAAAGTACTTGCTAACATTATGAAATTATATGATACCACAACTCGGCTAAAACCACTTATAAAATTTTTCGTTTACGTTTTCTCTTGTATCTATTGCCAATAGAATATACACTAATTTTCAATTTTCATGGAACTAATCTTCATATAAAATAATATTAAATTAACTTTTAATCATATATATTGACAAATAACTAAGACTAAAATTAGTTAAAATGATATTAACGTAAAACTTATGTCATAGCTTGTGTACAAGAAAGGCATGATCAGCTATTGAAATTGACCAAACATTTTATTTAGCATATATATGAGAAATTTGACAAACATTTTAGTAGTTACATATTATGTGATTTTTTTATCATCAACATCGTTGATAACTAAGTAATATCACATGATTACTAATTTATTGTACGTGAATTTGAGGGGCACTGTGATGTGAGCCTGTATGATACTTGTATAATACTATATCGTAACTATTAGATAGAGATATAATGTCCATCATTAATCCTTTATTTAAAAAATACATATTTTTTATGTTTTAATAACAAAAAATAATAATAAGCGTTAAATCTCCATTCAATAGTTATAATACAACACCAAATAGGTGCCATACGAAACCGCATGGTAACTGCCCCATTTTATTATAAGTGTTCATAAAATAAATTATATAAAAACCGTTTACACAGCTCAAACCAATAATTACTAGTTTATATGACAATTAATATGCCTTTGCATTGAAAAAATTTGTCAAAAAGATTTCAATAAGGCATTGTATGGTCTACGATAAATCTACTATTTGAGTTATTCAATAAATGAAAAATTTTCGCAATTTGATTTCTACCCTGAAATCAGAACAGAGATCGGTCAAGATGATACCAAAAAATGGGAAGTTATGAAATTCAGTCATTTCCCGGCGAAATGATTTCCCATGGCGCCATTGTTTCTCTCTCGAGAACCACACCCTTTAACAATACTTGCACGCGCACAGCAAAAGCCCAAAAATTTGAACAGGTCCCGCCAAAATCGATCAACAAATGTGCATTTAAATACACAGCAAGACATTGAAATCCAACAAAAAAGATCACTCGATTTCTTACTTTACAAGGATTGGACTTGGCTTTGGAAGCACCCGCAAAACGTGTTAATGGCAGTGGCTAAGTCGGCTTCATCCTCTTCTCGAAAGAATAAAAACAATGAGAGTGAGAGGAAGATGATGGGCCAGCCGAAGTCTGATCAGAAGCAATCGGAGACGGAGGTGGTTCTGAAGCACCGAAAACGTACAAAGTGCCCAGGTGTTCGTGTTGTTGGTGGGAGAATCTATGATCCTCAAAATGGAAAGACTTGCCATCAGGTGATCCTCGAGGGCATTTTTCCTTTGTTTCTTGAGAATTTGGAGAAAGCTCATGAATTTGGCTGCTTAAGTTCGAGCTTGCTGAGTAAGATACGATAGTTCTTAAAATTTTCTGAGTATGAGAGTTGAGTTAGGGTTTATTTGGGAGATGCGACGAGGATTTGTTGAAGTTTCATAAATGCGATGACCAAGCAAATACTGGTATTGGACAAGACTGAGACTGACAAGTTTGTGTAGATTGGACTACATATATTTTGAAGTTAGTTTCTAACAATGGAAATCTCTCTCTCTCTCTCGTCTCTATCTCCATCTCTCTCTCTCTTCCTGGTCATCAACTTTGTAAATCTATGGAATGCGTTTGTTGTTTGAAATATTTCAGGCTGTTTATATTCCATAAAAACAGCAGAAAACAGAAGAAAATGAATTTCTCGTCAACAATTTCTGTTTTGAAGTAAAAAAATCAATCTTCTTCATAATTGTTGTTTAGAGAAAAAAAAAAATAATAGGGTTTCATTAAAAAAAAATTATCCAAGCATCTCATTTTTTAAAGGGTTGTTTTTTCTTGGTAAAATAATGTGATAATTGTTTGTGATTGAAATTTCATCAAATTTGACTATAAGTTACATGTATCTTATTCCTGTGCTGATAAACTTAGCAATTTCTTCTTGAAGTGCCGGCAAAAGACCATGGATTTTACTGCTGAATGCAATAATGAGAAGAAAAATAAGCCATGCACAATAAAATTCTGCCACAAATGCCTCCTAAACAGGTGAGTGATAAAGATGAACTCCCTAAGCACATTCCAATGGTCATAATTTCCTTGGCTCATGATAGATGTTAATTTTGTTGATGTGCATGGTTGTTGGCTTAGGTATGGAGAGAACGCAGAAGAGATGGCAGCACTCGATCATTGGAAATGTCCCAAGTGCAGAGGCATCTGCAACTGCAGTTTCTGCATGTAATTTCTATACTGTTTTTGAAAATTTTCTCTTCATTTTCGTATCTACTTTTGTTGTGTTGACAATTTTGCTTATTTGTGATGAACTTGTAAATATGAAACAGGAAGAAAAGAGGGCACAAGCCCACTGGCATACTTGTCCACACCGCCAAGGCAACTGGGTTTTCTTCGGTTTCAGAAATGCTGCATGTTCAAGGTCCTGATAATCTGTCTCGTGAGAATATTGCCAAGGACAAGGTAGTTCTGCCAAAGAAGTTGGCTCGATGCCATTATTCCTTTGATAGCAACGTCTAAACTTTAGGGGCCAATTATTAGACCAACAGCCATCTATTCATTTGCAATTCATATTTTATCTTGATGGTATTTAAAGTTAATCTTTCTGATAATTCTATAATACTAAATTCCTTAAATTATTAGCAAAAGATCAATTAGGAATCTGGTTGGCTTGTGTTGTTGCCCTTTACCGTATCACAAATATATTATCTTGACAGGATCATGTTGTGGCTTTTCCGAGTAAACAAGAAAAGGAAAGTGTTTTTGATGGAACTGCTGATACAAGTTCACATCCTCAGCATTTACCCTCAATTCCCGATGACAAGCCTAAGAAATTCAAAATGAAAGGTTTGAATGAGATGGGCGATTCCATAAGAGACAAGGGTAGTTCCCAAAACTCTGTAATCCCTGACAAAGTTAAAGAAGGGGATTGTGCTATACATGATGGGGATTCCAAAGATGTGTCTGAAATCAAGAAAGAGGATAAATGCCACATTGATGCAGAAGCAATACATTGGAAACTTAAGAAGGATACAGATATGATGAAATGCGAAGACAATGGAATTCATGTGATAATCAAGTTGCCTCAGGGCACTGAATTAACTAGTGTGGCTGAGATTGACTTCCCTCATGAAGATGTTGGAAATGCCTTGCAATTTCTGGAGTTCTGTGCTACTTTTGGGGAGGTAAATCAATGGATGCCTTTTTATACAGCATATCCCTTTATATGTGTAAGGACTTAAATATAATATATACAGGCAGATTAGTAAGGAAAACAAGAACAAAATGAAAGAATTGCTTTGTTTGGAATTGTCTGCATTAGGAAGCTGGGTTTTGTTTGCAGACACCACCTTTTCTGCTAGCTAATTACACATGCATAAATGCGCCAGCGCGTGCATCATGCACAATTGCATGCACTTATTGTAGGATTGTTTGATTGGGATGCATAACTTTTAACGAGTTGTCACTGTAAATAAATGATAGCAATATCTTATGTTAACCTCCTTGTTAGCTTCCTTGGAGAAAAAGGAGAAAAGAAGTAAAGAAAATATCTGTTTTATGTACTGGTTTTTTAACTTGTACAATGCGCACAAGTGAGATTTTACCTCTCTATAATACATATAATACCAAGTTATTTGTCTTTCTATTGTAGGTTCTTGGAATAAAGGAAGGACAGCCTGAATCTATCCTCCGAGAGATAATGTATTGTCGTAGCAGGCGAAGTTGGAAATACTCTTCAGTTGTCCAATTTCAGACTCAGTTGTTGGGTTTATTACAGGACTTGGAAGAAGAGTATAAGTTCTTTTCAAGTGAATTTATATATTCCATAGATGAAAATAGTAGTATTTATATCAGTTGTAACAATATCGGTATTAAACAATGTGTATTGGTATTTAATATATTTGAAAAAAAAAATTTCTGAAAATTGTCAGATAGGAAGTTGGATTAATTAATATTTGAAATATCGGTTGATATATTATAATATATTTATACAAAAATATATTGTATTATTATCACGGTATTGAAAAATGTATGTATCAAAGATTGTTCCAATTTGTGCTTTGATAATTTAACTTGTTGTTCAGGTCCCCTTCGTCAAGTCCAACTTGTTGCAAAAATTCTTGGTTTCATGCTCTGAAAAAATGTCTCGCTGAATCTGAATGTGAGTTGAAAGAAGTCTCTCTGGATTGCATTGATAAAAGAGTTGATGGATATGATGCGTTGGACTGCTCACAAAAGCTTAGACTCCTGACATTTCTTTGTGATGAAACTCTTTGCACCATGTAAGTAAAAGAACAGAACAATCCTTCTATTCAATTTGTTTAATAGAAATAATTTGTTTATAATCTTTTAGGGAAATGAGGAGATGGATTGATGAGCAAAATTCAAAATATTCTGAAAAACAGAAGGAAGCAAAGGAAAAGTTGACTGCTGCCAAAGAAAAAGTAACTGATATTTATCTCCCTGAGGTGGTGACAATGACTCTTGTAAATTTTTACCAAGAATGTGTGTTTTTGTACAGGAAAAGCTGATGAAGAAACAACTGCAAAATAACGTTGCCAAGGCAATTATTGCAAAAAATGGTGCTCCCCTTACCATTTCAGAGCACGAATCTGTGATTTCAGAAATAAAATCTGAAGCAGCCAGAGTACACGTTGAGCTGGTGGAGGCTAGGGGATTGGTGCCTAAACGTACGCCCTAAGTTTTTTATTATCCCCTGCAATTTTTATAATTATACTGCTAGTTATCTTTCAATGGTCATTCATTTTATCTAAATCATAATGGGTTATTCATTGAATGCTTATCATCTGCTTAAAATCCTCTAATTGGTAACCTAAGCAGTGTTTAAATTGTAAATTGAATACATCACTTTTTCGTTCTGAGATAAAAATGTTTTAAACTTCTTATTATGAAATCATTCTACTTTTTCTCATCTTCCTTAGTTTACTCTTCATTATGGGTATTTAACCTCAGTATCCTTGTTAAACTGTAAAGTGATTGAACTTAAGATATTCATGTATTTTTCAGTCAACTGGACCTTTCCCTTCTCTCTGTAACTTGCAACTTAGAATTAACCCTCTCAGTTAAGGATGGTGGGAGTGCTTACATCTGGATTAGGCTTATTTGAAATTTGTGCAATATTCAAGACTCATTATAGTTTTGAATTTGTCTAGAGGGTTTGAAACAATGAGCTGTAACTAAGTTTGCATTGTTGCCTGAAAAGTAGAAGTTATGGTGGCTGTGGCACCAATGAAAATGTCGATATCGGTATCATTTATGGCCATAACAGTATTAGATATATTGGGCAATATGTATTAATACTGAATATATATAAAGAAAAAAATTTTAAAAAAAATTAGAAGTTTGCAAAGTCAAATCATCAATTTTGGTTATTATATTGTCGATACGAAAATATAACATGTTAACATTGCTGATATAGGAAAATATTTGTAATAGGGGCATAATATAGATACATATCGGCTAATACTTGTATTAATGGGCTGTGGTTTTAGCTGGAAGCTTTTGTAATGTGCTGCTTAATTTGTTCTATAGTCGTCATTCTCGTGAGTAACTCATGCCTTAAAGATTCACCATAAAGAGGCTCGGCCAAAACCTTCTATTCCACCGAGAAACTGTAATGAAAAGAAGGTTGCTGTTCTGCTAGGGAAACGTTTGTTTTCATTTGATACACCATTTTTGGACGCAGTTGTTGGATTGTAGATAATGCAAGTTGAGCAAAAAAAAAAAGAAGAAGAAATTTCCACTGAGAGAATTAGAAAAGCAATTAAATCATCTTTTTTCTTTTTTTTTTAAAATTTGATTTCTCCCCTTCTCACTATACTAGAGGCAATAAAAACAAATCCCGTCAATCCTCTAGAACCTGAATAATTTGATTTTCTAACTTTTGAAATTCAATTTGCTGTAACAAGAGGCATTGTGTGCATTTTTTAAGTAGATATATCTTTTTTTCTTTTCTAGCAATGATTTATGAGGATCTACGACTCGAAACAAGGGTAATGCACCTTGAATGCAGAGCATGTAGGACTTTGAATCTAAATACATTACCCATAATGAAAATAAGCATGTTTGTAAAATGGCTTTGCATTTTCTGTTGAAATTATTTGGAAACTAGGAAATTAACAATTGTGGTATTTTTTTTAACAAGAACATAATAGATTAATTCCAAAACCAGCTCACATGGAAGCCAAATCAATCCAGATCAGTTTCCCAAGTGCCCAACCAATCAATTAAGGCCTTGAATTAGCTTCTTTTGCGGTGTTGGTTCAGGTTCTTGTTCCAGGTATATGACTTTTGCATATGGGATAATATATACATACATACATACATACATATGTGTACACACATATACATATACATACTCCATTTCTTTATGTGGGATAGAAAGGATGTGACGCTTCCTGTTATAAAAAAAGAAAAAACCAACTGACAGCTTCCCCTTAAAGAAAAAGGTCTTGTATATGAGGCTTTTTTGCACAACAGGTTTTGAAATGGTTAAATATATGTAATCTTACTTAATTTAAAAAAGGTTAAATCTTTGATAAAAATCTCTAACTTTCAAATAATAATAAATTAACTTTTTTATTAGGCTCTACCATTTGCTGTCTCAGAATGACATTAAAGCAACTTTCTCTTATTGAATGACGTATCATATGTTGAAAATAATTCAAGCTTATATTCAGTGTTTATATCATAATATGTTATTATATCAGTTGTATAATATAATATATTATTGTATTAGTTATATATTATGATATTTTGGCTGACATATAAATTACTAGTTAATATATTTAATATTTAATTAATATATTAGCTATTATAATCTTATTAGATTATGATTCTTAGATTTTTTTGAATATATCTAATATGCTATACTAATGTGGCCATGACTGATCCTTGTACCAAGTTTTATCCATGGTCAACTGATTTCATTCGAATAGTGGACTCAACTTGGGATTTGTATATTTATGTTTCATCAATGGAACAAGCTGCTTTGCATTTTCTCCAGGGAAGCAAAGGTCTGATGCTGTGAGAACTGAGCCGATCATTTTGAATGCCGATGGTCATGCTTACTGGATTTTGAAGGGATATAGCAGCTCAGAGATTGTGCTCCAAGGTTGGTTACTTGTGCAGCATTTTAAATTGTTCTCAGTTGCATTTGGTAACTTTTCTTGTAAGGAGGCCATCATGGTTGCCGGTGATGCAACAATGAGTACCATGTGTGGAAATATTGGTATCAACTATGGCCAATCAGGTGATACAAATCTATATTAGATGTTTTTTATGTAAATGTTTTTGTGAATTAGAATATGGGGGGAGATTTTAATTGATATATTAGGATATATTGACTATATGATAAGATATTGCATTTTTTATTGTATTATTATGATATATTAGTACCAGGAGAGGGATGATTGTTGGATTATGAATTACTCCCGTATACGTCTTATGTTCATTTAATGTGTCTTATGGTGGCTCACACGAGAACGCACATGTGCTGAACTGATTTGAAAAAAATGTAAAATGGTATGTGATAGGTGCTTGTTGTACACATGTGTATTGATTTTAGAATGGGGCCACCTGAGGAGGGTATGAGGGATGCACTAGTGGGTTTTATAGATTGCTCAATGCTTGATATACGTTCGAGGGGGTGCTCGAGCGCTAATTACAGTGAGTTATGTGTGATGGGCATTCGAGTGTCTTTTTTTATATAAATGCGCCTAATGCGATTTTAGGGTTATTATTTTTATATTTTTAAGACTTTGAATGTCGACACTAGGAGAAAAGGAAAAAAAAAGAGAGAAAAAAAGGAGAGAAGATAAGGATTCGAATATCCAATTGAGTTTTAAATTATGTTTTATTATCTACCGACCTTGAGTATACTATTCTTAAAGTTGATAAGGATATTTTATTAATTTTATTTATTCTCTTTTATCTTGTAATTATTATTGCTCGGGCTCATTGATTATAAGGTGTTGTTACTTTGTATTTATTGGGATTTTTTATGGCCGAACACATTGTATAGTGGATGTATGTCTCGGGTGTATAATTTTGTAATTTTTTCTCTCCTTTTCATGAAAATTTTTTACATAAAATTATATGTTCTTTATCATTTGTAATTATTATTGGTTTGTCGTGTGTCATTGATTATTTTCTTATGGTTCAAATAAGCTGTTTGGTTTTCGACAATGATAACGTTGTACATATTAGCTGATATTTTATTTTATTGAGTAATTTTATCTTAACCATAGATTAAAAAAATATTAATGTTGCTATAATGTTATGATATATTATTGTATTAATAATATATTGTGATTTAATATATCAGATATTTGATTGATATATTGGTAAATGGATCTTGTCAGTTCATGATTTTTATAATTTTTTTTAATTTATTTAATATTGATATGTATTATTTGATATTAATATGATTATAATTTTTAATGATACTAATACTGATATTTTTATTCATAATCTTAACCCATCATCTCTCTTACCCAGACCCTCCAAAATTGTACTCTTAATGGCAATGGCATTTACTCTCTGAATTCCAGATGTGGGATGTACATATGAAGATGCATCCTGTGAAAAGTGGTTTAGCTTCGATGATGAGGAAAAGAAGGTGATTGAAAAGTGCATTCCTTTATTAAGGTAAGCATGATTAATGCTCTGTGTGCTTTGCTATTTTCTCTCTTGTAGCTCTCTCCTGTTGATTCTTTACCATTTAACTGATAAAACATGATTATTCCAATGTTTATTGTCTTTAAATTGACAATTGCATGCAGCAATGCTGCTATTCAGAAGAAGTATTTTGTTGTTATTGTTAATTAATTAATGTTAGCAATTAATCTCTTCTTTAAGTGAGACTAGAGAATTTAGATAAAATTAGGGTAGTTTTTAATGATTGTAGGTTTGATTTTTTATATTGTGAAAGAATAAATTATGTAAATATTTAACACATAATAAATAAAATGTAGAAATAAACAAACATATAATGTAGTGATGAAGAAAAATTTTAATAACTTAATATTTTTTGATTTACATTTTTTGGGCCTTTTGAGTTAGTTAAAGTAAATTCACAGTGAAAAAAATTAAATAACCAATTAGGTGGTATACACTTGATAATTCATAGCCAACTTATTTTATTAATTTACTGAAACTGTATGAGTCTGTACCCTGACATTTGAATGTTGGGTTGAACACTAGCATACCTATGTGCATTTTTTAGCATTCTTTTTTTTTTTTTTTAGTTTTGATGAGCATATTTGAGTTATGATTAATTTTAATTAATAAATAAAAAAACTTAAATATAACTCAATTCAAATGGAAGATTTTGGAGATTGAGAGCAAATAAAGTAGTTTTGAAATGTTTAATTGAGCCTATCTAAATGGTGTTAATCAAAATTTGAGAGCAAAATGGGCATGCCTGTGTTCCTGTGGATACAATAATAACAAAACAAAAAGTCTCATTAAGAAAAATTAACTATACTATATGCTTTTGTCATGTTATTTGATTTAGGGTAATATTTTTTTAGAGTAGAAATAATTTTAAACTTTTTTTATTATTTTATTTTAAGAGTTTTAGATCAATTATTTTTTTATCTTCTAACTATAACTTATTCACATGTGCTTTGTTAAGCCTATTTTTTAAATATTTAAATTGTTTTAGATGTTATTTTTTGGTTTTATATTTTATAATTGTATTTTTTAAATGTTTGAGTATACCTTCATTTTTTTATTTTTTAGTATACTTTTAGTTGTTCAACTTAGCAACATCATCTTTGTAATATTTATATTTTATATATGTTTGATCTATAATATTCTAATTTATAAAGTACAGTTGATATATGATATCAATTTTTATAGATTTTTTTAATTATAATTTTAACCTATCTGTATTAATTTTTGGGTTATGAGTTACTTCTGTATTAATCTATACTCATTTATGTGTAGTTTAATGGTTTGAATGAGGGCATATGGATTTTATACTGATACGGAAAATGTGGTGTTTTCACATGCTTAAAAAGCTTGAAACGTAGATTTTAGAGGGATAGTGCACAGGGTGTGCCTAAAGGGCGTCTAAAGCGCTAAATCTAATGGCCTTGCACTCGAGATAATCTCGAGGGGTACTTGAGGTATTAATTCCTGTGGCACATACTCTTGAGGCGTGCCTAATGAGTGCTTGAGCACGATTCGTAATATAAAAATATGCCGATATATTTTTGGGGTGAACTATTTATAATTTCTACACCTAGAGAGTGTCATTAGTGAAAAAAGGAGAGAAAAAAAGTAATAGAGAAAAATTTGAGTTTCTGATTGAGTTTTATTTTCTGTCGATCCTGAATACGTTATTTTTGGAGTTGTAAAGAACGTTTTACCAGTCATATTTTTATTCTTTCATCTTATACTTATTGTTGTTTGATTTATTTGATATAAAGTATTAAATCTTTATATTTTGTTAAAGTTTGTATAACCGAACGATTATTACATAGTAGAATTATTGTAGACTTATTATTTTGTAGTTTTTCTCTATCATTTTAAATGGAGTTTTTCATATAAAAATTATGTCTTGTCTTATTATTTGTAATTATCGTTTGCTCGTAGTGTTGTTGAATATTTATTGCAGCTCAAATAAACAGTCTAGGTCCCGACATTAATTTTATGTGTTATATTGTGAATAATCTCTCCATTTTTCTTTAATTATAGATCGAAGGTTACAAGACATTATTATGGATGCCCGCTTACAATTCCCACAGCACTCTGAATCATCTGATATCTTCTTCCAATTTGCAGAGCAAAGAGACCAAGGCGGAAAAGAGACGCTCATGCGCCCAAGGCTGTTCCAATGCTCGATCAAAGTTGCAATAGTGATGATATGCCACCTTCAGCAAATGTGCATGAAGGTAAGTGCTAAATAGCTCTGATTTTCTAAGGCAATTTGTAGTCGACTTTGATAGTTTTTGGGTATTGTTAAGTAAAAAAGTGATCTGTTGCACGATGCAATACTTAAATGGGATGAACCTTGTCTTGGAACTCACATTTTAGCTATTTTTAGGCCATTATTTAGCATTTTAGGTTTTTGAGAACAATAGTTAATTGATATGGTATTAGAATTTTGTTAATTAAGTTTTGTGGGTTTTATCAGTCCAGAGATCGAGCTTTCATGATCCCGGCTTTAGGGTGATGTTTTTAAGTAGATAAAGAGCGTGTACTTTCTCAAATAAAATATAAATTAAAATATAGACACAGGTATCGGTTATAATCTTATAAGTATCAGTTTTATGACCCATTATGGATTATGACTATAAGGGTTTTTTTTTTTTATAGCTATTCAATAAATATAGTAGTGGATAATAATTTAAATAGTCTAAATAAAATGATAATTTGAATTAAACAGTTAGGTAACAATTGATAATTTATTATGAGAAATGCAAATTTATTTATTTAAAATGTAATTTTGAGTAGATTTTGAAGGATTTATATTAAAAAAAAAAAAACTATATTCAAGCTGAATTAAGTAAAAGAAAAATCTAAAATGGAAATCTTCTGAACGCCATGCTTACTGCTGCTGTGGTTTGGTCATGTCACATTGAGCAGGTGATCGAACTGGTTGAGCCTTGCTGATAAGCTTGTGGATGTAACTGCGTTTCCGTACATATTGCCATGCAGCCGTAGACGGCGGCGCAGTCGCAAATTGTCAACTTACAGAGAGACGCTCAGCTCATTGTTTGCTTCTCAATAGACTTTTTCCTTTTTTTTTTTAAATAAAAAAATATATATTTTTATTTTTATTTATATTTTTTTATTTTTTTGAGATAGTGGGAAGGTTTAATGCAGTTAAAGCTCTCTTGTTACTACTAAAGTGTTTTTTCTTCTATATAAATGAGTTTTTTGGATAATATTTTCTTATGGCATTTGTTTTAAATAAAAAATAAGAATTATAATGTATTATTCTGTCCATGCATAAAATGACAAATCTATTTAAATATCAAACTTTGGCAAGATGTGAAATCTTTATATATATTTATATATTTTTTTATGTATATGGCAAATGGAGTGCTGTTAGGGTCCATTTATTGGGATGGTTTTCATAGTCATACATATTAGAATTTTTTTTTTTATATTTTTAAAATTTGGTCAAAAATTAGATTTTAAGTTATATGATAATACGGATGTAATATCAAGTTATTTCAATTGTTTCCTTGTTGATTAAAAAAATTTTATATGATCGTTGATCTCAATCTTTACCTCATTACTTCATCGATCTTGGCTCATATTGTCTTCTCTTTTGTGTTTGTCCAATCACATTGTTTAATTTTCATGACCAATGAAAGTGAACAACTCTGCATATTGATAGATAGGTGACATTTTAACTCATATTTAAATAAGAGCGTATATTATTATTTTAATTATTTTAATTTTAGTACTTTTTTGTCATTATTTGGCCAATGACATTTATTTATTTTTTTTTAGAATCGGCTAAAAAAGACAAGTAACTGCTTTGATTGATGATGGATATTGTAGTTTAGCTGTGAAATGTTGTTTTAAAAATTAAATATTATTGAATTTATATATATTAGTAAATGTTGTGCCTAATTATTTCTTGTACACATTACCTTTCTAGGTATGTAGTTACTCTCTTATATGGCACCATTGGGATGTTCTATAGATATCATCATTATGGAGTTGACCAAAACATCAATTCTATGTGAATCAATACTTATCTCATTTAATGAATAAGTTAAAAATAAAGGTCAATATTAACAAACTTATACATTAGATCTTAATAAACTAATCATCCCAAAATAGCAACAAGAACTACAATTATATTTTTAGGTGTTGGAAGATTTAGATCAAGATCCGATTGAGATAAATTGACGAGGAAGGGATGTAGATGTCAATTAATTATGTAGAATTTTAGTTTCTTAGCTGTATAGGAAGAGATTTCATTGTCAAATAGTCTAGTAAGAACAGGAGTCAAACTTACGAGTATTGACTCAATTGTAAAATTTAAATAGTACGTTTAGTTGTTGGAATGGAATAAGGTGTGAATAGAATAGTTATTTTTAGGGAATAGAATAGAGTAAAAATTATTATTTTTATATTTAATTGTTAAAATAGAATAATATGAAAATTAGTATTTTATTATTTAATTTATAAAATAGTATGAAGTATAATGTAGGAACAGTGATAATAATAATAATAATAATAATAATAATAATAATAATAATAATAATATGAAAATAGTTATTTTTATATTTATAGGAATAAAAATTACCTAATAAAATGTGGTAATTTTTATTTTCATATATATAAAAATAAATATTCCTATAAGAATACTTATTTTGATTAAATTGTAATTAAACGGATGAATATTTATTCTCATAGAATGAAAATAAAGAGAAAATAAAATTTTTATTTTCTCCAATTAAACGTATGATAAGCTACTATTGCCTACTATACTAGATTATGTATCAGATTTGTTTAGACAAGTGTTAACAGTGAACTCATGACCTTAGACTTAATAGCAAACCCTAAGTTACCATTATCAATTAAGTAAAACCTAATTCATGTAGGTTTTTTATTCATATTTTATATTGAAATTATGACTAATAAAATAGTAGATGATTCAAGAATTGTATATCCAGCACCCATAGAAAATCCCGTAGGTGTCAATACAACTAATATAAAATCCATGATCCTCAAATGACGAACAAATTTAGATAGTACAAATAAATGTTTAAACTCCAAATTTAAAAATAATACATGTCTTAAAATATGAAAAAAATTAATAATTTTACCTTTCACTAGGTAGATGACGTGTCTACATCTTGTGTTACCACCGCAAAAGCTCAACCCAAAAAACTTAACTTTGTCGTCGTCTGTCTTGTAAGATAAGGACAATATTTGATCATATGGTCGAATCGTCCACTGTTGAAACAAGCTTTCAAAATTTTGTAGCACGACCTTCCTCCATGAAGCTTTTTACAATGTTTGCATATGAGAGTTGCTTATTGCAGGCTTGATATACCCTGAATTTTAGCTCTTTTCTTCTCTTTCTCCGTCAACTTTGACTTGCTTATAGGATTCTCCCAACTCTGAACTTTGGCCTCTAAGGTTGATTTTTTTCTCAAAAAATTTTTTTCTTTTAAGCTACTTTTTGAATAATAGAACTCGATCCAATACGTTTTCATAAGCCATTAACTTATGAACCAGAAGCTGCCGTCGAATCAAGGCGTGCTTGTGCGTAATGAACCTGTGGCCTAACTCTCGACATGCGCTTAAATTTGCGCTTAAGTGCAGAGTTGTATATAATAACCTCTTGAGCCAATTTCTTTTATTTTCTTAAAAGAATTCCATAGAAGAGAGAGAAAGTTTGAAAAGTTTAATTTAAATAAATCAAGGCTAGAATTTGATAATTTGAAAATCAAGACAAATGCACTCTATATTCTCTTTTTATTGCTACTATTTTTTTTTAATTTTCATGAGTAATTCTTATTTCTTTGCTCAATTGTATTATAATTTTGAAACTAATATGTTCGTATTGAGCATGCATATTAATTTTTCATGATTTTATAGAGAAATTTTATAAGAACTCATACTTAAATTTAGTAGATATGAGTGTTGAATGTTATATTTTTGCTTCATACATATTTTAGAATCTTAATTTAATGCCCATACATACTTAAATTCGTGATTAGTTCTCTTGCATGTTTGAGGATTGTTAAAGATATGTTATATATGTTCTAAAAATCCATAAAATAAGTTGAGATTAATAATTTTTTATACTTTTTCTGAATTTCCTATACTATTTGGTTTGCATGTTCTGAATTATAAAATTTATAATTTTTGTATGCTCATATTTGTACATAGGTTTTTCATATTTTAAATTGTTATGTATAAGTCTTATATATGTTGAAAATATAATAAAATTGTCATGTATGTTCTGAAATTTAGTAGTAAATTCTGCACTTGCTGATTTTTACATTATTTACTGATTTTTAATAAAATATTTTATTATTATATATCTTAAATTTATACAGTAGTTTATACATGTTTTAAACTACAAAATATATGTCTTGTATAAGTTAAAAAATATACATAATGCAACCCACATGGTCTAAATATCAAGATAATTGCTAAATTATGCATTACATGCTGAATATTCTACATTACATGTTAATTCAGTATCCCATAGAAAGGATTTGTTTTATATGACATGAATTTATGGAATTATGAATGAAAAATTCTACAATTAAGTTAAGAAATATGATTATTTTTTTAAAAATGTGAGAAAATTAAGAATTGTGAACCAAGGTGTAGAGTTTTTTCTAAGAATTGTATTGGATCAAGATTATAATTCAGCGAATAGTATATTATGGTATACCTTAATATATTATAGTGGTAATGTCTAACCATGTGTAATTGTGAAGTTAAGAAGCAGTATCTGATTTCATCCATAAGGTTAATGTAGACGACTTATTTTTGAGTCCTGAATAGAAACGTATGACTTTTAGTTGTATAAAAATATACACATCTTAGGCTTCGATTGTTCACTTATTTAGTCAATAAGACCAACTGGTTCTGGTCCCTAAGTAAAATAAGAAGTAAGCATGTTTTAACAATATAAATTGAATAAGAATATGATACGAAATTTAAAAATATACAAATTAAAATTTCTACATAAGTATTATGAAAATATCATATCATTACATCAGATCTTGTTTTATAGCACTTCCATTATATTTTTAATGCAAAGTTATGTATATATTTATTGTTATATAGTATTTTTCTGAATTTTTAGCTTACTCTTTACTATTTTTACTAATATCACATATGAGATGTTCGAATCCTTACTAAGCGAACAGGAATGAAGTAGGTTTTAGTAGGAAGACTTGTAATATGATGTCTAGCAATATTTGTTATAGTTTTATAGTTTTCGGACAATGGTTAATGTGCTCAATGTTGTATGGTAGTTTGCTATATTATTTCGGATGATGTTATGTTAATCGGATGATGGTTATTATATTAAGCTTAGGTACAGACAGCTGTAAATTGTTGTATGTTGTAATGTAATCTTTCGGACAACGATTAACATATTATAATACATGGTTGTACAGTTATTAATCTATTATATTATACTTCAGACAATTTTAGAATGGTTTATGCTGATATTTTGGTTATTCAAATTATAGTGTCTCAATTTTCGGACGATTTTAGCATATTCTAAAATATTTTATCATTTTTCAGGATAGTTGAGATGTCTAAAATGATGAAATGTTGAATGTCAAATATCAAGTTATAGATTATTTTATTTTTATAGTTGTATACTTTGATTATATTTGGATAAATATCATTTTTTTACGTAAAAACTAACATCACAAATGGATCAACATTAGAGCCACAAGTGATGTGGCTATTCATTTGGGTCCTATATGTAATGTTGTGTTTATTTTATCGTGATTAATTAAGGTATTAATATAAAATTTACATTCAAACATTAAAAAAAGATAATTTGAATAATTAATAATTGACTATGTGTTAATTATAAGTTTGAAATTTAGATGTGATAATTATACTAATTTTAATATTTTTTATTTTTAAATCTTGACTCAAATAAATAGGTAGCTGTTCCTCCCAAGGAGATGTAAAAATCCAAAACCCAATTCATGTAGGTTTTTCATTCATATTTTATATTAAAATTATGACTATTGAAATAGTAATTAATTCAAGAATTGTCTATCTAACACCCAAAAAAATTAAAAAAAAATACCTATAGCAAATACTCATAGTATTATGATATGATGTAACACTAATCAGTTATTGAAAAATATGTAATAATTATATATTTTTTAATAATCAATCAAATTTGTCGTATAATTTTTTATTTTAATTTTTTTTATAATGAATAATTTCAAACCTCTTTTATGGTTCAGAATAAATTTAGGATTCTTGACACCCTATAAGTAGCAATAAGATTAAACTTATGACTATAAACTCAATTGCAAGCTCTAAGTTCCCATCAATAACTATGCTCGATCGTGCACCGAGAAAATAGAGAGAAGCAAAAATATGAGATAAATTCATGAGCAAAAACAGGAGATTTAGACCAAACAGGCCATTAGATTTCAAATTATAAAACATTCGAGATACTAAGTTGCTAATCTACCAAGTGACAAATCCAGCAAATTAGTGGCCACATTTTTGAGTTTATCGAGTCACCAAGCCCCAGAGTTACATAGCTGCTAGGACACGAGTGGCACAGTGGTTGCGTGGCTGTGTTACTAAGTCAATAAACCACAAAACTATTTGGATACCAAATTATTAAAGTATTATGACACATTGTCGAAATGATGCATGTTAAACAAAGAAAGTTAACTTGGTTATTCTATTAGAGTATTATTTTGTTGGTATAGACCAAAACATTGAAATAATTAGCATTGTTGACTAGAGTCAAAGATGTTAATATCAATTAATGCACTATATTAATTACGATTAAAATAAAATATTTGAGAAATTTTGTACCTATCAAACTATTTGGAAAGACCCACTATGCCCATAATCTGCAAGACTATCTCTTAAATCTTGAAATAAAGAAAATTTGACATAACATACACACTCACAAGCAACAGTAAGGAAGATAAAGTTAATATATAGTTAAATCACTTAATTACTCATAATAATTAATGACGAATGTTGCAAGTTGGAGATTTACTTTACTCAAATAGAAGTAGGATCCTATATTTCTATCTTGATAATTGGATCAAAATTTAATAATTTAAATTTAAAATTAGGTATATATTTTTTTAAAAAAATTATAATATTAATATCTATTAAATACTAAATCTAATATATAAAATTTTTTAACAAAAATAATTATTTAGATGATATAATTTAATATTTAAATATAGATTATTAAAAGCCTATCATATTCTCTTCAAAAAAGCTAAAAAAATCTCAAGGCACAGGGCAATATCCTTTGGAACTTATTTTATCTCCTATTTCTTACTTTCTAGTTTAAAAATTCAATACCGATTTAAGCATAGGAGTATAAACCGATAAAATATTTCTATATCTTTAAACATTTATTTTAAATTATGGTATGAATGATCCGAATTAAAAGATCTTATTACTCACTTTAAAATCTATTAGATTAAATCATGATTTATAATACATATCAAAATAGATAAATAACTGTTAAATTAAATTAAATTAATAGTTACTTCAACTTAGCATTTACAAGGATATTTTTTCATGCATGGTATGACATTGTCAATTCAAGAATATAAGATGAGATATTTTTTTATTTTTTAAGATATAATATTTTATTTATTAATAAGAGATTTTTTTTATAAAAAAATTAGATAATAAATAAAATATATTTGATAATTTTCCTATCTTAAAAACTTATACTTAAAAAAAAATATTTTACATTATTTTTATTATAATATAATAACAAAGTTGGTCCAATATTACTTGAAGATCAAAATTTAAATTATAAAAATAATTTTTTTTATAATATTATGATAGCATCTTATGCATCAATCACTGTTTTGAAAACACGAGTCATCACTTCATTTTAACCTTTTTGGGACATCTATTTTAATAATAATCATCACTGTCACATCGGTCATTAAACCAATCAATCGTTTAAAACTTTCAATCAAAGAAATTAACATATCTCATTAAAAAAACCTATCAAATCTAGCATATATAATTTAAAAATAAATATATTTTAATTAATAATTATTTATATCATAAAATAACACAACATTATTATTATAATTTAAAATATTAAAATTAAAATAATATTCTAAAATATTTTTTCAATCTATAACCCTAATAACTCTTTAAATAATCATAATATTTATAAAGATAATAAATATTATATTTAAAAGAATCATAACAAAATTTTAAAATTTGTCACTAACAACTCAAAAAATGATCATCCCTAGTAATGCATATTTGACTCCTTCGGTTTGTTTTTTTTTTTTAAAAAAACATAGATTATTATTATTAGCTTATTTATTATTTTTTTAAATATAATAATATTTTTGCATATAATGATTTTTGAGTGAAATATATTAAAATATATATTTATTAAAAAGAAAGAACACAACCCAATATCTTAATTTTCTATCTCACCCGGACGATACTATTGATAGTCATGCCGAAACCCTTCCTTCTAAGTGGAATGATTATGTATGGGAATCAAAATTTGAATCATACAAATGACTCAATTTTCCACCCCAAAAGATCGAGTCTTTATTTCCTTTTTGAATGATTTTCTCACCTAACTTTGTAGATTTTTCGGCTAACTTTTAATTAATTCCTTATAACTAGCAAATTTGTCCCTTTTAACACTTAGTAAGGTTTTATTATTTTTTATGTTTAAATATCAGCTTCTCTTATTTTATTAATGACTGATATTTATCCTCATAATATAAAGACTATGATTAAAATAACATACTATAATATTATTTTAATATCGATTTACCATGATTTTTAGAATGATTTTAGCTGTTAGAAGAATAAAAGTGTCTAATATTTAGAAGAATTATAATTGAAATTTACTTTGTGGGGAAGGGGGGTTTAACCCTAGATTAGGCCACCCCTTTTATGTAATCTAGGCCATCATTATATCATGTGTCTTTTTTGATATCGTGAAAAATACTTTTATTTTTTAAAGTTTGATTAATTTTTTTCTAATGTGAGTAAATTTTAACATTTTATTTATAGAATGAAGTTCATTTTTTAAGAATAAAGGTTTTTGTTATAGATTTGGACATGTTTTGGTATCAAATTGGCAAAATCAATGTCCAATTTTATGATATAACACACTACTACAAAGTAAATATATGCTATTATTAATTTTAATATTAATAATGACTCTGTATATATTAATTTGATAATAAAAACTTATTATTGGTAAAATTGACCGCAATTAAACCATAGTAAAAGTGAGAACGAAATTAGATAAATATAAAAAAGATGAAAATAAAATGTGACATTGAGGTGATATTATTAGTGTACTCTTAAATAATATAATATTTTATTTATTTATTTATATAAATAAATAAATATGATGAATTGATATATTTTATATAATATTATATTATATGATTTTTACAATATAATTGATACTTTACCACCTTTTATATTTGCTTTTGAGAAACTAAGATGGCCCATTCTAAATAGCCAAAGTATGCAATCATGCTCATTGATTCTTCAGTCTCATCAAAAAAAGGAGTACATAGAACAACAGAATCAAGTGATTGATTTACCAATTCTTCATATAAATTATAAAGAAAAATAAATTTTTTTTTATGAATTATATAGTATGAGGTTTCTCATTAGATGAGAAAATCTTAACAAAATTTATTTAGTTGATATTAAAATATTAAAATTGACAAATAAAATTATATTAATAAACAACATAATAAAAAATAATATTCATAAATATTTAAAATTTATAATATAAAAGATAAAATAAGAAAAAAATATTTAAAATAGCTTAAAAGCTTACAAGAGTAAATTAAATAAAGCATCTATGAATAAATATGAGTTAGTTAATATTATAGGAAAACAAATTGGCTTAGAAAAATTAAAAGTGATATGATAAAAGTAATTTGAAATTAGTTATGTTATTAAAAATATTATATTATATTATATTATATGGCGATAATAGATTCACATAATTTATCCCGTTAAGGCAGATTTTTTTTATGTATATTTTTTATGGCATTGTAGATTTTTTATTTAATGCCCAAGGATGGTTTGGTGATCAATAGGAAGAATCATGTTTTCCTTTTGATATGATCCTAATTTAAACAATTATAATTAAGCTTTTAGGGGCCCTAAAACATAACTTTGAAGCCAAAAATAATGAAAATACATATAAAGGGAGTTAAAGTGATGCCTTTAATATGAACATTTTATTCGTATTTATTATACATGAATGCAATAATTTCTTTAAGAAATAGTTTTACTATGAGATAGACTGTCTTATATTAATTATAAGGACCTTTGACTCATTACTTAAAATGATTCCTTTTTCTTTGAGGCGTCTCTTCAAGGATAAAATAATGTAGAATAAAGCTTCCAATTTGATGTGATCTATGTATTTTTTTTAAAGTAGACAATACTTTAAACAATAACAGATATGATTTTATACTTAATAATGACGTCATATATGAAAATTTATACTGACATCTCTAATATAAAGCGTGATCACCTCTTTACTGAGGTTATATTATACATGGATCATCTACATTGATTGAATAAAAAGGTAATCCTCTACTTATGAATGATAATACTTTCTTCTTCATCCAAGGTGTATTTTCAAAGATAAAGTTGTATGGGATGTGATTAGCAAGTAAATGCACCCCTTGCTTTTTTTTCAAAATAGACAATACCTCAAATATGAATAAGTCCAACTTTAGAACTCAACATTTGCCGCCTTTGAGAATCCATACAAGCAAAACTAATGTAGCAGTATGAATAACTCTTCTCTAAGAGTTAAATTTGAAGACGTATTGTTCGATGTTAATTGGATGAATATATAACTTTTTAATTATAAGTAAAAATGGTTCATTCTTCTTTAAAGATACCTTTTTAAGGACAAAATAGCCCAATACGGGGTTAGCAACCGGATACTTTCAATTCCTTCTTCGAAAACAAATACCTCAAATTAGAATGAGCCATACTTCAAAACTTAACAATGCCATTGCCTGTAAGAATTTATATTGACGTCTCCAATATGACATCATTATTGCCCCTTTACTGAGATTACGTTGTTGGATAAATTACATTATATTGATCGAATGAATAGGTTACTTTCTATATATAACTGAGAATATTTTTTTATTTATTTGACCTATATTTTTAGGGATAAAATAGTTCTGAATAAAGACAATGACCAAAATGGGTTTCACATGTTTTCCAAAATAGACAATATCTTGATTGAAATGGATCCGCCCTCAAAATACAATGGCTTTGTCATACATATACAACATTAGATTATCAAATATATTTTTGATATTTTTAAGTTGATAGGCAATATATACTTATGAGAAATAATACTCTTACAACTTATACATAATATTTTCAGAATGATATTTTTGTATACAGATAAAGAGGACCGATTTCTTTTAATTTTTAAAAAAAATCTTTTTCCACATATAAAAAATTATATAAAAATTATAGAAGAAGAGGTACTTCAATAAATATTACAATTAAAAAAATTTATTATAATAAGTATTATTCGCTTTGATCAATATTTATACTAAAATTTACTAATACCAATAAATAAATTTAGACCCATGCAAAGAAATTTATATAATCTCTCTCTCTCTCTCTCTCCTTTCGATACCTCTTGCATCCCTTTTCCGTCTCCCACGCAACTACTTAGGGGGGTTCAATCCCTTTAAAAATTAATAAAATTTATTATTTATTTTAATTATTTATTTTTAAAAAAATAATTTTTAAATATTTTAACTAATTAAATTATAATTATTTATTTAACATCAGATGATTAAGATTTAAAAAACAAATATCCCCTTCTGTAAAAAAGAGGTAAAACTCTTTCAAATTTCTGTTGCCTCTATTTTGGTCTTATCCGGAATCGAATAAGCTAAATTATTATTATTATTATTATTATTATTATTATTATTATTATTATTATTATTATTATTATTTTTAAGTGCTATATAACATCTGAGATTTACTATCTTAATATAAATAAAATATAGATTCTACAATAAACCTAATGTTTATTTATATAAAATAGGAGAAATATTTTTAGAATATTTAGTTATTTAGACTTAGGGTGATATGACATCTTCAGTCCCCAGCTATAAGCAGAAATTAGAATAAATTAAATATAATATAATTAAAAAAATAAGTTAAATTTAATATTAAAAATTTTATGCAAAATATCAGTCAAAATAGAATAAAAAAATCACTGAGTTATATAATTAAAGAAATATTTTACTATGAAAATATTAAATGTGTTACATAATTTTTTATTAAAAATAGTGATGCGTATCTGGATCCGACTTCGAATAGAATCGGATTCGTCTCGTTGGTTCGATCCGACTCTGTTCACTTAGTCTGAATCCTACACACCACTAAAATGAACATGAGGTCAGTATGTCAGCAGGATGTTGTCCCACCAAAAATACTCCAACGCTCAAGTCAGTAAAAAGCCTTTCAATCGATGAAGGTGAACTGATAAGTAAAAGAAAGAGAAAGAGAATAAGTTTGTCGGGAGTGTTGACTCGTTGAGAATGTGAGTTTCAGCTTACTACTCACGGAGATCGAGTGAAAGTTACGTCCCGAAAGCGTAGAAGTTTTGGGAAACAGTTCTCAGAAAGCCAAAAAGGACTCTTGTAATCGGGAGGCCTTTGGTGGGATTTAAAGGTGAACACTTATGCAGAGAGAGAGAGAGAGAAGGAGAGTCTTTGCTCGAGCACTGTAAGCGTTTGTAACTTAGATTGTATCAGAAAGTCTCTTTGTTATATCAGAAAGCGTATCTGTATGTTCTCTTGAAGGTGAGTTAGAGAGCGTATTCGAGGGCTTGTCTTCCAGGAGGAAGACTCTAAGCTTATATAGATAGTGGGAGAGCCACCTTCTCTAGTTAAGGTGGCGTGATCTTCTGGCTTGGTAATGGCGGCCTTCTCTGAGTTGGTGGGCATGACTGGCTGATTTGATGGATTCTTTTCCTTCTAAACAGTGCAATGGATATTCAAATCATCTGTTTTCTTTTCATGCTCTTGTGACCGTTTAGACTCTATCCTTGGGGTTGAATTCCTTGCCGCCTTTTTGGAGAATATTAGCTTTTAGGAAAGTGTGTAATCATAAGATGATCGTTGCTTTTCTTGTACGAGATTTCCAATCATAAAATTGGGGGCTCAATCGCCCGTATTAGATTCTTTCGCTTTTGGAGGGAGCGGGCCTAAGATTTGTCTTTATAGCACTTCCATATTTGGGCCTGGCCAGGCCGACGATTGCATCTATAC
This sequence comes from Nepenthes gracilis, assembly GCA_033239525.1. Classification (NCBI taxonomy): domain Eukaryota; kingdom Viridiplantae; phylum Streptophyta; class Magnoliopsida; order Caryophyllales; family Nepenthaceae; genus Nepenthes; species Nepenthes gracilis. Next base: position 9,787,079 of record BSYO01000038.1, on the reverse strand, counting down.
CCATCACTGCTGGTGTTAGAATTCTGCCCTCGGCTTGCATCTGGGATGGCTCTCACTACCCTTCGTTTAAGGATCTCGAGAGGACTCGGAGAAGAAACTTATAGGATCCGTTAGGCTATCTTTCGTCGGATCGGGAGAAGAAAACAATAGACGTTGGACTGGCGTCGTCAAAATCGGAGAAGAAGGAGCATTCCGTTGGGGCCGAACGGAGAAGAAGATTGGGATTTACCGAATCCCGTTCGGGCCAAAATTGGAATCGACCATCTTTGGTGAGATCCGGAGAAGCTATTTTGGCCTTCTTTGAGAAGAAAATTAGGGTTGCCCAATCTTTCGTCGGACGAGAGAAGATACCTATCACTGAGCGCCTTTGGTCATCACTAGCCCCGGGGGCTACCCCCTCCGGCATGTTCATGATGGGACGGCTCTCTCTACCCTTCGTTGCTTGAGGATCCCGGAGGACTCGGAAAAGAAAGTTAACCGGATCCGTTGACTATCTTTGGTCAGATCCGGAGAAGAAAATTGAACGGATGTTGACCATCATTGGTTAGAACTGGAGAAGAAGATTGACCGGATCCGTTCACTATCATTGGTCGGAACCGGAGAAGAAGATTGACCGGATCCGTTGACCGTCATTGGTCAGAACCGGAGAAGAAAATTGACCGGATCCGTTGACCGTCTTTGGTCAGATCCGGAGAAGAAAATTGATCGGGTCCTTTCACGGTTTATGGTCGATCTGGAGAAGAAAATTAACCGGATCCGTTGAACGTCTTTGGTTAGATCCAGATAAGAAAATTGACCGGGTCTGTTGACCGTCTTTGGCTAGAATCCGAAAAACTTTCGTGGGCCTTGATTGACGTGTGGCCATTAGCCGGCTTGTCAGGCCAAAAGTGGATACGTGTCTTCTCTTGGTTGGACCGCTATTATGGCCATTTAATGCGTCAAACGATGGCATGCCTTCTCGAGGCGGTTTAAGGCGCTTCATACCTTGCCGTTTAAGTTTCCCTCCTTGTTCTGAGTATTCTTTCACGCCTCCTGCTTTCCATTCTTCGTCTTTAACCTTTTCTCGTTCCCAAAAAAATCCTAGTTTCTCTGTTAACCATGGCCTCAACCTCTGTCGCCGATAACTTTTCTGTTCTTCGGGAGAGTGATGTGAAGGCGTTGCGTGTCGAGTTCAACATTCTGAAGGATACTGAGTGGAGGGTTCCGGGTAAGGATGATAGGGCATTCTCTCTACCAATAGGACATGTGACGGTATACGAGGTCCATCTGAGGAGCGGTCTCCATCTTCCTCTTCCGGACGACTTGCAGTCGATCCTTCAAGCTCTTCGAGTCCCTGTTGCCCAGTTCCACGCTAACGCCGTACGGTACATTTGCATCCTTTGCATCTTCCTTCGCAAACATTCTAAGAGGTTGACAATGTCCATGGTGAAGGGACTTTTTAAAATAAATCAGGGAGGTGAGTGGATCTCCCTCATTCCCCGTATTGGCTTTAAAATAAACACGGCCATCTATGACTTACTCAAGAATTGGAAGAACCGGTTCTTCTTTGTGAGTGTGGCGGAGACCTGACACCTTGAGAAGGATTGGGGTCAGGTGCCAGAGGTGTACACTGGGATGCCGTTTGTGGCGGAGACGGCGTCCTTAGAGTGGTTGACCAAATTGGTCAAAGACCACATTTCGAACTTCAAACGGGGTTTCCTGATCTCTAGGGTAGAGGCCAAGAAAGTGAATTGGGGGCCACCTTTTCCGGTCTACAAGCTCAAACCGTAGGCGATGATGATGTGGCAGGAAGAGTCCAGGGGCCTGCTCATCCGCCCCCGTCCAACAGATGATGATTTTATTGGCTCGCGGCCCAAAAGGATGGTATTGGAGAAGCCTTCCTCATCGTCTTCGGGGCCCGCTTAAATTATCGTCGGGATTTGCAGCGGCCCTGGCAGTACCACCGGAATGGAGAAATCTTTTGAGGACTTGTCGGAGGCTAGAGGAGAAGGCATTATCCTGGCACAGCCCACGCCGCAGGTGGTTCCTCGAGTGGCATAGAAGGAGACCTTTTCGGAGCCAGCCTGTGAGCCATCTGTGGAGGCACAGGAGCCATCTGTTGGCTCTCCAGTTATGCAAACGCCTGTTGAGGAGCCGGTGGTTGATATTGATCCTCCAGCAGCAACAGCGAAGGCCGTAGCTAGGGAGCCTGCTGCCGTTGCAGATGACGTTGATGAGGGGCTCCTGGACGAGACCCTAGAGGAGGCCGTTGCTAGCTCCGCTCGCGAGGGCATCGCTTTCGGCCCACCGTCGCCTGAGCTAGGCTTGGAGGCCAGACCCGAGAGGCCCGGGTGGAGAGTCTGGGAGGTATAATCTTTCGGTATGCTTTTTACATGATTTCTCCTTTTAAGATTTCTAACTTATTTTTTATCTGGTTTTTTTTTTACAGAAGGAGAAGGTGATTGCTACCATTGCCAAGGTGATGGATCAGCGGGTCCGGGTAATCTCTGATAGGGAGGCAGAAATTGCCTGGCTAGATGCGAAGTTAGCGGCTTTAGGGGCAAAGAACAAGTCCGATGTCGCTGTCCTGCAGACTATCCTGGCTGATATGGAGGCCGAGAACACTAGTCTGAAGGAGGAGGTTGCCCAACTAAGGCAGGAGAATGAGCGACTCAATGGGCGCCTTAGCCAGTTGGGAGGGCAATTGACGGAGTTGGAGAACCGCCTGAGCCTCCGGATACGCCCTCACGAGATTGAGCAGTTGATGTAGATACGGATGTGGGAACGGGTCAATATGTGTCAGCGTATCGCGCGGCTAATTGACCCTAATTTTTTGGTGGACCTGCTGAATATGTCAAACAGGTCCGCCCAGACCCGCGACAGTCTCGTGAGGGATCCACCAGAAGGTCAGGTGCCGCCTCCTTAGCCTTTTGCTGATTTTTGGACTTTTCTTTATATTTATATACTTTGATGTACTTTGTAATATATTTAGAAGCAATAAAATGAAAATTTTTCAACTTCGTGTCCATCTCCTTTTACTGCCTTTGTGTTTGCATGCTCAATGTTCTGGACGGCTAACTCAGTTGGTTGGCGGCCACTGTAATGTTGCCAAAGGAGTGAAGTCTTTAGGCTCTTTGTTGGCGGCTTGTGAGTGAAACCTGCCGACGCTGCCCAAGTGCTGACTTGGGTGGCCGGCGTTGGAGAAGAATTTTTCTCCCTTCGACCATCGTTGATTGATCACGCTATCTCTTCGCGAAGAAAGTCGTTGCGTGTGCTTGTGCTAACCCCTAAGATTTTGACCACTAACGGGCCACTTGGATGACCAAGGTTTAGATCTGGCCACTTATGGGCCGCTTGGTTGACTAGGGTTCAATACAACCGCCAACGGGCCACTCGGATGACCGATGTTCACACTAGACCGCGCATTGCCCACCTGGTTGACCGGGGTTTAAATACGACCGCTTATGAGCCGCTCGGATGACCGAGGTTCGTGTTCAACCGCTTGTGGGCCACCCGGATGATCAAGGTTTATTAACGAGAGAGTGAGGACCCTCCCGACTTAGGGGCATTCTAGGTCGGGTAACCTGCAAAGTAAACACATATATATATATATGCACGCAAGAAGGGGAAGGCAGTATGTTAAGGAAACACTTATTTTTACGAACTAAAACAAGCAATCGAATATGTACACACAATAATGCAAATATGTACTTGTGCCTTTTACTGGAAGTAGCGTCTGAGGTGGATCACGTTCCACGTTCACCAGACTAACTTTTCGTCCTGGTTCCGTAGTTTGTATGCTCCGTTTCTCAGGACGGCGGAGACAAGGAAAGGCCCGTCCAAATTAGGTGAGAGCTTATGGCGGCCGGCCAGCTTGCCTGTGACCTCGACGCCTCGTAGGACCAGGTCTCCAACATTAAATTATTGCGCCTTAACCGTTTTGTTGTAGTATCAGGCAATCCGATATTGGTAGGCCGCTGTCCGCACTCTGGCGGCATCATGGGCTTCCTCTAACAAGTCTAGGTATTTTCTGATTTTTTGGGAGTTATCCTGTGGGTCAAATGATTTCACCCTAAGACTTGAAAGCCCGATTTCGACTGGGATCACTGCTTCAGTCCCATAATAGAGGCCGAAGGGCGTTTCGCGAGTTGGTTCTTTTTGGGTTGTCCGGTAAGACCAAAGAACAGAGGGGAGATTGTCTACCTAGGAGCCCCCTACGTCATCCAGCTTAGTTTTTAACCCGTGGAGTAGCGTTCGGTTCGTAACCTCTAACTGTCCATTCACTTCGGGGTATGCCATCGAAGTGTGGACCAACTTGACGCCAAGGTTGGCGCAATACTTGGTGAAGCGCCTCCCTGAAAATTGGGTCCTGTTGTCACTCACGACGACCTCGAGGATGCCGAATCTGTAGATAATATTCTGGCGAAGGAATTCAAGAATGTCGCGCTCCATGATCTTTGCCAGTGGGATGGCTTCGACCCACTTGGTGAAGTAGTCGATACCCACGATGACAAACTTCCTTTGTCATGTGACAATGGAAAATGAGCCGATAATATCGAGCCCCAATTGTGCGAAGGGCCAAGGGGCCTGAAGCGTCTTCAGGTCTACGGATTGCTGATGGTGAAGGTTGCTATAAAGTTGGCAGCTTTCATACTTCTTCACAAACTCAAGTGCGTCTTTTTTCATCGAGGGCCAGTTGTAGCCCTGCCGCATGATCTTGAAGGTTAAGTTTTTTCCGCCAATGTGCGATTCGTAAATCTCGAGGTGGATTTCGGCCAAGGCGTTGTGAGCCTCTTCGGGAGTGAGGCTCCGGAGGTACAGGGTTGAGTAGCCACGGCGATATAGTCGTCCGTCAATCACAGCGTACCGGCCGGCTGTCTTTCTGATTCATTTAGCCTTCTCTGCGTCTTCTGGCAATGATCCGTCAGCCAGATAACTAAGGTAAGGTATCATCCAATTTTCTGCATCGAAAATCTGCATCGCCTCCTGTTTCTCTATGTTGGGAGTGTTCAGGATCTCCCTCATGTCCCTCGAGTAGTGTTCGAATTTTTTGTAGCAATGCTCATCCAGCCGGTCCGTCTAAGCTTTTAGTTTTGCGTCACATGAACGAGGTTAGTTTGTAAACCACCTGGCGATCTACTTTCGCTTTGCCAAGTACTTGGCGGTGAGGGTTGTTTCTCAATGTTCCGGGAGCGATTAGTTCGAGTCATTGAGATCCAATCTCTTGGTAGAGCATTCCTTAGCTAATCGTGAATCCAGCCATCAGTGGTTTAAACTTCAGAACATTGTTGGTTTGCCGGGAAGTCAAGCCCGAGGGAGTATTTCACCTCACGCCCGTCGGGGGTCGTGGAGGACCACTCCGCCGCCATTGCCCATCCGTAGATAATCCGTCTACGTGAGTATCCACTGGAACTCCGTCCAGCCAGCTTCGCGCTTCTGCTACCTCGAGAACCGGTCCGATTTTAACAAATGAAGTCAACCAGAGATCGCGCTTTGGCAGGTCTGGAGGGTTGTTCGAACTCGCCTAACTCACAGCCCATTTTACCAACCGTTAAACGTCGGGATTACGGAGTATACTTTTTTCGAGGTTGGTGTGAGACCACTACTCGGTGCGCTGAAAGTAGGGCATTCCTTGGCTAAGGAGAATATAAGTGCTAAGGCCGCTTTTTCGCACTCGAGAGCGGGTCTCTAGGCGGTGAACGTTTTACTTACTTAGTAGACCTGCCGGCCCTGGAGTTCGGAGTTGGCGCACGAGGACAGTAACCGAGGAATCCGAGCCTGTAAAGGGTTTTCTCCGCCCTTAGGTGACACTCAGAACGACGGGCCGACAAAACCGCTTCAATTCATCGAAAGTTGTCCCTCGCCGCCCATTGAAACCCGTTGGATTTTGTTCCTCTAAGGGCCTTAAAGAACGTACTTATCGCCAAACTTCATGAAGTATCCATTTTGAAACTCAATCACTGATCATTTACGCTCCGTGGTAGAGCCATCTGCTGAGCCTTGATCTTCTCTTGGTTTGTCTCAACTTCGTTGGGAGACGATGAAAGTAAGAATTTATTCGAGGCTACTCTAAAACACACTTAGCCTGGTTCAGTTTCATGTGATGCTGACGGAGCCCCTCAAACGACTCTGCCAGGTCACGGATGTGGTCGCCGGTGACTTTGCTCTTGACGAGCATGTCGTCGACGTAGACCTCCATGTTACGACCGATCTATTTTTTAAACATCTTGTTGATCAGTCGTTGATAGGTTACTCTAACTTTTTTTAGTCCGGAGGGCATCACTTTGTAGCAGTAGGTCCCCTGATCAGTCATGAACGAGGTGTGCTTCTCGTCCACTGGACTCATCCGGATCTGGTTGTAACCCGAATAGGCGTCCATGAAACTTAGCAGCTCATGTCCGACTGTCGAGTCAACCAGTAGGTCGATCCTGGATAAGAAAAAGCTGTCCTTTGGGCAGGCTTTGTTAACGTCGGTGAAATCGACGCACATTCGCCATTTTTCGTTGCTTTTTTTCGCCAGGACGACGTTAGAGAGCCAATCCGGGTAGTGGACTTCTGTAATGAAACCTGCGTCTAGCAGCTTCTTCACCTCCGCTCCGATGACGATCAGCTTTTCTACAGAGTAGTTTCTTCGCTTCTACCTGACATGCTTTCGACTAGGATCAAGCCCCAATTTGTGGACCATCACCTCCGCCGAAATTTCAGGCATGTTTGTTGTAATCCATGCAAAGATGTCAGCGTTCCGTCGCAGGAACGCGATCAACTCATCGCAAAACGTTTCGGTGAGTGAGCCGCCGATCTGTACACAACTTTTCGATTCCTCTGGGTCTAGTGGGATTAGATCTGTGGCTTCGCTGGACTGCGCTTGCTGTAGGGTTGTCTCATCTCGATGATTAAATTTTTCAACTGTTCTAGTGCTGCCGCTAGGGGAAACCTTAGACATGTAGCATGTCGTCTAGTAGCCTGGTCACCTAACACCTCCCCCACACCGTAAGGTATTGAAAACTTCATCTTGAGGTGTGAAATTGGGGTGACCGTCCCGAACGTTGTCAAGCACGGTCTGCCTAGTATTGCGTTATAAATAGAGGATAGGTCGACTACCAGGAAGGTAAGTGTTCGGCTTGCTGTTTTTTGATACGTATCCAAGGTGACTTCCAGTTGGATGGTCTCTTGGATGGGCACTGGCTCATTGTCAAGGCTATACAATGAGCCTTCAGCGGGTTTTAATTGGTTATTTTTTAAGCCTATTTTAAATAATGCATCCAAGTAAAGCAAATCCTTTGAACTACCATTATCGATGAACACTCGCTTGAACTGGTAGTCGACACTACCGTCCGAAACGAGTGCGGATATAATGAGGGAGTCAGCACGGGAGGATATTACATTAGTCAAATCATTATCATTGAAGCTAATGGTGTTATCCTCCATGCGTTACTTCTTCCTCCCAGTCTGCTGCTCCTCATTGTCAGTTGGATTTTTAGCAGGTCGGGTGGTGATCATATTAACCACCCCTGCCGCAACCCGATTTCGGGAAGGAGACCGCTCCTGCCCTTCTCCTTCAACTACTCCGAAATTCTGCCTGGGGCCCTTGACCAATTTGATGAGGTGGCCTCTATGTAGCAGCTCCTCAATCTCTCTCTGTAGTGTCTTGCGATCCTCAGTAGAATGCCCAGCAGAGCGGTGAAAGCCGCAGTCTTTGACTGGTTCCCAGTGTCCTTCAGTGGTTTCGATCACTTCAAAAACTTTTTCCCACGGATCTGCATGAGGGCATTTGAGCGTGTGTCCATCAGAGGTATAAAGTTGGTGGGCCCGTAATCTCTGCGATCCGCGGCCTTGATCTGTCTTTGCCGCCGGCCGTAGTTACTAACCCATCGTATTTTCTTTTTCCCTCTCTAGGGATTGATCGAGGTTGATCTGCCCGCTCTGTACGTTTTGCTTCGTTGGCCTCCTCTGCTGCAGCGTAGGCCCGGGTGATGGACTCCGCCTCCCGAAAGGTTTGGGAATTCTTGTGGACCAGGTGCTTGAAGAAGTCCCTGTAGGTCAATGCGGAGATGAAACTATCTCCGTGATCCGGGAAATCCGCCTGGCCTCTGCCACAAAGCAGTCTAGGAATTTTCGTGAGTTCTCTCCTGGCTTCTGCTTAATATGGGAGAGGTGCTACGGTTGTTTCTCTTTTCGTCGGCTCAAGACATATTGAGTCAGGAAGAGATCTATGAGCTCTCGGAAGCTACCGATGGTGCCTAAAGGGAGGTGATGAAACCAGATGTGAGCATCTTTCTTCAGCGTTAGCGAGAAGTGGCGGCACATCGCTGAGTCTTCCTACCCTTGTAGACTCAGATGGGTGCGGAAGTGATCCAGGTGGTCAACTGGATCACTGCTCCAATCATATGAGTCAAGGGAAGGCATTTTAAACTTGGTGGGCAGTGGACGGTTTAAGATCTCTGCTGTGAAAGGAGATCTGTCAAGGTCAATGGCGCGCTCATCGTCCTGAAACACGCGGTTCCAAATCTTACCCACTCGCGAATCTGCGCGAGCAGCGTTGGTAGATCTCTTAGAGTTGAGGTAAGCTCTCAACTCTATTTTGTCCTCAAAGGGTCCAGTAGCCGGCTGGCTACTGCCTCCACCGAACCGGGCAGTCCTGGAGCCTCGCTCCTGGATTGCGTTCCCGTCTTCTGTCTGAGAGTATCGAGGATTTCTTCTATCCGGACTTTCTCCCGGAGTTGTGCTCCTATAGTGTTCTTCAGGCCTGTTCTGGCCTAGAGCGTGCGAGGAGGCTGGGATCGGATTATTCATGGGTCTCTCGGGCATTCTGGCCGGCTTCTTTTTCCTTTGGCCACCTTTTTTGGTGGCCGACACAGGGACGACTGCTGGCGGAGTCGCCTGCTGTGGCTGCTCTTGTCGTGAGTAGAGTATTTGGAGCAGGACGGTTTTAGTCCGCATCTACTCCATCGATTCTTTGAAAAGGCGCATTGGCACTCCTTTGTTGCCGTTGACAAGGTACCGGCCAGCGTGGTCCTGGTCGATAGAAGTGACGTCTCTAGCGAGATTGCTAACTTGGGCTCTCGTATTCACTATTACGGATGAATCAGGCGGTGAAAGAGAGTGCTGGGTGGAATTGTGGTTGGCTTTTCGTAAGCACTTCCCACAAATGGCGCCAATGATGCGTACCAGGATCTGACTTCGACTAGATTCAGATTCGTCTGGTTGGTTTGATCGGACTCCGTTCACTGAGTCTCAATCCTGCACACCACTAAAATGAATAAGTGATCAGTGTGTCGGCGGGAGGTTGTCCCATCGAAAATACTTTAACACTCAAGTCAGTAAAAAGCCTTCGAATCGAGGGAGGTGAACTGATAAGTAAAAGAGAGAGAAATAGAATAAGTTTGTCGGGAGTGTTGGCTCGTTGAGAATGTGAGTTCCAGCTTACTGCTCACGGAGAACGAGTGAAAGCTGCGTCTCGAAAGCGTTGAAGCTTTGAAAAATTGTTCTCAGAGAGCCGGAAAGGACTCTTACAATCGGGAGGCCTTTGGTGGGATTTGAAGGTGAACGCTTATGTAAAGAGAGAGAGAGAAGGAGAGTCTTTACTCGAGCACTGTAAGCGTTCGTGACTTAGATTGTATCGGAAAGTCTCTTTGTTGTCTCAGAAAACGTATTCTGTATGTTCTCTTGAAGGTGAGTTAGAGAGCGTATTTGAGAGCTTGTCTTCCAGGAGGAAGACTTTGAGCTTATATAGATAGTGGGAGAGCCACCTTCTCTAGTTAAGGTGGCACGATCTTCTGACCAGGTAATGGCGGCCTTCTCTGAGTTGGTGGGTATAACTGGCGTGATTTGATGGATCCTTTTCCTTCTAAATAGTGCAACGGATATTCCAATCAGCTGCTTTCCTTTCATACTCTTGTGACCGTTAAAACTCCATCCTTGGCATTGAATTCCTTGCCGCCTTTTTAAGAAGAATAAGCTTTTAAGAAAGTGTATAATCATGAGAGGATCGTTGCTTTTCGTGCAGACAAGATCGCTGTCAAGGTGAGGCTGGCCCGATCATTTCTGAGTCTTTTTGGGCCTCTTTACACTGATCTTAGGTTAACGCGGTTGGCCGTTCTATACGCTTGAGTTACCACTTTCTTGCATCACGACAATCAACGCTGGCGTTGACCGCTTGAGGAGCGTTTGGGCCTTCCCGATTTAGGCATTTTACCTTTGTTAGCCAACAATGAAATTGATCGTCCAACTGATTATTTAGACCTTTTAACCGTTGAACCAATCCAACTACAGTATACCCATCAAATAGTAAAATATAATAACTCATACTAATAAAATTAAACTTATTTTCTCTTATTTTTGGTATTTATAGAATTATTTTTGTGTGTATTCTTTTGATCCGATTGAAGTAAAAATGGATGTTCAACTTATACCGGACCTATCCACCCAGCGAAAATAAATGTTTTATAAACATATTCAGGCAATTTAATATTTTATCTATTTATTTACTTATTTTAAATAAGTTATAATAATATAAATTATTAAATAAAATATTATATTATTTAAAATATTTTAAATGTGGAGCCTCAACATAGCTTATATAATTAACATGTCAGCATATATTTTTTAAATATAATTTAAATTTGTTGTTTAATTAGCATGGCTCAAACGTTTAGAGAAAAATATTTTTTACTGATTAATATAATTAGAAAAAAATAATAATAATTAATGAGAAAAATATCCGCGCTGTACCGCACCACGTACGCGCTGCTGCTACTGGCAGCCGCCCCTCGCAGCAACTTGACGAGGAATATCATATCGAAGTGTGCTGCTCACGGCGTCGTAGCAGCGGCGGCTCTCGTGAAAAAAACAGATCAATGCCCCGAATCCAAAGAGCCTTGATTGCCCCATTTCATGAACTAATGATGGATGATGAGTATCACGCAATGGTACATTCATTATTGTGTAATTTAATAATTATAAATTAAAATTATAAAATATTTTTAAAAAAATATATAATTAAATTATATTTAATAAATTTAAAGTGATCTAATTTTCTAATTAAAAATATACATATTAAAAATTTTATATATTAAATTATCTTTTTAATTATAGATATTGTTAAGTGGGCTTATGTAGAATTGTATATATGTGATTTGATACTTTTGGATTCAAATTGTGGCTGCAATATCTTCTAAAATGTGAGACAAAACTATATATAGGAGATTGAAAATAATCTGACTGTTTTATTAAATATATAAATACTTAAAATTTTATATATCGGATTATCTTTTTAATAATAAATATTGTTAGGTGGATTTAATGTAAAGTTGTATATACATGAACCGATACTTATGGGTTCGAGTCATGATAGCAATATCTTCTAAATTATAAGACAAAATTGCATATAGGAGATTGAAAGCAATTTGACTTTTTCATTAAAGATGTAGATATTAAAAATTTCGTACACTGAATTATCCTTTTGATAATAAACATTGTTAGGTGGACCAAATAAAAAGTTATATATATGTGATCTGATACTTTTAGGTTCGAGTCGTGGTAGTAATACCTTCTACAATGTAAGACAGAGCAGCATATAAGAGATTGAAAGTAATCTGACTCTTTCACTGAAAATGTAGATATTGAAAGTTTTATACGCTGGACTATCCTTTTAATGATAGATATTGTTAGATGGATTTACTGTCGAGTTCTAGTTTTGTAATTTGATAATTATGGGTTAGAGTTATAAAATAATTTTTTAAAAATATATACAGTAAATCTAAAATGATCCAACTCTTCTACATAAAATATAAACACTAAGAATATCCTGTATCAGACTATCTTTTTATAATGACGGATAATGTTAGGTGCATTTAATGTAGAGTTGTACCAATGTGTTTTTGTGTTTATGGGTTTGAATCATATATATGATATTTTTAAAATATAAGATAAGATTATATATAATAAATTTAAAATTATTTAACTATATTATAGGCTTTATGTAAATAAAAATTTTAATTATTAAATTATTTTTTTAATAATAATTATAAATTTAAATTATAATTTTTTTTATATAATATAAAATAATATTATTATGACAAATTTAGAATAATCTTATCCATTATAAAGTTTGTATGTAATAATAATTTCATGTACCATCATGTCTTTTCAATTGTCGATAATGTCTTTTCAAATGGACATATATACGAATCACTAAAATGGTTTATTCGTTAACGCCTGAAATATCCATCTGTCCAAAAAAAAAAAAAGTTCATGAGACTAAATAAATTTCATCAAATTAATGATTACTCGTCGACCACAATTCAAAACCGTGTTATGAACGAGTTGACTCATTTATTTGGACCACTGTTTTAAATACAGCGATATGGATCGGTTCTCACTAACCATTTCTCCTCTATTTCTCTCTCGCTCTCTCTCCGAAGAAGAAGAAGAAGAAGAAGAAGAAGAAGAATGAGAAGTTCCTACATGGGAGGATGCAAGAGAAAGCTCCGAATCCAAAGAGCCTTGGTTCCCCCATTTCATGAACTAATGATGGATGGTGTGAGTATCACGCAATGGTACATTCGTTATTGTATAATTTAATAATTATAAATTAAAATTATAAAAATACTTTTTTAAAAAATATATAATTAAATTATATTTAATAGATTTAAAGTGATCTAATTTTTTAATTAAAAATACATAGATTAAAAATTTTATATATTAAATTATCTTTTTAATTGTAGATATTGTTAAGTGGGCTTATGTAGAATTGTATATACGTGATTTGATACTCATGGATTCGAATTGTGGCTGCAATATCTTCTAAAATGTGAGACAAAATTATATATAGGAGATTGAAAATAATCTGACCATTTTATTAAATATATAGATATTTAAAATTTTATATACCGGATTATCCTTTTAATGATAAATATTGTTAGGTAGATCTAATGTAAAGTTGTATATACATAAACTGATACTTATGGGTTTGAGTCATAATAGCAATATCTTCTAAATTATAAGACAGAATCGCATATAGGAGAATGAAAGCAATCTGACTCTTTCATTAAAGATATAGATCTTAAAAATTTCGTATTAATCAATTATCCTTTTGACGATAAACATTGTTAGTGGACCAAATAAAAAGTTTATATATTAAATTATCTTTTTTAATTATAGATATTGTTAAGTGGTTCGTAGAATTCGTATATATGTGATTTGATACTTTTGGATTCAAATTGTGGCTGCAATATCTTCTAAAATGTGAGACAAAACTATATATAGGAGATTGAAAATAATCTGACTGTTTTATTAAATATATAAATATTAAAATTTTATATATCGGATTATCTTTTTAATAATAAATATTGTTAGATGGATTTAATGTAAAGTTGTATATACATGAAGATACTTATGGGTTAAGTTGATGCAATATCTTCTTTATAAGACAAAATTGGTTAGAGTTATAATTTACTTTTTTTAAAAATATATTAAAAAAGTAAATCTAAAATCCTTTTGATCAAACATTTCTAGGTGGACCAAATAAAAAGTTATATAATGTGACTTTTAAGAATATAATACCACGATCAGACTATCTTTTATGATGACGGATAATGTTAGGTGCACTATCCTTTTAATGATAGATATTGTTGATGGATCTACAATATAGTTTTGTAATTTGATATTTATGGGTTAGAGTTATAAAATAATTTTTTTAAAAATATATACAGTAAATATAAAATGATCCAACTCTTCTACATAAAATATAAATACTAAAAATATCATGTATCAGACTATCTTTTAATGACGATGGATAATGTTAGGTGCATTTAAATAAGATTACCAATGTGTTTAAATTTAAAATTATTTTTTTAAAATATACTATAATATTATATATAATAAATTTAAAATTATTTAATTGTATTTTAGATTTTATGTACATAGAAATTTTAATTATTAAATTATTTTTAATAATAATTATAAATTTAAATTAAAAAAATATTTTTTATATAATATAAAATAATATTATATATAACATATTTAGAATAATCTTATCCGTTATAAAGTTTATATGTAATAATAATTTCCTATACCATCATGTCTTTTCAATTGTCGATAATGTCTTTTCAAATGGACATGTACACGAATCACTAAAAGGGTTTATTCATTAACGCCCGAAATATCCATCTCATGAGACTAAATAAATTTCATCAAATTAATGATTACTCGTCGACCAAAATTCAAAACCGTGTTATGAACGAGTTGACTCATTTACTTGGACCACCGTTTTAAATACAGCGGTATGGATCGGTTCTCACTAACCATTTCTCCTCTATTTCTCTCTCTCTCCGAAGAAGAAGAAGAAGAAGAAGAATGAGAAGTTCCCGCATGGGAGGATGCAAGAGAAAGCTCTCGACGAGAAGAATCGGGAGGTTCCTCAGGCAGCAAAGAGGAAGGCTGTACATCATCAGAAGATGCGTCGTCATGCTCCTCTGCTCTCACGATTAAGCTCGAAGCGACCGATCAGCAGCTTAGCCATAGCAGCTCAACCTCTCTCCCTTTCTCTCTTTCTCTCTGTCCTGCAGATCGACCTGCTGATAAGCTTCGGGTGATTAAGAGTGACTCATTCGCTGATTAGCACGAGCTTTGATCGTTGTACAGACGACTGAATTTCTAGTGAAATGGTTAATCCTCCGCCTTAATTTTGCGTTAATTGCTAGTTTCTGTAAACTAATTGCTTCGTTTGAGGGATTCAATTGAAGGGGAAACTGTTCAATTTGTTCGGGTCTTTTCTCATTTTTGCGGTATTTATTTCTACTTTTTTTTTTTTACTTTAATTAAAAATAGGTTTGTAACAGACCGTACAATATTTATATAATACTAATAATAAATTTTTATTTAATTATATTAACTTAATAAAATTTACTCTATCGTAATATTTGAAATATAAAAATATCAATTTTTTATTTTTATTTTTTATAATATATTTTTTGTTTTTGATTATAAAAAATATTTTTTAATATTTTTTATTTTTAAATTTGATAATTTTTTTTTTTTAATCCGACAACTGAGAGGGAGAAGGACCCCCCTGAATCCGTACAATATTTATATAATACTAATAATAAATTTTTATTTAATTATATTAACTTAATAAAATTTACTCTATCATAATATTTGAAATATCAAAGGTCACATTATTATCTAATTCTTCGAAAAAGATTAATTAAAATTCTCTAATTAATATTTTTTCGGATAATTCATGAAATTTAAAGATTATGAAAATTATAATATGAAATTCTTGCATTTAATTTTTATTTATATGGGTATAATTTTTAAATTATTTTTTATATATTTTTAATTGAATATTAATTTATTTGAATAAATAAAATAATATATCATTAAAGTATTTGATTGTATTTTAAATGTATTTTTTTATTTATAATTTAAAAGTCAAAAGTTGATACCCAAAAAAAAATAACCACTTACAAATTTCACAATTGACCTTTTTGCCCTTTTCTTGTACCTCGCTGGTGTGCGGTCACATTGCATTTCTTTTCAATTTGCAAAATTTAAAAAAATGAAAAAAATAAACAAAATTAAATTGCAAAAATGGATAAAATAAACGGGAAATATTACAGAAAGAAGCGTAGACGAAACAAACTGCTTGTATCTTGACGGCGGAGATCTTCCAGCCGCCATCCACGTGGTCGGATGAGATGTTGACAATAGTAATCGAAAAAAAACTTATATATTTTACTCTCTTTATATATATAAAAAAATCTTATTAATAAGATTATTAAATTAAAATTTAATAGTTAAAATTTTAAAATAAAATTATATAAAAAATATTACAATTTTAATTTTTTTATAACATTTAATATTTATTAAATATTAAATTTAATATTAAAAATCAATATAAATAATTATTTATAAAATATTAATATTAATTAATTTTTTAATTTATGGGTCAATTTTTAAAAAAAAAATAAAAGAATCTTGATTTTTCTTAAAGTAGTGGGATGGAAAGTCCAAATTTATCTCCCAATGCCTTCTAGAACTAGTGATGACATAATCATTTGATAAAGTGACATTCAAATTGCAAATATTTATTTTTTTAATGATTTGAAATATGAACAATATTAGATACATAAAAAAGTACAAATTTGTTGTGGGATCTCATTTTAATTGATAAAATATTTTTTTATTATAGTTAAATTGAACTCTTTTAATTTTTTTAAAAATAATTATTTATAATAATTAATTAAAAAGTTATATAAGTTATGAGTAAATTCAGTATTATATCATTACGGTCTAAACAGAGTAAATAAAATAGCTATTTATTTAAAAAACATATTACCCTAAAATAAATTTTTACCATCATCTTGTGTCCCAAATGATCTTAGGGATGAAAAATATTAACCTTCTAAAATATATTTGTATTAATGTAATTTTAAATAAATAGTTGGAATTTTATTTCTAATTTGTATTCCACTTTGGTTAAGGTTTAATGAAACATTGATTTAATTGGTCACATGAGACATCTTCTCTTATCTTCATAGTGATGATTTCTTTGCCGATCATCTGTCTATCTCTATATGTTTTTTTACTATACTCAGTAATTTTAATATCAATAATATTAAAATTTATTAAAGTATATAAAAGATAGTAAAGTAATATCGAATTTAAGAGTTACATGCAAAAATTTTATGTGAAGAATATTATCTGCATAAGTGACAATTAGTTTGGTCAGCCTTACTAAGCGACTAATATCATGTACACTAGTCTAGAAAGATCACTAATATCCCAACTTTGAGATCCTACTATTAAAAATATTTGAGAATGGAGGTTTTAAGTAGTCATAATTCAAAAATATGATCTTATTTTCATAAGAAATATATAGTTATAATATTAAAATTTTATCATGCATATTAAAATATGAGGTATAATATATACAAATGTCTTTCATAAAGTAACTAAATTTAAAAAAATACATATATAACAACTCATAAAATAAAACACATTTGGCATGTAGGACAGTTTACTTCTAACAGGCAAGCATTCACTTATTATCTCAATGATTGAGATTATTTTTTAAGTCATATAGAGTAGATATTTAGACAATATTAAAAGTATCATTTTAAAAATTTTAACATTCATATGATAATAATATATCGAGAGAACAAGACAAAATAATATTTTATATCGTATAAGATATACCGTATTAGCCAATTTTTTAATTAATTATTTTTATGCAGTAGTTAGACTTTAATTTAACAGAGAATTTATAAGCAATTAGAAGTCACATACAACAGATCACATTCCAACTAGTGGAAGAAAGGGAAATTCTTTTCCTTTTTATGCATAGATGGAAATACCCAATATTGATATCACAACAGTTTATAGGTTCATGGTGGTAATACAATGGGTTATGACATTCAAAAGAGACCCCTCGACAAGGCATGTAGCATATCAAATCAAACTTGCTTGGTGGAGGTCCATTAGGTTTTTGCATGACTGGTGTACAACTTGCTCTCTTGAGTAAAAAGGCCAAGAGATTATCATTAAAGAGTAGGCAATACTAAATAATAAAAATGCTTCAATATAGATAAAACCCTAATCTTCTAATATAAATGTCGGGATTCTAAGGAAAACTTCTATCTCATATCATTCATGTTCATCAAGCAACCAAGATGCAAAACAAGCCTAATAGTAGAATATATTATGTTTATAAATACACATCTAACTGTACTTGTATTATAGCTGATATGTTATTATATGATAATAAGAGAATGTTTTAAAATGCACAAAATGCAGTGTCAAATTTTATTCAACTCAACTTGCCTGTAAAGAATCAATTTAGCTCAAAATTTTATGTTTGTATTGTCATGAATTTAGGTCTAATAATAATATTTAATAAAATTAGAATTCCAAATAAATGCAGTCATAAATAACAAATTTCAATTTGGTTGTGATAGAACAAATATACACATGGCCCAACAAATCAAAACACACATAGGATTACATCAAATATAAATTTGGACAATAAAAAACGACTTACTATCCAAATATCGTAATAAAGATAGTCAAATATTGACAACAACTCATTTGCATAATGTGTCATATTTAACAATTCTCAAAATATGATCCAAAAGTCCTCATACGACCATACACAATATCCAAAGTACACTCCCGATATCGAACACAAGTCAAAATAAAATATTATACTCACCATACAAATAATGTTGTGTTAGATCGCGTCTGAATTTCTACAAACGTATTCAACCCACTAGTCTGAATGGATAAATATAAAAATATTAATTTAAAACTCAACAAATATTAGTATATATAGAAAAATAAAAAATATATATATACATGCATCCACAATCAGAGAGGGAATGTCAAATAATATAAACAAATCACAAAAACAAACAATGGGGTCCAAAAAGTAATAGAAAATATGAGGGTAGTCTCATACTCAAATTACAATTTGTATCAAATATGGTCCCATTAGGACATACACAAATCAAACTGCTATTCAAAATCAAATTTCATAATCAAATCATATCATAGTCCCATCAGGATAGCTTATAGCAAATCGTGATCCGATATCATATCCATATTAAATGTATATTTAATAAATCAAAGTCAGATCCAAATTATATACGAATATCAAAGGCCGAAATAAAATCATATAAATCAAAACATATTTTGGAATAAATCATATATCCAAATATACGAGATTGACTAAATTTTTATCCATAGGCAAAATTACGAATCTCAAATCAAAATCAAAATCCATGGTGAAACACAAAGCATGCACAAATGGAGAATTAAAAATTTTAAAAGACTAATTTGAAAAGGATTACACATACTTTAGGTAACCTCAAGCCAAATCACCTATAATTTAGGCCATCAAGATACGCTATCTATGAACATTGTCTTTCATAGATAGGAAACTTACATACTATATTTTGCTATCCGTGATTTTGGATGCAATCTTTAAATTTATCTAATATATTAATATGTCCAAATATATATAATTTTTTTATTATTTTACAACGGTTCTCATTTACAAAGAATGAGGAGGTCCAACTATGAATAAAGTTTCTCTCCGCCGATAAAAGAGGGAGTCACATACTTACAAATTTCACTGTCGAGAAGAAAGTCACCCCGTTGGAAAAGGCATCACATATCACATATCTAAATCAAATCACATATCGAATCACAAAGGTAATGACCTGATCTTCGACACAAGCATATGTGTTCCAATACATAGTCCATGCAAGTTTTATACTCATTTTTATATAAATATATTAATACTAAAAATATACAAATTTAAATATTTATACAGGTTTCTATAAAATTATAAAACCCTTAAAATTTACAGGATCTCAACAAAAATCCTAGAATGACTAGTAAATATAGCATGCTTATTCAAAGAAAATAAATAGGGTGAATAAAAATAATATGTATGTACTAAAACATTTCCAAAACATAAACAAATGTTATCAAACACAAAATCAGACAAAGGATAGGATTCTAGATACCTATATCGATCTCATACCAAATAGATCTGACAAAAAGATAGTCCGAGATATCCGAATGCCACCTACTCTCTCTTCTTTTTCCACTCTCTCTCCTCTCTACTTCTTCTAAGTAAAATGACACACACAGTGATATGGCCCCCCTTATATAACTAAAATGGTGCTCAAGCGCCGCCTCAGGCGCTCCTTGGATGCCACCAATCGGCTTCTAGCTCTCAAGCATGGCCTTAGTCGAGCCTAGGGCGCAGGCCCTCAAGAATTGATGCTCAGATACCGCTCTACAAATCTGATTTTCTTCAAAAAAATTTCACAATATATAATTATTCAAAATATATTCAATTAACTCAAAATTATAATTAATACTAAAATAAACCAAAAGAAAGATTAAGGTATTACACGTATGTCTTTCAAGATAATTTTATTCTATAATATTAGCCATTTATCTAGTTATACATTTACATACATTATATCTTCTTATCATTCTCTGATTCATGGCGCCAATTTGAGGGGAAGGGAGCCAGCTACGCACTGATTTTAATTAGTTTCAAAAGAATTAATTTTATATATTTTGTGTTCTTATTTTTATTATTATTTGACTGTATATTTTAATGGTTAAATTAATTTTTATACGTCTCCCAGCATGATTATTTGAGATAAACAAATAGTGAACACATATTTAATATTTTCTTATAAGGTACGAGTTTTTAAATTTTAATTTTATTTATGATTAATTAAATTAATATAAATAAAATTGAGGTCAAAAGAAAAAAAATTGAGTCAAAATTAACAATAGATTGGGACACATCAAGTTGAAAAATGTTTGACTGGCAACTGACGCGTGCATTTGCGTGTTCTCTGCAAAGAGGTCACATCTGACAGATGTCTGACCGGAGCTCAAGTGCGTTTAGTAGATTGTTCACACTTGATATACACCCGAGGAGCTCTCAAGTGTACTATGGTAGAATTCTCATGCCTGACACGCACCTAATGGATGCTCGTGAGCCATAATGTTTGGCAGCGATGCTTGATACGCTCTTAATAGACGCACGTGCGCCAGTCTATTATATATGTCAAATTTGACTTATTTTTTTATCATTTTTAGATTTTGAGAGAAGAAAAAGAGGGGGAAGAGAGAGAAAAAAGGCTAAAGAAGGCTAATTGAAGTCAATCCAAGTAAGATTTTGGTAAATTTGAAATTAAAGCAAGTGTATTCCAAGTCTCTGTTACTAATTTTTTCTAATTCTTTGAGTATTTAGTATTTTACATACTCATATATGTCCCATTTTTAAAACTGAAATGTTTAAACTTTATATGTATACGCTTTTACTCTCATTCTTTACCATTCTTATAAAGACCATATTCTTTACCATTTTAAACTTTATAAAATCATATTCTTAATTCATATACATTGGTTTGTCAATTTTTTTTTCTCTACAATTATATTTATACATGTGCTAAAAATCTTATTTAATACTCTAATATATTATGAATTTTATACATAATGTTCTTGCATACTTTAAATTAATAAGTATATATCTTGTATATTCTAAAAATTTATTAAGTTGCCCCTATATGTTTGCTAATAAAAATCAAATATTAAAATTCTAAGATGTTACTAATTTTTCTATAAATTCTTATTAAAAACAGTTTCACATTTTTAAAGACATTATAATTTAGCATATCATGTTTTAAAATAAATATGTTTTAAAATAAACAAGTGATTGGAATAATTTATAAAAAAATTCTATAATTTGTAAAAAAACTTAAGAATATTTTCTCAAAAAATAAAAAATATAAGGATTATTGGTAATTATGTAGAGTTTTTATGGACTATTTTAAAAAATCAGTAGTAATATATTATGACATACATTAATATATTATTGTAGTAATTGAGGTTTGAATTTATAATCAACGGGTGAAAGTGATGTTTAACTCTATCTACAGAGTTATATGTATGATGGCCCATCTAGGATATTAAATAATAGTGTAAGGTCTTTAATTGTATAAGAATTAGCATATTGAATTTGATTTGTATAGCACGTTTCGGATTAATAATTGAAAAAAAGAAAATTTGAAAGTTGTGTATGCGTGTTATGGAGATTGATGATCTTATAAAATTTTGATCATTGTCCTCATAGTATGATTTATGGTAAAATGTACATTGATTATGAAAATTATATGTTTTATTGAGCTTTCGACTCACTTTTATTTTTATTTTTGTTAACCCTTCTAGACTAGTGGGTTTGGACACTTGCAGTTAAGGATTTTGGTTGAAGAGTTGGTTCGAGAAAATTAGATGAGGAATTTGCAGTGATCGGATGTTGTATTATGTTTTAGAATAATAGTCATAGGATAAGTTATTTTCATTTCGGTTAACTAGGTCTATAACAACTTAGTTACTATAATGATTTTTTAAGTAATGTAATTCGATTCTGATTTTCTTATATTGTTGTTTGGTTATTTCGATCTTTATTTAGACATAACTCCTTACATAGTTGGATTCGATTTTTTTATATGTTAAGGTCGGTGTTCCAGCTATTTGATTACGTGATAATTTGGGTCCTGTGATATGCTTATTAATATATGATTTTAGGATCACGTTTGGTATATGGAAATTTAGGATAAAAAGAAAAATTTTTGTCCATCTCTTTTTAAGTCATATGATGTAATAAAGAAAAAAATTAATTAAATTGAATAACTTAAAATTGATTAATTTCGTTAATTAACGTCGAGATCAAGTTTTAGGACATAACATTTCTTCTCATTTCAATGAGCTAACTAACCCCATAACTAAATGGATGAGCTTTGATATATTGACCATCCATTTATAACTTATTGAAAACTATTATTTCTGTTTATTTAGTAATTAATAAACTCATCCTATATATGGATTGTTATTAATGAACAGGATCGATATCATGAAAACCTCGGTATTGCCATATAAGTGGAAAAAAATGGTTTTGCTATTGGCATCAGCCTCGTAAGATATATGTTTTAAGCCGTATTGATTCATTGGTATGTCTAAGATGGCAGCACTATTAACAAAACTGTAATTTTTTTTTCTAAAATTCTTAAAAATAAAAAATTATGAAAATTACAGGCTAAACGTATTTTAGTATAATTTACAAATTGTTCAACATTAATTATTTGAAAACGGTATTTCTATAATTTTAATAAAGGCTCATAATTTTATAAATAAGAGCTCATACAATTATACCCTATTCGGGTTCTAATTAAAAATAAATTATAATTTAGATTAGCATCAAATTTATCCGGTTAGGGTTCGTTGACCTCAATATTCAATAAAGATGATAATAATTCAACAATAAAGATGGTTAAGAGAAAGGGGGACAAAGAAGGGATTAGGTAACTTTTTATAATAAAACTGTTGCATCTTTAGATCCTTACTCTGATGAGGATGAGGATCTAATAGTAACACCGAGTAATGATTGTGTAGAGCATAGAGAGAGAGTACGCGGATTGATACATAGAGAGTTTTTTACGTGAAAAATCTTCTCTTAAATGAGAAGAAAAAATCACGGGACTTTTGTCCGAGAACCGTTTCATTATCTTGTATTTGGTTACAAGATGCACTTTAGTATAGGAGGTTGAGGACTAAGCGTATTACATGTTGTAATTGTTAATACTCTTGTTTGGTAAACAATTAAGATATTTATAGTTGTTAAGCTTCCCGTTAAAAGGCGTCCACGTGGGGTTGACGTACATAGGAGGATCCTACCACTAACTCCGTAAACTCCTTTTATTGTGTCTGGAAGATTGCATGCATACTCGTCTGGTGTGACGTTTCCTCTTCAAGGTTACGTACTCTGCTGGCTATTATTCTTCTTACAATTTGACATGATCAGCTACCAAATCTCTGCCATGTTGTTTTTATAGGCTGGGTTGCAGTTGAGACCTATCTTGAGTCCACAGGCCATAATGGACTTCAAGCCCACTGTGTCTCGTGGGCCAACTCTGGTGCCTGAACCTTTTGGGCCGTCGTGGTATCAGGGCCCAACTTCAGGAAAATGGATCTTTGATGTGGGCCTTGGATATCAGTATCCATCACAAACCCCTCATACCAAAGGTTCAAAGATTTCAATATTTGGCATGTCTTTTATCCGCGGGAATGCTCCAAGCATCAACTCAAGGCATTCTTTGTTGATATTTACTCACGTCCTTTGCTCTCTGCAAATGTCCGCGGGAATCGTTGGAACCAAAAGTCTGGGAACACGCGACCAAAACGTTCGAAAACTGACTGAAGCTCGTACCTTGTCTAAAGCGTCCGGGAGACTTCTGGGTCTATGGCATGACCACGGAGTTCGAAGACTTTTTTGGATTTTTTAAGCAATGCTAAGCATTCGCAAGTGATCTCCGTCTTTGCATATTTTCCCGAGTCCCAAATATGTCATTGGATTGTTTTTTCCTTGATGTAGGGATGTCTGAGTACTCTAACTCACGTTTGTGTCCGAGAATTTCCTTTGAGTTTAAGAGCTTGGCTTGCACCACCATTTTTGCCATTAAAACGCAATTAATGAGACTGACGTTGCCTTGGAAATGCAAAACCCACGATCTCTTGCAACGTACGGGTGATTGACGCGTGGCAAGGACAATGATAAGCGCACATTTTTTATTTTGAAGCCTTTTCAACCATTTCAAATACGACTTTTATCACCCATTTTCACCACGCAACCCTTAGAGTTTTCTCTCAAACTTTTTCGCTGCCATTTTTTTAAGTGTTTTTCCTCCTAACTTCCAACGTGCTTCTTCTTTAGTTTCCATGACTTCTGGCGTTAGAGATTTCACTTCTTTCTTGTCTTTGGACAACCTTGATGCCATTCGTACGAAGTACGATATTTCTGATGCGATAGTGATGGTAATTCCCGAGCCTGGTGATAGGGCGTGTAGCCCACTCGATGGGTTTATTATTATATACAAAGTTCACCTCAAGGATGAGATTCGTTTTCCTTTCCCATTGGAGTTGTACCACATCATGATAAAGTTGGGCGCTCTCACAGATGATGTCAAATGTTGCTTTTTTAGATCCTTGCTCTAATGAGGACAAGAATCCGACAGCAATACCAAGTAATGATCGTATGAAACAGAGAGAGAGAGTACACAGACTGATACATAAAGAGTTTTTACGTGAAAAATTTTCTTTTGAATAAAAAAGAAAAATCATAGGACTTTTATTTGAAAATCGTTTCACTATATTGTATTTGGTTACAAAATGCGCTTTAGTACGGGAGACTGAGGACTAAGTGTAGGAAGATTCTAGAAATTCACTCTTACAATACAAGCCCTTTCTTTCTTTCTCTATTACAGGTTGCAATAGTAAATATTCGATTCTTTATTTGGTAAACAGTTAAAGTATTTATAATGGTTAAATTTTTCATTGAAAGATGTCCACGTGGGGTTGGTGTACGTAAGGGATCCTGCCACCAACTCTATAAACTCCTTTTTTCGTGTCAGGAAGATTACGTGCTCGTTCGTCTGGTGTGACGTTTCCTCTATAAGGTCGCGTACTTTGCTGACTATCATTCTTCTTACAATTTGACACGATCAGCTACTAAATCTCTGCCGCGCCGTTTTTACAGGTTGGGTTGTGTCCGGGGTCCATCTTGAGTCCACGGGCTATAATAGACTTCGAGCCTACCATGTCTCGTGGGCCAGTTTTGGCGCCTGAACCTCTTAGGCCACCGAGGCATCAGGGCCCAATTTCAGAAAAATGGATCTTTGATGTGGGCACTGGGTATTAGTACCTATCAAAAACGTAAAATTTTAATTTACAAAAGTTATCTATTATGACGTTATTCTATGATTTTATTTTTATGATACTATAGTTATATGACTCGGCTATTTGGTGGGCCCCATGGTGGGGTCATTGTCGGGGCCATTTGAAGCTATGGAACCCAATGCACGTGTGAGCCACGCTTGATTGCCATGATAAGTCAGAATCCAACAGCATCTGCCTACCGTTGCTGCAGCCCCCTAAAGAGTCAAAAACATGTTCCAAAATTAGGACAAAATTGGCCTTCTTCTGGTTTGTGGGGTCCCAATTCACTAAATCATAGGGACCCACAAATATTTTAAAAATTAATAACAAAAAAATTAATAAATAATTATAATAAGTGTTAAATATATTTAAAAATCTAAAAAAAAAAAAGAGAGAGTTTTCTGTTGTTTTGAATTAGATTTATAAGGTGATCAGTCATGAACTGTGTTTTTTAATCATATAAATTTTTTGTGCAAATGCGATATATATAGCAAAATTATGAGTATATAAGAGATCAACACCATTAATCTTTATTTTTAAAATTATTTAATTTTGCTTATGATTTTTATTTTATTATAATTGCATGTCACTATTTATACCAATTTTTTTAAAAATATTATTATATGTATATATTTTTTATCAAATATTTGGAAATATTATTTATAATTACTCAATGTTTAAAAATTTTATTTATTTATTATTAAATATATGAATATTTTGGAGAATTATTTTCGTATATGGACTTATTTGTGAAGAAAAGTCATAAAATATTATGCATTTGTCCTTATATGTGGTATTCCATGTAAGCATTTTGTTAAAAACTCTATTTTATTATCTGATCCAAGTTTATATTTTCTCACATGTTTAAAAAGTTACGTGTTTATACTTTTTTTACATAGTAGAAAAGATTTATGTATTTATTATAGAGTTCTCAATTAATTTTTCTAAAAACATTGTAATAAATTAATAGCGGATATATTTGGACATTTTAATATATTAGGCATATATGAGGAATACACATATCATCCACGGATTGAGGGGGCGTCCTTCTCCCGAGTGAAAAAGGACCGTCCTTCTCTTAATCCGGGTCGTCGGATGTAAAATCCGACGGTTACGTGTTTTGGATGATTAAATTTAAAATCGAACGGTCCACGTTATATTATCCATTTAAAACGTGTGGACCGTCAAATTTTACACCCGACGGTTCAGATGAGGAGAAGGACGCCCCCCGGATCTATCATCCACAAGTAACAAAATAAAGTAATATTTAATCCTTTTTATAGGGAGTAATATATAAACGACCTATTTAAGAGCATTTAATAGTAAATTTTGACATTAAATTATAAGAAATATATATAACCCTTCCTTAAAGTCAACATTTTAATTAATCAA
This sequence comes from Nepenthes gracilis, assembly GCA_033239525.1. NCBI lineage: Eukaryota > Viridiplantae > Streptophyta > Magnoliopsida > Caryophyllales > Nepenthaceae > Nepenthes > Nepenthes gracilis. Next base: position 9,760,406 of record BSYO01000038.1, on the reverse strand, counting down.
TATTCGAGTCACTTGTATTTAGTTCTCCAATTTGACTTATATTATATTTTATGTTCTAATATGGTTTTGCCATTTGTGTTTTGTAAATTTTGATATGGTTTTTAGATTTGTATGACTTTAGACTTATAAATTGACGGATATATTATATAATTGGAACTTCTAATAATTTTATACGATTTACTTGATTTGATATTTGCATGTGTAATAAAATGTGTACAAAATTATAATTCGGAGTGTGTTATTTTAAAAGTTTGACATATAAGATTCCGTATGCATTTTATAATTTTTCATCCTTCAATCTATTATATGGACATGTATACTTATATATTATATATACATATTTGTTGAGATATAGACTCATAATTTGTTATATTTTCTAATTCTTTTAAATTAACGGGCTATGAATCTTGCAGGATATGAAATAAAAAATAAAGAAGATCTTGCTTAATTGTATTTGTATTTGAATTTGTACTTTGAAAAATGTTTAAAATTTGTGTATTGGATTATTGTATGCTTCAAGTCCATAATTTGTATATTTTAGGGCGATGTGGCTGGTGATGTTATATGCGATTTTATATTGCAACAGTTTGGATTTATTTTTCTTTGCATATGCTGTGGGTTTGAGAAGGTTATTATATTATTTGGAGGTCAGATGAAATTTAGTTCAATCAGATCCTCTGTTTGCTATTGAGTTTATAATTATTACATTGATTTAGTATTAATATGGCTTGTACAACCTGGTATTTATGATATTTAGATTTTAACTAATTATAGATAATTATTATTTGTTATCTGGAATATTTATCTACTTAAATTGAGGTCATAATATAAATAATATAATATTATTTATTTATTTATTTTTAGATTCAAATATAAAAAAATGACTAAAAATATCTTCTAATGTCACTTAAAAATAGAAACAAGGCTATATAACTCCCATATATATAATTAATTTGCCATATATATGAAGATTATTTTAATTTATTAAAATTTCATTGAATTTATATAAAAAAATTAAATTGATAAATATCGGTTATTGAGGTAAGTTTTGACTTGTCCAAAATCTATACCGTATATAAGTCATGCGTTGAAGGGCCCAGACTCAAATTTGCAGAGTTTTATTTAACAAAAAAGGAAAAAAAAAAGAAAAAAGAAAATTGCAGTGTTTTCATTGGTTAAAATGAAAATAATAGAATTTATTTTTATATTTTAATTATTTAGATTTTAGATAAATAATTATCATATAATTATTTTAAAATAATTAATTTTAATTAATTTTTAAAAATAATTATATTATAATTATTTATTAAAAAATAAATAATTAAAATATAAAAAATAAGTCTCTCTAATTTGGTGAATACATGTACCACCCCCAGCTACTTCATGCTTGTGATCACTTTTTTGCCACTTATAGGCCTAATTAAAAAATATAATTAATATATATAAATATTTTAAATATGCATGATTAAAAAATTATATTTGATTATCCTTTTATATATAACATAATTATTGAAGAAATGATTGGGCAGAAATTTCTGAATTATCGTAGATTAATTTTAAAAATTTCAGATTAATATTAAATTTTCAAAAATTAGTTATTAAATCATATAAATATATATATATATATATATATATGTTGTGTATCAGAAATTTGGATTATCCTACGGATCAGGGACCGCAAATCAGATCTTCTTACTGCTCGATCTGACACAAATCCGCATTCCATAACTTTAAACCTAAACCCTGCGCAACACAACTAAAACGAGATCTCAGAGGTCGGCGAAAATTGTTCCGACCGTAAACCCTCCAACACTCAAGTTATAAGTTTTTTCAAGAATATAGAAAGATAAATGGAGGATGCACATGTGGTGGGTTGAGTATGAATGCGTCCTATAGATAGACGGCTTAGAAATGTGTCTAAGAAGGGATGTCCCCTGAGAAAGGCTCCTAAGAAATTATTCTGGCCTCTCCCCATTCGTTTGGATGAGGATTATTCTTAAAAATGTGGAGGTGGTTATTTTTTTTTATAATAACCACCAGCCAAAAACTACCCGTGACAACCACCTGGATAAGACGAAGCGGTTTGAGCAGTTTTTTTCTGGGCCGGTTACACTGTTCCCCATCAATATATGTTTTAAATAATAATTTTTTGTGTAAAAATATTATTTAAATATTTTATTTGAATTTGATTTTAAATATTTAATTTAACCCCTAATTTTAAGCAAAATACTACAAAAAATAAAATATCTATTGGCCCAGCCAATTTGATGCCGGACACAGTTTCTGGTAAAATTTTTAGTTAATTACTGTGTTGTTATAATATTATGTTGTAATATTTTTAGTGTTTTTTATATAGTTATAATTTTTTAAAAAATACTTAAATATCAAAATATTTATTAGTCACACCATTTTTTATTGTTATTGATAGGCAATATATAATTATATGTTGAGTTTGGTAGATTTAATGTGATTGTGAATAGACCTAATTATAATTGGATCGTCAGTTCAGCCTAATACAATTAATTAAAAATTTTATAAGATTTAATTCATATATAAAATATTATGGACGGACATAATTATAAAATTAGATTCGATTAATTTTTTTTAGATCGAGCACGATCACAGGTAAAATCGTTCTGTTCAACTCGCATTTTGGATTATATATTTTCGATGAAAATATTTTTTATTTTAAATAAATTTTAATTTAAAAAATTAGATTATATTTTCTTGTAATTAATCTTTTTGAGTAAATTAAAATATATGTTTACGTAATATTTATCATAAATAATATAATTTTTAAAATGTTACATATTTTTTTGATATCTTTTAATAAATATAATATTTAAATAAATATGTTAAAAATAAAAAATATTTATAGACCAACTCAAATCGACCTAATTTTTCTTACGGACAAACATTATTATAACTTTTCGAGCAAGTGATGAGGCCTTGTCCAACTCAGTCAAGCTTATCAGTTATAACTTTTATATAAATTTGATTTATTTTTAGTCTAAATTTAATTTTAATCAGATCTATTTATAAATAAAAAGTATATGAAAAAATAAGCAGGGGAAAAGTAATAATTTAAATAGTTATTACTTCTTAGACCAAATACTCAATACATACAGTACAATACTTTTCCTTTTTTTTGGGAAAAATATATGTGATTATTATTATTTTTAACTTGTGTAATTTAGTTGTATCATTTGTTTATATAAATATTAAGGTATTTTAATTGATTATTTGTATTCTTATGTATTAATACCTTTATTACTAAATCACTTGTGCAATTTGTTTTTTTTTCTAAAAATAGCATAAATAAATTAATATATCAAATAAAATAAAAAAATATTTTTATCGGTCATTTAATAACTAATATTAATATCTTTTTTGGGTAAGTATAATATTAATATCCAACAACACCCTAATGAAACATCATTATGATATGTAACATCAATAATAATATCAATATTACGACAATAAATAATCAATAATAGAAGTAAAATTTTAATGACTTAACCAAAATGATGCAAGAAATAGACCTATAATTAGTTTATATCTTTTTTTATTCCATTTTCACTTATTTTTTCTTTTAACTAAAAATATTAATTAATATACAAGTAGTACTGCCCTGCGAGGCACTGCCCCACTGATGAATGGGGGATGGTTTAAAAAAATACTAAACCCGTAAATAGAAACAATTAAAGAATAAAAATAAAAAAAAAACTAATAAATCGGAAGCTAAATTCCATGAAAAGTATTAAGATAACGATTGAACTAGATGAAATTACAACTTATATAACTCTTAACTTATGATAGAGAATTTTATATGATATTATGATCATGATGTAATTAGACCCAATTAAACTCAATAACTTGATTTTTAAGGTTAGATTCAACATCATCCTCATAAAAATGTAACCTTTTGTGTGTGTGTGTGTGTGTGTGTGTGTTTATATGACTATAATATTTTATTGATCTAATTAAATTTTTTGATTAGCTTTATTAAATTTATTTATTAGTTACTATGATTAATTTATCTCTCTAATTTTTTGTTTTATTTTCACTAATATTTTTACTATTTACTTAAAAAATATTAATTAAGTAGTACATATATAACAGTATTGCCCTGCCCAGTCCCCACTGCCCTACTACCCTGAATGGGAGATGCTGCTCAGCAGAGCAGGTATTTTGTCTTCTTTTTTAGTTTTTTTATAACTTTATAAAATTTATATTTAAAAAAAGATTAAATATGAGATGAAATACCTATTTTGCGTAGCAAAAACCATGGCCTCCCACTACCCTCCCCTCTCTCAATTAGAAAAATTGGTGGCCCATAGCGCTTAATTTTTTTTATTTAAAAAATATTTTTTTAAAAAAATAAAGATAATTAGATAAAAAATTTAATCTAACGGCTGATATTAATCAAGATCATAATCAATGAAAATTCTCTTTTTTATTCAATATAATATTAGTTATTCTCTCTATTTAAATAAATATTATGGCATACATTAACAATCCCTGTCTTCTTCCATTGAATCCAACCGTTTTCATTTTTTTTGTTCTCTTTTGTTCATACCGTTAAGAAAAGATCAAGATATCGAGGCGAATAACTCATTTCCTATCTCTTCTTTTCAACTATCTCAACCAATCACAATCGAGATAATTTAACATACGTAAATTATAGCATATTTTTTTCATATTTTATTTGTAAATGATTATTTTGGTTAAAAATTTAGATTTATTTATTGATTCTCCTATAGTACTTAATTATTTTGTTTTTATATATATTTTTATTTTATGAAATAATACATATGTATTATAATCATATCAACCCCTAAGAAAATGTGTTTGCTTAACATCAACCCGAGTTATGATAACTTTACTTGGGGTGAAAATTACCAATTAATGAGTCATTTTCTTTAAAATGACCCGAGTGGCATTATAACTATACAGCAATAAAATAACTATAAAGTCTTATATCGTACCAGGTAAACAAGCTACATATTTATTTTTTATTATTTTTATTTGATTTAGTATAATATTTACCGATAATATAAGTAGTTTTAAATTATTTTTATCACATTGTCGCTATATTACATTTATCCAATTATAATTAATTTATATTTTTTTATAAATATTTCTTTTAACTAATAATTTATTTGTTTATACCATCTTAAATTTCATTTTATCAGCTAAACTAGCGCTGTGTCCATTAAAACACATGATACATCACGTGTTGAAAATTTGGATTCCTTATCCGTCTGAGTTGCCAGTTGGATCATAGGGCAACCAGATATCATATTAGATAGAAATGACAACTAAGTTTAAGTTTGAATTTGGAGAATTAATGTGGTAACCTTGATCTTAATTAATTGATTTGGTCCGAATTGATTAAGAAAAAAATTTAAATTATAAATACTCAACACAAATGTATTATAAATAAAAAATATATAAAATAAATATTAAATTCTTTAAAATAAAAGATAATATAAAAGTCTAAAATAGCATAAACTTGGGAACACAATTCGAATAGAATATTCTAAAAATTAATAAAATAGTAAGTAAGTCTCATAATACCTTACTATGAAACTTCTAGATTTTGAAATCATCAATCCCTAAAATCTTCATGACAAATATATAATATTTTCCAACTCGTTATTGACCTTATTTGCCGTAAAATTAAGAAAATATAATAATAAATCAAATGCCCAATAGATAAATATAATCAATAATATTAGAATATAATAAGTTATGTTGGATAATAACATTAAATATATATAAAATTAATAATAGTATATAATAAATTAATAACTTCTGAGACTTAATGTTATATTATAAATATAGCCCAAAAGTTATAAGACAGATCAATACCTAAGAATACAATTAAGATTCTGCCAAATTTAAATATCAATAAGGAAATAGATTCTATTAAATATATCTCAATAGAGGTCATAATTATATGAGATATCATATAATATCTTCGAATCTTATATATCACTGTAAATCAATAATTACACACCTGCCACCAACAGCCGAATAAAATTTAAAAGGCATCAATGCTCACAAGTTTGATAAATAACTAATGACATTGCCTCATAATATCTTACTATCCATAGTATATAAGTATCAAACTCAATTTAGACAATTAATATTTATATTATCCTCTCAAAATAAGCTCAAAATATATCATGTATGTATTTTCACAGTCCAATTGAGATCTACACTCAATTTAAGATATAGAATAATTAATTTTTAACCACATATCAAAATCCAATATTCTCATTACGATGTCTATTATTATTTTAACACGTGTTATTCATAGGAATATAAGAATTTCTACAAATTACCCCAATCTCCCGAAATATAAAAATCAACATTGAATAACTATATACTATTTTGCAGCACCGCATGTTCTATATTCTTTACATTGTAATGCCTTTATATAATATTTTTTTATCTTAATCATGAATAATCAAAAAATTATCAAGAATATAAAAAAATTGAAAATGAACAAAATATCCAGCCACCATTAAAATTTTCTGCAATGCTTACCGAATTTATTAGTGTACTAATATTTTTTTTAAGACCATAAAAATGAATTATATTTTATCGTGACAAAACAAAGCTAATAAATTATTAATTTTTATTCGATTTGTTTCACCTGATTATAATAGGGTTCAATTAAGACAAAAATATTCTTAATTTTAATACTAATATATATTTTGGAAACCATTTCCCAAATTTATATCATTGCAACAGGACCTACTAGCAGAACAAGTGAATGGCATCACCTCAGCAAATAGTTTAAGGTGTGTAATTTTAGTGTTAATCATCATGTGTTTGTTAACCAATTTATAGATATTTGGGTAATTAAAATCGTATTTTATCAATATAAGATTAATCTTTTCATACCAAAGAGTAACAAAGTCAAGGTTAGTGTTATGAATATGTTTATTTACTATATAAATGATTGACCAAAATAAGATTCCTCGTATTAGTAATAATTATCTGAAACAGATTATGTAATCAACGATGCCTATCCGTTACTCAATTTTTACTATTTTGAGAAGTTGAAATTGAAATATTACAATATGCTATTAAACTACGCATAGTCTTTTATATCAGTTTAAGGTATAAACGAATTGTCAAAAAGTCATTCGTCACCAAAGTTGAAGGTGAGATGGGCAGATCTTTGTGCTTAACGTAGCATCTTTTGTACCTGATTACTAAAATATTAAAAATTAAAATTACGCTCTATTAAAAAAAATTATACTATACATAGTATAGCAAACAATTAAAATTAAGAATTTTCCTCTAGGGTAATGCTCTTATTCTTTAATAAATGAATATTGTTTATGAATCAATTGTATAGTGTGAGTTTTAATTTATTATTTTGATTGTTATTAATTAAATTAAAATAATAACAATTTTAAGATCAAATGAAAATTTGGCTTCAAATTCAGCATTCTGATTAGGTCATATCGGATTGAATGGCACCTGACCAATACTTAATATGCGCGTATGTATGTTTTGGACAGAAGGGTTGTGTCTAAAAGATGCTATTTGGAACACTTGAGCGTATTTTTGTAAATTATTTTTGCCTGATGTACACTCGAAAGACTCTTGTAAGTGGTTTTGACATATTATTAGCACTTTATGCACGCCTAAGAAACGTTTGTATATTGTTCAATTTTTATCTCAACACCTGATATGGGTCTGATAGACACATATAAGCTAGTCTTTTATATGAGTTCCATCTGACTGATTTTTACTTATTTTTATTAGATTTTGGAGAAAAGAGAGAGAGGAGAGAAGAGAGAGAAAAAGTTAGAGGGAGATATTTCAAGTGAATCTAATAATGATTTTGGCAAAATTTGAGGATAAAGTAAGTGTATCCCAAATCCCTTGTAAGGTTTAAGTTTATATAATTATATTAGTCACGATTAATCAAATTAATATAATCAAAATTAAAATTAAAGAATATGAAAAATTTAATCAAAAGAGTTAAAATTGGACCCAAATGACTCGTGTCCGATGTAAGCTTGATGAGTACTCGATGTCAACTTGATGCGCGCCTGAAGGAGGCTCGAGCCACATTTGAGCTTCGATTCCAATTTGCTTGGTACTTGATGCACGCTTGATGCATGCTTGACCTTGAATTTTAGAATGTTCCTGCCTAAAAGGCGCTTGAGGTATGCTAGAGTGTGAATTCTAGAAAGGTCGTGGTTAAATGGCGCTCGAGCGACGAATACCAAGCCATAAAGGCCGATCTACGTTTGACTAGTGTTCGAGCATTGGTGCATGTATAAAGGTGTTGGAGGATAAGACTTTGGTCATTTTGAAGCGGTGCAGGTAGAGAGAGAGAAAATTTGGGGAGAGAGAGAGAAGAGAGAAGAGAGAGAAGAGAAAGAAGATTTCCAATAGCTCAAGTTAGGACTATTAAAGTAAAGATTTGGGTAAAGTCAAATCGAGGTAAATACATCCTAAACTTCTTCTTCATTTGTTATTATTTATTTTCGTTCTTTCTGTATATTCTTATTTTAATACTTGTCAAAACTAAAATTTTTAAATTAATATATGTAAATCATGCTTGTATGTTGATTTTTCCATAATTTTATGATAAAATTTCTTAAGAACTATGTTTACATATCAATATTATGTAATATGTGTTATATTTTAGAATCTAAATTATTTTTTATGTTTGGAAACATAATAATTGCTCATGCATGTCTGTACTTTGATATTATAAATTTTAAATTATTACATGTTTAATTATATACTATATTTTGCTGAATTTGTGTTAATTCTAAAATTTTTATTGCATAAATTGTATTAAATTTCATACTTTTATAATTGTCATAATTAAAAAGAAAATATAAGATATCATAAAAAAAAAACTCTATTATTATATTAAGAAATGATGAACTGTTGTCTAGAAGCATGAGAATTAAGAAGTAAAGTATAGAGTTTTTTCTAAATTAAAGATTGGACTAATGTTATAATTTAATGTGTAGTATATTTTAGCATGCTTCATTATATTATAGTGAAAAATCAATATTTGAACATATGGAATTGTGAATTAAAAAGCGGCATTTGGCACAATTTATAGGGTTATTCACCTCTGGATTTTGAATAAGAGCTAAGTTTTAATTGATCATACTTTTAGCTAGTAAGGTTTATTAACTTTGATTTCTAAAAAAAAAAATAAGATTTATGCATATTTGATGATTAAGACTAAAAAAGAACAATATAAGAAATCCGAAATTACATCACAAAGTTTTTCCTACCGATGTGTTATGTCATTACATCCTAGTATGATTTCCATTCCTTTTGATATGTTTGTAAGTATAAATTATGCATTTCTTGATATATATTATGCATTATTGAATATTTGGTTCAATCATTACTGTTTTATAAACCCCCTTAGATAAGATATACGATTCTTATTGAATGAGTAGGAGTGAAGATTGAAGTGACTAATTATACTTTTATAGATTCTTATATCTCCAAATAATATTTAGTGTACTTTGATAATGTATTTTAGTTTTATTTAAGTTGTGGATGATGGATTGTGAGTTGCAAAATATTGTAAACTTTTGGATTGTATTTCAATGTTTAAAATGTTATTTTCAAAATTTGGCATTTAAAATTGTAATTGGATGTTTATTACTTATGCAAGTTGTTAGATAATTTATGACATTTGAACAGGCATTTTTCTGTATTAAGATCCGCCATCAAATGATTTTTGAATCTTATCACAAGATGGCGTAGTATTGTATTTGAAAATGATGTTTTGTTATTATATAGATTAAAATTTAGAAAAATTTACGTTTGAATAGTCAATTGATTAATTTATCGGTCAAATTATTAATTAAAAATAAATAATTATGATTTTGATTAATGACGAAATTCGGGACGTGATCCATCATACCCGTCTTTCTTTTTTTTCTGTTTTTTCTAATCTTTACTCATATTTATTATCTTAAATGTCTATACATATTATAATTTTGTATTTAAAGTTCACTTTTATCATGTTTTTCATTCTTAATTAACTTTTATAAATTAATTCTTAATCAACATATCTAATTTTTTTAGTTTTACATTAAAATTTATGTATGCTATGAAGTTATATTTAAATACTTTTATATGCGATGATTTTCATATATAATATTCTAACATGTTCTAAATCCTTAGGTGTATACCTTGCATGTCTTAAAATTTTTTTAAATTATCCCTACATGCTTAACAACTGAAATAAAATATTAGAATCACATAATATTATTAACTTTTATGTATATGATTGTAAATAGTTACACATGCATAAAAATTTCATATTATAGCTTTTCGTATTTTAAAATTTGCATCTTTAAATTTTTGTAAAAGTATGATGCACTGTATGTCAAGTATTTGAAAAATTATGAAAAAATTTTATAATTTATAAAAAGATAAGAATATTTTTTCGGTATGAGAAAATATAAAAAATTATTTATATTTGTATAGAGTTTTTATTCATTTATACACGGATCATTGTAAAAATCAGTGGTGATATATTATGACATGTCTAAATATATTATAATAGTAATTTTGGTTCAAATTTATCATCTGTGGATTAAAAGCATTATTTGGTCTTGTCTATAGGTTATATTTAGAATAATCCACCTATAAGTCTTGGATAGTAGTATAAGGCTTTTAGTTATGTAAAAATATATACAACTTAAGTTTAATTATTATATTTTTATCAGTAAAGCACAACTAATCCTTGGTTTATAGGAATATACACGATTTGAGTATATTTTAATGATACACTGTGTCATGTCCGAAGTTTCAATCTTCTAATTAACTCTTTACCAATTACTATCAATTACCCAATTAATCATCCAATTAATGTTCGAACATAAATTTTATATCAATATTTTGACCGATTATAATAAATAAAAGTAAACCAACATCAAACACAGGATTCAAATCATATGCCGCGACTCATATGACTCAAACATCGATCTAATATATATGATTGGATAACATAAGAAGATGAAAAAGAAAAAAAAAAAATCTACAAAAAAAAAGAACCATAATATTTTCTAATAATCAATAATTAATCATCGGACAACCGATATTCCAAAATAAATAACCAAACCACAATAACATTTAAACCGACATATAACCTACTTTTCGAAATCAGAACATCAACCAAATACATCATTAACACATCATTAACAAGTTCGTCGGCGACGGCAATATTAAGCGGAACCATTAAATGACTTCAAAATCTATAAAATTCTAATATAAATTCTTTATCACAACTCATATCTTTATTCCTATTTATTTGGCAAGAATTCATATATCTTATCTGAAGAAGATGGTAAAAATAGTAAGGAGTAAGTGAAAAGTTCAGTAAAGTATATAGTACAATAATAGAACATATATCTTTCTGGTCGGCATTAGATTTTGATGCAAAAATTTTAAACAATTAGCGATTAGCTGGTCGAATTTTAAGTTCATTTTATCATATTTTTACTTAATTAATATCATTAAATCATACTCAAATATAATTTTTTTTAGGGATTAGGGCTAGTAGGCCTTTCGACGAAGAGAGACAATCGGGCGAGGTTATATTTAAACGGCGGCCGTTTACGGCGCCGACGGTGGCCGGGTGAGGCGGATGAGGCCGGCGACGGATGAGGGTTTGGTTCGCCGGCGACCGGCGACGCCGATGGTGGCGGTCATTTGAATGCAGCAATATTCTAATATTTATTCTTAGAAAAACTTTAGGCTTTTCTTGCGCTTTTAAGGACTTCTAAAGAAATTGATCACAATTATTGATATAATTATAGATTTTTTTTTTCAAATTCTAAAATTTCTTAACATATCATACTGAATTGTAGTTTCCTTAAACATATAGACTAGTCAATTAGCAAAATGTTAAAAAATCAGCAAAAGTGTAGTACTCTCAAGATGCTGGAAATTTTATTGGATTTTTTAGATCATGCAGGATAGAAAAGTCTGTACAGAAATTCAAACATGCAAATTATTTCGTCATATAAAAGCTATATTAAAAAATTCATAACAATTTGTACCACATATTACAAGAATTTAGGCATAAATTTTATATAATTTTATAATAAAATCAAGCAAATTTAACTTGCATGCTAAACATAATGGTTATATTTTAAATTTATGTCATATGTGAGTATTTGAATAAAAAATATTTAGAAAATTAAAAAAGATCACCAAAAATAGAAGAAGAAATTTGGAATGTACTTATCTTTACTTAATTCTCAGCAAAATCTAACTTAGATTAACTTAATTTATACTTCTATGGCTTCTTTTCTCTTCTTCTCTCTTCTCCTCATCTGCTTCTCTCTCCTCTCTCAAACTGTTTAACAAAGTGATAGAAAATAAGTCAGAGGATTCCTTATATACTGTAAGGTACCAATTTCTAAAACATAGTAAATATGAGTAATTAAATTAATATAAGTGAATCAAAGTCAAAGAATATGGAAGAAATTAGATTGAAGGGCCTAAAGACCCAGAATTGGCGAAATCGAAAGCCGGCATTGTAAACCTTGAGATGTTAATCCGTAAATAAGATTTAAGTTTTAAATTAAAATAATTATGATTTATTATGTTAATATAATCAAAATTGAAATCGAAGAATGTAAAAAAAATGGATTAGAAGGGTCGAAATGGGTCCTGGACAGTGTATACGTGAGGCTGGCTCATTGTAGGCTTACTACAGGCTTGACAGTTGCCTAAGGGGCGCTCAAGCTCTACTCAAGTGCCGATTCCAATAGCATGGCGCTCAAGGGGCACTCGAGCAATGCCTCGAGTGCCGATTGCAGGGGAGGGACACCCGAAGAGCTCTTGACTGGCGCTTGAGCGTCAGTTCAGTTATTCAAAGTCGCGCATCCTATTTTTCTGTCATTTTCACGAAGAAAAGGGACAGAGGAGAGAGCGAGGGCGCGGTGGAGAAGTGAGAGAAGAGGAAATTGAAATTCTCGGGTTCATTTTTGGCTTGGAGCCAGTTAAAGAAGTTGTAGATTAGGTCGAGGCAAGTATATTTATATGCTTTTTTTGCTCTTATTGTACTTTTTGTTCCATTTTTTTATATTTTTATTTCGATACCCGTCTAAGCATGGTTTTATGATACCCATGTTTGAACGTGTATATATGTTGATTTTATGTCCGATTTTAAAGTTTTGAGAGATATTGTGTTCGTTGAAAATCCTAACCTTGTGCCCCACCGTTTTCATCTATTTATTTTGGGGTTTATACATGATTGGATTTTAGGAAATTGAAACCCTAACTTTGTGAACGTTTTTACCTTAATTATTTGATATTTATTTACATGTGCTTTGTATATGATTTTTTGTATGTTTCAAAAATTATGTGGGGTACCTTTTATGGAGGAATTTATGGTTTGAAAACTATAATATTTTATTTGGCTCAATATGGCAAGAATTTTTTAATTTTTTTAAACTTTAAGTTAATTTATACATGTATTCGAAATTATGTGAAGACTTAAGTTAATCAGAATATGAAAATATGTATTCGAATAAGTTCACAAGAATACCGAATATACATATGTATTTGTAAGAATATGAAATTTGAATTTGCAACAAGAAATTGGGACTCTGTAGTGTGTTATCCGTCATCAGTACTGGTATCTGTCATCAGTTTTCGTTATTTGTTATTCATTGTCAGTATCCGTTATTTATTAACCGTATCCGTTATCCGTTATCGGTTATCAATATCCGTATGCTTATATAGAGTTTTCAATTTGAATTATGTAAAATAATCATAAAATTGGATTAATGATTTGTATTTTATAGGGTAGTATTTTCTGACATGTCTTAGGATATTACAGTGACATCGAAAAAATACCCTGCCATTAGGGTTTATGTGACGGATTTTGTACGTTTCGGTCTCTATCAGAATTAGGAGCATAAGGCATTTTGATTATGCGGAATGATCACAATCCGTTTCCTCGATATTTACTCTGTTTGGTAAGGCTCACTAGTCCTGATCCCTAAATATAAATAAAGTTTCTACATATTTTAGAACTAAAAAACTCAGAAGTAAAATAAGAAATTCAAATGCAATATCTGTATTCAAAGGAAATTATAAACACAATATGAAAATTAAATGTATTCCGAAAATATATTTGATAATATTTACGTTTTTGCATCTACATTATGATCCTAGCCTGTTTTCTCGATTTATTTTAAAGTATAATGCATTGTCTTTATTATATTTGTGTATTACTGAGTATTCAACCCATTCCTTACTATTTTTTTACTTTCAAATGAGTACAAATTTATACCCGATGATGAGGAGTAGAGTTTGGGGATTAAGCTAGGTTTGGAGGGTGATTTTTGTGATTTTGTGCATATGTATGGAAGGTTTATGTATTTGTTAGATGGATATGTTGGTGTATTTTGATTTTATTAATAATATTCCAATGATTAGTTTTCCCTATATATGGATGATTTAATATATTTTTGTAGGTTATTATAGTTTGCATTCAAGTACCTAATAGTATCTTTCTGTACTGACATTGTATCCAGAGATCCGATGTTGGAGTCACGAATATATTGTGGCGCTTTTAGATCCTGTGTATGTTTTGGATATTGAATCCATTTTTAATGGATTTTTATTTTATGATTTGCATTTAGGTTATTTTAACGGACATTAGGATTGGTGATATTTTTGATTAATCGGGTCTGTCACATATATAAAGTGGCGCTTGAGTGCCACTCAGGAAGCGCTAAGCTACTAAATTATTGTGCTCGAGTGCTATTCGGGTATGCTTTAGGTGCTAAGCCTACGACTTTTGGCACTTGGACACCGATCAGGCCTCCCTCAGACACCGAGTTATTTGATCTAGTTTTAACTTTTGACACTACTTTTATCATTTTTTACCTTAATTTTAATTATATTAATTTAATTAATCATAATTATTATAAATTAAAAGCTTAAACTTTAGATATTGTTAGAGTAAGAAATTGGATTATCAATCTAACATTTATGCAAGAATATTATAAAAATTGCAAGAGCTTTTATTTGAAATTTGGTCATGTCATTTTTAGTATAGTTTTGATGTAAATTATATATTTAATCATGAAAATTTATGTACATTATTGAGTAATTAATTCATTTTTATTTTATTTTTTAACCCTCTTCAAATTAGCGGGTTCAAATTTACTTGTAAGAGTCCGAATCGGAAGTGTTGCCAACGGAAAGCTAGATTAGGATTTTTAGTTCAGTTTGAATATTATTATTCTACAAAATTTATGATTTGTATTGTTAGTTTTAATTATTTGAAATTTCTTGTTGTAATTTTTAGACTTGGCAATGTATGATGTTTTTGTCCTAGTGATTTCGATTTTCTTTTTAATAGTTTAATTGAATTATAGTATTTAAATATTCTGATATTAATAAGATACTTATCCTTATAAATATTTCTAGTTCAGGTTATCATTAATTTTTAGAGCCACTTGCATGTGTGATATTTCTAGTCCTATAATATAATTTGTTATTTCATTTTGGGTCAATTGCAGATATTTGTCTTACAGTTCACATCCAACGTCAATATGAGATTTTAAAATTTTATCATTAATTTTTCAAATTTTTAGATTTAAAATGAAATAATATAATAATTGGATTAACGTAACATGAATTAAGCTTTTGGAATCGAGGATGTGGTATCAATTCTCGGTTTCAACCCTTTAAAATAGTCAAGATTTTTGTCTAATAGTTCTATTATCTTATCTATAGGCATTAATCTAGTGATTAAAGGATATAAGAATTACAATAAAAATAGAATAATTATCATTTGCCAGAACTTTCAAACTTATCTCATCTATTCCAACCCTCTCTCTCTCATTTAATCTCAATTTCCACTGCACATACCTGCATGAAGGCAGCTGATAATCATGGAGAAAGAGGAGTGGTCGATTGAGTGAATGAGGAGGGAGAAAGATGAGGAGAAGAGAGGGTGGGCAATGTTTATTGTTTGGTAGAGAAAGGGATGAACTTGATTTTTAATCAATTATAACAATTTAATTAATTTTAACTTTGTTAATTACACATGTAAATATATAAACATATATAATTATTACAGTAAATAATAATTATTATTTTAAAATATTAAAAATAATTACTGATATCGATGAAAAAATTTAAAAATATCCTTATGATACTTCTAATAATCTAACATATTCGGCCTGCTTACAAAATCATTGAAAATTTGCCTGTAAGTAACTATCCTCATTAATTACTTCTCCGGATCAAAAGTTCAGTAAATCCAAATTAAAATACCAAATCTAATTTTCCTGTACTTTTTTGAATTCATAACTTAAACCTAATTTATAAGACTTTTGATCGGATAAAATGCAGATCAATCAATGAAAGAGGGCCATAGAAAGCCTTCTGCAGTATTAGTCGTGTCCTTGGTTACCACTGCTATGGATAAAATATCACTAAATGAGTAGTAAGTCTCTTTATTGGTGAGTGAGTCAATGTTTGACTCCCAACCTTCCCAAAATTTCAAAAAATATGACAAAATGGGGTGATTGTATTTTAAAATTCTTTTTGGCCGACTTTTAATTAGAGCTTTGAAAATTTGATTTTCTGTCCAAAAATTAGAACAAATATATAATTAAATTTTATATTTTTGAAAATAATTTAGATCATAAATCCCATTAAACAAATGTTGCAATTTAAGATGGAAATGATTTGGTGAAGGAAATGATCATAAATCACATTTAACTATTCTCAAATTGAGATTTTTATAAATTTGTTAATTTTATTTGAATAAAATTTTTAATTTTAATATTATAAAAAAATTTAGGCATCCATCCAAAATCAACGGCACTAGATTAATTATTTATCTTCATTATTTTCTTGTTTTCGTACAAATGTTTCTTTCCCAAAATCTTATTCAAAATAAATTAAAATCTTTATAACGACTCTTTAATAGGGTAGCGAAATTTTCTATGAAATTAGAAAGTGTAAAAGAGTATCGATAAATACAAAAAAAGGGTTAAACATTATATTTAAGAAACTGATTTTTGAAAAATATAAGTCACTTTTACTATTCTCTAATTGAGTATTGCTTTTTAGAACTTGTATATCTGTCCGTTTAAAATAATATTTATATCTGAATATAAATGCTTAAGTTAAAAAAATATTATATTAAACTATTTAATTTTTTAAAATGTCTAAAATTTAGATTTTATAAATAAAAAATTTAATTTAAATATTCTAAATTGAGGCATCCATCCATACAAATCGTAGGAGATGTTAAATTTTAAAATAGATATATAAACAGTCTAATTTAATTATTTTAAAAAAATAATACGATGTAAATGTTCACTGTCATTTTTAAAATTATATCAAAAATATTTTCTAAAAATATCGTTTGATAATTTAATATTGACAAAGAATTTTAAAAAAATATTTAACTGTTTTTAAAATTTATAATTTATTTATGATAACAGTATATTTTTGTACCTGAACAATGTTAAATTTTAAAATTTTCTAGATAATTTATATTTTTTAAATTTTGATAAGTCACACGTTATAATTAATAAATTATAAATAAATATGAGATTTAACAAATCTCAATTATATATATATATTTTATAATATAAATAACTAGACCATATTTATTTCAAAAAGTATCTTACATTTAATTTCTATTAAAAATATAATAATTATATATATCAGAATATTAGTATTTATTTTTTAATATTTTAAAATAATTTTAACGGAGATAAAAGAAAAGAGTTTGAAATTATTGTCAATTATTTGGGTTGACAAAAAAAGAAGATTAGGATAAAGAGCGTCTGGCGGAGAAAATTCCTTTATCGAAGAACGCTCCTTCGATCTTCGTCTCCTCTCGATCAAACCCTAATCGCAATTCCAAAAGACTCAGTCGATCAGATTGTAGAACAAATCTCACACGATTAATCATCAAAACATCCTGTCAGGTCCCCTGTTTCATTTCGATAAACAAGAATGGGGAACACAGAGAAGCTAATGAACCAGATCATGGAGCTGAAATTCACCTCCAAATCGCTCCAACGCCAAGCTCGCAAGTGTGAGAAGGAGGAGAAATCCGAGAAGCTCAAGGTCAAGAAGGCGATCGAGAAAGGGAACATGGACGGGGCTCGAATCTACGCTGAGAACGCCATCCGGAAGCGAACGGAGCAGATGAACTACCTCCGGCTTGCATCCCGCCTCGACGCCGTCGTCGCTCGGCTCGATACTCAGGCGAAGATGCAGACGATCGGGAAATCGATGTCGTCGATCGTGAAATCGCTGGAGTCGTCGCTGAACACCGGGAATCTGCAGAAGATGTCGGAGACGATGGACCAGTTTGAGAAGCAGTTCGTGAACATGGAGGTGCAGTCGGAATTTATGGAGAGCTCCATGGCTGGGAGCACATCGCTGTCGACTCCGGAGAACGATGTTAATAGTTTGATGCAGCAGGTGGCCGACGATTATGGACTTGAGGTATCCGTTGGTCTGCCTCAAGCGGCGGGGCACGCGATTGCCGCGCCTAACGCATCGGAGAAAGTTGATGAGGATGATCTCTCGAGGAGGCTGGCAGAGCTCAAGGCTCGAGGATGAAGCAATTTGTGGCTTCATAAGGTAAAATTAACCGAATGTACCCAAACCTGTGATGTTGTCTTCCGTTTATGTGTGTTGAACTTGAATCTTTAAGCTAATTCTTAGCGAAGTTTACATGATCTGTGATGTTCTAGCATGGAATTATCCCTTTTGGGTGTGTGTGGAAATATCAAAGTAGGTGAATTCTCTAGCCGTTGTAATGCAATCATGATGTTAATATATTTCTTGTGTGAAGTTGATTGTGGTTTCTTTTGTAACTGTGGCCATGAGTACTGCTTCTCATTAAGAAAATGATGCTCTGCATCTGGGTTTTGATTCTGCTTACTAGAGCGAGGATTGAAATTGAAATAATTTAAGATCCTCCGCAATAGTGTTCAATTGTATGAGGGTTTTGGTAATAAACCTAAGAAGGATTGCCTCTTCGTTTTCCTTACCTCTGGAGAAATGATATTAGTTTCTCCGATCCTTTGATAATCACATTTCAAAATTCTTTCTCTTTATTATCAAGAAGAAGAAGAAGAAGAAGAAGATTATTCTATTCCATGTTCCTTCTGTATTGGTTTCATCACTTTGAAATTAGTTCTAGTGTGAATCTGGCCTTAATGTCAAGATATTACTTTGTTATATCTTATTTATCGATTTAAATTACAAAAACAATCTCTCTACAATTCATCGGTAAAACATTGGACATCCTCGATCACTAGGCCCATTTTTTGTTTGTAATTAGTTCGTGAAAGAGTTTTTTGGGTTTTCCAAGGCTAATAGTCAACAAATATATGGAATTAAGACTCAAACCTGTGTCAAGCATGTATCTACAGGTTTCAAGTGTCAATGTGGATATTGTTTTGGAACCTAAGTTTGTAGCCTCTACTACTGATTGTGGGGCAATTATTATAGTCAGAGAGAAGAATGATAGTGTTTTAATTGGGAAAAAAATGGTTTTTAAGTAGGGACAATAGAAAAAAAAATCAAATTCGATACAATCTAATATGAATTGATTGGATTTTGTCCACTTTGACTGGGTTTGCACTGGTAGGATCTGGGATTACTATACCCCAATTCAAACAAACCGGGATATAACATATTGAATAATACATGCCTACCTAAGATCAATATAAACATAACATGTGTATGTATGTGTGTGTGCGCGTGTGTATCTATGTATTATAGGTTTGTTTAAGAGTGATATATGCTTGATAAATTAATTGGTGCTTGTTAATTGTGTAGATTTTAGTTGCTTTGTAAATTTAAGATTAAGAATGTTTATATTCTTGTTTGACCGATGAAATCAATATATTTTTTGGCTTTGAAAAGTGGGGAATTTCAAATTTCTCAGTTGTTCGGAAGGGGATGAGAACCTATTTTCATTGGCTAGGATTTTGAACAACTCTAGTGAACAGTTGGAAAGGTAAATGTGGAAACTGGATTTCTGTCTTTATGCAAAGCTCAAATTAGGCAAAACCTACAGCAAAAATGCAATACTGTCAAAAGTAAAAAAGACAAGAAATTATGGATTTTACGTGAAAATTCCTCTCAATGTGAAGTTAAAAAACATGGGACTAGAGTTCGGATAAGCTTTCTTATGATCATCTATAAAGGGTCCACAATAAGGCTTAATTTTTTCTATATATATTAGTGGCAACACAAGCTGCTCACTACATAATGGATATCTAAAACTCAAACCTCTCAACACGAGACAGCAAGAAGCAAGCACATTCTAAGCTTGGAACAACCCACCAAATAATGACTGAAATCTGGCGACAAATTGGTCACATATCTTCAAGCAAAGGTGGTACCGGACTTTTCTTCTCCTCCTGCATCACCCACTCTTTTCTTTCCATGTTTCGAGTTGTTTCCTGTGATTTATTGATCGATGCAAAACTTTAATATCACGTATTATTTTATAGTTGTCAATAATATGCACATGGAATCAAGGATGTGACAACGTGCTCCCAGAAAAATACTGGGTTCCCTCAAAACTGAGATTCTGGAACTAAGGTCTAGGCATCTAGGATCCTCAAGAAGAGCCGAGCTAGCTCTGTTGAGCTATCAAGTTCTCGAATTTCTGGGCTCCCGAGGTCCTGAACTTTGGACTTTCCGAACTTTAGGCCGTCCCATCTCTGTAAGAAAAAAAAAAAGGAAAAGGTGAGTTCGCTATATCAAAGGGCGTGAAAGTTACGTAGGAGTGACTTACACTAACATGGACTTACTTTATCGAATCCCCATTTAATTCTGATATTTTTGTTTGATAAATGCTAGTTCATGGTAGAATATGTAATTCTACTCATAGGTGTCGTTATGCTGATATATAATTATGTTTACCTTTGTTGACTGCCTTATTTACCTATTTTTATCGTTATAATTTATGATTCAAATATGAATTTGGTAAGTGTAAGTGTTTTGCTTTTCACGTTAGATGGATGAGGACATATAGTTTAGGGGTTTTATCCATATAATACTACAGAATGCAATGATTTGGACGGAGATTGTATGGTTTTGGTGGATGTGAAGCGGATATTGGTGGATGTGAGGTGGTGGAGGTGGAAAGAGCTCAGGGAGCATCCCCGTGGTGGAGACCTGCCTGTGATAGGTCATTGCCTCCCAAAAAATCCTGCCTGTGGAGACTTGCGGAATTGGCCTGGTGATTAAACACACGGAAGTGTGCCTCCCCCACCCAGGTTCGATCCCCCGCGGAAGCACCAAAGTGGTACTGTGCCTCCCAAAAAATCCCGCAAGGGGTTTCTGGGTTATGGGGCCGCGAGTGCGGTGGGGCTAGTCACTATAAAAAGCTTACCCTTAACACAGTTTACTTACCAAAAAAAAAAAGTGATAGGTCATTGCCGTTATGGTTGCTTTGTGCACAAATTGGGGGTCCTTTTTATTAGGTCTTATATTGTATTGATAAACTCTTATGTCAATATTGGTATTAGTATTAATATCAATATATTAATAATATTTGTGAATGTGAGATACAATGTCTCTTTTGGATTATAAATGTATGGCTATCAACAAAATCCACCTCATTAAAACTTAACTAACTACTATAATTAGGCCATCATTATCATATATTTATAATTTTGATGAGAGAATTTTAGTAAAAATGAGCTTGACATCCCCACTGTTGATTGATGGTATCCAAACTGTCACAAAACATATCAATTTATGTGGTGATTTGGATCCAAATTACCCGACCAAACCTACCATGTGAAAAAAATTTAAATTATACATGTTTATCATAAATAAAATAGTAAATAATTCTAAGACACTTAAGACCTCTAAAACATACAAGAGGCTCTAACTACTACCAACAAACTTGCTGATTTTTCAAAACACTCAAATTTTCTTGTAGTAGCCTAACATTTGAACACTTCTTCTTATGGCACTCAAACTTTATCCCATAACTCACTAAACATTTAAATCCCGTGGAATTAAACATATAATGCTCACAATCCTTCCAAATACATCTACCAAAATATCTTTTCAATATTACATGATTAAGTTCATAGTTTAATTGATCTTCCTTGAATTGGGTCTAGTGTTTGAACACGGCATTAAGCGCTAGTTTTCACGCCGAATATATAGATCATAAATTTACTAATTTATGTCGTATAAGTAGTATATCATGCATCAAGATATTCTTCTTCTCTAAAACCAAATATAAATAGATCTATATCATACTTTTTGGGGATATAAAGAAGTAAATTTATATTATAGACGTATGATATATTTATAACTTGTCATGCATACGTTGGTGTTTGAATTTTATTTAAACTTTGGCCAAATAACCGTGTAACATTCAAATGCCAGTCAAATGTCGTAAAGACAACGATAAAAATTGAGTCATACGAGCATGATATTAAGTATATATCCCTTATACTTTGTTTATTACATTATTTCATAATTGGAATGAATAAAAGATGAGGAGAATTTCATATATTCTGATTAACAATTATTATAAGGATTAGAATGTTTAATAACGATAGTAATTTCAATTGCCTTGGAACTCATGAAGATAGTGGATCAATAAATAGAAACTACAACCACTATTACTCTTCGAATAAAGTACGAATTCACCCCAAAAGATTTGTCCAAGGCAAGAGAAAGAAAGCCCATCCAAAGTATCTTTCTTTCTCCTTCAACCTCTCATGGTTAACTCTCTTGTTTTTCTAGCACTTAAAATGACTTGGCAACAATGAATGAAAGGGGTTCTCTACTTAAATAGAATGTTGATGAAGGTATGAAAACACTCAAAGGTAGGTGGCTAGGAGATGAATCAAGCACCACACTTAATTTCTTCTAATTATTTTTTTTTACTTTTTATTTGTTGGTTAGATTAATTATAAGAGATCATCATGTATGGATGTATGGGTGAGGGCAACCAAAATGGGGTGAGGCTATTTAGGACATTGACACTATAATTATGATTATATTTGTATTTTAATTATTTATTAATTAGTTTTTTTATTGATTATACCCATATAAGTGCATAGCACATATTAATATCATAGTAAGTCTCAATTATTATCCTAAGGTATAAAAAATAATTATTAGTTGTGATAAAATAATTATCAAAATACCTATCCGATTATCCCGCCATTCTGTCTCGATCAGCCCCCTCATAAAGTTAATCTATACTCGTTTGTAATAATCAGCTAATTAATTATTTTCATTAATGTCTTCTCTTGGGTCACGAGTTCAATAAATACATTCAAATCAAGGGATTGTTACAATTTAAGTTGCTAAGAAGTAAAAAAAAAAAGTAGCCATATTTTAAATAATGATTATATATTACAATATAGTAGGGTCACTCTCTAGATATTTTATTACAATATATTACAAATATTCATTTTGACTTATTGTCTAATCCTTTTATCCATTATCGTATGGGTTTGGTAGTGATAGAATGGATGAATTGTCATATCATTTGAGGGTATTTAAAAGGTGCTTCCAAACATTTTTCAAAATAATATATCACAATCATTGGAATTTTCCAATATATATACATAGTTTGAGTACAATTATGTAGTTTTGCATGGTTTTTAAGTTACTTTTGCTTCTGTTTTTTGAGAAAAAGACAACAGAGGGGGGAAAAAAGAAAGCAAGTGGAAATTGTTGAATTCCCGCAATGTTTTTGTTCGGATATGATTCAATTCTTAAAATTTTAGTTGTGTATAAGATGTTTCTATCAATTTAGTTCTCTCATGTCACTCTTGTTTAGTGTAATTTTCACATTTCCAGTTATATAGTTCAATTTTCTATCAATTTGTGAGTTTTGGGACCCTTGTCCCCACTGGATTGTACAATAATAAAGCTATAGCTAGGGGTTAAAATAAAGCCAGAGCTAGGGGGTTTTCAAGCTAACACCCTTCTGTTGGATATTCATCGTTAACAAATCAAAGAATGTAAATATGTATAATGGCAAGGGACTCAAAAGGTGTGACCATCTAAACAAACTTCCTCTTATAATCTTGTAGGAGCTATCACCATTTCAACCATATCTTGGAACATATTAAGCTTCCCTTTGTGCATTGTTTTTGTCAACATGTCTAATCCATTATCATTTGTTATGATATTATTTAACGTTAATAACTCCAAATCAAATATATTTCACACCCAATGATATTTTATATCAATATGTTTAAAATGAGAATGAAATGAAGAGTTCCTGTAAAAAATCAATTATGTTTTCATTATCATAAAACAACACGTATCGCTCTTCCTTGAAGCCGATCTTATAGATAAACTTCTTCATCCAAATCATCTTTTTATTCGCTTTGGTTACTGTGATGAACTCTTTGTTGTAGAGAGTTCAACATACTTTTACAACGTTCATTTTAAAGATACAGTTTCTCTCACAAATGCAATCAAATACCCTAAAATAGGCTTTTTAGAGTTCATATCAACCGCCATGTCGGCACTAGTAAATTCAACAAAAGCATGCTTGTCGTTGCAAAATCACAAATGTACTTTAGAAGTTCTCAAAAGGTATCTAAGAATCTATTTCACTGGAAACTAATGTTCCATCCTTGAATTGGAAAGGAATTGACTAACTGCTCCCATCGTATGAACTATATTTGGCATTGTACATACTTAAACTACCAACTGCCGAAACATAAGAGGCCTTACTCATTTTAGCTTTCTTTTCCTTCATATTAGGACTTTGCCAAATGCATAACTTGAAGTAATTGGTGAGTGGAATCCCAAGTGGATTAGAGTTCTCCAAATTGAAGCATTAAAATATTTTTTTGATATAATTCTCTTGGGACATCTATAACTTTTTTCTCTTCTAATCATGAAAAATTCTCATGCCAAAAATTTGCTTTGCCGATCTCAAGTATTTCATTGCAAAAGACTTAGTTGCTTATTTAACTCATTGAATTGGGATATGTTGATCCTACAAATGAGCATGTCTTTTACATAGAATAAGAGGATTACAAAGTCTCAATCAAAAAATCTTTACACAAAAATGTAATGGTCTGAAATTGTCTTTTGGTAGCTTTGCTCTACCATGATGGATTCAAACTCCCACCATTAACTTGGGGCTTGCTTGAGGCTGTAGAAACTATTCTTCAAATGACACACCATGCATTCCTTCCACTCAACATTAAATCCTACCGGTTACACTATGTAGTTCTCTTCTTCCAAGTTGCCATGGAGGAACCCTGTTCACACATCAAGTTTTTTCACCTTTAGATCAAGGCATGCAACCAAACTGTGTACAACACAAATAAAGTACATCTTCATCATGGGAGAGAAGATCTCCTTGAAATCTTAATTGAAACCTTTTATAACCAACATTGCTTTGTACTTTGGTTATGGATTGTTGTATTCATACATCAATCAATACACCAATTTGTTATTGAGTATCCGCTTTTCCTTATAGGACTTCATTACCTCAAATGTGTGATTCTTATACAACGACGACATCTCATCTTACATAGCATTTATCAGCTTCATTTTGTACTCATCCTCCATTACTTTATTAAAACATTCCAGCTCAACACTATCAATAAAAAACACATACTCATTAACTGATAGGAGAGTGGAAGATGTTGATCTTTTATAGGGTAAGGCTGGTGTAGGCTCGTATATGTCACCATGAATATCATAATGAGCGTTAACATGCTCATTTTCTACCTCCTCATGGGTAGGAGTATTGTTCACATCTTCACAGTCCTCAATTTCTATAGGCATCGGGGTTGTTAGTGTCTGGTTAATGTCACATAAGGCAATCATTGTCGTAAGGAGCAACCTTCTTAACCTTGCAAATATCAAGCTTGGTCCTCTCATCTATTAGGATATGAATGTATGCTTTGTATTTGAACATCCTCAAATGATTATAAGTGACCTTCTTCTTAAGCCACTCCTTGTTGTAAACATCCCCGTTCAATGGAATGCTTCACGGAAGATTAATAATGTAAGACATGACATTTAAAGCTTCCCCCCAAAGGATACCGGGCAACTTCGTCTCTGATAGAACATATCACACTCCCTCAATTAAGGTTTGGTTCATTCTTTTGACCACTCCGTTCAATTGCAGTATATTGGGCAAAGTTTATTGTAGTCAAATTCTTTGTGTGCAACAATATGTACTAAAGGACCCAAGGTAATTTCATCAATTGTCGTTATAGATGCTTTTTAACCTCTTCCATGTTTGCCTTTCGATCAACGCATGAAATTTGTTCCTTTTATTTAGCGAATATACCCATAATTGTTTAAACAATTGTTAATGTAGGTAATAAAGTACACCATCAAGAGTTTTTACTTTCAATGGGCTGCATATGTCTATGTACAAGCTCAAAAAACCCTGCCTTCTCTATAGACGAATTTCCATATAAGGAAACACTACTGTGCTTCTCAATCATATTGTTAGGGCAAGTCTTCAATTTAACATTTTTTAACTCCTACAAGAAAGCTTTTCTTTGCAATGTAATTCAACTCTTTCTCATTCATGTGATTGAGCCTTTTGTACTATACTTCAGAGAATTTACCTTTGTTAGCTATGTTTACATCATCATTAAAAATCAAAGCTTATAACACACATAAAGTCAATTTTTTTTTATCATGTACCATTACTAGAGACCTTATAGTGAACTTTCATAAGTTCTCATAAAAGGTATTGTAATAATCTTCATCATGTTTTTTGAACGTTATGAGATTGAACCATATTTTTAAACGGTGTCAAAGGTATTTGGAAGTTAATTTAGTGTTAGAACAAGTGGTCGAAAATACATCACTATGTCCCACAATTCATGACAAGTTATTGTTGCCCATCTTTTTGTCTTAAAATCCTCGAGCGTGTAAGACACGAAGAATTGTCTCTATAACATCACAAGAAGTGATGCAACACCATCAATCACCGAACTTGTCTCATGATTGTTGACAACCTCTTTACAAACAATTAGAAGATTCCTATATTCATCACAAGTCTTGTTAATTTTCCTTGTCATTACCTTCTCCATTCTCTTATTTTCACTTGTAGCAATGATATTTTGGTATGGCTTTTCTTCCCACAATGATGATACTCGAGATTTTGGTACCTCAATCTTAATTTGCTTTGGCTTTTCTCACCTGACTTTGAACGTTTCCTTGCCTCTTTCCCATGACTTCAAGATTGACACTTCAAGATGCGAGGTAAAGCCTTAAGATATCCTCCTCATCTCCTCACTAAAGATTGCACTTTTGGCTACCTCCAAGGCCACTACATTTTTAGGAGTGTAGTTAGCAATAAAAATTTGAAGAACCTTCTAAGAATGTGGTAGAGTGGTCAACAACCACAAGTCAAGCAATTCACTATCAAATTTTTTATTGACACCACACAATTGATCAATAATATCTTTAAACTCGTTTGGTCGACTAGGGAAATCCATTCTCGATATTTCATTTTTATCAATTTCATCAAGTGATATAATTTATTATTATCGATTTTCGAAACATAAAGTTCTTAGAACTTCTCCTAAGTGCCCTTGCATGCTTCTCGTTTTGGATATGATTGTAGTCATTGTCATCTGCTAATTATTAGATATAGTCTGAAACTTGTTCATATTTAAGATCTCAATCCTTGTCGGATTTAGACTCCAACTTTTGTACAGCAAACTCCGAAATGTGAAATGTCTTAAAGAATAAAAGATCGGTCATCTTGTTCTTTCATATGTCAAAGTTCATGTTATCGAAACAAATTATTTTATTAACACCTTCCATCAATTCAACCAACAACAGGCAAGCAACATAACACTTTGGTACCACTTATTTGGCCATGGACACCAAACTTCACAACTAAGTAGATAACAACTCTTTGCATAAATTGAAAATTTGAACCCGTTGGTTGAACTTATGAGAAGGCATAATATCAATCCACCTATGCTCACAATAATAACCATGATAACGAGTATAAGTAAAAGATAATAATTTCTTACATGAACCCTTTAAAATGAAAGATAAGAGCAATGGAGCCTCAGGTTTGTATAATGTCAATTATGATTATTAGATTGGATATGCAAACCCCCAAAACTATGATGAGTACAATCATAAAGGAAAAAAAATATAGGAGAACCACTACTAAATGTCCAAGAATAACAGATAAAATAACATATTTAAGAATGATAAAATTAAAAAAAAAAGATTTATAATCTAAACGGTTAACAAAAATATTTTCCTTTTATCTTTTTCTTTCTTTAGTTGGCTACCCAAAGTACCAAAAGATCTCACGATAAATGCACTAGAAATAGTGTAGGGGTTTTATGTTGGGCATCGACACACAAGTGCAGGACAGGAGCACATTAAGCGTGCAAATGATCTAAGTACTGCTGGTATTGGTGCACAAATGCCACTCTAGTATGCCTATATTGCTATTAGCATATAGGTGCCCTCATGAGCACCTATCGAGCATGAGGCTTCTGCTATTCTCACACATGCATCCAATTGTGTATGGATCAGGTAACGCTCAAGTCTCTTACCAAAGAGACTCTTTCACTCAAGTATGAGTCATCTAAACCTTTCATGAAACTTTATATAGCCGGCTAACAAATAAAAATATGTAAATATATATAATGGAAAGGGATTCATAAAGAAGTGTTCTATCCCAACATATTTTACATTGATTATCCCATAGAGCTATCTTATCCAAAAAAAAATTTTAAAAATAAAAATTAAAAAGGATGATAACCAATCTACTTGGATTACCAATTTACTTTCATTTGCGCTCCTTTAAACAGTTGCTTGTATTTTTAAACTCTTGAAATATGTGTTGTTCCACTTAGGATGGATGTTTGTGTATGCAGAGTTTCTTATTCAAATGTAAATCTCACATCTACTATTCTTGTTGATTTTTGACCTTAGCACACGTGAAAAATTTCACTCAATGTTTATGTGAATGTTCACTCAAGCAAAGGCCGTGTTTAGTGGCATAGGCGTATAACATCTTATACATGTCTGATAGATGCATGTATTTGAATGGACAGAACGTCTACACATGATGTGTGCATAAAGATACGTGTGTATGTATTGAAAAGATTGGTCACACCTGATACGTGCATGACTTGCACATGTGTGTTAGGGTAGTTTTTGGGATGTTTTCTTTTGGTGTTCAGAACGTAAACATGTTTTTAAGTGTTTTGCTTTATTTGGGATAGTTAATGTGAGTTCATTTTTAAAAACACTCTGAGAGCCAAACTAAGAGAGAAAATAGAATAGAGTGAGGAGATTTTGCTAATCGTGGATGTTTAGCTACATTCCATTTTCATTTTATTAGGTATGTATTTGAGTAGTTGTATAAAACTTTTTTATCGATGATTTCATCCAATTTATTTTCTTGTAATTCCTTGCTTGGTTTGCCAAACTTTATTGTAAATCCTAAGGTGTTTTTGGTGGGTTTTTTTTTTAATGACCATGCTTCCATTATAATGAAGAGAATTCGAATTCTAATTTTTGTGGCTTTTTCATTCGTTCTAAAAGGGTTTTCGTATAAAATTTGTATTTTTATTTTATTTTTCAATTTATTACTTGTGATGTATGTTATCATCTATCCTTCTTAAAAATTCAAACAACGGGTATGATAATTAATCATGGTAGAAATTTTTTCTCAATTTTATATAATAAGGTTTTGGTAGACCAATCCCAGCACATGGTATTAGAGATTTTGGGTAGCTTTTGTCTATATTTGTTTAAATTAATGGAGGGTTTAAATAAAATAATTTACTTAGATTGTATGAACTTTGATATTTGGATGACTAAGATGAAGGTTATGTTGTCTGTAAAAATACTATATTTTTTATGTTTGTTACTTAAAGGCTGGTATCTAAATCCAAATAGAAATGTGCATTTAAATATGAATAAGTTTGTAGATATATTAGGCTGCGACTCTACACCAATCATTAGATAATCCAAATATGTATATGTACAATATCCCCGGATGCTACCAAAGCTCGCTTAGATTGGCCCCAGATTAAGTTTATGCTCAATCTTAACAAAATATGATGGAGAAATCGTCCACAACTATAGCTCAACATTATCCTCATACAAGTTGCGACTGATGGCCCATCGGCCACACATGAAATATTCCAAACATGACCCATGCCGACGTTAATATAATCCAATTGTATCCAAAATCATATTACAATCAAAAAGTACAAATAAGACTACTTCTGAGTTAATTTTTTAAGCATTTTATCCCATCTAAAACCTATAAATGATTCATGCCTGTTAGTCTGAAAAGTGACAAAATATAATAAAAGTGAGTTTAACACTTAGCAAAGTATATAATTTGTGTGCTTGGATATGCTTTACAAAAATGTGAGAATGATGATAGCAATAATCATATGCAAAATTTCAAAGAGTGAGAACCAATAGCTAATGATAATCTCATCTAGTATGATCGAATAATAAAGGTCAGACTAAAGATTTTTATCCATGGTTTGTATCGTGCACCGTTATTCAACACTAATGGGTAACTTGACTACATACTATATTTTATAAATAGGGATAAATGATATTTTTCTGATTATAGTTGTTAGGTAATGATATACATTTATAAATTAATATACTAAGATATATTTAAATATATTTTTTTAATTCTTTATAATGGTTTTATTTTGATAAAGAAAGACTCTATATAAATGGATAGATTTTTAACTTTGAAAAATAAATAACAAACTTACTTGTAGAATTTTTTATCCAATTCTTGCACAAGGAGGACACGATAGTATACCCATAAATTTTAAAATTTTTTGACAATTTTATAAAATTAGGTATAGACCTTTAAAATTTTATAAAATATAAATAAAAGCAACGTACATGCAAATCAAAGTTAACAAAAACAATGAAGGACTACATGCGTATAAATTTAGACACGAGTTAAAAGGAATATTTAAAAAATTTAAACAATAAATGAATAAAAATACTTAGATGTACATTTATTAAGTCGAATTTACTAAATTTCCTTTCTTTTTCACTATTCTTCTCTTCTCTTTCTCTTTCCTATTAAAAATCTCCAAAAAAAAAAATGACTCAAAAATCAGTCGAGAACCTTTAAACATATAGATTGGTATGATAGTGCTAGTCGTATACTCATTAGGTGTGAGGCTATTAAACTATCAGTGCACATGTGTCATTGACACATAACATTAGGTGCACACCGACTATTACTAACTAGCACATGAATGCCCAACTTGCGCATGAGGCGTAAATCCTATTGCTATGCACGCACAAACTTTCCTTCTTGTGTCCCTTAGGCATTTCGATACTGCTATTCATGCCTAAATGCCACTCAGGCATGGGTTGGGTGCTGACTGCCATTCTCAAATGAAATTTTTCACTTGAACATACAAGTATTCTCAACAATACACGTAATTAAATTAATGCTAACATCATTTGTCATATTTTAGCATTAGGGTGTTATAGAAGCTCTATTGTGACTATCTAAATGAGTTATAAGGATGTGTTGATTAAATACCTAGCATGGTCATGATATTTGCTAATGAGTTACTTGCACATAATTGTTGACCACTCTACCGATTTCTTGAAATGTCTTTCAAATCTCTATCATTAACTCTATTCTTAATAGTATTGTGATATTAGAGATTATTGAGAATTTCACTTTTTAAGTATATAAATGATGAGAATAACTTAAGGCTTTTTGTCTTCACCACCAAAAGCATTGGTTTTCAAAATTTGGAGAAAGTAGTGGGGAAGTCATCCAAGATGAAAGACAAGAGCCAACATGTCCAAATTTCAACATTAAAATATTGAGTCTCATTGTTGTGGTAGAAATGGTCATAACAAACGAAATTATTTCAAGTGGAAGTAATAGAAATGATGTAGGAAATGACAAGAGAAGAAGGTTCATGGGGCCAGTGATCAAATCTTTTCTGCTATCTATGGTGATCATCTCATTGTTGATGATGAGAAGATGAGAAACCAATATGCGATAATATGAGTTGAGTGGTAGATAGTAGATTTTCACTCCATGTAATATTATAAAGACATTTTTTCATATCTTTTATGTCTATCATTGGCATTAGAGACTAAGTTTGATGACAAATAATTGGACAACAATGATGTTGAATGGCGGGCAAAATGCATTGTATATTCTATTAAATTTGATTTGAAAAAACAAGTTTGATGATGAAAGATTTTGCATGAGGTTCATCAAAGGATAATAGAAACTCATAAGAAACTCTTCTATGGTAGCATAGAAAAGGAAGCACTTAAGTCGGTATTTGATAGAGGCTTCGATTTTCAAAGGCAATGAAAATATGACAAATTAGAGGTTTGGTCACAATAAGGATGCCTACACAATGTGCTAAGAAGAGCGTTCTTACCACAAAGAAGACATCAAAGGGGAGCACTCGTACTCAAGTCAAATTGGTGGAACGGAAAAGAGCTTTTCAAGCTTGCGCATTCGGATTCTTGTATTCCGGTGGAGGAAAAGTTGCTATTAGGCATGAGATGCTAGCTGATTGCCGGAGAGGCCAAATAGTCTGATAAGGCCACTCATTTATGAGTTTCATATCCATTATTTATTTTGATTTTCAAATCTAGTTTAGGTAGGACTTTTTTCTTAATATTCGTACATGATTTGTTTGAGCTAATGCTCTTGTTACATAATACAACTACAAAGAACCAGCCAAACCAGCTGCAAAATTGAAGAGATTAGCATTTCGTACGAGTTAGCAAATATGTGATTTGCATTAGGAGATAAGATGGCTTCAGTTGGCATGAGAGAAGAGCTGATCAATAAGTAAGAGCTGTTGCTTCAACTACTCCAACAGAAACGAATAAGACCTGATCACCATTTCTTGTCTTCTTTTTCTCCCCATTCTTCTATTCTCAACCCCTCTTTCTTACTCAAATCCTCCCTTGTTAGCTGAAATTCATGACTTTATAGCTAAGAGTTGTTTTCAATGGCATAGTTAATATGCACCTAATAGACACATTTGCATATGTAGACAAAATATGTATGCCTGATGTGTGCACGGGAGTGCATGGCATTTTAACGTCGGTTTTGCCGTTCAAATGCTAGACATGTTTTTCAAGTGTTTTGCACTGTTTTTGTGTCGATAAAGGCAAGCATTTTCAAAACACCCTAAGCATCGAATTGACTGAGAAAAGGAGAAGATGGGGCAATTTTTCCAATTGATGGCATCGACTCAAAGTTTCGATATTCATAATTTTTTTTTAGTGTTGGTTTAGTTATTGTATTAAATATTTCTATCAATGATTTCATTCTATTTTTTCTTTTATAGTTACTTTCTCAGTTTGCCTATGTTTTGTGGTAAATTCAAAAGTATTTTTGGTATATTTGTTATAATCAGACTTACGTTATAATAAAGTGATTTCCGATGCTAAGTTCTGTAGTTTTTCCTTCATTATGAATAGGGTTTTCATATAAAAGTCGTGGATTTATATTGTTGTGTGATTTGTTACTTGTAAATATATTTTGTCATTTAACGTCCTTACGAATTTGAGTAATGGGCTTTGATAGTCGATTCTGGTATGTGCAAACTATGTTGGTTAAGGTATTACAATATTCACTATTTGATGTGTATAAGTTTAAATGGAGATTGATAAGATCAATGTGTAGGGATGTGACCTATCAAGTTATCGGTCGAGGTGGGTTGCATCTCTTCATAAGATGTAACCTGTAAATATAATTTAATTATTTTAAAATAATTAATTTATAATTATTTTTAAAAAAAAATTAAAAAAATGGTTATTATTGTTATTTATTTTTATATGGACACTTGAAATTAAGAGATATAAAGATTATATAAAAGAAGGAAAATCAATATGGCAACACCCTTTGTAAAGCTTAATTAAATGGAGATATGAGATTCGAATGTTAGAATTATTTCACATTATATGGTAAATATTTAATAAATTATTAGAATTATTAAAGTTCATGATTTTATATAGCTATGTTATATTTTATTATAAATAATATTTTTTAATATGTATAGTCTTTGATAAAAAAAATAGCATTTATAATTTAAAAATTTGTCATATTTTTGTCTTATAAATAATAAAATTACTCATTATTTGTTTGTTATAATGAGTGACGATTTTTTGATTAGATTTAAAATTGGTAAAATTTCTTAATTCTCTGTTATTTTGAATTAAAAAGAACCCTTTAAAAAAATTATAAATTATATAATTTCACATGTAAGATTTTATAATTATCATGATAGAAGACAGATAATGGCAAAAAAAAAAAAAAGCAATTTCAAATTATTAAAAAATAACTTTAATTATGAATCAGGTATGTCATAAATTTTAAATTTTATATTATAAAATTATAATATAACATGATAATTTTTACGATCTATAATTAATTTTAATTTTGTAAAATTTTTGCATTAAAAGTACTTATAATTAAATAAAACTATATTTTATAACTTTTATAAAAATGCTTTTATAACAGGAAGTTTTATAGAATCTTAAATAGCTATTATATCACGATGATAAAACTATTAAACAAATAAAATTATTTTAAAAAATTAATAATAATAATAATATTATTATTATATAAATAAAAATAAATTATGCACACTATAGAGACAAGAGGAGAAGTCAGATCTTACTTTTTTTTTTTTAAAAAATAATTAGATTAAAATATAATTATCAATATTTAAAATAAAAAAAGCATTTAATATAGGTCACTTTTAATCTTTTATAATATTAATTAATATTAAATACAAAATTTAATATTAAAAAATAATAAAATTAACTATTTAAAAACATGTCATTTAATATTTAAATTTCAATAATTAATTTTTTTAATAAACATCCCAAATAAAAGAAAAATATGATCCTATTTATCTTTTTAAAAAAATATAATCTTATTTCCTTTTTTTAAAAAAAATATCATATCCAAATTTGAAATTTAACTCTCCTAAACGTTGTAATATAAAAGCCATCAGATAAGGATAATGAATTACTTATCCTTGTGATAATTATGAACTATCACTATAATTATAACCATGCTCATATTGTGGGTAGATTGTCCCGTGTCTAAAGACGTGATCTACGGCGATATGACATATTTGCCATATGATGCGCATATGATATCGTACGACAATCGTCAGATGTAAATCCAACGACACTCCTTAATTATTTTATTTAAAATATTTATTTATTTTTTAATAATAAATGATGGATGCCATGAGATTTATATCTGCGATGGCTGTTGTACGAATTTCATATGGCAACTGCATCGCAGCGCCTCTCAAATCATGTAAAGACACCTCTTTTGTGTGACAATTATATGGGATGTGACTACTAACATGGCCATTGCATTCCTAGAAACGGACGATATTTTGATTAAAAAGAGGTCCGATCTTGGAACTTAATAGAGCATTGCTATAAGTTTATATTGGCATTTGCAATATAATTGCATGATCAAATCTTCGTTTAGAATCATGTTGATGGTGGATAGTCCCGTAATAGCTGAATAAAGAGGTTATCTCCTACTTATATGTGTGGATGTTTTATTCTTATTTCAAGAGATAACAAAAACATACAAAATGTGACTAATGATTAGATGCTAATTGTGCTATTTTTATGTCTTAATTTGAGATTATTTTTGCTTAGACCAAACTATAACTGGATTATTCAATCAATTCTGATGCGTCCTTAGGTTTGAGCTGTTGTATGTGTTAGAAAACTATTCGATTTTTCGTGTCAGATTGAATTGGAGTCAATTCGTTCCTCGTACCTATCGCACCTGGACTCTACGCAACACAACGAATGAATGAGAGATCAGAGGATTGACAGGACTCGCTCCCTAATATATCCTTCGACGCTTAAATCAGATATCTTTTTAAGAGAATAAAAAGATGCGATGATGTAAGAAAATACGCTGGTGCATGTAGTGGGAATTGAGTGATTAGGTGCGCCCAACTGATGAATAACTTAGAGGTACAGTCAGTTGATGAGTGACTTAAAGGTGTACCCGACTAAGGGGCTGTTAGAGGTACACTAGATTGAGGGGCGTCTTTGAGGCATCCAATAGAAAGGCATCTTCGAGGTATGCCCGACTAAAGGGCGGCTTAGAGATATAGAAGGTCAACCTCTTGGATAGAGAGTTGGCTTCCTAGATGGAAGAAAAGACCTATAGATAGAAGGTAGGTCTTCTAAATAGCCTCCAAAGATGGAAGGTATGCCTCCTGGATGGCTTGCTGTGATAGAGAGTAGGCTTCCTGGATGAAAGGATTAGTAGGCAAGCCACCTAGATGAACTAAGCAGGGCCTCCTGGATAGAGTCTGTAGTACCTTTTTCTTCCTCTTTCTTCTCCCTTTTGTTTGTGAGAGTAAACGGATATTTATAATATTTAAGTTGTTGGGCACCAAGGTTGGCAAACCACTGTCCACACGAGATTGCTGAGCTGTGTAGATAATTATGAGTGGTTATCAATTGCAATTTCCTTTTTTGAAACGATTATGCGATCGTGGGTGCTTGTCATGGCAATCGTGGCTAATTGGAGGATATCCTTTCTTCTTTAATGTGATTATGGGAGGTGCGTGATATAACAATTGCCACTTTAGTAGAAATCATGCAAATCGCGAGTGAATATTTTTAAAATATCTACCAAATTTGTGCTGACCAGTTATGACATATTTCATCAACGCACAGAAAAAGGATCGTGGGCCATCCTAATTGGGCCATTTATGGCGGGTTGCTTGGCTGGTTCATACTTCAACAGGTGATCCTAGGCTGTGTAATCTCGGACCTTAGGCTGCGAGGGCTTTCACCTGAGTTGCGACTTTTGGATTGCCTTTTCATCATGGGTCTCGGTATTCGAGTCGATTCATGGATGATGGACCCATCAAATTTAATCCAACAAATATGAAATTTTATAAGATTTGATTAAGTTATAAAGTATTATGGACAAGTATGGTAAAAAATTAGGCTTAATAAATTTTTAGGCCACGTACAATCACAAGTAAAAGTGAGAAATTCTGTCCAGTCGAACCTGAATTATAAATTTTATAAATATAATTTTTATATTTAAAAATTAAGAATTTTAAAAATTATTTTAATATATTATATTTTGTATAATTGATAACTTGTTATTTTTAAAAAATAATATATTTAAAATTTATTTTAATTGATTATATTTTTTATATAGTTTATATTTTTTATGTAAATATTTTTTATTTAAATACATACTTAGGTAATGTTCTGATCTACGTATCATAATTTTAAAATATTTTATATTTGTAAATTTTTTTATATAAATATGTATTTTGAAATTAAAATACTTAAAAATGAATGTACTTATAGATCAGTTTAAACCAATTTGATTTGGATTATAAACAGATATATATATATATGACTTTTTGCTCGTGTGATGCAATCATATCGAATTTGACTTGACTTCGCTGTAACAAATTTTTGCCTAAATTCGACCCATTTTCTATATCGAAATAATTTAGGACAAGTCTATTTTAAGAATTTTTATTTTCATACTAAACAAAATGTATTGATGTAAAAGTTTATGGTAAAAATTAATATTATTTATATTCAAGATCTAAGTACAAAGAAAATAATATGGCCTCCAATGCCCAAGCTAACTCCCAAACAAAAACAAAATTAGAAAAAAAACATTTTTATCTAATTATATTATTGTATGTTTCATTCATTTTTGCTTTTTAAAACATAACTTATGTATATCTAATTCAATAATAATAATAATAATAATAATAACAATAATAATAATAATAATAATAATAATAATAATAATAATAATAATATAACATAAATTTATAGCATAATTATAACATAATTTTATAAATAATGAAAAACAAAATTATAACATAGTTTTGTGGCATAATTTTTAAGTTAAGTCCAATTTTTAAATTATATTAAAAAAATATATTTTTAATACTTGGACATTGGACAAATTTTATGAACCAAAATATAACTATTTTTGGCATACCTACAACAAGCTAAACCCAAATAAACAACCCGATGACCTGAATAGAAGACGGTCTGAACCTAAAATGCGGCCATGGGTGGGTCAATATATATGAAGAGAGAGACCGGGAGTTATAGGTCTAAAATATAGCCTAAATCAATAATATGAGATGGTCGAGTATTGTAAGTTTAAAATATAGCCTAGATCTAATAACATGAGATGGCCAAGAGTTGTGGGTCGAAACTGTAGCGTATAACGATGATAAGAGATGGCCGACTATCGCAGGTTTAAAATGTAGCTAGGGTAAAGGAGCTGATGATATGTGGTGGCCAAGAACTATAAGTCTAAAATATAGTCGGGTGAATAGAACTGATGATATATGGTGGCTAATGATTATAGATCTAAAATGTAGTCAGAATCTAATGATATGAGATGATCGAGAGTTACACACCTAAATTGTAATAGATAATAATAAAAAGGTGGCCAAGAGTTAAAGCCTAAACTGTAGTCGATAATGATAAAAAAAATGATCAAAAATTGTATGCCTAAAATATAGTCATGCTAATAGAGCCGATGATAAGAGATGGCTGAAAGTTGCAAGTCTAAAATATAGTCAGGCACCGATTATATGTGATGGCCTAGAGCTATCAGTGTCAAACGTAGGCATTATATTGTGCAGGTTGGATTTTTATTTGCATCTGTTGTGAGTGTGCGGTGATTTTAATATATATGGCGAGGTTTATTAGATTTTATATGAGCTCTCTATCTGATTTATATGTGCTATTTTATATATATATATAATGATACTTATTAAACTTTTGATTCATATTTTTCTATTTTTTTCCTTCAGAGTAAAACACTTGGATATATGTTGGAGTTAGATGAGGTTTGACAAGGCGTCACACGGTCTGGTGAGTTTGGCACCTCCTTTACGTTGTTTTGGAGTAGGTCATGTTTATATTATTTGGACAGTTGTCTGATGAGGTTCGATACTAATTTATTTTGTCACACCCAAATTTTAGGATTTTTAATTTATTATTAAAATTATTTGACATTTTTAATCTTGTGAATAATTAAGGCCTGCTAAATTTCAGGACGTGACACGAAATATCAACTCTGACCTTCTATGCTTAGTATAATGCTTTTGTCAATTTTGAATAACCCACAATTGATCTCGGATTAGCTGAGTGTTATCAAATGCCTCTTGAATAACTTTTGATCCTAAGAGTATCCTTTCTTCGATTTCCTCCAATTGATTTAGGGAATTATTCTTTCTTCCATACAACACTTAAAATGTAACAATATTGATACTTGCTTGATAACAATTGTTGTGGGCAAAAATCAGCTAATAGTAAACAATCTATGCTAGCATGATAACTCGCTAATCAATTTGTATCTAAGATGATATCAAAATCCAACAAATCAATAACCTATGATAATGAAATTGTATGCATGTCAATAATACATTATCATGAAAATTCTCAATAACCAACAAATTTGCTTATTGGGACCGTATGCTCCTCACATCTATAGCAAGCATATCATCGTTTCAAATCAAAGTAAGTCTAAATAATTATATCTAATAGAATTTAAATACCAAAATAAATTAATAAGAACTAAATCAAACTTTAAATTCTAGGCATTACTTAACGACAAACTATATAATTTCAACATTCAATAATAATAATTAATTAAAATATAAAATCAATCACAGGACCTCATCGGATAACACATTCGGATAATAAAATATATACAACCTACTCCACAATGAAGATAGAGCCCGACCCGGAGTATCTATACATTGATGCCATATGTATGACCCATATGGAGTTTTTCATGAATTTTTTCTTTATAAATATACTAATACATAAATATTATACATCAAAATATTTTTCCTTATTTCATAAAATAGTAAAAATCTCCAAATATTAGTAAAACTGGAGTAAGACCCCAAAACGACCAGTAAAAAAGGACATGTATGAATGAAGGAAGCAAAGAAGGTAAGTAAATTAATATGCATATATATAAAAGCATCCAAACGTAAGCAAAACTAATCAAAAATGAAAATAAATTAATAATAGAGTGTAAGAATATTTGTCTCAATCTCTAATTAAGTAGATCTGACAAAAGAATTCCTTAAATTATCTCTTCTTCTCTTTCTTTCTTCTCCTCCTTCTCTCTCTATCCTTCTCTTTCTTTCCCACACAAATGACTGAGTAGTGACGTATCAAGCCTTAAATAGGTGCATCGATACACGAGCACCATTCAAGTACGTATTAGATGTCGTGTCCCAGACCTTCACTACAGAAAACTGCCACTTTGGGCGTGCTTGTATTGCTTTCCATGCTCAAGCATTAACTTAGGCACGCCCAACTTAAAAAATGAGCTCAAGTGCGTATCGAGCATACCTCAGGCACCGGTTTGTATCCTTACTCCAATTTTCTTTAAATTTATGCTACATAAATATTTTTATATATCTAATTTAACCAAAAATAACACATAATATCAAATTAAATTAAATCAAATGAAAATTGAATATTATAAAATAATAATGGGATCAGGGTTTCCCTTAAACAAAGCCAAATTTCCACAAGTTTGGATGTATGAGAAGCAATCGACATAGAAACAACCCTCTTCCATTTTGCAAACCTTAGGGTCGGTCGGGTCAACAATACCAAAAACTAATGGAGGCCTTGCTGGAGGGGCTATTGCAAAGAGCCAAAAAGATTTTTTACATGGACCAATGAAATTGACCCACACGACCGCTAGTACCACACTCTAAAACCTACTAGCCATGCCTGGAAGGTAGAACCAAGCGTGGACGCCAATTAGCTATGCTTGTGGCAAAGAGAAAGAACCCTAAACATCTGTACTAGCCATCTACAGTACAAATATGGGACGTGCTACAACTGTTATAGCTGGCTCTTTCCTATAAATATAAGTTTTTATGTTAATTAAGGAATTCAATTCTAGAGAGCCAAATGAACTTTTATTATACTAAAATCTACGCTCACTCAATACTTAGACAAATTCATCTTCAATTTGGAAACCATATACTTATCTTAAAGTATATTGGATTCTTCTTGGATAGTTATTTTGACTGAGTTTTCGTTTTACAACTTGAATTCTACAGCTATCATTGCATGTATCACACGGAATCCATATTATTTTCTATGAAAAAGGAATCATCACCCTTACAATACCATTTCTTGCCGAGGCTTCCTTTAGTATGTGAATCCAATCTCACCATTTGAAGCAAAAGTCTCGTGCTGTGAGTCAAATGGGCAGGTAACTCTTCGTAACTTTTTTAGCAAGCTATTACCAATTTTATCTTTGGAAAGATTTTTCAAATATATAATTTGGGTCTCTTCACTCTCATTATTTGTAATGCACAAGACATTTAAACCGGCTATTGAGATCGGGCCACTCATCAGGTGATTTCAATTCAAATATGCATTATAAGACTCATATCTCTATGCAGTCATAAGCCAACTTAGAAGGTCAAAAGTGCATACCCCACATTGGAGGGCTATTACCAATTTTAATTGTTATTTATAGTGCTAATTCTATTTTTTTATTAATTTATTAAAATTAAATTAGATATATTTTAACAAAAACTTAGTCAAATTAACGTCAAAATTTATAAATATAATAAATTATTAGAATCTAATATACCAAATCGTGTTTTTTTTTTCATTTTTGCATCAATAAAAACCCGACTATGTTAATTTGATATGAAAATATTTATTTTAGACTCTTTTGGACATAAAAATTGGCTTAAATTTATGTAGGATTTGAACCGAATTGGACAACCCAAATTAATTAATTAATATTTTATCCAAATTTTATATAAGAATTTTCCAGAAATTTCGACCGATAGATCTTCAAATTTCACTCCGTCATTTCTTCGACGGTACGAATGCTGTCAGCTTATCCAGAAAACTGCTGCTTTCTCCCTCCCTCAATCGCTCCTTCGCGTTTGCATT
The DNA here is from genome assembly GCA_033239525.1 of Nepenthes gracilis. NCBI lineage: Eukaryota > Viridiplantae > Streptophyta > Magnoliopsida > Caryophyllales > Nepenthaceae > Nepenthes > Nepenthes gracilis. The sequence goes on along the minus strand of BSYO01000038.1, from coordinate 9,718,370 downwards.
GGCTATGAGGCAGACGATCGCATGCAAAGACTGACATGAGTATTATTATTAAGTTAATATTGCTGAAATTATTATTATTATTATTATTATTATTATTATTATTATTACCGACTAAACATTTTATTCTTAATATTAATAAATAAATTAATTCTTTAATTATGCAAACGAATAATATACTTTCTCAAAATAGATATTTTAGTCGATTTTGTATTAGCTAGAGAGTATGACCTTTATTATTTCATTTCTCAATTAGGTAATATATATTTATTTTTCCCAATATAATTATCAATTATTTTATTAAATAAAAAAACTCACAAATAAATATCATTTTCTCGTATATATATATATATATGTATTTTATTTGGCATAAATTTTCTCACTTAATCCCAGAAGATATCACACTAAAAATCAAGGTTTTGGGCATACATCAGACTAAACATAGGGAAGACGAAGCCTCCATGGGAACATACACGCAGATATACACACTTATTCAACATAATCACCATATACATTGCTTAAATAGTTGAAAGCAATCATCTACCACATTGGAGTAGAATTTGATTAATCGCCACACATCTCCCATGGAATTTCACCCTTTGTAAGAACTTCTGCATGCTGCAAATCAGACAACAGCAGATCAAAGATGAAGTTCAACTTGAGCACTTCAAATTCTCGCAAGATTTCACATGGAAAAGAAAATATTCCATACTAATGGATTCAGACCCATAACCATGTTCGTAGATCGATCATGTAGACACCTGAAAAGTAGTAACCAGCTGCTAGCATCACTGCGCATGGAGGTAAAAACATGGGCCTTAGGTCATTAAAACACTGATATTTTGGAACTTAAAGAGGGATTTTGAGAAACCTGATCCTTACCACAATTGAATCATCGGTAATTGTATCATTATCTAGAGCGGGATTAGCCTGGTGGTAGAAGGCCTGTTCTTCAAATCCATCTATTTGTAAGCTTTGATTACCGAAGATTGATGCGTCAAGGCACAGTTCTGAATGATTTTCTCTGTCAAAGAGAAAATGGGCATTTGTAATGCTATAATTAGCCAGAATTTCTCTGTCACAGAGACTTTTGATGGCTATTTTCTCTTTTGTCCTTTGCCTTGCTCTTGCCCTTGCCTTTGCTCTCATCTCTCTCGCAAGAAGATTAACTCTAACCCTCCCATCTCCCTTTTCTATTTTGGCAGATCTTTCAAAAGATTCAGTTCTCTGATGATCAGCACATGCACTGGGATTTGATGTGATGAACGTTTCGAATCGGGAAGTCGAAGGCGAACTTCTAACTATTGGATGAAATCAGAAACCCCTAATTAGTCAAAGCTTTTGATGCAAGCAAAAAATAAAAGACGAAGGAAAACTACAACAGATTTTCCTCAACTTTATTAATTCCTTTTTGGCTTTTTTTAAAAAAAAAATAGCTTACCCAAGTCTTGAATCTTAATCTTTCTCAAAAAGGAAGGAAGAAAACGATATTTTATATCAACTGGAATCAAGTTTACCTCCGCCATCGTTTTGTAGGCTACCCATACGCTTCACAGCCAGTTCTTCAATGGCGGTTTTAGACTTTGAAAAAAGCCATTCGAGGGTTTTGCTTGCTTTGCTGAATCCTAATATGTCCTGGAGACTGAAGAACTTGCGTGCAACGCTCATCGATAATCTCACTCTCCGATCTCTTAGCCCATGAGCTGTGTAAATCTTTGTGTGCCTATTTTTGTTCAGACACCCATTAGCTTTACTTTTCCCTTGAGTAGTACCATCTTCAATAACTGAAGCTGCCATTTTTGTGAAAATTTCAGGATTATTTTCTGGTGGGAAGTCACCCAGAAGCAGATTTTGATAGTGATGGAGATAGAAAGTGTCATTGTTGGTATCACCAACAAATGGATACTGATGATATGGTGAAATGGGTTGCGGTATGGAATAATTTGCCTGGTTATAGAAGGCCTGTTCTTCGAATTCATGTATTTGTAAGCTTTGATTACCTAAGATTGATGCGTCAAGGCACAGTTCTGAATAATTTTCTGTCAGATTTTCTGTGTAAAATAGAAAATGGGCACTTCTAATGCTGTCATTAGCCAGAATTTCTTTGTCAAAGAGACTTTTAGTGGCCATTTTATCTTTCGTCCTTTGCCTCGCTCTTGCCCTTGCTTTTGCCCGCATTTCTCTCGCAAGAAGATTAACTCTAACCCTCCCATCTCGCTTTTCTATTTTGGCAGATCTTTCAAAAGATTCAGTTCTCTGATGATCAGCACCTGCACTGGCATTTGATGTGATGAACGTTTCAAATTGGGAAGTCGAAGGCTAACTTCTAACTATTGGATGAAATCACAATCCCTAATTAGTTAAAGCTTTTGATGTAAGCGAAAAAAAAAAAATCCAAGGAAAAAACGACAGCTGATTTTTCCTCAACTTTATCAATGCCTTTTTGGCTTTTAAAAAAAAATAAAAAAAATAAAACTTACACAACTCTTGAATTTTAATCTTTATCAACAAGGAAGAAAGGAAGAAACCGATAATGCATATCAACTGAAATCAAGTTTACCTCCGCCATTGTCTTCCCGGCTACCCATACGCTTCACGGCCAGTTCTTCAATGGCGGTTTTGGACTTTGAAAGAAGCCATTCGAGGGTTTTGCTTGCTTTGGTGAATCCTAACATTTCTTGCAGACTGAAGAACTTGCGTGCAACGCTCATCGATAATCTCACTCTCCGATCTCTTAGCCCATGAGCTGTGTAAATCTTTGTGTGCCGATTTTTGTTCAGACACCCAGTTGCTTTACTTTTCCTTTGAGTAGTACCATCTTCATTAACTGAAGCTGCCATTTTTGGGAGAATTTCAGGATTATTTTCTGGTGGGAAGTCACCCAGAAGCAGATTTTGATGGTGGTGGAGATAGAAAGTGTCATTGTTGGTAACATCAACAAATGAATACTGATGATAAGGAGAAATGGGTTGCGGTATGGAATGTTGAGCATTTTCATCAGAAAAGAACATTTTTTTTTAACAAAAAAATTTGAAACCAGAAACCCTAAAAACTCCAGATGTTTCCTGTTAGTGTTGCACGAAGACTACTTGCTGACCTGAACTTTTTCTTCAGGTAATTGAGACCTATTAAAACTCAGAAAAATGGACAGAAAAAAAAAAACAAATACAAAAAAAATGAAGGAGGTACAGACTGATGAACTGGTCAAATTACAACAAACAGACTTCTTCCCAAGAAATTCACCCTCTTCTAGCTTCTAGAGAGAGAGAGAGATTCAAGGTGAAAATATCAGCTTAACCAAGAAGAACGCTGTTATCAAATTAGTGGTTGAATAAAGTAAAGAGAAGCACAGTACCAAAAATGGGGAAAAGAATGATTAAGTGCAGATGGAGATTGATAAGAGACATAAATGTAAATAATAAAATGCTTTCACTCGAAACATGATTTGTTCATATGAAAGTTTATTGGTCGAATTTTTAAATTGGAATAATGTAAAAATTATAATGGTCAGATCAAATTTTCAATGCTTAATCAATTATGTTACCAATATTTTATAATAAATCTTTTATTATTAGAAAAACTGATGTTTCAGAGGAAGCTCAAAAATTAATAAAGAGTAGTATATTATATATATCTGAAAATTAAGAGTCGGTTCTCACGCATGATTTTCGTCTATTTAACGTATGAGTGTATTCAATATTAGTTTTTAATATCCTTCTTTTTAATATATGAATACATTTTTAAAAAAAATTTTCAACACATAATATATACTTATCTGATTTATAAAGATATATTATTAATAATATAATATTTTTAAAATATTTTTGTCTGATAAACACCTTAATCACATATAACTACTATTATTTTAAAATGCTTACACTTAATATATCTTTACATTATGCTCATATGTTGTTTTAGGTGATAGTTTTAAACATTGCCTCTTTTTCAAAGGTGATAGTTTTAACCTAATTTTAACACTCTTTATACATACATTTTTTTTTTTTTTTATCTATAGAAGTAATATAAAACTCAGTTGTAAACTCTTGAACTCTCACTGTTTCAAAAAAAAAAAAAGATTCATTACTACTATAGAAAATCAAATTATTCGTTTGAAATAAAATTATTAAGATTTTATCATCAAACTTTTTCATTTATTACTTATACACTCGTTCCAATTTTTAAACTTTCGGTATGCTTTAATGACGAGAATTCTACATTCTAATTGTATGGAGAATCACTAACAAATAAAGTAAGTTTAATAAAAAAGATAAAAAAAAAAAACTATCTAATTTTGCTAATATGAGTAAATCCGAGATGTTTATTAATATAGGTCGTGTGTTGAAAGTAAATAAACTAATATTTAGCATGTTTATATCACTTATTTCTTATTCAATAAACTTATTTTTAATGAATATTTTCACATTTATCATGAATATCACTATCTAGTAGTTACAAGCTCAATTATAACCCTTAATGTGTTTGCATAAAATGTACATTAATTTAATTAGATCACTAATACTTTATCTTATAGATTTTATAATCAAATATATTTAACACAAAGGTTTATAAGTAATCAAATACCAAAGTATGATATTGTCACTATTATTAATACATTGATTAAGTCTATAAATTTTATTAGGTTAATAAATTTATGACAGAAATTCATATCATATAAATAAATTTAAATCACAATAAAACAAATATCAATATAGGTTGATAGCATAATTGAACAAAGCTTGCACAAATAACAGACAATCATAGTACAATTAATTTATCTTACAAGTTCTACAATAAGAAAAATATTTATAAATAAAGCTTGAAAGTAATTTAACTTTTAGAATATGTTATTATCATGATTATTAATATATTACTTTTATTTATAAATTTTAACATGTAAATAATATCATATAAAATAAGATAAAATCAAGTATCCTTTAATAATACAAATATATAATACTTATACAAATAGTATCCAATCAAAGTATAATTGATTTATGTTATATATTCTACCATCAAAAATATTTAAAAATGTTACTTCTAAGAAGCTAAGGTTTTGAAAATGATCTTACCATGATTATTGTTCCAATCCAAAAAATTTATCTATAGATAATTTTAAGGAAAGACTAACAAAATATAAGTGTCCTATAATAAAACAAAATTAACCAAAATTGGTTCAAATAGTAGCCAGTCATTGCATAAGTGATTTATCTTATAGATTCTACCATCAAAAATATTTGAAACTTACAAGAATAAAAATTATATGATAGACATAAAATATGTCCATTTCTAAATATAAATAAATAAACATCAATTTTATAAAAGTAAATATTTACAAATTAAATATAAAATAATAAATAAATATAATACATAAATTTTGGTGTCAAAAAAATATCAAAAATTAATCAATTCTCAAGTAAAATCTTTTGGGTTTTTCCCAACTAATAAATGTAAATTAATATAAAAGCTAACTTACAACTTGAGTGATATAAATATGTTAAATATTAATCAATTTATTTTTGATTCGTAATCCCAATCAAGAAATATTTTGAAATTACTTATAACAGTGAAACTAAATAACATTTAGTCATTTTTTATCGGACTTACTGTTTTTGTTAGTAGGTCTCTACACATTATTAGAATTTAGTGTTCGTATCATTAAAGCACATTAAAACTTTGAAAGTTAGAATAAGTGCATAAGTAATTCAAAAAAAGATTAGATAAAAAAATATTGATAATTTTATCTCAAAAGATTAGTTTGGCTTTCTTTAGTAATAAATTTCTTTCTTCTTTAAACAATGAGAATTTAATAGCTTGCAATCAATTTTTATTTTACTTTTATGAAGAGAAAAGATATATTTATAAAAAGGGTTTAATTCAGGTCAAAAATATCATATCTAAAAAAGAGATATTGTCTCAACATTCATATAATTGATAGACATATATCTGACATAAAGACATGCATAAGCTATTATATAAGCATAATGTGAGTGCATATTAATAGTAAATATTTGAGCTTTATTAATGCCTAAGCTCCCTTCAAATTATTTATTTATTAATAATAATTATATTAATATAAAACATTTGTAATATGATTGATTGAGCATTGAAAATTTGATCTTAACATGATTACTATTACATTATTTCAATTTAAAAATTTGACGTACATCCTTGGATAAATATGAACCAATCGTACTAGGACTGAAAACATTTTACTATTAACATTTGTGTCTGTTGTCAATCTCTGTCTGCACTCAATCATTCTTTTCCCTATTTTGCTATGGTGCTTCTCTCTCCTTTTTTCAACCAGTAATTTAAGAACAGCGTTGCACTTCTACAAACCACCTTTCTTCATTAAGTACATATTTTCACCTTGAATCTCTCGCTCTCTCTCGATTTTCCTCTGTCTCTCCCCTTCTCTATCTAGAAGCTGGAAGAGGGTGAATTTCTTGAGAAGAAGCCTGTTTGTTCTAATTCGACCAGTTCATCAGTCTGTACACCTCCTTCCTTTTTTTTTTTTTTTTCTGTCTATTTTTCTCACTTTTAATAGATCAATTACCTGAAGAAAAAGTTCACATCAGCAAGTAGTCTTCGTACAAAAGTAATTGGAAACATCTGGCGTCTTTAGGGTTACTGGTTTCAAAATTTTTGGTAAAAAAATCACAAAAAAAATAAAGAAAAAGGGAAAACAAACTGTTCTTTTCCAATGAAAATGCTCCACGTTCCATACCGCAACCCATCTCACCTTATCATCTGTCTCCATTGGTTGATGATACCAACAATGAAGCTTTCTATCTCCACCACCATCAAAATCTGCTTCTGGGTGACTTCCCACCAGAAAATAATCCTGAAATTCTCCCAAAAATGGCAGCTTCAGTTGATGAAGATGGTACTACTCAAAGGAAAAGTAAAGCAAATGGGTCTCTGAACAAAAATCGGCACACAATGATTTACATAGCTCATGAGAGTGAGGTTATCGATGACCGTTGCACGCAAGTTCTTCAATCTCCAAGACATGTTAATATTCAGCAAAGCAAGCAAAACCCTCGAATGGCATCTTTCAAGGTCTAAAACCGACATTGAAGAACTGGCCGGGAAGCGTATGGGAAGCCGAGAAGACAATGGCGGAGGTAAACTTGATTTCAGTTTATATGCATTATCGTTTTCTTCTTTCCTTCATTGTTGATAAAGTTTAAGATTCAAGAGTTGGGTAAGTTTTATTTATTTTTATTTTTATTTAAAAAAAGCCAAAAAGGCATTGATAAAGTTTGAGGAAAATCAGCAATAGTTTTTGTTGGGGGAAGAAATGCCTGTTAGTGAAATAGAAAGGACAAAGATAACTGACACGCATGTACACAATAAAGAGATAGGAGAGAATTGGAATACATAATTTTACATAAAAATTTCATTATAAATAAAAAAAAAAATCACGGAACATTTAACATAGAAAAACACAATATAAAAATTTTAGTTACAAAACCCTAATTATACAAACCATTGGTGAGCTGAGAACATAGCAAGAATAGAATATAAGAGCAAAAATGACGACTCATTATTTTCTCCCTATTTTTCTCTTTAGCAGTCTCGCATTTTTTCACTCATCATATACATATATATACACATATATATACATGCATCGGGCAACCACTAACTTTTGTGAGGTGGCTGCATGCACAGTAAATCCTGCCACCAACTCTAGGAGACGCCTTCCTATTGGGAGCAAATAACCTGCTCTATAAAATAGCTACTAACTCTGAAAAAATCACATTTATTTTCTATAAAGTTTGCTATCTGCACAGACTTTACAAGTCAGCTTTTTTAGACAGGCTATCTTCAACCGTCTGTAGTTGCCATTCGTTTTGACTTCATCATTCCGGTAAATTTTCATTTCTCCGACCTTGTAAAGCTCTCCGAATGTTCCACTTCGAATTTTTCGCACAAAAAATTTTTATTCCGACCAAGTGTAACCACTCCGATATTTCATCCACTCTAACCAGATGAAATCACTCCGGCTTTTCTTTCATTCCAGCTAAGTGAAATTACTTCGACCTTTCTTCCATTCCGATTAAGTACAACCACTCCGATATTTCTTTCATTTCGGTCAAGTGAAACCACTCCGACTTTTTTTTCATTCCTGCCACTTCTCACATAGGAGTGACTTAAAGTCCCAACAAACTTTTCCTCACGACATGGGGGACCTAAATCCGTCAATCCAGCCATACTGCAACAAGCTTCAAGACTCCCTTTTGACAGTACCTTGATCATCAATTCTGACCCATTCTCCTCGGTTTAGACTTTTTCTAGTGATAATAGTTTCATGTCAATAACATCTCTCATCAAATGATATCATACATTAATATGTTTCGATCTCCAGTGGAATGAAAAGTTCCTACAGTGGTGTATAGCGCTTTGACTATCACAAAGTACCATGTATTTCTCCTACTTAAAACCAAGTTCCCAGAAAAACTTCTTCATCCGCAATATTTTCTTACTGGCCTTAGTTACAGTAATAAATTCTACCTCTGTGGTTGAAAGAGTAACACATTTCTGCAGCTTCAACTGCCAAGAAATAGCCACTCTGGTGAACTTGACCAAGTATCCCGAAGTAGACTTTTGGGAGTCAACATCACCGACAATATCTGTATCTGTATCAGTATATCCTACCAACAGAGACTTATCACTTTCAAAACACAGACACATCTTGAAAGTCCTCCGGAGATATCTTAGTATCCACTTCACTGCTAACCAATGTTACTTGCTAGGATTTGATAGAAATTGACTAATTGTGCCAACAGCATGTGCGATGTCCGGCCTGGTAAAGATCATAGCGTACATTAGACTTCCCGCGGTCGATGAGTAGGGTACGCTTTTCATGCTGTCTTTTTCAACATCCAAGATTGGACACTGCTGACTGCTTAAACTGAAATGACTCGCCAACAAAGTGTTCATTGGTTTGGATTTGTCCATATTGAAGTATTAGAACACCTTCTCCACATAATTTTTTTAGGACATCCATAATCTTTTTGCCTTACGGTCGCAAAATATTTTGATACCCTGAATTTACTTCATCGAGCCCAAGCCCTTCATGGCAAAAGATTTCTCAAGTTGTTGCTTCAATTCGGTGATCTGAGAGACATTCGTCAACGATCAACATATCATTCACATAGAATTGGAGAATAATAATGTCATCTTTCAAAAACCTCTAAATAAAAATACAGTGATCTGAAATAGTCTTATGGTAGTCTTGATCCACTATAACAGATTCAAACTTATTGTACCATTACCTTAGAGCATGTTTTAGCTCATACAAGCTTTTCTTCAGGCGACACACCAGGTGTCCCTACTTCTTAACTTGAAATCTCTCTGACTGCTCCATGTAAATCTCCTCCTCGAGATCACCGTGGAAAAAAACTATCTACAATCCAACTGTTTTACCTCTAAGTCAAGGACGGCGGCTAATCCGAGCATTATTCGGATAGAAGATATTTTCACAATTGGGGCAAATATCTCATCAAAGTCGACGTCCCTTCGCTGGTTAAATCCTTTCACCACTACCCGTGCCTTGTACCTCGGTTGCGAGGTGTTCTTATCGATCTTCAAACGAAAGGCCCACTTGTTCTTCAGGGCTCTTCTCCCTTTTGGCAATTTAGTTAACTCAAGTGTATGGTTCTCATACAACGAACCCATCTCATCCTACACGGCTTCCATCCATTTTGCATTGTATTCGCCTCCCATAATTCCCCAAAGCTTTTAGGCTCCTCGACATTAGTGAGCAAAATATACTCATTAGGTGATAGGCAAAAAAATGACCGTCGGTTTCTTAAAGATCGTTTGACATGAATGATCTCGACCGACTTTGCAACGTTTTCGCCATCCTCATCTTCAGTCGGCGTTGGTATCTCTTCATTTTCTTCTCCGGCCACACCTTCATCGTTAGCCTCCTGTCGAAGAGGTGCCGATCGAACAGTATTAATACTCATCTTATCAGCCAAACGGTGTCTGACACGGCCTTCTTTTCTTTGCTGATATTATCTATAGTTTCGTTCTCAATAAACACCATATCCCTTGATTTGACAAGCTTTTTCTCAGTTGGGTTGTAGAGTTTAAATCCTAACTCGTCTTCCCCATAGGCCAGGAAGACACACTGCATTATTTTTGATTTGAACTTTGTTCTTTCATCATTTGGGACTTAGACAAGGGCCTTGCACCTAAATACCCAAATATGATGATAGGATGGTTCTTTCCTAGACCACATCTTCTTTGGGATTTCTTCATTTAGTGGGCCGGATGATATTTATTGAAGACGTAGGCAGCGGTTTTCAAGACCTCTACCCAAAATGTTCTGAGGAGTGTTGCTTTAGAGAGTACACATCTGACTCTCTCCATCAGCGTACGATTCATTTACTTGGCCACCCAATTCAACTGTGGCATCTTCGGCAGATTCTTCTGATGCTGAATACCATGCAACCGACAATAGGTATCAAAAGCTCCGATATACTCATCGCCATTATCACTTTGAATGTATTTCAATTTTCTTCGTGTTTGCCGTTCAACCAGAGCATGTAAATGCTCAAATACTCTAAGGACTTGGTCCTTGGTCTTGAGTGGGTAAACCCATAACCTCCTTAAGTAATTGTCAATGAACGAGATAAAGTATTATGCTCATCCAAATGACTTTTATTTAAACGGCCTACACACATCTGTATGTGCCAGTTCAAGCGGCTTGGCCTTCTTGGTAGACAAGTCTCATCGGAATGAAACTCACCATTACTTCCCCACCATGTAGTGAGGACAAGTCCTCAGGCTTATTTCCCTTACTCTTGGAATGAGGTCCTTCTTGGTCAGGTTGGTCAAGCATTTTTTACTTATGTGGCCCAACCGATGATGTCACAAATCTGAGGATCCCTCATTGCTCGCAACATTCACTTCTCCGGTCATAGCAGAGGCTTACACCACATATAGGCCGAAGGCCTTTTTTCCACGAGCAATGACTAGAAACCCTCTAGTCAATCTCCATACTATTTCGTAGAAGGTATTACAATACCCTTTATCATCTAGTCTGCCGGCTGAAATTATATTCAATCGGATATCAGGCACGTGTCGGACGTCTTTCAGCAATAGCCTCGTCTCATTGTTAGTGACAAGCGATACGTTACTTCTGCCAACGACCTAGGACGTTCCTTTACTTTTCATCATTATCATTCCAAAATCTCTAAGTATAACATGTGAACAGTCCCCTTCTAAGTGTGGCGTGGAGTGAAACTCCTGTATCCACCATACAGTTAGACTTATGATGATCGGTTAAATTTACCACATCATCTATATCACAAGTCAACAGGAGATCTCCTCCGATGATGACTGAGACCGAGGCCTTCTCCTCACCTCATCCCTTCACGGCTTTATTCTCATTGCCTTCTTTATTATTGTTACGTTTCTACTTGTAACAATATTTCTTGATATGATATTTCTTCCTGCAGTAATGACACTTGAGGTTTTAATACGTCGATCGGGATTTGTTGCGGCCGTTCTCTCCAGGCTTTAGGCCACGCCCTTTGCTTATTCCCCGTAACTCTGTGACCAGTAGGTTGGAGTGCTGAGAGGAAGAAGAGGCCTGCGACTGACGTCATCTCCTCATTTATCATAGCTTCTTTTGCTATTTTCAGGGTCAACACACCATTTGGAATAGTATTGATTATGATGATCTGTATCATCTCTCAAGAGTCCGACAGAGTTGTTAAGAGATACAAACCCAACACTTTGTCTTCGAATTTGATGCCCATGTCGTTCAACCGGTTAATGCACTCTTGAAATTCATTTAGGTGGTCGGCAATAGACGCTCCCTCCTTATACTTCACTTGCACCAATTTAGAGGCATAGAGAGTTTCTAGCTTTTCCTATAGTGTCTTCGCATTCGTCTCATTTGGAATATAATTGTACACGTTATCGTCTACAAACTGTCGAATGTAGCCACATATCTATTTGTGCTCAAAACCCCACTGTTCCTCTGATTTTGCCTCAGGATTTTGTGTAGCAAATACTGAAAGATGCGTTGTCTTTACAAACAGCAGGTCGGCCATCTTACTTTTTCAAGTACCATAGTTTGTGCCGTTGAAACAGATCATCTTGTTTCCCACATCTATTGGTTTCAACGAATTTTAACATTGACATGAATAATCTCACTCTGATACCACTTGTTAAAAAAAACAATGCCAATCGATCAGTGAAATCGAAAGGACAAAGATGACGGACACATACACACACAACAAAGAGATAGAAGAGAATTGAAACATACAATTTTACGTGAAAATTTTTTCTTTTGAATAAGTGAAAAAATTACGAGACACTTAGTCTACAAAAACAAATTATAAAAATTTTGGTTATAAAATCCTTACTACACAAACCCTTTGAGAGCCATGAACATAGCAAGAACACAATACAAGAGCAAAAATGGTGACTCGTTATTTTTTCTCTATTTTTCTCTTTCTCACTCTCACATTTTCTCACTTAGCATACATATATATATATATATATATACATGCATCGGGTGACCACCAACTTCTACGAGGTGGCTGCATACATAGCAAATCCTATTACCAACTCTGCAAGACGCCTTCCTGCTGGAAGTAGATAATCTGCTCTGTAAAATGGCTACAAACTCTGAAAAAATCACATTGCTTGTCTACAAAGTCTGTTATCTGGGCAGATTTTGCAAGTCAGCCATTTTAAATAAGCTATCCTCGGCCCTCAGTAGTTGCCATTCATTGTGACTTCATCATTCCGGCAAGTTTTCATCTCTCTAGCCTTGTAAAGCTCTCTGAAAGATCTACTTCGGATTATTCGCACTGAAAATTTTTACTCTGGCCAAGTATAACCACTCTGGCTTTTCATCTATTCCGTTCAGGTGAAACCACTCCGGCCTTTCTTTTATTCCGGTTAAGTGAAACAACTCCGACCTTTCTTCCATTCTGGCCAAGTGAAACCAATCCGACCTTCCTTCTGTTCCTGCCAAGTGCAACCGCTCCGACCTTTATTCCATTTCGGTCAAGTGAAATCACTCCGATTTTTCTTCCATTCCGGCCACTTCCCACACATGAGTGACCTAAAATCCTAACAGTTTTTTCCTTCGATCTTTTTTTTCGCTTACATCAAAAGCTTTAGCTAATTAGGGATTGTGATTTCATCCAATAGTTAGAAGTTTGCCTTGGACTTACCCATTTGAAACGTTCATCACAACAAATGCCAGTGCAAGTGCTGACCAGCAGAGAACTTAATCTTTGGAAAGATCTGCCAATGTAGAAAAGGGGGATGGGAGGGTTAGAGTTAATCTTCTTGCGAGAGTGATGAGGGCAAAGGCAAGGGCAAGAGCAAGGCAAAGGACAAAAGAGAAAATAGCCATCAAAAGTCTCTGTGACAGAGAAATTCTGGCTCATGATAGCATCACAAATGCCCATTTTCTCTTTGACAGAGAAAATCATTCAGAACTGTACCTTGGCGCATCAATCTTCGGTAATCAAAGCTTACAAATAGATGGATTTGAAGAACAGGCCTTCTACCACCAGGCTAATCCCGCTCTAGATAATGATACTATTACCAATGATTCAATTGTGGTAAGGATCAGAGTTTTCTCAAAATCCCTCTTTAAGTTCCAAAATATCAGTGTTTTAATGACCTGAACCCCATTTTTTTTTACCTCCATGCGCAGTGATGCTAGCAGCTGGTTACTACTTTTCAGGTGTCTACGTGATCGATCTACGAACATGGTTATGGGTCTGAATCCATTAGTATGGAATATTTTCTTTTCCATGTGAAATCTTGCGAGAATATGAAGTGCTCAAGTTGAACTTCATCTTTGATCTGCTGTTGTCTGATTTGCAGCATGCAGAAGCTCTTATAAAGTGTGAATTCCATGGGAGATGTGTGGCAATTAATCAAATTCTGCTGCATTATTGTAGATGTTTGCTTTCAACTATTTAAGCAATGTATATGGTGATTATGTTGAATAAGTGTGCATATCTGTGTGTGTATGTGCCCTTGGAGGCTTCGTCTTCCCAATGTTTAATCTGATGTGTGCCCAAAACTTTGATTTTCAATGTTATATCTACTGGGATTTAGTGAGAAAATTTAGTCCAAAAAATATATATATGAGAAAATGATATTTATTTGTGGGTTTTTTTTATTTATTAAAATAATTGATAATTACAGATATATTTATTAAAATAAATGGTTTTTTTAATAGAAATTAAGAAATAAAAATCACATGAGAAAATCTAATACTAATCTTGCTATGTTGTGAAAAACTAATTCTATAATATTAACTTATTAGCAAAATATAATAATAATAATAATAATAATAATAATAATAATAATAATGACTCATGTCAGCTGTTTTCTGGATAAGCTGACAGCATTCGTACCGTCGACGAAATGATGGACTGAAACTTGAAGATCTATTGGTCGAAATTTCTGGAAAATTCTTATATAAAATTGGGATAAAATATTAATTAATTAATTTGGATGGTCCAATTTGGTTGAAGTCCTATATAAATATATTCAATTCTAATAATTTATTATATTTATAAATTTTGATGTTAATTTGATTAAGTTTTTGTTAAAATATGTCTAATTTTATTTTAATAAATTAATAAAAATTTGAATTAATTCTATCAATACCAATTAGAACTTATAGCCCTCCCTTGTGGGGTATACACCTTCTAAAAATTTGTCAAATTACAATTGGGAAGGTCCGAATTGGCTTAAGACTACATAGAGATATGACACCTATAATGCATATCTAAATCCACGGTTGAAATTGCTTGAGGTGGGGCTCAATCTAGATAGACGGTTTAAATGTCTTGCGCGTTACAAATATCAAGAGTGAAGAGACCCAAGTTATATTTTTTGGAAAATCTTTCTAATAATAAAATTAGTAATAGCTTGTTAAAAAAGGGATGAGGAATCACCTATCCTTTTGACTCATATCACAGTACTTTTGTTTCAAATGTTGAGATAGGATTAACTTACCAAAGGAAGCCGAGGCAAGAAATGGTACTCTTAGGGTAATGATTCTTTTCTAATAGAAAATGATATGGATGTCGTGTGATACTTACGACGATAGTTATAGAATTTAAGTTATGGATCGGAAATACAGTCAAGATGACTACCCAAGAAGAATCCAATATACTTTAAAATAAGTATCTAGTTTCCAAATTAAAGATGATTTCACCTAAGTATTGAGTGAATGTAGATTTTAGTATAGTAAAAGTTTCTTTGGCTCTCAAGAATTGGATTTCTCAAATAATATAAAAAACTTGCATTTGTAGGAATAGGTCAGCCATAGTTATCGTCTACGTCTCATACGTGGATTACGGATAGCAAGCACAGCTATTGGGGTCCTTTCACTATGTTGCAGGCATAACGAATTAGCGTCCACGCTTGGTTCTACCTTTCAAGCATGGCTGGTGGGTTTTAGTGTGTCGTACCAGCGGTTGTGTGATTCAAGCGTGAAAGGTATTTTCGTTGGTCTATACAGATATTCTTTTTGCCTTTTCGTAGCTTTCTAAGTTCAGCAAATGCCCCTCTAGTTAGGCCTGCATTAGTTTTTGGTATTATTGACTCGACCGACCGCAAGGTTTGCAGAATAAAAGAAAGTTGTTTCTATGTCAGTTGCTTCTCGTGGATCCATACTTGTGCACGTAAGTTTTGTTTCAGGGGAAATTGTGATCCCATTGTCGTTCGCTTCGGATGTGAGAAGTTTATGGTCCCAGTAAGTAAAATTATTGGTTATTGACAATTTTCACGGCAATGTATTATTGTCATGCATGTGGTCCCATTGTCATTGGTTATTGATATGCATGATTAGTTATAGATTAGTTAGTAAGTTATTATATTAGTATAGATGATTTTAATAAAAGGATGCATTTTTTTTATTTCAGGTTGTAAATTATTCTATTTTTAAGGAATAATTTAAAGGTAATCTACCTACATAATTTCAACCTTACATGCTTGTCATTTGATAAAAAGTGGATGTCAAACACAATTAACTTATGTGACTACCACCGAGAACCATAATGTTCCGGCATGTGTGATTTTGAATATGTCTTTTTAAAGGATCTTTTCAGTTTGCTTCTGAATCAAGATACTAAATTTGAGATAAAGATAATGTCAAGAGCGATGTCAATGTTTAATGCCCCATATAGAATGATACCATCAGAGTTGATGGAGTTGAAGAAGTAATTATAAGAATTATTAGAAGAAGACTTTATATGACAAAGTGTGTCGCCAAGAGATGCACCGGTGTTATTTGTGAAAAAATGTATAGATCTATATATATTTGTATTGATTATCTCGTGCTTAATAAGATAACCACAAAAAATAAGTACCTGTTGTGAAGAATTAACAATTTATTTGACCAATTATAAGAGATATAATTATTTTTAAAGATAAACATTCGTTTAGATTATCATCAATTAAGGATTAAGAAAGAAAACGTAATGAACACTACTTTTTGAATGAGTTATGAGAATTATTAGTTTTTATTCATATCTTTTTGGTTAACTAATACCCCTACAATATTTATAGACTTTATAAATTGGGTGTTCCAACTCTACATCGACAAAGTTGTGGTTGTGTTGATTGATGTTATCTTGATTTACTCAAACATCGATGTTGAACAAGAAATGCGCTAGAGGATTGCTTTGCAAATACTTCAAGAGAAAGGAGGTTGTATGTGAAATTAAAGAATTGTGAATTTCAACTCAAGGAAGTAATATTTTTGGGCCACAAAATTTTCAAAGAAGACATTTCGATTGATATTAAGAAAATTAAGACGGTAACGAATTGAAGTTGACCAACAACTGTGAAAGAAATTTAGAGTTTTTGTAAAATGGCGAGTTATTATTGAAGGTTTATCAAAAATTTCTTTAGAATCGCACGCCGTTGACCCGTTTGACTTAAAAATAGATGGAGTTCGTTTGGACCGATGAATGTGAAATGAACTTTTAGGAGTTAAAGGCCCGCCAACAACAGCTTTGATCTTAATGATATTGAAATATTATGGAAAATTTGTGGTTTATTATATTGTATTGAAGATCAAATTTGGGTTGCATTTTAATGTAGTGTGGAAATGTGATTGCATATGTACCAAGACAATTGAAGACATTAGCAGCAGTAACATTTGTGTTAAAAATCTGGATATACTATCTTTATGGGAAAAGATTTTTTCTATATTTAGATTATAAAAATTGAAAATATTTATTCTCATAAATAAAAGTTGAACATGAAGTAAATGAGGTGGATGGTTTTTTTGAAGGATTATAACTACAAAATCTATTATCAATCGTAGAAGGCAAATGTAGTAGCAAATATCATGAGGCATCAAACGACATATCTAATAGCTCATTTGAAAATTAAAAAAAAATAGAGATATTTGATTTTATAAAAGAATATGATATCAAGAGGCATTCTAAGGTACATAAATGATTCTATCTTACTTTTGGTTGTAAACAAAAATAATTAAATGAGTTCAAATAGATGATTCATTTCTAATAGACAATGCCAGAGATTTAAATAGGGTGTCAAGGTCGAATTTTAATGTACGAGCTAACAGAGTATTGAGTTTTTGGGGGGCAAATATGCGTAGTGAATATTAAAAAATTAAATGAAAAAATCTTAAAGGAAATTCATTGATTGAAGTATTGTCTATCTAAGAATTAATAAAATGTATTAAGATTTGAGAAAGATCGTTTAATGTGATAATATGAATAGAAAATTTATGGCCTATATAGGAGGATGTTTAATTTGGCAACAATTGAAGGACCAATATAAGAAGTAATCAGATCTTTTGCAACTTATACTGACCCTTGGTCGAAAGTGGGAACAGATAATGATGAATTTTATTGTGGGATTGCTGAGGATGTTGAGGAATTAAGATACATTCAGATATCGTAGATCGGCTAACAAAATCAGCCTATTTTATCGCATTTCAAATGACATTCTTAGGAAATTGTTTGATGAAATTGTAAATTAACAATGTAGTGAGATTTTACAAGGTAGCAGTTTCCATCATGTTAGATCAAAATGTAATATCTCTTAAATTTAGAAAAGTTTGCATGGAAAGTTAGATACCAATTCAATGTTTAGCATGTTTATCATCCGTAAATAGATGGGAAGTTGAAACAAATGTTCTAAATAATAGAGGATATGTTGTAGGCTTTAGTTTTATATATAAAAGGAAATTGGGACGATTTCTTATTATTGGTCAAAATTGTTTATAATAATAGTTATCAGAAGAGTATTGGCATAACCTTATTTGAACCATTATATGAAAGAAAGTATTGTTTTCCAATTCATTGGAAAGAAATTAAAGATAGGAGATTCTTGGAGTCATAACCTTTATATGGATCCCAAAAAATATATTTTTTTATGATAATTATTTAATTAAGCTGATAAATTATTAAAGTTAATTAAATTTTGAATCGAAATAAGTTAAAACAATTGATATATGATTAGTGCCTAACTCTTGCTCATGTATGTTTTGGACAGTAAGGATACTCCTAAGGGATACCTTTGGGGTGTTTAAATACTAATCTTTATAATAATATTCTCACATATATTTAAATTCTATTTACTACTCTTGTATATCTTCAATTTGAATTATATGCCTCTACATATTCTGAATTAATGCAAAATTATTCAAACATATTCTATAATTTGAAGAATTTTATAGAATTACTTGAACTACCTTAATTTTCTGTATTATTTGTTCATAACAGTAATTAAATCTTATAAAACGTACATTTAAGTTCCCACATGTTTCCATTTTCTATTTCCTTATTTTTGCATATTTATGTTTTATGACATGTTTTTAAATTTAATAATACAATTATTGCATGTTATATATTTAAATAACTATAAAAAGAAAACTCTACATAAAATTTGATGGTAATGAAGTATTTTTTTTCAGTAGGAGGAACTCTAATAATATATCCGTATTTGAGAAGAAATTTTACTTTGAGTAAGTATAGACAATTATATAAAATTAATAAAAAATATTTAGATATATCATAACATATTATTAGTAATTTGAAGATCAGACAAATTATTTACAAGTAAGAAAAGTGATATTTGATCTCGTCTATAGAATTATATGTAAACAGTCTACTTATGAGTTTTAAATAGTCATGTATGTCCTTTGATTATATAAAAATATTTATAATTTGAGTTTCAATATTCGCCCCTATTAGTTATATCATCAATGATCTTTGGTCCTTTTTATAAATTAATATAATTTGAGCACGTTTTATATAATTACACAATTTGACTTGCTTGATATAGAAAATATAAATTCAAGTATGATTATATATTTATAAAGTTTGATATATATTAAATATTAGTTTTGAATTATGCATGACATATTTGCAAAATAAAATTATCAATTTTTTGAGTATTCGGTCATGTTATTATTTAACTTTCCTTTAATATATATATCTACATATGACAATATATATTTATATTTTATTGAGTAATTAGTTTACTTTTATTTTTATTTTTTAACCTTTTAAATTAGAGAGATCGAGTTAACTTGTAAGTAATTAAATTTGATGGGTGGCTGTTCAGGAATTAGACATAGAATGTTGAAACAACTTGACAAATTGTTTGAATAGAAACAATAGTTTGAAATTTGTTTATTTTTGTTTAATTATTGAATTTGGCTAATTTGGACATAGAATATAAACAATTTGGTTTCAATTACTATGATATTAGTGAAGATATTTTTTCTTATATATAATTTGAGGTCGATAAATTCTCGGTGTCGGAGACACTTTTGGGTGTGGTGTTTGATTTGTGGCACCCCATATTTTATATATAAATCACGATGTCATTAATATAATTTTGAATTAATTTAAAAATAATTGTACAATGTAAATTTATAGGAAAATTGAATTTGAGGATCCAAGCTTGGCACCTAATGGGCGCCTAATTCGTGCTTATATATATTTTTGATAGAATGTGTGTTTGAGAAGTGCTTCTGAAGCATTCATCCTAGTTTTGAGTAGATTGGTTGATGCCCGAGTCACACTTGATGCAGTGCTCACATGATGAGATTTTGGTACTGTGCTTGATGCAAGCTATTGGGTGCTTGTGCACCGATTGTACTTATCAGAACTTGCATACTATTTTTCGGTCATTTTGTGAGAAAGAAAGGAAAAAAAGAGAAAGAGGAAAGGAGATAAAGAAAAATATGATAGAGAAAGAGAATGAAGGAGATTTCGAGATTTTTTGAAATCAGATCAATTAGATTAGAATGTTAAGATAAGTATTTTTAAATTTGATTTTTAGTCCATTTATGAATCTATTATTTTTATTTATGCCTCTTATTTTGAGATGTATGTATGTGATCCTTTACCTTTTCACTTTGAGTATTATTGTATGCATATGATTTTACTGAAAATTTTAAGGTTTTGCTTTAGTTTTATCTAATATTTATATAGTTTGTTTATTTTGTATAAAATAAGTATTTAAAATACTATGTTTGTATATGAAAACATTTGTAAAGAAAAAAGTTATGAATTTTTGCATGTAGTAATCTATATTTGTAGTTTGGGTCGGACTCCATTTTATTATTTATTTTAATATTATACTTTTCTACAGGAAGTATTATATTTGTACTTCCTCGGAATAGAAGTTTTATACTTTTTTAATAAAGAAAAAAATTGATATTTATTATAGAATCTCCATATTTGTTATTTTTGAAAATCATTGCAAGGTATTGAATGGAATAATATATTTAAACATCTTAATATATTTAGAGATATTTGAGGATTAGACTTATCATTTACGGGTGGTAATAAAAAGCTGTAAGGTATAAGTTTTAAATTATAATTTTGATTATAATTAATTAAGTTAAGAAAATAAAAATTATAATATTAAATGAAAAAATTGGATCAAAGTTAATTTTAAATCGGATTATATTGGGTTGAGTGACACTTGACCGGCGCTTGACGCATTCTCCTACATGTTCTAGGCAAAGAAGTTGTAATTGAGAGACTCCCAACCGGAGTTCAAGCGTGCTTTCGCAAATTTCTTACGTTCAATGCACGCTCAATAAATCTTCAAACTCACTTTTGACAGATTGTCTGTGCATGATGCATGCTTGAAGTGACACTTGTGTGTCATCTTATTTTGTTGCGGCTATTAATATGTGCCTGAGAGGCACATGAGCACTGTCTTTTATAAAAGTTATGTCTTACAGTTTTTTATTCGTTATATACGAATCATTGTAAAAAAATCAGTGATGATATATGATGATATGTCTTAATATTTTGTAATGGTAATTGAGATTCGAGCCTATAATCCTGTGGTAAAAGCGATGTTCTGCACTATATATAGAATTATATGTATGACGGCCTACCTACTAGTCTTAAATTATAACGTAAAGCCTTTAGTTGTATCAAAATAAATATAACCCGAGTTTTGATTATTCACTCATTTGTCAGTGAGACTCTACTAATCATTGGTCAATAAGAATTAACATGATTTGAGCAATTTTTATGGTGCATTGCAAATTAAGAATTGAAAAAATGGAATTTGAAATCTATGCATAAATGTTATGGAATTTTATGACTTTGTATCCGAATCTTGAATTAGTATTCCTTCCAACAGGTTTAAAAGTAAATCGTATATTTGATAACGAAAAATTTACATGCCTTATTGAGCAATTTGTTCACTTTTATTTTTATTTTCTTCGTTAAACTTTTCAAATCAGCTGCTTGGAACCATTTACAGATAAGGATCATTAGCAAAGGAGCTATTTGTGAACATAGAATTAGACATTGGGATGGCTTTGATATTATAATTTTGCCTTGAAACGATAGCTTTAGAATACTTAAATACGGTTAATGGTGCTTGTATAGTTTGCGATATTCTTATCGGTGATATAATTTGATTTCGGTTATCTTATATAATTATTTGTTTACTCTAATTTTGTATAAATGTATTTTCTTATGATATTTTGATGTCATGGTATGATTAATATTCAAAGTCATTTTTGGGTGTGGTATTTTAGATTCTGTGACATGATTATTGGTATATAATTTTAAAGTCACGTCTGATGTGCAAAAATTGTAGGATTTTAGAAATTTCATTGATTTTATTTTGAGTCTTGATATGTAATAAAGTAAAATAATAATTAAATTAATTAATTATGATGGAATACTCTTGTTAATTATTCGGGATCAATAAGGTAGCATGACAAAAGTGACCATTGACCGCATATGTAGGGAGTAATATGTAGCCGGTCCACCTGTTTGTCTAAATATTAGTTATTTGGTTTAAGATTACTAGGAGCACTTGTAATTATTCCTCATAAATAGTTTTTTAGATTATTGGTTCTCAGATTTTAGTATATATTAAATTTTTAATATTTACTGGAGTTTGATTTGATATTTGAGATATTTAACATTTGATATTTGTAAGATTTGATTGTTATTTGGATTTATGTGATTTTTGTACTCTGGACTTTAGATTTTTAAACTTTTGGATTTGTGAGATTTATACATTTGTACATTTAGATAATTTTGTACATTTAAAATATTTGGTATTTATATATAGGTTACGAATATTACATACAAAATTATATTTGGATATTTATTAATTAGATATTTGATACATTTGAATATATAATACGTTTGAACTTTCCACATATGTTGGGTTTTTGTGTATATTTTATTATTTTTACTCATTCATTCTGATTTATAAACTTATATAATTTATAATATATATATTGATACTTATTGAGTTTTAAATTCATAATTTTACCCATATTTCTAACCCTTTTAGGGTACAGAATTTAAAAACTTTTAGTATTCGAACAGAAGATATTTGAAAGTGTTAGTATCTGGATTTTGTATTTGTTGTATCTGGATTTTGTATTTGGATTTGTGTTCGGTTTTGTATTTTGTTGTATCTAGATTTATATTAATATTAGAGATTTGTCGTATGTACGATTATTGTAGCCTGTTGATGTTGTGTAATTATCATGATTGTGGGTATTTGGATTGTTATCTAGATTTTTATTATATATTTTGGAGACCAAATAAAGTTAGTTTAGTCAAATTCTATACCCGCTATAATTTGTAGACTTTTTATACTTTGGGTTTTGAGTTCATTTGCATCCGACCTAGCTTTAGGGTTTCAATTGGATCTTTGTTTAATTCTGATAAAAAAAGAATTTGATTTTGAGATGTGACATGGGTCATGTGGTTTGAATCCTTATTTTATTTCAGATCGTTTAATAGTATTTGATTTTTAGATTTGTACTGTAATATATATTTTAGAGTTTTAATTGGTAAAATAAATAATTAAAATTTTGAATCTTAATGATTAAAATCTAATTTAAGTTAATCATGTATTAATAAAGTAATATAATTTGATTTTGGGATAAAAAACGTGATAGAAACTGGCCGCTAAGCGCACATTTATGAACGCAGCGGTTGAATTTTGAGGGCACGATCTCCTTAGAAGAAAACTTTATGAACCATTGTTGGTTTAATCGTCAGATGATAATTTAGAGAGCTAATATTAATTATTTGAATTCTCCTTTTTATTGGTTGGATGTTGGATCCAAGATAAAATGTCTAAAAGCCCACTCACAAATTTGCTAGATTGAAATTCTTATTTCAAGCATGCATTATTAATATTAATATATTGACTAAAATATAAAAACTATTATTTTATTTAGTATTTTTAAGTGGAGCAAAAGAGCTTTTATTCAATGTGGCAAAGTCTTTAAGACATATAATCTCATTGGTATTATTAACCCCTTACCATATAACAAAAAAAGTTTAAATTTTCCTCATATTTAATTGTTTATATATAAAAAAAATGGTGTTATGAAGATATAATTTAGTCACTTTTTAAATATCCGTTGATATATTGTCTTAATTATCTATTCATTCTAATAGTATTAGATATAAATAAATGGATTAATAGATGCTAAATATATAATGGTATCATAAGGGTGACTTAAAAGTATTGCTTAAATATTTTTCTAAGAAAACTAACGATATTTTTATTTCAAAAAATATATTTTTTTATTTTTAATTTTAATTTTTTAAAGATGTTTATTTGCTTCTATTATCAATATACCTAATCTTTTCTCTAGTTTTTAATAATTATTAGCAATATATAAACTAACTACATAGAATTTGACTCAAAATTATTAATTAAAACTTCATATTTCTCTATGGCAGACTAATATTCAACTAATTAATGCCCTTTGTGATACTAAGAAATATGGGTAGCTGGACATCCACATTGATGGGTCCAGTATGAATATGGGCTAGTCAGGAAGGGGGTCCAACTGACAAAGACGTCCATTTAGACTACAAGGCCCAAAGAGCCACATACAAAGCACAGTGCCATGAAATAGACCTTAGGCCCGACCGGGCGCGCCTAGGCCCATCCGACAACACTTGTCACGCACCCAATCATAGCCCACGTGTGCCTCCCACCTCGACAGCAGCAGATTGGCAATGCAGAGATGCAGACTCAGAGAATGCCAGCCAATGGTGCGCGAGCTTAACTCTGGCAGGTTGCCACGCCTACTGATCAACAGCAGCTTAGCAAATCCCAGCAAAAAGTAATCAGGCTCGTGTTGGTCACGTCCAACGATGGTCACATTACCACCACAAGATGACACTTAACACTGGTGGCCACCGTCAGTGCTCAACAGGCGGCGAACATAAGTGGGATATCTGTCACCAGCTTCAGTGCCCAAAGCTTTCACCATGAAGAATTACAAATACCTTTCTCCTTCACTGAAGAAAAGGGAGAACTAGACAAGCTCAACTTCGAACAAATGCTAAAGTCTAAATTCAAAAAGGTAGGAAAAGAACCCAACTCTCCTTCCTTAAAAAAAGTGACTTCTAACAAGTTGCCATAATAAGCCACTTCCTGATTGCACAGTAGGAGCAACAACCTCCTTTAATTCTCATTTGCAGCCCTGCATACGAACACTATTGCATTTTACATTTCACATACGCTCATATTCTCGAATCTTTCTATTCTCTTGTAAAGATTACTTATTTGAATATCAGAGGATAAATCAAAAAATGAGTTTCGTCAATTCTCTGACCTCTCCTTAGCTATTTATGGTGCGCATGGCTTAGGTTAAAAGACGTGAAGACCGGACCCGTTCGTGTTTAACCCGATGCAATGAATCCAAAGGCACCCTAATTCACACAGTAACCTGAACCTAAGGACACATCACACACTAACTGGTAGTAACTCCAATAAGAAATTTAGTGAATCACAAAAAAAAAAAAACTCATAATTTTTAAAATTTTTTATTTTATTATCAAATTTTATTTTTAAATTATATTCTTAAATTTCATTGTAATGCTAGTTTTATTCTATGGGAAAAAACTTATCCAAATTATCTTCTAAAGACTCCAAAATGACATTAATCTTAGATTTTCTATATATGCATATTTATTATTTTTGACATTGTATGTGTAATAATATATGACTTATATTATGGTTTAAAGAAACAATATTTAAATTCACGAATATATAGAGGGGATGGATAGGTTTTTCTTAGCAAAAGTACAAATTAAAAAATAATAACTTCAATACACGTAAGAAAATTATAAATATAAATGCTCAAGTATATATAATCATTTACAGAGAAAATCTTTTAGGCTTTGAGTTTGTAGTTGAAAATGAGAAAATCGACTTATAAACTAACAAACATATGCACTAGGCTCTCTTGTCAATTGAGTTCAAATGAACAAATATACGTGGCTTCCTTAGATATGTAAAACTATAACTTCTATAACTTCTTAGACACATTCTGATCTTTGAAAGTTGGTCTCTCATTAACCAAGCGTTTCAATCGCAACATGACCTAAATTTATACACAAGCCATAATTTGAAACTTTACAGGTGATATATCCCTGGGTTCAGGTTTTCGTGCGAATTAGGGAGCCTTTGGATTCCTCTATTGGTTCAGATCACGAACAGGTCTGATCTCTACGTCTCTCAACTTGGACCCTACGCACCACAAAGTACAAATAAGATGTTAGAGGACGGCAAGAGGTTGTTCAATTGTAAATATTATGGCGCTCAAATTAGAAATCTTCCGTAATAAACAAAGAGATACATGCGTGAAAGTAAACATGATGAGAATGCAGATATACAGAAATGAGAGGAGCGTGTGGGATAATTGAGAAAGTCTGAGCTTCGTAAGTTTCACCGCTATGGGTGGCTCAATATTGCTACTATGAAGCGACGGTGGTTCGAGGGAAGAGAGTTGGTTCTTTCTCCTCGAAGTCTTGAGGGTTGGGTGATGGATCAATACTTGATCTTTAATCACTATTTGGGCTGTCTCAGGGAAGTTTGGAATGGATTCCAGAATTGGTTCCTCTCCCTGTAGTAGGAGAGAGTGTTTGTAGGCTTATTTAGGGAGGCCTTGGGAGTTGGAATCTCCGACAAGTGGTTTGTCTGGATTCGTCGGCTGCTTTATGCTGACGGTGGCTAGTAATGTTAGTTGTCACCTTGTGGAGGTGATGAGATCGTTGCCGGGCGTGGCTAACACTAGGCCTGCTAACTTTGCTCGGATTGGTTGAGTGGTTGCCGGAGTAGCGGGGGAGGCATGCGCTGTAATTTGTTAGCGTTAACGTCATCTCTCATTGCTTGGTATCTTCTGAGCCGGCGCCTCCCGTGCTGCCCGCCTACAATCGTCTCTGTTAGGCGCGCACGCTGATTGGCTGCTCATTTGATGCACCAAGTGGGCCACATCTCTAGATTCTCTTGGATGCCGTAGCTGGGCTTGGGCCCCTCTGTTGGTTAGACCTGCGTTCTTTCAGTTGATTTCGTTGATTCTGACCTAATTTCATACTGGACCTATCATTAGGTTTATAAGCTGACCAAAGTAAGGTTTACAAGAGATCAAATGAGAGATCTCAAGATGTAAAAACTCTTGTCACCAATAAAGAGTGAATATCCTTTAACCCGGTGGTTCTCTTTAACTAACAAAGAATTACACTTTGATTCTCAATAGAGCACTTTTCTTCTTCTTCTTCTTTTCATTTTTTCTTTTTTCTCTCTTTGTAGATTTGTCATCATTTCAAAATAGGGGAAGGCTTGGTTATTTAGAAATTGAAAGAATACCTTTGATCAAAGCAATTGAGTAAATTGAAAAGTGAGAAAAAAATCTATTTTTACTCAAATTAAATGTCACGTAAACCTTGAGCAAAGAAGTATCGAGATTTGCTACTTAAGTTGATACTGCACGACCAACCTATAGCTTATCTCTGGATATTTATAATATGAGGTTCTATCATTCAAATGACTTTCTATTTGTCTCTAAACACCTACAACATGAGCTTCTATCCCTTGGATATTGTACGAGCAAACGTCCCTTGAATTCAC
This sequence comes from Nepenthes gracilis, assembly GCA_033239525.1. Classification (NCBI taxonomy): domain Eukaryota; kingdom Viridiplantae; phylum Streptophyta; class Magnoliopsida; order Caryophyllales; family Nepenthaceae; genus Nepenthes; species Nepenthes gracilis. The sequence goes on along the minus strand of BSYO01000038.1, from coordinate 9,690,947 downwards.
TTAGCTGGGATTCAGACGAGCTAATATTGAGCTAAACTCACCCTTCAATACTCAACTAAATATAGCCCTAAAACGAAACTCGACACATAAGACATGATAAAATAATAAAGTATGATATATAACATAATATCAAGAAATTTAATAATATTAAAAACAAACATAATACTGTTAATTTAACTTAATTTTTTATTTAGAATAAAATCTGTACTAAAATAAAATTTGATAAAGACAATACAAGAAAGTTAAGAAAAAAATTTAGAAAAAAATGAAAAGTTGTAGTATTTGTAGTATTTTTTTCCCCAAAACGAACCTTATTTATTTTAGTAGAGCTTCAGCCACATGCACTGGGGCAAAAATTAAAGCAAATCCTTTGTGAACAACTTGGAGGTTTGAATCGATAAAAGCTTGTTTATTTACATGTTTGTTGATAAAAATAAACAACCCTTGAACATAATTTTAAAGCTCATCAAGTAAACATGTTAAATACTAGCCGGACTTGACTAGCTTATTTAGGCTTATACACAGTTCAATTAGATTTTTTATGGGTTTTTGAATAGATTTATATTGGGGTTACTCTCTAGTGGAGATATTATGGTCCAAGTATTTGTTTTTGACCAACCGAGAACTTGGTGCAGTATAATCCCGAGGACTCTGTGTTGACCAAAGGCGACGTAGACAGCCAAGGTTGTTGAGTACATGAAGGTACAAGGACATACTTGAAGAATGTCCGAAGACTTATGCAGCAAAGGTCCCAGAACTCTGTACAGTATAAGGCCGAGGTCTCTGTGAGCGGCCAAGGTTTGAGGATTTGCTTAAAGAAAGCGCATGTGGATGCCAGTTCAGAAGATTGTTTGAACATGCGCTTCTGTAAAGCAACTTCTACAGAGCACCTGTAAAGCCGTTTTCTATAGGGCACGATCTTTTATAGGGGAGTGTCGGTGCAGAGCTGTTGCAGGGGGTACGTGCGTCAGGCAGCTGTCTGTATGGGTGTCCTCTGCGTTGGATTGGCTGATATTTTCAACAATCAATATATATATATTGTAGTGTATGCATGGGTGTATGTGTGAAAAATTCTAAGTGTTAAAAGAGGAGAGAAAGAGTGGGAGAAAAGCGAGAGAAGTGAGTGAAAAATCAAGTGTGAGTTCTTGTATACTCGTACTCTGTTCTTCGTTTTCGCCTCTTGAACTTGTATAGTCGTGTGGTTTATATAACTATTTTTCACATAGTGGATTTGCTGATGATTAAATGTCCCGTGGTTTTTTTCTTCAATTTGTAAAGAGTTTTTCATGTAAAACTTTTACGTCCTTTTCTTCTTCTACTTTCTACCCTTGCAATGTCTAAGTGCATCCTATTCGACCAATCATTTAGCACAGCAACCCTGGTGCCTTCGTGTTCGACCAAGCCCATTCTACTCCAACAATTCATACATAAATTCTTTCTATAAGTTCATAAATGGCTCGTTTAAAGTTAATGACAGACTTATTTATGGGCTCATAAATAGAAATATATAAAACTATATTAATGGACTCATTTAAGAGTTTAAGTTTAGCTAATTTATATGCCTGGTCTTAATGAATGCATGGCTCATGTATACATGAACCAAGTCTAAACTCGAGTTTTGAGTTTGGCTTAATTTATGCTTAAATAAACAAAACTATGTGTTAAGCTTGTGCTTAACAAATTTTTTACCAAGCGAAATCAAGTTAAGAAATTTAAATTTGAACTAAACCAAACTTGAACTCATTTGTAATATATAAAGAGCCAACCTAAGTAAAGTAATAATGATACCTTATTTGACCAAATATATTAATTTTATAAACGATAGCCAACTAAAGTAATAGTTGCATTATAATCCTATTATAAATATGACTTAAGTCATACTTTATAAAACTAAATAGCCAAAAGCAAAACAGCTAACTAAAATAATTAGAAGTGAAACTTGATTTAAATAATCTACACGGATTTAGTACATTCTATAAGAATAACTTAAGGATTTATAGTCTGATATGTGATCAAAATAGTTCTCATGGTTATTTATCTCAACTAATCTAATACATTGTCTTGCAGATGCCGCATTTTCACAGGTTTTTTTTTATTCGTTAAAATAGAGGTCAAGATTTCTTTATTACATAGATAAATTTGATTTAACTTCTATCAACCTCTCTATATTAAGCTCTTCTTGACTTGTGATTCCATCATTATGGCTTCAATTTATAGCATTTTTAGCCAAAAAAAAAGGCAACTTAATGCATTCTATTTGAGTTCATGTCTTGATGACTTATTCTGGTTTTGATTATATTGCCAATAAAAAAGGCAAATTTGGAAGGAGGAAGGGATGACACGCTTAAAAATAGAAGAAGGGCGGCAATGGAGGGGGAAGACTAAGAGGTTCAGCTAATATCCTTTGGTTAAGGGTTACCAGTAACTGCGAGGAAAGCCAAGTCCACAGCAATCAGTTGGCACGTTGCCGCTGAAGGGGGGAGCCCCATTCATGGTATTCGAAGACTATATTCATTTCGAGTCTCATTAGTTAGCAACTGTATTTGACTCCCTAGAAATATAGTGTAAGAAACTTTAGTGAGATAAAAATTTTAATTCTCAAAATTTTATTATTATATTTATTTACTGATTAATTATATATATATAACTAAGTTTGTATATTTGAATTTATGATCGCTAGACTTTACGTGCCACACCGTAATTGTTCTTATATCGAAAAATTAGGAGATAATTTCTCTCTCTTCTCCTCATAATTTATAAGACTTTATATAAATTTTGTACATCCCAATTCTAATAGTCAAGGATATCCTTTTATAGATGGAGAGAGGACTGTTCTCAAGTTACTAAAATATCATTCCTTTCGCTTAAAGGACGAATATCGAATAGATATAACTATTGATAAAAAATATTATTTTATTCAATGAGTATATCTCGAAAGGATATATTTATTGGGGAATAATATATCAATTTTATTAAAGGATATGTCTTGAACCGGCATATCTTTTAAAAATTTCTCATTATTATATATAAACCAATTGAATCGTATTAATTTAATCAATTCAATAATTCATATGTTACGTCGTATAGAATACATTTCTAATACATGGGTGATTAGAAATTCCCATTTCCGGGACAAAAGTTCTTTGCAATCTGTAATAAGCCCCCAATTTCGGTCCTCCCTATTGATATTCTCTTGTATTTTCCGAGTGGTGAGAACAGAGTCAGATTCAACAATTATATTCTTGCAAGCCCTTCTTCAAGGCGACTTGAAGCAGATGAAGATGGCTTTGATTACTGCAGATAGGATATCCATGATTTCCGAGAAACCAGATAACTTGGTAAACCATCTTCCTTCGTTGTTTCTGCTGCATCAACCGAAGTTGCTCTCCCAGCATCATCTCTGCATCTGGCTGCGTTAAATTTGATCCAATCCTCTGGAGGAGAGAGCCAACTTGGGGTGGAATTGTCCATCATCATTCAGATGAGGGCCAAGGAGGTGAAGTGGACGTTATTACAGTCTTCAGCTAGAGTCCATATTGCCCAGTTATTGGGGAGTCATCTAGCAGATATGGTGCGAGGATGGATTTGTCCTTCCATTTTCGAATCAGCCAAGATGGTGGTTAAAAATAGGTTGGTGAAGGTGCATTTGTTTTTAGGGAGTTGTTGGTCATGCAACACTGGATTATTAATTTACGTTTTATGACTTCAAATTTTGATTGGATTAAGTGAAATTTTAGGACAATTTTGTATTTGGAAGAAATAAAGTCAAAAAATTGAAAAAAAGAGGGTCTACGTCTAACCTACATTTGTTTGATACTCGTGTAAGCTTTAATAGAATGGATCGTACTCGTATGTAATGGAGGCACACTCATACATGGTTTTACAAAATGGGTCACGCTTGTACGTAGCGGAAGCATACTCATGTGTGATTTAACAGAATGGGTTGAACTTGTGTACTGCAAATGCACCCTCATGCATGGTTTAACAAAATTATCATTATTAATGTGTAATGTGAGGGTGCTCGTTGGTGCATGTAATAGTATTTTATACTTGATGCATGTTGAACTAGCATTCATGTGTCAGTCTATATATATAATTGATCTTTTATAATTTGTTAGCAATTTTTATTTTGATTTTTGAGAGAAGAGAGAGAAATAAAATAGAGAAGAGAGAGGGTGAAAAAAGTTGGGTTTGAAGCTAATTTGGGTTAAATTTAGTTAGTATTTGATTTAAGACAAGGACATCTAAGCACATTTATTCGTTTATTATTAAAATTTCTTGATTTTTCTTTTGATTTCTATTCAAATATGCATGCATGCGACTTTTGTTCATTTCCTTTAAATATATATTGTATGTATGCCCATCTTACTTATAAATATAGATATTTTGAAGGCTTAAACCTGATTTTTTATAATTTGTTAATAAATCTTAAAATCTTTAAATATTTTACCTTACATGTTATTTGTATACAAATATTTTACGAGAACTTTAGTTTAAAAATTATAAAAATATTTTTTTATTTGAAAAAAAGTTTGTGCATTTATTATTTGTTATAGAGTTTTTCATTTGGACTAAATAATAACTATTATAAAAAATTGATAAAATATATTCAAACAAGTTTTAATATATTATTTATAACTTGATAATCAAACATAAGATCCATGAGTATAAAAAATAGCATTTGATCCTATCTATAGAAAAAAATGTAATTGGCCCACTTATAATTCTAGTACAGTGCTATATGACCCAGTGTTATATCAAAAGAGTATAGCATGATAGTTAATATTCTACTTTTATTGGTGGTGTTTTCACTAATTATTGGTTGTATATTTTTTGGAATATTTTTATCAATATTTTGACATTTGATATTTCTACTTTTATCATCATTATTGCCATTACACATACTTTATTATATTTATTCACATATATAAATTACACATGCTTTATTGAGCATAGGTTTACTCTTGTCATATTTTTTAACATTTTAGATTAGCGAGTTTGAATAATCATGCAAGATTTTTGGCTGGAGGACATTCTTTTAATTATTTTAAGATATTTCTTTTGATTAATTTTAAATTTGTAGTTGGTTGGTTATTCTTTAAATAGTTTATTGATTTTTGAATTATATATATCTGTAACCAAGAACTTTTAGATTATGTATTATTAAGTTATCAAAGTTGGTACTTTGAATAGATTATGTTTTTCCTTATTGGGATTATTGTTGAGTAAGCGCACTAATTTAGGGCCACTTTCATATTGTGGCTATTTATTTTTAGAACCTTGTCTATTCAATTGGATATGCTTGACGGCTTTTATTGTAGGGTCATATCTTAATATTTGATTAAGTTTTGCTTATGTCAGTATTAATTGATTTGGAACCAAGGGTCATGATAAGTTAATCCATTCTTGCATCTTTGTCCGATGAGGACACGATAACGAAATTTTGTCGAGCAAGCTTTTCTAAGTTTGAGTAGTTGCATTCTTAAAAGATGCGTCTTATAATTTTTAGAAACCCAAAATGAATACAGCTTTGGGAGTTATATAGTTTCCTCATCTCCATTTTAATGTTGTGAGCAACTACCTTTCAACCCGAGTGAGACCAATATTTTGAATTTAGGTGGGTGTTTTTTATTTTTAATCCTTCAGTGTGATGCTGTTGAAATTTGGGTAATTATGAAAGTTATTGATTTCTTTTGATCATTGTTAGATTCTATCATGTGTTTGTTAATTTTTTTGGTAGATATTCTTCATATATAATATACGTTTTTTATTTTTTTCTGGGACACGTCTTTAATACCTAATATTTTCAAACTTATATTATAAATTACTTACCAAAAGTACTTATTTTTGGACTTACTGTCACACTTAACTCAATATGGAAAATGCAATATTTGAATTTTCTTGAAATCTCTAATCATGGGCTTGCATTGGACTCATCAACTTTTCCATCCCCTTGGCAATACGATACTTCGACTCTTTCACATACGCACACACAACAAGAGAGAGAGAGAGAGTGTGTGTGTGTGATGAAAAAGTTCTTCTAAATCCTTTCTAGTATTAGTTATTTTGTAAGTTTCTTTAATTTCTATATACAATGTTTTTAATTTTTGATAAATAATTTAAAACACTTGTATTTTGGATAATATTTTCTAAATTAAATAAAATTATAAGTATAAATATCAAAAACTTATTTTAATGATGATTAATTTAATTAAATTAATAAATTTTTAATGCTAAGTAGATCTTTAAATCAAAAATTAAGTATCAAATCAAAGTAAATTAAGCTGAGTAGCGTTTGAGGTGCACTTATTCAGTGTGTGTATCTTTAGACTAGAATGTTAGTACTTAATACATATTTGAATGGTACTTGTGCATGGCACGGATTATAGATCTATATTTAATCTACATTTGACCAATGCTCACACAGCAGTTTTTTAAAAATAGGACTCTTGGCTAATTATGTCTTATTTATAGTTATTTTTGATAGAAAAGAGAGAAAGAAAAGAAGAAAAAAGATAGAGAGAAAGAAGAGAAGAAATTAAAGGAAAATCAAATAATCTTTTTATAAAAATTGAGTAAAGGTAAGTACATTTAAACTCTTTCTTCTTTTATTATTATTTATTTTTTATCTCTCTGAGTATTTTTATTTTAAATACTCATGTATGTGTTATTCTCGTAGTTAAAGAGATTATACTTTACATGCATGTGACTTTACTTATATTGTATGAAATTTTATAAAATAAATGTCTTAAATTTATATAAATTTTATTTAAATACTGAATTTATATATTTTTATTCTTACATATTTTCTAATTTACATATATATTTTACATATCTTAAATTCTCACATAATTGTACATATATGTTTTACATTTAAAAGGAATTGATGAAATTACATAAATCATGTTAAGTTTTTAAAATCATAGCTTTAATAATTTTGCATGTTGGGAATTTTTACAACATAGTTTTTATATATCTTTAAATTACACATTAAAATTTTTATATGTTCATAATTTTTATTGCATGTAATATATTTGAAGAAAAATAAAAAAATTTACATTTACTTTGATAAAGTAATTATTTTCTCAGGTATAAGAACAAAAATAATATGTTCGTTTTTAAATAAGGTTTTAATTTAATCAAGTAGCGACCATTATAGATAATTAATGACATATATTTAAATATATCATAATATATTATTAATAAATTGAAGATCAAACGTATCTTTTACGAGTCAAAAATGGCATGAATTATTTAACACCCAATCATAAATAGTGGTATGTGACCTTTGAATATAAAAAATATATAACACGAACTTTGATATTTAGTCCAGATCCTTAATCATTTCACGTTTGTATAATTTTTGTGTCATGTTCCAAATAGATTTTGGATTTATGTATTTATCTGATTTTGACATATTTGATCATTAATATATAATTTTCATAAATTCAAAAATGATTTTAAAATTTTAATATGAACTTTGATATTTATCATTTATTGATGAGGTTATCAATGATCCTTAATTATTTACACGTTAGTATAATTTTTGTGTACAAAAGGAGACTCGAGGACTTTTCATATTTCATTTGTCTCCCGTAGGCCACTGGTCAAATCAAGATCGACGTACTTATTAGATTCTTGGAATAAAAGATCTTCTTTCCGGCTCATCCTGACACAAAGGAAGAAGATGTATTTATACAAGGAGGAGCAAAGTTTTGAAATATTTGATCATTAATATATGATTTTCATATGATTATTCAAAAAATGATTTTAAAATTTTGATCATATTATTATCTCATCATATTTTATTGGTATATATCTATAAATGAGATTTTATATACTTTATTGAGTATTAAATTCATTCTTATATTTATTTTGCTAACCTTCTAAATTAGCAGGCTTGGACCATCTTGCAGACAGTTTGGATCATGAGAAGCCTGTTTAGGAATTAGTTTTGGGGAGCTAAAACAATTTGATGTTTTTATTATAATTTAATGATTCAGGATATTAACTTTTAATTTTCAATTATTTCGGTTTATATTTGTATCCAATCGATGGTGATAATGATAATGAAAATTTATAAGTTTAAATAATATTTTTGATTAAATTTATAATTTAATATTATGATATTAGTTAAGATATTTTTTTATAAGTATGATTTGGGGACAATTAGTATTGATATTTGGAGCACTTTAGGGTGAAGTTGTTTGGGTCATGTGATTTAATTAATATATTGATTTTAGATTATTTAGTAGTATTTGATATAAGTTTAATTTATGGTGTCGGTTTAGATTTAAGTCAGATAAATAAATAATTAATTTTTAAGTATTAATTGAAAATTAGAATTAAGAAAATTATGAATCAAGAAATAAATTAATTTTGATATTTCATGGTAGAGAAATGATAGGAATAATAAAAATAAAAATTATATTTTGATTTTATTTAATAGGATATAAGACTTCATTGATATTCCTTCTTGCTCAACCTCAATTATATGCTACACCAAAACATGAAAATTCAAAGAGTTCTCTGTGCAACTTAAAGATCCTAAATGCTTTTCTCATTGGTCTTTATTTGGACATTGTTCTTGAAAATTAAGCATGGTTACTTCTCAATTTTTTTTTTTACCAGAGAATACTAGAAGCTATCAGTGAAATTCATATTTTAAAATTTGATATTATTGTTAGACAGTACACTAAATTTTACTTACATAAAATTACGAAAGGTCTGTTTAGCCTAACAATTATAACCCCTAATTATGAATACTTAGTGATAATCTTGATGACAAGGATATCCATACAAATGAAACAATAAGCAATCATACTATTATGGTATATTTGGTTATTGGAATGAAATAATATGATAATAGAATAGTTATTTCTAGGGAATAGAATAAGATGATAATAGAGTTTGAATTGTTATTCCTATATTTGAATGTTGAAATAGAATAAGGTAAAAATTAGTATTCAATTATTTAGTTTGTAGAATTTTATGAGAAATAAGGTGAAAATAGTTATAATAATAATAATGGTAATAGTAGTAATAGTAATAATAATAATATGTAGTAGTAATAATAATAATAATAATAATAATACGTAGAAATAATAATAATAATATATGAGAATTGTTATATTCATATATGTGAGAATAATCATTTTCACATAAATTGTGAGAATATTTATCCCACAGAAATATTTATTTTCGATTAAATTTGTAACTAAATAGAGAAATATTTATTATTAGGGAATAGAAATTTTATTCCCTCAAACCAAATATAGGGTTAGAGTTTAACACCTAGGTTAATGAATGGAAAAGACTATTAAACAATAATAAATATCAACCTCTTCAACATATATTCCCATGTAGTCAAAGAGCGTGGGACACTGCGACACCCATTTTATTGCAGTGCGTATGGCTCATGTATGGTAGCTGACAGTTGTCAAATCTAATTCAACAGCTGCCTTTTTTTATATTTTTTTAATAAAACAAGAAGTAATTGTTGTTAGATTAGATCCGATAGTTATCGTACATGCGTCATATAATCTGTAACGCTTTCGGCGTTGCAGCGACCCACCCCACTCTCATGTAGTTGGCATTCTAAAAATGGAACTTCCCATCTTGGGAGACTTGTCAGGTTCGGTCAATATAAAGTTTGAGAAATCAGGGCTTACATATACTCACATCTATAGAAGTGAATATATATATATATATATAGCAAAATTTTAAAAAAATTACTGAATAATTATAAAAATTTATATCATATATTTTTTTAAAAGAGTTGATGGGTATGGTATTCGACGGCCCAAATAAGAAAGCCCAATATATCTTCAGGCCAAGAGACCAAGTTTAATGGCCCAGAATGCCAACATGGCCCATTTCGACGAATATGGCCAAGGTCAGTTTAATAGCTTAGGGCGGTTATTCAACTAACGATATCGGATGTTAGTTACAACTATCACCGTGATAAGAACAACGGTTAATCGTCCATCAATTTTCCTAACGATTAACCGCTGCCCATTATCTTTCAATACTAGTCCTCTCCATTCAAGAGAGAGAACTAAACTTGACCAAACTTGAGTTCCTTCAGACTAAATACATCAAGACGTTTAGAGCGCACACACTCTCTCAAATCAAGATGCCAAGAGCGCAACTCTTTGGACTTATTACACTTCTTTACATCTTTTCTCTTTCTTCGTATTTAAGATAAATACTGACTTGAGTGTAGAAAGATATACCGGGGAGTAAGTTCCACCAATTTTTTGACTGCTATTTATGATTATACAATGCTTTATTAAAGATTTACAGAGACCGAAAATTTCAAGTACCCGACGGACAAATTTCTTTATTCATACAACAATCAAATCCTCGAACACAACAAAAGCTATATGTGGGTTATGGGATTTGGGGAGATTCAACAGTCCCCACAGCATTGGAGGAACTCCTATGCGCAATTATTTGGTGGTTCTATACTTGAGATAGATTATTTCATTGACATCTCACTCAAGTTGGAGTTTACTCTTGAGATATTATTTGAGTAATAGGCATTGTCACCTGATTTAGAAATTACATGTCTCAATAACATAAACAATATCTGACATAATATAATATATTATTATATACCTTAATTTGTTTTTAATTTAAAATTTAATTGGAAAAAAATATAAAAATAATAATATGTATTTTATTGGTTTTATATGATTTAAAATAACAAAAATTTAGATTTTTTCTATGACTTAACATAATATATTATAAATTTTTGTTCAATTTTATATAACTTCGATGATGTTTTAAACGATAAAATTCTATTAGAAACGTAAATAATTATAAATTTTAATAATTTTAAATAGTGATGGGTTTGATGATTTATGAACCCACCCTAAATTCGACTTGCAAGAGATTGACAACCAGATGGAGCTTCCTCTAAGCTCAAGGCCGAGCAAGCACCGTGGATGGCTCAAGTGGGTCAACTCGAAACTGTTCAACAAAGAGTGGGCGATTAGAGTTGTAGGCATTGTTGCACCCGTGGTTGCCCCTTCTATTGCACGTCGTGGCATTGCCCTTCTACGGGGAACTTCTGGCGTCCCTAGGCCAACACGCGGCCCCGCACGGTTTTGTTCCCCGGCAAACGGAATCCACCGCCCCAAAGCGAGCCGTCAAGGAGAAGTAGCACCCTTATAATAAGGCATGCTTCGTTCACCTCCCATCCGATTTGGGATGTGGCTATGACGGACCGGAACCATCGAGCATCCACATGTGATATTGTCCGCTCTCGGGCTAGGGGAACTTATGGCGCCCTCCCGCGCCAAAGAAATAACGGAATCCATCGTCGTCAAGGAGAAATCCACACCCTTATAATAAGGCATGGCCGTTCACCTCCCCATCCGATGTAGGACTCTACATTGATAGTCGGCTGACCCTAATATAAGCGAGCTGAAGAGCCTACCATATGTGGCTATGACAACTATCGAGATAGCTAAATAAATATCCGTAAAATATTTGCCAATATAGTATATCACTCTCATATGGTAAGCATTTTCTAAGAAAGGTTATGATTATCATACTTGTCCTATACATGCCGACTGAGACAACTCAATGGATCTATAATGGCAATCAACATTAGCCATGAGGTCCAATGAACATTGTACCAACTCCAACTTTATAAATATCCCTTCATTCCTATGAAAAAAGGGATCGAATAATTTTACCCTCGGGTACTTGAAGGATCGAAGAGCTCTCTCTCTCAAGCCACTTAGCTCACGAGTGCACTTTCCTTTCATCTCAAAACCGCTCCCTTGCCTTAATGCACCGTCGGAGCCTAATTTTCCACCTCCAAGCCACTTTTCAATCTAGCGTACCACCGAAACCCAATCCTCCATTTTTAAACCGTTTCTCAACTGAGTATTCCGTCTGAACCTAATTCTCCATCTCAAAGCCGCTCCATTACCGAGTACATCATGGGAGCCAAAACCCAATCATCCATTTCAAAGCTGTTCTCCTACGGAGCGCACACCGAACCCTAATCCTCCATCTCTAAACTGCTCATCAATTGAGCATACCATTGGAACTCAATTCTTCATCTTAAAATTACTTTCTTGTCGAGCGCACCATTGAAACCAAATTCTTCATCTCTAATCCGCTCCATTGCCGAGCGCACCATTGGAGCCCAATCCTCCATCTCAAACCGCTCCCAAATTGAGTGCACTTGGAGCCTAACTCTTTGCTAACACTCAATATCTAAAACATGCATTTGTACATCATTTACTTCTCATATCTTTTTATTTTTTTGAGAAAAATTTTTACTCAAATATTGAATGACGTATCAGAAAGTGAGCCCCATTATACTCTAATATTTTATTCGTTAGTTGTTGAATGTAGAATCCAGATTCACAATAACGAGAATTCAATCTATTTCAACTCGACATCTTGAAAAGATCAAATGGTTTCCTAACTCATTCGATAATTTAGATATAGGGATGCATCAGATAGTTTTAATACATATTCCCTTTATCAAATATATTTATTATCTTATCTATTTTTATAAAATATTACTACATATTTTATCCCAATAATTTATTTATAATTTATTATCTGCATGTATGGTGAGCCTATTTTTTGGTTTTTTTAATTATGATAAATAAAGTTAAATAAATGACATTTTTTTATTTTATATATTGAGGATAGAAATCAAGTACATGTACAGTCTTAAACCCTAAGAAAATCCCAAAAATTTCCTCCCAGCCTGAAATGATTCTAACGCTACATCTGATTCACGGGGAATCAAAATCCCTGAATTTTGCAAACCCTAACCCTCAATCTACGGGCACCACCTCAGTCTCTTCGACCATGGAACCCCGACGCCCCGGCCGAACCGTGATCGATCCGAAGGTCAGGCAGGTGGGGTTCTTTGCGCCTGCGGCAGCACCGGAGCGAACCCAGTCGACTCCGATCGAACCCTCGTCTTCTCCTCCTGTATCGGATATGTCTCCCTCGGGCAACTCGCTTTCTCCGGTCATGATCCCACCACCGCGCCACGCTTCCGACACTCATATCCTCCTTGCCGGTAATTCCCGACCGGTTCCCCATTTCCCACCGGTTCCTTCCTCTCCTCTCCGCCGCTCCACTGACGCCGTTCCCGTCGTTGGAAGCTACAATCCTTCTGATGCTTTTAAATTGGATGTCGCTTCGGAGTTTCCTGATGATTCTTCGGAGGTTACCGCGTCGCCTGGTCTGGTTCGGAGGAGTGGCTCTGGTAAGTTTGCGTCGTCGCTTCCGAGCGGTGGAGGGTACGATTTGATGGTTGGAAAGATGAATAATATGGCGGCAGCAGCGACCACAGGGGCCAGCAGCCTGACAACAGTTTCGGTCGTTAGTAATTTGGCGCCCGGAGTTTCTGGTATGTGGAAAGAATTTTGATGTTTATTTTATTGTTTGATCTTGGAAAAAGATCGGCGTGATTAAATTGACAGTAAGCAGAAGTAGGTGATGAAAATGAGACTAAATTAACAAGGAAAGTTGTTAAAAAGTAATAATATCCATTATTGGATAGTTTTGTTGATTCAGTCTGAAGCTGACTTTATTCACCAGGTTGAATTGTGTTAGAGTTTGGTTAGCTTTGAATAATTAATGGTTTTTTTCTTTCTCCTTTCATTTTTAACTAAATGATATGGGTGTCCTTTATTTTATTTTATTTATTTATTTATTGTAATCATAAAGGTTTAATGGTGAATATGGAATGGTAACTTTTGGCATTTGGAATAAATGTTGAAATCTGCCAATCAGGAGACGAGTTAAATAGTAATATACAAAAACTTGTGAAATATATATGAACATAAAACTTGCGAAAATTGTTTAAATGGATAAGAGCATGAAATATACAAAAATCTTTCAAACATTTAAGAATCATAGGCAAGTGATGATCTTGCCAATAAAGGTTAAATATCAAAATTTAGGCTATAATTCTTTCTACATAGCCAAAGGCCATATACTACTATTTATGATCCTTGGGTGAGCCGACAACATATTATTTCCTATAGTTATAGTCAAACGCTACTTTTTTGACCTATGGATGTTAAGTTCAATATTCAATTTACAAGTAATATATTAGGATATGTTCGAATATATTCTATTAATTCTCTATAATGATTCATTATTTAATTAAAACTGAAAACTTGACATCGAAATACAAATATATAAATTTTTTTCTTAAATCTGAAAAAACAAATAATCTTTATCAAAATTAGAGTTTTTGCCAAAATACTTGTAAATAAAAGATATGCAGGAATATATGTATAATAATTTCAGGATTTTAACATGATATGCATGTATTTAAGGCATAAGCTTTCAAAAATTTCATGAAATCGGAATAAATTATCATACATGTAAAATATAATAAAGAGAAGTAGACAAATGTCACATGCATGATCATTTGAATAATAAATATTCAGAGATCTCAAAAAAATTCAATAACAAAGGAAGAAATGAGCTTAAATGTAATTGTTTTAAGTTAAAATTACCAAAGATCTGCTTAAACTCACTTGGATTTCACTTCAATTGTACTTTCTTCTTTCTCTCTCTTCTTCTCTCTCTTTCCCTTTTCTTTTTCTCTCTCTTCTCACAAAAGCTAAGAGAAAATGAGGTGAAATTGGCTAGATGGCCTATTTATAACAGAATGGTGCATATGTATTGGTCAGACGTTGATCAAGCACAAAGACATTTTTACGCTTGCGCATGAGTGCCCATTAAGCGCGTATCAGGTATTGAGATTCTAGAATAAATATGCATGAGTGTCTATCATGCGCACCTCAAGCACTGTGATTATGTTTAAAGCATACTCATGTGTGGATTAAGCGTACGTTAGGTGCTAATTGTGTTTAACTAACTTTGGTCAAACACTTAATTTTTGACCTGAACTCATGATTAATATCGATAATTCATCAATTTACTCAAATTTAATATCATTTAATTAAATTTTGGAGTTTGAATCTTACATATATAACATCAGTAGTTTTTGAAAAGAACCTGAAACTCAATAATCCAAGTTAAAGCATGATGCTGCTGGTTGTTACTCGGATACTCTATTTCATTTTCCCTCCGTATGTTTGATAAACTAGTTAAGAACATTGGACAAGGTGACGAAGAATGAGAGAATATAAAGATGATTAATATAGTAAAAAATTGATTTCAACACCGTTCCTACAGTTGTGTCTATGGGTATTGTGGTGGTTACCTGTTGGTTTAAAAGCAGGAGTCCGATATTCTTGGAAAAAAGAATACATTTATGGTGAGTTATTCAAATAGAATGTTTATTGTTTAACAGCAAAGAATAGAACTTTGGAGGTTATATATGCATTAGAATATGGGAGATTTTAATGTAGAAATAGAGAGTCTAATGTAGACATAGAGGATGAGCCTTGATATCACAATAAGGTTGCTTTACTGCTACTAATAGGCATAAGTTCTCTACAACGCTAGAGTAAGGCTATCCAAAACCTAGGATGTGTTATTAGTGGGATGCCCTTTAAGTTGGAATTGTTCAATGCACCCAAAGTAGGTGGTAGAATTGAAGGAAATGAAAGAAGAAAATCAGAAAATGAAGGAGAAGAAGAAAGCAAATATGTTTTTTTGGATAAGGTGACTGGTCAATTTACCCACATGGGTGGTGGTAGCATAGTAGTAAGAACAACTTGAAATGTTACAGGTGGGCTCATGGTTTTGAGTTGATTCTTACCTTTTACATTAGTATGGAACATGCCTGATACATGATCCTAGTTGATGGCACTTTGTATCTGTGGCTTACTTCAGCCCATCAAATTGATAACAAATCAGTATGAAGAAAGGTGTAAGGTATGGATCACAATTTTATTTTTTAATGATGATTAATTAGATCAAAATGATATATTATTGAGATCAATTAAGGTTTTGGGCTAAATTATTTTTTTTTGACTTGAATAAGTCAGATTGAGTGATGCTTGACCAATATTTGATCCACACATATACGTATTTTGGACAATAAGGCCATGCCTAAGGGACGCTTCTCTCGGGTGGTTGTGCGTATTTTAAGCTGATTGGTTGTGCCCAATACACACCAAATTGACACAGAATGCTAATACTTGATACTCATCTGAGGGGCATTTGTGTGCCATATGGATTGTGCCTTGGCAACTGATGCTTACTTGATAAGCGCACATGCGTCAACGTTCTATGTAAGGTCTCTTTGATTGATTTTCAGTCATTTTTACACGATGTTGGAGAGAAGAGAGAGAAAGAGGAGGGGGAGAGAGAGAAGAGAGAGAGAAGGCAGGAGAAGAGGAACACCAAGTAAAATTTAGGAGATCTCTACTAAATTCAAGTAAGTCAACTGCATTCAAGCCTTATTTTTTTTGTTGCTGATCATTCCTTACTTTTTTGAACATTTGTTAATTTAAATACTTATAGATGTTATTTTCGTACATAAAGTGTTTATACCTTACATGTATGTGATCCTACTCCCATATCATACAATTTTGATGAAATACATGTCTTGAATCCATGCACACTATATTTAAGTGATGAGTTTCTACAATATTATACTTGCATGTCCTAAATCTTTAAGTATGTATTTCTGCATGTATTGGATTATCATAAAGTTATTCGATCATGTTTTGATTTGAAAGAAATTGATGAAATCATACTAACTATACTAAATTCTTATAATTTCTAAAATTATAATTTTTGCATGCCTTTAATATGCATATTAAAATTTTTGTATGTTTGTAAATTATATACTGCGCTTCCTGCGTGTTCATG
Source organism: Nepenthes gracilis (assembly GCA_033239525.1). Classification (NCBI taxonomy): domain Eukaryota; kingdom Viridiplantae; phylum Streptophyta; class Magnoliopsida; order Caryophyllales; family Nepenthaceae; genus Nepenthes; species Nepenthes gracilis. Next base: position 9,674,162 of record BSYO01000038.1, on the reverse strand, counting down.
TGTTCTTGCATGTCATATATTTGAAAAAAAGATAAATGAAAACCCTATAAGTTTGATGATATGTACATTTTTTCTGCTATGAGAAAATTTGAGAATATGCTCATATTTAAGTAGAGTTTTCAATTCTATTATGTACGGATAATTGTAGAGAATTGATTAATATATTTGGACATGTCCTAATGTATTATAAGTAAATTGAAGGTCGCATCAATTATCTTGGGTCAAAAAAGTTGTGTTCAGCCCTGTCTATGAAGTTATATGTGAATTGCCTACGTATGAGTTTTGAAAGTAGCGTATAGCCTTTGGTTATATAAAAACAATTATAACTCGAGTTTCGATATTCACCATTTGTTGGTGAGGTTATAATTGATCCTTGGTCCTTTATGTTTTGCATGATTTGAGTATATTTAAGATAGTTGTACAATTTGATATAATTGAGCAATAGTTTTGGGATTATGCATGATATCATTGGTTTTTAGAGTATTTGATCATATCATATTTTAGCATGTCTTTTGATATATATGTGTGTGTGTGTTTACTTATAAATATTTATATGCCTTGTTGAGAAATTAGTTTACTATTGTTGTCGTTTTGCTAATTTTTTAGATTAGTGGGTTGGATACTTGGTTGGTTGGTTGGAATATTTATAATTGCTTTTGATTGGTTGGAAGGATAGTTATTCAAGATTTAGATTAGGATGTTAGATTTCAGTTTTATGTATTGTTAATTTGGAAAGAACGGTATTTTTATGTTGATAGTTTTGGCTTATTTGGATTTCGATGTATTTAGTCAATGATGATGCATGGTTTTGGTGTTTTGAGTTGGTTTCATGTTTCTTTGGCAGTTCGATTGAATTATAATTTTGATTACTCTAATTTTAGTATGAATATTTCTCTTTACGTATATTCTGAGGTCATCTATGTGGTATTTAGAGCTACTTTTGAATGTGACATTTTGGGTCCTATGATTTGATTTAAAAATTTCGGGTCGTTTGTTGGTATTTTATTTTTATGTTTGTGTCCTGTTGCTGTTTTGGGTGTTGGCTGATGGAACAAATAATTGAAAATTGAGTAGTTAAGGATTAAAAATCTAATCTAAGTATGGATTGAGAAAATAAAATAATTGGATTTGGGTAATGGATTGAGAAGAAGGTTCCTCGTCACAAAAAAGGGGTAGTGGTCAAACTTAAAGAGGATAACTGATCATATGGGAATAAAAAATGTAGGGGCACTAGGGAAGAGTGCTTGTGGAGAAATGAGGATATCTAAAAAGCAATTCTAGCGAAAGAAATGTGGTACAACACATGAAAAGGTGTGGAAATTGGAAAACTTCTGAAAAAAAGGCATCTCATATATGGACAACACATATGTAGTAGATTAGAGTACCTTTTATATAGGATAAGAAATGGAAAGTCTGATTTGATTGAGTTGGAGGCTTTTATATTCGGAGAAAACCATTAGTTTCAGATCATTGGACATCTGCACCATAAATGAGACAGTACCCCAGTTCTTTATGGTGATTTGGTCAAGTCCAGTTATAGTTCGAGGGGAGAGTGTAAAAATAGGGTAAACCTAAAAAGGCATAATGATGATGCCCACAAAAGAATAATGGCAGTCACTTGTATTTAGTACTCGAGGTATTGGTTCTATCATCACTAATACAAGACGCCTCTTTTTGCTAAAAGATAATCACAGGATAATATTGTTGCTAAAAGAATATTGTTAGTCTCTCGATATCAAATATCTGATTATTTATGACTGCGGATTGGTCAGGATTCATAGGGCTGTCTTGTCTCACATGACAAATTTTGTAAGTTGATTCTACTAAGTTTCATGACTGGCTGGCCATCTCTAACATAGTTTTGATAAGATTTTCTCAGGTCCACTGTAACTTGACAGATTGTAAAGATAGAACTGTTTATTAAAGGAAATAATTGCACAAACTTGATTTTCCTTACTTTTTATTGGCACTCAAAAAATAGACTTCTCCTTTCATGTCTTCATTTGATTTAAGATAACTACTTGGTTTTCCTTGCAAATTGCATATTGTAGTTGCGTAGCGCTATATTTTATATATGCTTATTTAAGACCTTGCAGTGTTTGATAAAAATAAAGAATATCTGTAGAAAAAGCTGGAGGCACATTAGTTGAATTGCAAAATGACCATCCTGAAAATGCAAAGCCATTGAAGGAGAAGACCTCAAAAGCAGAAAGACGTGCCCTTCAAGAATCTCAAAGAGCTGCTAAAGCTGCTGCAAAAGGTATAATACTGTCTCTTCCATTGTGGTTGTGTTTTGCTGAATTTGATTCTACGGTTTTTCATGGGTATATTTGATTGTTGCTTTGGGATTTGTCAAGCTTATTGGTTTTGGCATATACTTGAAAAAGAGCCTTGCTTAGTTCGGCTTGGCTTTCATTTGTTTTGCATTAGTTACTTCATCTATTCTCTTTACTCTAATGTACCTGTGCTATTGGAGCTCTACACTCAATGTCCCGGGTTGCTCTGTTGTAAATCATTGTTTTGTCAGATGGTGGCTTATTTTATTTCTAGATGAAAGAGTACTTGTGAGACTGACATGGGTTTAGACTTACTTCAAATGAGAGAAAATCTACAATAATTGTGGAAAATAACCGAGTACGCCGCCTGGACTCATCTGTGCCTGATGTCCGTTTGCGAGTCCAAGGAACATGGGTCATTTTGGTTCAATTTCATTCTCATGGGATGTTCTGTAATTTGTGTGTTTAATGTATGTAGTTTCTGTCAATGAATTTGGAACTTGAAGGGTTAGGACTTGTCTATGCCAATGAATTGTGTTGGTTACCTAGAAGTACTGCATTGAGAGTTTGAGCCTCCTATTGTTTATGGAGGTGTTGGATTGTTGGAACTCTATCACTTCTGGTCCTAAGCTCTGATGAAGGAGGAGTGTTGTATTTGGTAGTTGATAGCCAACATAAAACTTTTGTTAGATATTTTATTAATGAATTGAATACACATTATTGTTGTTGCATACCTCAAAATTGACAGTCTTCTTTATATCACTCAGGGATTTAAAAAAATGAACAATAATGGACTAAGTCATTGCCTTGAAGCAATGTGTTATCAACATCAATCACAGCATATCGATATCAGACATGTTGGATAATATGTATTAGTATTTGATATATCGAATAAATTTTTTTTTTGAAAATCGTATACCAAGAGGGCTATATTGGCCGATATATCGGCTAAATATTGCAATATTATCGCAGTATTTGGAAAATATCGTTCTCGGAAGGCCCTATACCAATATGTATTGACTGACACGTATCATATTGGTCAATATTTTTATCCATAGTCCTTACTCGAAGTACAATCTCAAGTACGCAAGAGTGGGCAAGTCAAAAGACTAGTTGAAGGCAATAGGAGTAGATTGACCATCTGAAAGATAGGAACCTTGACTAGAAGAGCATGAAGATAGTGGATAGATCAATTACAAGAAAAATAAATATCATTTGCCTACAAGAAATTAAATAGGTATGAGAAAAATCAAGAGGGATAAAAATGACTGGTTATAAATTTGGTACACTGGAATGGAAAAGTACAATAATGGGTTAGGCTGTAGCCATTATTAGGGATAAAATTCTAGAAATAGTTTAGTAGATGTTGTAGGAGTGGCGATTTGAATCATGAATAACAAACACTACTATGCCTTATGCCCCTCAAATAAGCAACCTTGTCTGGAAATATCACAAGACAATTTTGGGAAGCTTTGGATGATGTAATGCAGAGAATTTCTGTGAGTAAGATAATCTTTGGAGGAGATTAAATGGGCATATAGGCAATTATAACTAGGGATATAAATGAGTACATAGTCTATAGGTTTTGCTGATAAGAATGACTCAAGGGATCTGAATTTTTTAGCTCTTTCTTTTCTATAACCTTGTAGTACTAAATGTTTAAGGATGGAGACGAACATTAATAACTTATTACATAAAACATAATACTACTCAATTAGATTTCTTCTTAACAAAGAAATTGGATTGGTTGTATAGGTATTCTGAAATCATGCCCTGGGGGGGGGGGTCGAATTGTGCAACATAGAACTCTTTGTATTAGATGTAGGTATTAAAAGATAGAAGAGAATGAATGTAATATCTAAGTACAAGAGAAATAGATTATGGAACTTAAAATGGTATTATTTAACAAAATCAAGAGATAAGATTATGAAAGAAGACATTAGCAATGGACAATAGAGTAGATGTTAATAATTTTTGGAATAAGATTATGTATTGTGGTATGAGTATCAAATTATGTCTTTGAATAATTTAAGGGATGGAGCGATGGTGCTAAGTTAATCTGGTGATGGGTGAGCAAAAGTAGATGAAAAGTGAGTGCTATTAGACATGATAAGATAGTAGGATTAATAAAAACTTCAGAAAATACAAGGAGGCAAATAGATTAGCAAACAAGCACAATTTGGTGCTTACGAGTACATATTGAAGGTAAAGAAAGAACTTCAGTTCCTTTATATAAAAAATAAGCGAGATATTCAAAATTATACTACTTATTATGGTATTGAATGTATGAGTCATGCTATAAGACTTTGGCAAGAATAATGGAATAAAGAGGAAGATAAGGAATGAATGTGTTTAGAAAACAATTTTGTTTCATGTCATGGCTCTCAATCAGTAAAGTAATATCTTTTGAGAATATTAATGGATAAATTTATTGAAAATAGAAGATGTTTACAAATGATTTCCATTGATTTAGAGAACACTTAGGATTAAGGTACCTGTGGAAGTCATATGATGGGGTCTTTGGGATAATGACTAGTGTTGAATTGTAGTCGGAAAAACTAATGATTTTCCTATTACAATAGGAGTGCATTGGGGGTCACTTTTGAATCCTTAACTATTTGCTTTAGCTATTAGTGAACTTCTTGGACATTCAAAATAAGGTTCCTTGGTGCATGGTATTAGTGGATGATTTTTTATAGATGAAACTAGAGTGATGGTGGCAGCAAAGTTAGAACTGTGGACTAGAGGCCGTAGAATCTAAAATGATTAAGATGAGTAGTAGTGAAATAAAATAGGCGGTGTAGCTTTAGTAATTCTGGTGGAATAATTAGCAAGTTAAAATTAATGATCGAGATTGACCTGACATTAATAGATTTTGGTGCCTTGAATGTATGATTAAAGAAAATGGAGAGATTGATTAGGATATGAGACATAAGGATATGACACACAGGATTAATGGAAGTTAATCGATGGAGAAATGCATTGGGATTGCATTGTGATTGGGATATATCTCTGTTATTGAAAGGGAAAAAATCTTGTAAAATGAATTTTAGATTGGCATTGCATTGTGGATCAAAATTTTGGGCACTTAAGAACATGCACTTTAAGTAAGTGTTAGAAAGATGGGGATATTAAGATGGATAAATAGGAGCGCTTTAAAGATAAGATCAATATTAAACATATTCATATTCCATTTAGGATTCACACAAATATAAGAAAAGATGAGAGATTGAGGAGATTTGGACACTTCTAAGATAAGTCAAATAAAATGCTGCAGAGAACAGATGATTTGGTTGAGGATAATGCCAGAAGAAAAGAACTCCTAGAAAAGCATGAAATGAGGTAATAAAGGCAGATATGAAATTGCTTTTTTCTCTCAAGAGATGATGCATTGAACTGAGGGGAATGAAAGAAGCAGATTCATATAACTAATCACACTTAGTGAGACTAAAAGTTTTGTGGATAATATTTGATGATATGGAATTGTTAGGCAGTTGTGTGAAACTGTGAGCTATACCAACCAACACTGTTGTTCTCATGTATTTACTCCATTGTAAAGTGCAATTTCCTGAAGAGTAGCTTGTTAATGTGTTTAGGTTATGGTAAACAATATCACACTGCCGAAAAGACATATTGCATACTTGTATTTGTGACTGTTTGCAGTACCATTAATATTTTCTGAAGTTTATGATTTATCACTGGCTGTACCCATTGTTGAGCTAACTTCCCATGCATGTACCTATAGCATTTTTTGCGTCTATAATTGATCCATTTAACTTTCTTTTTCCTTTACCCTTATCTCTGTTCCGTGCTTCATAGGTTGCAATTGTAAAACCATGAGTGCCATATTCTGATGAGGTTGAAACATTAAATTTAGTTTTTTGGTATAGTCTATGGATGTGCATATTGCTTGTGGCTATTTCTCCTACCTCCATTCCATTACTCCCCTCCTCCCTTTCTCCCCCTGATGGTTGCAACTGGGTAGTTTTCTGTTTTAATCTTGGTGTATGATATTTAGTGATTGTCAGGAACTTGCATGTTATTTTTCTGGAAAATTATGAGGCTTGTACACTGCTCTTCTTCTTAGGAGACCATGCAAATTGTGCCATTCTCCCCCTTCCCTACCTTTTTAGGGATGGCAACTTTTCTTGTGGCCTATATAGCTTGTCCTATAATGTTCTACATCTGTTATAGTAACTATCCGTCACAATTGACTTGCAGATTGGATCTCTCCTCTTAACATCTGACTTTTTGATTTTTTTTTTTCTCCAGTTTATGGGTGCATCACTTTGTGTTGCCTTCACCTCACAAAATTGGCTTATTGAAGTTTAATCATGGCTAAAGGAAAGCCTTGGCATGACAGTAAAATTGTTGCCACGTGATTTGGTAGTTATGGATTCGAGTCGTGAAAATGACTTCTTATGTAATGCAAGATAAGAACAAGAACAATAGATCTAACTGGTCGGACCTCCTTGGATCCCACGTAAAGGAGTTTTGTGCATTTGGCGACCCTTTTTAGCTGGATCATGACTGCATTATCAGTTGCTGATTTGGCAGGCTATATGTGATTTATTGATTACTGTTCCATTTTAGGGGATTGACATTACTTTGCTGCCTTTCCCACCATTATGTCTTTGTAGCTGAATCAAGCAAGGGACCTGTTGTTTCTGGAGCAGTGGCTTCAGGAAATGCAAAACAAGCTAAACCTGCCAAGCCTTCTACTCATAACAAAGATAGTGCTTCAGTTGCTACGGTAGAGAAGAAGGGAGGTGATCGTCAATCAGAGAAGGACAGGAAGAAAGATGTTCCTCATCCACGCTTGCAATTTGATGATAAGAGCCGAGTGGAGAAAGCAAAAAAGCGTGCAATTGTGAAACAGACAGAAGCTATGAATAGAGTTGAACTCTTTAGGCATTTGCCTCAATATGAGCATGGAACTCAACTGCCTGTTCTTGAATCAAAGTTCTTCCAACTCGATCCAATGCATCCAGCTGTATACAAGGTAATTTTTTGAAGTCACAATGGTTTTGGCATTGGGGTAAACTTTAGTAACTGCAACTAAATTTCTGATTGACAGGACTTCTAATGTTTTTTTTTTTCCTTTTGTAACAATTCTTATGTCTTTTTTTTTTCTTTTTTTCTTTTTTAAATTATGAGTAATGCTGCATGTTCAAACAAATTATTGAACCTTCATCAAGCTTTGTTTTTTTTTTCTTTGTGGTACATTCATCCAATTAAAAAAAATTGAAACAACATTTGTGAAAGGCAAAGAAAAAAATATATTTCAACATTTGTTTTAGAGAAATAGATGTAAGATAAAAATTACTCCTTAAAATTAAGGTGGAAAAATACATTTTTTATACTATCTTATAAAATATTGTTCCAAATTTATTGAATTAGAAAAATGAAGTTCAGTTTTTTTTTTTTTTAAACAATAAAGTTTGATGTTTGATAACTTGGCTGGATAAAAAGTATTTCCCATTTTTGGCTAGTTGAATGTGGGTTTGGCCATCAGCTTATGATCCAAATCTGTGTATCCACAGCCTCCTTGTAACCATTATGACAAGGTCTTGCCCTAAGAATCTATTGTTGTCAGGGACATCCGAGCATGTTTTGAACTCTATCTAACTAATTTATCTTTCCTTTATAAACAAATACATGAAAGATAGTAAATTGGCGGCCCCTATAAAAAAGAAGGAAAAAATCAAAATACTAGTAAACAGAAGAAAGAAACAAAGAACAGCAGGATGAAGTGGCAACTAAAACTTACTTTTTATGTCTAAAACTTACTTTTTAAGCCTTATTTTACCTTGATTATAGATTTCTATATAGTTTCACCAAGTCCAAGATTTAAACATGTTATTTTCAGGTTGGTTTGCGGTATTTAACAGGGGATATATCTGGTGGTAATGCTCGTTGTATTGCAATGCTTCAAGCATTTCAGGAGGCCATTAAAGACTATTCTACACCACCAGAGAAGACTTTAATTAGAGATCTGACTGCAAAAATTAGTAGTTATGTTTCATTTCTGATCGAATGCAGGCCACTTTCAATCAGTATGGGGAATGCTATTAGATTTTTGAAGAGCCGAATCGCTAACTTACCTTTGAATCTATCAGAATCTGAAGCAAAAGCTTTGCTGCAATCTGATATTGATCGTTTTATTAATGAGAAGATACTACTGGCAGACAAAGTGATCGTTAAACATGCAGTGACCAAAATCAGGGATGGGGATATTCTTCTCACGTATGGCTCTTCGTCAGCTGTTGAGATGATATTTTTACATGCTCATGAACTGGGGAAACATTTCCGCGTTGTGGTGGTTGATTCTCGTCCGAAGCTGGAGGGGCAATTGTTGCTTCGGAGATTGGTGGCAAAGGGCCTTAGCTGCACATACACTCACATAAATGCGGTTTCTTATATTATGCATGAAGTCACCCGAGTTTTTCTTGGGGCAGCTTCAGTTTTGTCTAATGGAACAGTTTACTCACGGGTCGGCACTGCATGTGTAGCTATGGTTGCTCATGCCTTTCGTGTACCAGTTTTAGTATGTTGCGAAGCATATAAATTTCATGAAAGAGTGCAGCTTGACTCAATTTGTTTTAATGAACTTGGTATGTTATTTTTCCTTGTTGATGCTAAAATTCTTTCTTTAGTGAGACTTTTCTCGTTTTCTTCTAATACACTTGATATTTTGGATGCTTTATATATTTTCCCCAGGTGACCCAGATACCATAGCAAAGGTCCCTGGAAGAATGGAAATCAACTACTTGAATAATTGGACCCATAGTGAGAATTTACAACTTTTGAATCTGATGTAAGTTAAATTACTCTTGTCAATTGAACTCACATGTTGAAATGCTTTAACCAAAGAGCTGTTAAGATCCTACCACATTTTAGGCTCCCTGTGAACCTAATGGCTAAAATTAAAGGATGATGAATGAATGGTGGGATTGAATATCCATTCAAACCACTTGATGTAATCTCCACTATTTGTCCACCTAACTTTTATTCTTGTCCGTTGGGCTCTCTACCTGGGAGTCTAAAATATGGGAGGACCTTAACAACGCCCCTTCAACTGGCTATTTAAACCCTTATTCTGGTATGTTGACAGTTATGATGCTACTCCTTCAGACTATATCTCAATGATCATTACTGATTTTGGCATGGTAAGTTTAATTTCTAACTTAATGTTACCCTGGGGGGCACATTATTCTTTGTTTATAACACGGCGAGTATGCATCCACACAGTTAGAGGCTTACAAGAGATGGGTTATGGACCTTTACTTTCTGCCTGTCCTTTAATCCTTTTTTCTCGTGTTCCAAGCCCTCGAACCTCCTTTAGATTCATTCTTGGATTAGTAGCCATTTTAACAGAAGCATCCATTTTTCGAATTTAGATGTTCCAACATTTGAAGTTGAATCATGAGAGTTCTTGATATAGGGAAGTAGAATAGTATCAGATTTATCGAACAATATATATCGGTGTTGGATAAATCGGAAATAATAAAATTTTCTAAAGATTGCTAACTGAGATGGTCATCTTGGCTGATATATTGCTGTACAATTAGATGATAGTCATACTCATAACTTTATTAATTAGTAGCATCTCAAAGAATAAAATTAGGATCATTATAAGGAAATATCCTGCTCCTAGGTTACCATCAATAGCATCTCAAATAATAAAATTATGATTTTTATATGGAGATATCCTGCTCCTAGGTTACTAGGAAACAAATATTGTTTGCTAATTATATGACAACCAAACAAAAGGAAATGTCAGAAAGAAAATAAAACATTTCATAGGTATTCTAGTTATAAGATTATAGAATTGTAGAAATCTTCTAGATATGAAAAAATATAGAAGCAAATATAATAAAATAAACATATAAATCAAATTCCAGGATATCATCATCAATCTCCTTAGGATAATGTTGGCTTTGTGCCTGTACCTCAAGTTGTCTACTTGTTCTAGCTTAAAAATTTTATGTAAACGGGAAAGATCAGATCATTCTGAAGTCTGAAATTAAGGCTTTTTTAAAAGCTATTCAGTTCACACTAGCTTATCACCGTCCACATAAAAATAACAAATAAAAATAAAAAACGCAAATGACACTAGCATCATAAATATTCAATGAATAACATTCACCAAATTTGGGAAACTTCCGAAGGTTTTATCCCCACCACAACCATATCCCCCACCCCTCCCAAAAACAATAACAAAAAAAAAAAAAAAACATAACAACCACTTCTGTTTTTCTTGCACTTGACCACCTACTGTTTGTATTTTTTTACTCTTTCCATTGCAATTCTTTGCTGAATTCTGTTAAATGTTTTTTAGTGAAATGACTAAAATGTCCTCACTTCTTTCTAAATATGTCAAAACGGATGCCAAATATGCAGTGAAAATTTGTATATTCTACTCGGTGATGTGAGTAGGCCAAGCTAACTAATTGAAAGAAAATACAAATCATATGAAGCTATGTGGGAAAAAAATTGAAGGTGGTGATTATGCAAAAAATTATGAGAAATGTAGATGATTAGTGATAGGGGTTCTTTGAAGAGACTTGCGAGTGATGTGAAAATAAACAATTTAGAATTCTTGTATTTTTGAATTGATGCGTCCCTAGATTTGAATTATCGAACGAAATAGGGAGCCGCTTGATATTATCGGTAGGTCAAATTAAAGCGGGTTTGGTCTTCGTTACTTCGAACTTAGATCCTGCACGCCAAAATTGACAAACAAGAGGTCAGAGGATTGTGAGACTTGTTTTCTAATATGTTATTCGACACTCAAGTCAGAAATATTTCTCAGGCATACAGAAAGAGAGAAAGATGAATGAATAATACACAGTACATATTTCGAGGGATTGAGTGTTTACGGAAGAGCGGCTTTGAGGGTGGCTTAAAGGAAGGAAGGCTTTCTTCTGAGAGAGGCTCTGGAGCTGAGGTTTGCGTTCTCTTTGCCGTCTCTCTTTCTCTCGTTTTGAATTTTTGATCATTCGGAAGCCCCCTCTTTCCTCTGATTTTCTTGTAGAGGAAAGGAGGCATTTATAAAAGAGAGTGCTAGTTAGCTGTTGCAGGGGTGTTGATTGCGCCACAATTTCAGATCTCCTAATGGAGACCATTCCCTGCTTTCGTGGGCAGCTGCACTTTTTCAAATGGTCGGGATGCAATAGACTAGCAGTCATGCGGGCTTGCTTGTTGAGCCGGGATTGTTGAGTGGGTATCGCTAGGTTGCGCCTGTGGGCCCATCCAAAGGGCGACTCTTGTGGCTCGTACCCTGCTAGGCGGATCTGGGCCGCATCGTTTGGGTCGTGGGCCGCAAGGACCTTTCTCTGGGCTGCCACTTCCGAGCGATCTTTCTTTACAGGCTAGATCCTATGCCGACCCATGGGCTACCAAACCCATCACTAGCCTCCCATATCGGGAGGTTTGAAATTCAAACCCCCAGCATGTTCTTGATGGGACATTGCTGTGCGGGTCTTCACATGTGATTCTCTTTTCAAGGCGCGCTCCTTCCCTATGCACTTTGCAGCTCTGGCGAGATTCGATGTTGAGTTGATTCTCCGTCGCCGGCGATTTTCTTAGGCCAGCGCAGTTTTTGCTGTTTAATGTGGGTTGATCTCCTCTTCTGGTTATAAATGGGGCACTCTCAGTGCTTTGCTTCATGAATCGTCTTCACCAGCCATGTGGTGTGAGAGTTCGGAGTTAACATGGAGCCTACACAGCCACGAGTAGGGATTGACGGAGACTCTTGCCCGTTGTTTGAAGCTGAAGCCAAGGATGTGTTTGTAGTCTGCCTTGGTTTTCCTATTTTAGACTCTGCTCGAACAAGCCTCGTGTTGGTCTAGATGAGGTTTGGGTATTGGCGGCCGTTTTCCACTTCTCCCAACTGGTGTTCGGTTGTCCTCTTTAGAGTGACTTCGATGGGGAGGCATCTCAGCCCATTTGATGGGGGATGGTAATGCCTTTTCCCGTCCGGGCGAGCGACTCTGCCCTTTGCTGCTCTTAGGATGACTGCTTTTGGAAACTACAACGGGAGAAGCTCCCCTCTGCATGTCCATGTTGTGCTTTAGCTTTTGACACTGCATTGGGTCTGATAGAGACTTACGGACTCAAAGGCTTTAGCCACGTTTCAGTGCTTGGTTCTTGGGGGTTGCCTCCTGGGTGAGAGTAGTAGCATTTTGCTTTCCTATCGTAGTTGTCTTCCCCTGAGCAGGTCAGACAAATGCAGTTGGGTCATTCCATGTATTTTCATTTTCCTTCGATGTCATACGTCCGCTTTTGAAAGCTTGTACTTTGTAAATAGGAATTAATGGATGAAACTATTGAGCATTGTTTATTCTTATGTTGCATGGCTTCAATACTTTTCATGATGTGAATAGTTGAAGCGCTTGAATGTTGTTTTTTCTTACTTGATGTTTGATAAATACAATATGAGCTACTGGCGACTCGGTCTTCTGGCGATCTTGACTCGCGGTGTTTTGTCCCGATCTCTAGGTTGGGACATGAGCTGGTTAGATCAGCCTCGAGCCTCCCAGGGTTGCATGCCGCCAATTTGCAATCTTGGAAAATGAGGCGCTAGGTCATCATTTCTTGCATTGTGTAACCTAGGAACTGAGGGTGTCTGCTATCCTTAGGCTGTGCTATGAGGCGTCACATCGATCATCATAATGAGTCCAATGAAAGAAGTGTCGCAGCACCCTGCGGTGAGAGTACGTGTCGCAGTCATTATGAAGACACACCTCTTCGAAATTTTGTAACGACGCCGTTGTGAGGTTGATACACTAGCTATTTAAGTGCTGGCACTCTGCTCTTCCTGCATCTCTTTGTTTTTAGAATATCTCTGCCCTAGTTTGCCATCCTCCTTGCTGGTTCGCATGGTCTTTCGAATGACTTCTCAAGGCGTCGTTGATATTCCGTCCACTTTGTCTGTCAGGGAGATAGAGTCTCTGTGGAGTTGGTATTGCATCTTGAGCATTATGTGATATGTTGTGCCTGGTGCTGATGGCACCACCTCCTTCCCTCTTCCAGGGTTCATAGCCGTTTACGTGGAGCATTTGAGAGTTGATCTCCGCATTCCGTTTGTGACGGAGTTGCGTGGGATTCTGAGGGCTCTGTAGATGCCTGTGGCTTGTCTTCACCGAGTGTCGTTTGGTATCTAGTGACCCTGTGCATCTTCTTCCACACCAAAGGGTTCACATTGGATGCCCGGGCCTTGAAGGTAATCTTTCGAATTGATTAAGAGGCTGAACTGGGTTTCCTTTGCTCCCACCCAAGGTTCGATATTGGCAGGGGGAAGCTGAACCTGCCGATGGGCTGGAGGAAGCTCTTCTTCGTGTCGGTTGGCGCTGACTGGAGTGTCCCAAATCAATGGGGCAGTGTCAGCAATGCTTATGCTGGGGACGTTCAACCAGGCGAGGAACTAATGGCGCAGCCGTTAATGACGCTAGTCGAGGTGTGCCGGCATCTTACGCTACACTGTTTATTGGGTCTCCAAGAGTGCGCTAGACGAAGTGCAGCCGGAGGCTCGGACGGAGGAAGGTGACACCTCTGACGCGCTGGGTCATTGTCCCAAGAGGAAGTACGAGGCTTTGCTCTCTCAAGACCCTCCTGAGAGACCTCTTGACGAGGTGGCTCCTCCAATGCCTGCCCTGTTTGAGGGGTGCCGGAGGATTAACGTAGCTTGCACAAGGGCGCTTGCTCTTGCTGTTGGCGAGCAGTCTTGGAGGTCAGGTTTGGATTAGTCTTTCTCAAACGATCTGGGTCTTAGTGACTTGTCAGAAGGGTTTGTGGGTTAGGATTCCTCGGGGGGTTTCGTCGGCGGAGAGGGGATTTCCTCCGTCGGCGGGCTAGGCAATCAGATTGATGTTGTGGCTGCATCCGAGGGGAGAATCTCGATCTTGGTGGCTTCTCTAAAGAAGCATTTGCGTCGGCCTCTACTGCTGCTTTTACTGAGGAGGGTGTTGGAAGCGTCTAGGCTGAGGAAGAAGTGGTTTGGGATGGCTCAATGGCTAAGGTGGCTACTAAGGGGGCATCCCGCTTTGAACAGTTGGTGTCCGAGCCTCCAAGAGTGTTGGGCGGGCTCAGCCCTCCCCTAGGTTTCGAGGCGCCTCTTCCTCATGATGTGTGGCCTCTGCGATCCTCATCCATCCCTGCTGGAATTGAAGGGTCTCCTAGCCCATCGCACAGGATAGGGCAGTCTTATCATGAGGTATTGTGTCGTGGGCTTCTTTGATATGATATCATCTTGCTTTCTCACTGTCATTTTCGACTGACCATCTGTTGTTTGGAAAGTCCAGGAAGCACTTCGAGTGGTGGAGAGAGCTCTGTATTGGAGGGATGTTAAAATCCAACGGCTATCTCGTGCTCGCACAGATCCCGCTGCGCTAGAGGATGCGGAGCGTCGAATGAATACTACTGCCGCCGAGACTTTGCAGAGTGAAAAGTGGGCGACCTACCTTGACCAAAAGTTGTCGAGTCAGAGGTGAGAATCCAAGAGCTCTCAAAGCCAAACGCTCAGCTCTAGATCAGATCGCCTCACTCGAGGTTGAGCCTCAAGAGGCGTGGCAACAACTCCCGATTCTCCAAGAGGAGAACGCCCGACTTGAAGGAGAGCTCCGACTTGACAGACTACACAGAGGCAGGAGGAAGGCCTGCGCCACGTACATTGGGGGGCCTCAACCCTAGCGTAGTCACCTGAGCAATAGGTGTAGGTAGTTTTTTGTATACATTTTTGTGACTAGCTAATGCTCATGATGTACATTTTGAATCTTTAATGAATCTGCTAGATTGCTTTTACCATTATTGCTAATGTCTTTGAGCGCATGCTAATTTGTCTTTGTCCGACATTGAATCTATTTGCCGACTAAGCACTATTGCTATTATCGCCTGACTTGGCCGGATGCATTTGTCCAATTGTGCTCGCTCTTGTGAGGAGGTCGTAGCATTGAGAGTACGATTGCTGGCTAAGCCTTGCAACTATCGTTGCTGGGCTTAATCGGATGCATTTGTCCATTTGTGCTCTTTCCTGTAGAAGGACATCATGGCACGGGTAAGGGTCAGCCTTACAAGGGCCGACTGGATTTCATGACCGCGGTCGTTGAGTTTTGGTGAATTTTAGGCCGTTACCCGCATGTAATCATTGGCGCTCGGTCTTATTAGAGGATGTCGTAGCTTTCGTATATCGGTCCTAGTTCGCCGACCATTGTTGACTAATGGTGCTCGTCCTTATTGGAGGGAGTTATCACACGCATGCTGAAAAGCGTCCTAAAGTTTTAATAGCTGCTTGATGGGGAGGCTCGACTCTTGGTTTGCAAACCCCGAGCTATAATGTTCGATCTCGTCTGGGCCGCTCGGTGATCGAGACCGAGATTTAATTTTGACTTTCTTTGGGCCACTCAGTTATTAGGATCAATGTTTTGTGACCGAATCGCAGCAGGTCGAGGTGCAGCCGAAAGAGGTCGCTCGACTTAGGGGTAGTCTAGGTTTTAAAATTGATGCATGTACGCAAGCAATTGAATGATTGACATAATAAATGGAATAAACAACGAACGACATGCAAGCATTCCACATGGATGCATTAGCAGAAAATCGTTTGTGGCGCCTCTTGGGGCGGGGGGTGCTCTGGGGACCAGCCTTCTGCTATGAGAGTGTAGCATGTATACCCCATTTCAAAGGGTTGTTGAGGCTAGAAACGGTCCCCGTCAGCAGGTGGACAGCCTGATCCGATCAACAATCTCTTCCCATAGCCTCTATGCTCCGAAGAACTGGGTCCGCCATACTGAACCGGCGTGTTTTTGCCTTTTTGCTGCTGTACTTAGCGAAGCGTTTTTCGGGGGACTGGACTCTGTCACCGGTGACCACAGCCTCGAGAGTCTTAGTTCCGCGCTCAGCACTTTGCTTGATGGATTTGCACTGGCGGGTCTACTTCTACTCGTCTTTGGTGCTCTTGACGGCGATGCTCACAGTTATCCGTCACCCAGAATAGACGGGCACTCGGTCTAAGATGTCGAGCCCCCACCGTAAGACTAGTCATGGTGGTTGATGTGAGGTGTGGCCATGAACTCGGTAGCTCTCGCACTTCATGACGGATCACGCGGCCTCCTTCTCGGTAGTCTGGTAGCCACATGGTCCGCAGGTACTAAGGGGCGTGCCGCCTAACACATAGGCAGCTTCTTCTGGTATGAAATGCCACATGCAAGGGGTAATGGACTCCGCCGCCTCTAAGGGCATTCCAGCTTGCTATCAATGCTGCGCTGAGTGTCCATGCCCCCGGGAGACCGGCGAAGTGCGGAAGTGATCCAGGTGAGTATCTGATCGGAACTTCAAACGCAAAGCTCCATGTTGGGCTCCCTAATCCTGCAAGGAGACAATAACGTCCAGATCTCTCTCACAAACAGTCACCTTTTTAGGTCGGCAAAGAACTTGTGGGCACTGCACAGAGCTTCTTCCTGGGCAAGGGCCCTCTTGTCATCACAGGGGTGGTGTAGATCGTGCCGCTTTAGGCTTTCATCCCTCATCCCATGACTTTGTTGGCCCTCCGGCCTCGGCTAGGCCTTGTCGCTCATGGCTGCCTAGGCCACGAGTTCGTTAGGCCACCGAATCTTTTGAAGAAGCTGTCTTTCTCTCTGATTCTTCTTTCTCAACGCTGAGGTCTAGGAGTCGAAGGATGAAGCCCCTAGTATTGCACTTTCAGGCGGGTACCAACAATCTAGGGCCGTTGGGACATGGTGCATCTTAGGGGCCAACTGTTCGTCCTCATGACTACCTGTGGAGGGGTTGCAGCCACAAGAGATGGCACCTTTGGTGGGTGTGCTATCTTGTGCCCGGGCATTGGCCATATCTGCTCTCGTAGGTGCGGTAGTTAGATTTTTTTGTCATTCTCATAAACGGCGCCAATGATGCATCCTTGGATCTGAATTATCGAACGAATTAGAAAGCTGCTTGATTTTTCCGGTAGGTCGAGTTGAAGCGAGTCCGATTTTCGTTATTTTAAACTTGGATTCTGCACACCACATGTCACGAACTTCGATCAGTAGGTCAATTAAATTCTTAATTAAATTTCAAATGTTATTCTTACAAATCCCAAACCTGAGTGTGAAAAACCAAATACACAAGCCCCGACAAATTAAAACTCGCATAGAACTTCATCGGACAACCATCTGGGTAGAATAACCATGACTTGCTTTTAAATAGTCGTAATGATAAAATGTTCACCAAGAGAATGTAATATTGCGCCGAATCCTGCAAAAAACGTGAGTTGAAAGTTTAGCAAGTATTATTATAAATTAAATTGTACATATAAATCGAGGGAGAACTTATGTAAAATCAAATATTGAGGCAGATAACCAGTTATGCTCCGAACTCCGCCACATGTGCCGAAACCACCGCACACCCACAGCAGATGCCAAATTCAAATCTAATTTACGCATCATACGACTGCATTTTAGGCCAGTAGCTCTGGCCCACTACATATCATTGGCTTTATTAGCTCAACTACATTTTATGCTTGCAACTTTCAACCATCATATATTATCAGCTCCATTAGCCGGGCACGTTTTAGGCTTGCAGCTCTTAGCCGTCAGATTTTATTGGTTCCATTACCCTGGCTACACTTTAGGCCTACAACTCTCAACCATTAGATTTCATTGGCTTCATTACCCTGGTTATGTTTTAGGCCCACAGCTCTCGGCTATCAGATTTCATTGGCTCCATTAGCTTGGCTATGTTTTAGGCCCGCAACTCTCAGCCATCATATTTTATTTTTTGCCCACTAGTGCCTCGGACTCCCCCGTCCCCTCACACATATACCCCCATACAAATATATTGATTTAAAATATGCATATAAAAATATTAGATATTAAATCAAACCAAATGAGGGGATTACATATACTTGTCTCGATTTTATTCTTAGCAGATTTGCCAAAAGGATGCTCCGAGGTATCCAAACCACGCACTTCTCTCCTCTCTCTTGCTGGCATGTCTCTCGTGCCTCTACCTCTTCTCCTGGCCACCGCTTCCTCTTCCTGCGGCGCGCCGCCTTCCGTGCAACCCACCAGTGCACTGCCTTTCGCGCAACCCACCGGCGCACCGCGTTTCCTCTCCTTCCTCTTCTTTCTTTCTCTTCTTGCCGTGTCGTTCCTCTGCATTTCTCTCTCAGTCCTGTGTGCCTTCTCTTTTGCTAACGGCAATTCCGGCTTGGATGACGATGCTGGCCATGGCGATAGCAACCTGGCAATGACGATGGTAGCAATGGCGGTGCATGCAAGCCATTGACGGTTCCCTATCTCCACCGCATCTCGTTTATCCATTTTCTACGACTTGGGTGATTTTTATTAAAACTGTATATACAAACACTAAATTAGCATTAACAAAGAGAATGAAAGGATTTATTGTCTCGATTTCACCCATTTCCTCTGGCGGCGGCGGCTCCTCTGCTCGGCTCATGCACACCTCCCTTTCCTTTACCCGCTGCACGAATCAGAGGGTAACTAGTCGAGAGGGCTTCGTCAGCTTCTATCTCCGACTCCAATTCCTCCAACGACGACGATTAGCAACTCCCCGTGCTGCCTTCTCTCTCTCTCTTCCTGTCCGCTTTCTCTCTTCACTCCTTTCTTCTTTTCTCTTTTTCCTTTCATTTTCTTTTTTCTTTTTTACCTGAACGTGGCCTCCCCATTCCTTTTTATAATAATAATATTGTTTATTTATTTATTTATTTTATATAATATCTAATCGAGATATTACATTCTCTTATTCTTACAAAAATTTCATTCTCGAAATTTACGCACTTCAATCCTCGAAGAGACAGGGATATTCTTCCAAATTTCATCTTTACACTTCCAGGTCACTTTTTCAAGGTGCCTTAAGAACATCTTACCATCCATATCGAATCCCAAATCGGATTACAAGTTTGATCTTCTATTTAATCTTTTGTCTCAAATCTCAAATCAAATCTTGTGACTGACAGCCGTATCCACACACCTTCGCTACGCAAATCTAATCGATTAGCGAATCTGATCGATTCACTACGCAAATCCAGCCAAAATCTCCTACCTCGTGAGATCTCGGACCGACCCACTCTATCACCGATTTCTCTCTGCTAGCCAAAACCTTCTTCTACCTCATGAGATTTTGGACCGGCCTAACAAAACCTTCACATATTTGTAGAGACCAAACAAAATCCTCCTTCTGTTACTATATCCAATTTGGCTAAAATGACCCAAGACACATCTCCTTACAACTTTTCTTTGATATTATTTCTGTCACGAACCCAAATCAAATAGGTCAATTAAATTTTAAATTAAATTTCAAATATTATTTTTATAAATCCCAAACCTTGGTGTGACAAACCAAATACACAGGATTCGACAAATTAAAACTCGCGCATGACCTCATTGGACAATCGTTCGGACAAAATTACCGTGACTAGTTTCCAAACAGTCGTAAGGATAAAATGCTCACCAAGAGAATGTAATACTGTGCGAAATCTTGCCTAGCTCCTGCAGCAGATTCAAATCTTCAACTTTGAAGAGGAGAAAATAAAAAATGTAAGTCAAAAGCTTAGCGAGCATTTTCATAAATAAAATTGTGCATATAAATCGGAGGGAGAGCTTATATAAAATCAAATATCAATGCAGATAACCAATCATGCTCTGAACTCCGCTATATATACCGAAACCACCGCACACCCACAACAGATGCCAAATCCAAATCTAATTTGCGCATCATACGGCTATGTTTTAGACCGATAGCTCTAGGGCATCACATATCATTGGCTCCATTAACTCGGCTAAATTTTAGTCTTATAGCTATCGGTCATCATATGTTATTAGCTCAATTAGCCTGGCTACGTTTTAGGCCTGTAGCTCTTGACTATCAGATTTCATTTACTCCATTAACTTGGCTACATTTTAAGTTCGCAGCTCTCGGCCATTAGATTACATTTTCGGCCCATTAGATCCTCAGACTCTCCCCTCCCCTCACACATATATCCATATATAAACGTACTAATATAAAATATGCATATAAAAATATCAAATATTAAATCGACTAAAGGAGGGGGGTTACAGATACTTGCCTCGATTTTGTTCTAAGTTGATTTGCCAAAATGATGCTTCGAGGTACCCAAAAGTACACGATTCTCTCTCCTTAGCCGCACGCGTCGTTCTGTCTCTCCTCTCTCCTGCTGGCATGCCTCTGCCTCTTCTCCTAGCCACTGCCTCCTCTTCCCGCACCGCCTTTCGCGTAGCTGATTGGCACACCTCTTTTCCTCTTCTTCCTCTTCTCTTCTTCTCTCTTTCTCTTCCTGCTGCACTGTTCCTCTACCTTTCTCTCTCTGCCCTGCACGCTGCTTCCTTTTCGTTGACGGTGATTCCGTCTCGGACGATGGCACCGACCACGGCAGTAGCAACCCAGCTACGGCAACGGCAGTGCATATAAGCCGTCAACGAATCTCTCTCCCCATCGCATCTCACTTACCTATTTTCCATGATTCAGTCGATTTTTTCCCAAATCAGTACATGCAAATACCGAATTGGCATTAATAAAGAGAATGAAAGGATTTATTGCCTTGATTTCGCCCATTTTCTCTGGCGATGATGGCGCTCCTTTGCTCGGCTCATGCCCGCCTCCCTTTTCTTAATCCGCTATATGAATCGGAGGGTAACTAGTCAAGAATGTTTCGTCGGCTTTCATCTATGAGCCGATTCCTCTAGCGACGGCGGTCGGCAGCTCCCCGCACCGCCTTCCCTATCTCTCTTCCTTTCTTCTTTCTCCCTTCCCTCCTTTATTCTTTTTTCTTTTTCCTTTCCTTTTCTTTTTTTGCCTGAACATGGCCTCCCCCTTCCTTTTTATAATGATAATAATATTATTATATTTATTTATTTATTTTATATAATATCTAACTGGATTATTACATCACAACTGACAAATAAGACGTCAGAGGATGGCAGGACTAGCTCATTGGTATATCGACCGACACTCAAGTTAGACATATTTCTCAAACATATAGAAAGATAGGAGGATGGGTGAATAATGCGTAGATACATATTTCGGAAAATTGAGTGTTAACGAAGGGATGAACTTTGGTGAGTGTGCTCGGTGAGAAAGCTGCTTAGAGATGGAGGATTGAGATCTGATGAGTGTTCTTGGCTAGAAAGTGGCGTAAAGATGGAGGATTGAGTTTTGATGAGTGCATTCGATTGGGGAGCGGTTTTAAGGGTGGCTTAGAGGAAGGAAAGCCTTCTTCGGAGAGGGGCTCTGGAGTTGAGGTTTGCATTCTCTTTGCAATCTCTCTCTCTCATTTCGAATTTTTGATCATCCAAAAGCCCCCTCTTTCCTCCTCTTTTCCTGTGGAGGGAGACATTTATAGAAAGAGAGTGCTGGCTAGATGTCGTAGGGGTGTTGATTATGTCGCGATGTTTGCCCCCCTGATGGAGACCATTTCTTGCTTCCCTAGCTGGCTGCACTTTTTCAAGTGGTTGGGATGCAGTAGACTGGTAGTCACGCAAGGTTGCATGTTGAGTTGGGATTATTGAATGGTTATCGTTGGGCTGCGCCTGCGGGCCTGTCCAAAGGGCAAGCCTTGTGGCTCATACCTTGTTGGGTGGATCCGCGAGGACCTTTCTTTGGGCTGCCACTTTCGGGGTGGTCTTTCTTGCAGGCCGGATCCTGGGTCAGCCAATGAGCTACCAGACCCATCATGAATAATATTGTACCTAATGACGAAATGAATTCTAATAATCGATCTCACTTGATGGGACTTAGGGCATTGTTGTTAGCGTTTGTCTGTCCCTCAACAGATTCCACCTTAATCTCTCTGCTGCTCCATTATAACTGGCAGCTTCCAATACTATTATTGTTATCATCACCGAGAATATATTTGAGGCCATGGCATCAAATTATACAAATAGATGCTTTGCAATGCAAGGATAAAGTTGTGTATATCTTATCCTTCTTAGAGTCCATTTGTAGTCCTTTCATGTTAGAAATTTCCATTTGTCCTACACAAGAAGTCCTACTTTAAGGACTTCTTACCTTTTGTTATTGAGAAATCTTTTGGGGACACTCTTGTAATATCTTCAAGTAATGTGATATTATTTTTTCCTGATTTTTTCTAGTACTCTCCATGTTAGATTTTCTCATTTGTCATATGCAAGAAGTCCTACTTTGAGGACTTAATTTTTCTGCTGAGAAATTGTTTTGGGGCCCCTTTGAAATATCTTCGGGTGATGTGATATCCCATCTATCCATCTACACTTGTGTGATTATCTTTTATCAGGTATTTCTAGTCCTTTTCATGTTATATTTTCCATTTGTCCTATGAAGGAAGTCCCACGTTAATGTTTTTGGGGGCACCTGATGCCCTTGGGATATCCATGTGTGATATGGCATTTTATCCATTTATCTATACTAATGTGATTATCATTCTGTGATTATTTATTGTCCTTTCCATGTTAGATTTTTTATTTGTCCTACACATAAGGACTTTTTGGGGCTTCGTACCTTTTTCTATTGAAAAAGGTTTTCTGAACACCCAATGGCAATGAACACTATTATGACAACATTGGTTAATGCGGCATTCCATCCATCTCTCCATCCATCCACACTTGTCGGGGTTTACTAGTATGGATGGATGAAGCGCCACGTTATTCGAGAAATGTCCGATAGGTATTTTTCAATGTAATTTCGTATTATTAATTAAAAATACTTAAAATTGAAAAATATGTATAGTCCAGCCCTGTTATGGTTTTCGGCCGCCAGTTATAGGGCCATGTCTGGCTCAACCCAACTTAGTAGTCACAAATTTTCATCCAAGCCCGACATGTGTCCAGCCTAAACCTGCTTTTAATAAGGTCTAGTCTTATCCATCCATCCACACTAGTATGATATATCTTTTATGAATTATTTCTAGTCCTTTTCCATAGATTTTTCCATTTGTCCTACGCTAAGGACTTCTTACCTTTTTATTCTAGGAAATTTTTTGGGGGCACCTAATGGCAACGGACACACACCCATGAGACATCTTTGTGTAATATGCACATTGTATCATTTCGTGCTTATTTTAGTCCTTTCTGTGTTAGTATTTTTACCCTTTATCCTACGCAGAGAGTCCTACTTAGAGGACTGTTTACATTTCTCTACTGAAAAAGGTTTTTGGGACACCAATGGTGATGTTCACCGTTATGACATCCTCTGGTGACGTGTTTGGGCTCGCTAGTATGGATGGATGGATAAATAAGACACTCACCCGAGAAAGTCCGACAGGTGTCCCCTAAGGTCACCCTTTTTTACTTCATGTGTCTTATGCTATTCACTTGTCTTGCTGTTTTGCCTAGAAGTGAATCAAATTTGCGATGACTTTCTTCCTACTGTCTCAGGTTCCACCCACAAGCGTGCCTGTTATAGTGCGGGAGTATCGCCGGGAGCAGCTATGGCTGTAGAAATGAGCTCATTTTCTGATCTACCGATCTCTCTCGAGAATTTTGTGCCCTTGCAGAAGGCGATCTTTCCCGAGCCAAGTAAATGCAGGGAAATAAGAACCTCAAACCGAGTTTGTGCGCCGTTTCTTCTAGGATTGCTCTTGATTTTTGAAATAATGTATCGTGCCTCCTTTTCGACCTTATTTTTTGGGCATTTTTAACCTGACTCTGTGAAGAGTGCGATCTTTCAGCCTCTCTGAGCAGCTGTAGCATGATCCATCCGTGTACTTTGTAGCGATCTTCTTGCCCCGAACCTGGCTCCCCTACCCTGAAACGGGAGGAGACTTATTTTGTGGACAGATGTAACAATTTCCACAAGATAACCTGTGGGCTTTTGATGCAAGCCGCCATTTTTTTGGCTCATGATTTGGGTTGTGCTAATTGTTTTTGAATTTTTCTGAGTGGAGATAAGAGTTCTTTGTCATGAATAAAAATATTAGTATCAATGTCAGTTATATTGAGTAATATATATCGATATTGCACACGTTGGATACTAATTTTTTTGCAAATTGAAAATTATAGACAAATACTAACTAATATATTAAAAACATCAGGTGTATTGTTTGATGTTTTGATTATTTGTTGTTATACATGTGTGATTTTGTTGATATAATAATATATTGTGATATTATCATGGTATTGAAAAGTATTTGAATTAGGGTTCGTAGATCCCTCAATATTGATAAATTGGCCAGAATATTTCATTCCATAACATACGCCCAACATCTTGGACTATAGTCCTATTTAGGGATGATATTTTTTAACCATTGAGGAGCATAAGCATGTGACTGCTTGATGTTGGCTTTCAATACAGCTAACCAGTATGGCTGACCGGGCTAGACAAGCGATGAACCATGTTGGTGCTAATGACTGAGCCTGACGTTGAGATCACTAGCTCAGGCCCGGTTAGATCCAGCCTGGTCAGTTCAGGGGGATTGAGTTGCAATATGGGGACTACTGAAAGCTTTGAGCTGAGATTAACTCGTGAGGGCATTGTGTCTTAGTTTGGAATAACATGTGTCAACATGAACTTTGAGTTTTCAGATTTGATTCAAACTGATCATGCAAAAAATCTCCGATCATAAAAATCATCAAATTATAAATAATTTTTATAAATATATTACTAACCATAATATCCATGATATTAATAAACCGCTAGAACATAAGAGATAATATTAATATCCACAATATCGAGTTCTTGAAAATGCAGTCTAGATAAAATATTAAAAAGTTGATAAATTGATAAAGAAGTATTAAAATCTTTCATCATGGAACTCTCAAATTTAAATATTGTCTCTCTTGGAATCTTGATAGAAATGCACGATCCTCTTAAATCTGATATCAACCTGTTTACTCTAAAATTAATAAAATATAATAGTGAATTAAATATATAACAAGTAAATATAATAAATAATACAATAATACGAGTAAGTATTTTAAATTATAATATCAAATGTATAAAATTCAACGATAACATACAACGTATGAACCACTATCCAAGACTCAAGATTATGCCATAAGAAAAATAATTGGACATAAGGAATACAACAAATATTTTATTGAATCCAATCATTAATTTAATACAATGTTACAAATGTACGAGATAATAATAATTTTTATGAACCTTATAATAAGCCAAAAGCCACGTATTTACGCCCCTAATAATTGAATAAATGTCACAAGATTATCCAGCGTTTATAATGTTCTCAATATCCCTATAGTCTTCTTAAATGTTATATCTATAACATGTTCATAACATTTATGATACTCATCGTTAATGATATCACTGATATTATCTCCTACGATGGTTACTAAGTTATAAGCGTCTATTTTCAAGATCAACAATTTTGATTTTTATTTTGAAATAAGCATTAGAAAAGTATAGACTACTCAAAGGTTTTGCGGACTTTATTTGCTTGGATATTTTAAAATATTCACACTTATATTTACTTATCCGTAAAATACTAATAAATTTATGCGCGTTGTATAAATTAATATAAAGAACTAATTATCTTGAAAATAAGAGAAAAATTTAGGAAAAATCCTGAATATTCGACTGATCCCTTTAATATTTTATTTGATCATTATTGACTCTCCCAGTATATCAAATCTTATTTTTAATATCATAAAATGCTTCTCATTTTGTCACTTTAGGGCAAATATCATAATTACCAATCTTATTCAACTATCTCTACTAATTACACATTGCACCAATTGAAATAATACATTAATTTTTTTATTTTCACATTACACCAACTTATATGCTTGTAGATACGTACATATATGCTTGTATTTATATTCATACACCTACAGTATACTCATATACATGAACATAGCCGTATAAATACTCTAAATTATCCGTACACATACATCCATATTTATATTCATATCAGTGCCCCTGGATATCTCCATTTACTGGAAACGGCCCGAACACGAATACAGAGCACAGAGCTCTGTTCTTCGCTTTTCTCGGATTTTCAAGAAAATTGAAACCTTCATAATCTAACATGTAAATCAAGAAATTTTATAACATAATACCGCAAGTGCCGCGTCCTCCAATTCAGGGAAAGCCCTCAAAATTTTCGAGCCCCATACCATCAAAGTTGAGGCTCTGTTTTTACTCCATCTTCAAATTTATTAGAAAATATAGAAAGTAAAATATAGGGTGTATATTAGAATAGGAAATATTGTATATTGCATTGTTTTTTTTCCTTTTCCTAATTTTTACCGTTGTATTTTCCTTTT
Source organism: Nepenthes gracilis (assembly GCA_033239525.1). Classification (NCBI taxonomy): domain Eukaryota; kingdom Viridiplantae; phylum Streptophyta; class Magnoliopsida; order Caryophyllales; family Nepenthaceae; genus Nepenthes; species Nepenthes gracilis. The sequence goes on along the minus strand of BSYO01000038.1, from coordinate 9,647,656 downwards.
TCATTTTGTATTTACTTTTTTATTTTTCGGCTGCCTTCCACTATATAACAAGGCGCCTCTTTCATCTTTGTAATTAAGTTGGAGATTTAACCAAAACAAAACAAATGACTGGCGTCCGATCTTGCCTTCGTCTCTCTCTTGCTGCGCCTTCTTCGTCTCCTTCGTCTTAGCCTCCGTTTAGGAACTTCACATGGTATCAGAGATGGAATCTCCATCTACGTTGCTTGAAACCACATCAAACCCAGCCAAACCACCTATCGTCCACTCACACGAACACATGCATCCCCAAACCCTCACAGATCTCACAAATTCCTACCGGCTGGAAATCGGTGACAACCCTACTATTACCCTTGTCACCGACTTGCTCACCGGCGACAACTATGCGACGTGATCCAGGGCCATGCGCCGCGCTTTGAGAGCCAAAAACAAGCTCCAGTTCATCGAGGGCACTATTCATAAACCGAGTGACCCAAAAGACCCACTTTTGAGATCCTGGGCGTTCAGAACGACACGGTTGTCTCCCGGATCCAAAATCTGTTAGCCCATCGATTAAATCGAGTGTTGTCTTCTACGAGGATGCATTCGAGATCCGAACGAAGCCAGACCGCTTCACTCAATGTAATGGGCCACGGATTTTTCAGTTGAAGAAATCATCGCTAGCTCGCTACAAGAACAAGATCCAAGTAAGCATCTATTATGGTAAGCTTAAAACTTTGTGGGATGAACTTTTGATTTATGATCCCCTTCCAAATTGCAATTGCAAATGGATGAAAATATTTGTTGCCAAATATCAACGCGATTGTGTTATACAATTTTTGATGGGATGAATGATTCCTACTCTAATGCCCGGGACCAAATCATGATGATGGATCCCCTTCCTCTCGTTAACCGGGTATTTTCTGGCCATTCAACAAGAAGAGCAACAAAGATCAAATGCCGTCACGCTGCCTGCAGTTTAAACTCAATGGCATTAACGGCAAAAAAGCAACCCTAGCCCTTTTAAAGGTAATACGAAAACAAATCATCATGCCAAGAAAAGAGGTTGTTTCGTGTTCATTATAAGATTGTCGGGCACTGGGCCTCAACAGTTGTTTTAAAATGGAAATTTGATGCACTGTGTGTTCACACCGTAACAAAATCGGGCATGTTGTTGAGAAATGCCACTGCTACATGGATTTCCACCCAATCACAAGTTTCATGGCAAAACGGGAATATAAATCCTCACCAATCATCCAGCTTTTAAACCCCGTACCGAACAAGAAGGAAACCATGATGATGTAATTGGCGACGACTAAAAATCAATTCAAACGGCTCCCGGATCTAATTCAATCAAAGGACGCCGCCACCCGTGTTCGACCCGATATTGAAAGCCCAAGGCCGCCAACATGACTGTAATATCCTTATCGCTTTCTTCCTTATATAAGCATTGTAAAAATAATCGTATGTATGGATTCTGACACCGGCCACCGATCATATGATATGTGATCCTCGTTATACTGATTATATATTTGCATTTCATGCTCGTGAAACTTCCCGATGGAAGTAGAGCATCCATTTCCCATATTGGAAACATTAAACTCACTCGATAAGTTGATATTGCAGAATGCCCTCTCGTATTCCTTCATTTACCTTTAATTTGATTTCGTAAAAACGCCTAACCGATACACTTAATTGTCAGATGTTTTTTCTCCCTAACGCTTGTTTGATTCAGACCTTGCTACTTGGACGACGATTGGAATGGGTAAAGAGAAAAATGGACTATATTGTTTGATGGATGAGAAAGTTGATTCCAATTCTTTACAAAGCCTTCTCCTCAAATATTGCAAGGGACCCTCCGTTAATTTTGCTTCGTTGCCTTCTGATTTATGGCATTCTCGACTAGGTCATACTTCGTATTCTAGGATGAAATTAATAAACGACCCTCTTGTAAAAGGTGTCGTACATTCTATTAATAATAATCCTTGCACTTTTTTGCCACATGGCCAAGCAACGTCGCCTCCCTTTTTCTCCCAGTACTCATAAGTCACACACATTATTCGACGTGGTGCATTGTGACTTATGGGGACCTTGTTCCGAGGTATCCTATGACGGATATAAATATTTTTTGACTATTGTTGATGATGCATCCAGTACACCGGATTTACCTCGTCAAACAAAAATCGATACAAAATTGTGCTTCGAAGCCTTTCATAACTGTCACAGACAATTTAATGTCAAAATCAAAGTAATTCATAGCGATAATGGAACAGAATTCAAACTGTGAGATTTTTACAGAAAAACAGGTGTTATTCACCAACGTAGTTGTGTGGAAACACCACAGCAAAACTGTGTTATTGAACGTAAACACCAACATTTATTAAATGTTGCTAGGGCTATTAGATTTCAATCGGGACTTCCTTTGAAATTCTGGAGTGATTGTGTTCTTACCGCTACACACATCATCAATAGGATTCCCACTCCTATACTTGAAAATAAGACTCCATATGAAATTTTATTTGGAGTCAAACCCAACTATGCCAACCTCCGTGTTTTTGGTTGCTTGTCCTATGCTACCACCATCTCCCAAGGTCGTACCAAGTTCGATCCCAGAAGTAAAAAATGTGCCTTCTTAGGTTACCCTTTTGGTGTCAAGGGCTACAAACTAATTGACTTAGATAGCCATACTACTTTTATTCAAGAGACGTGATTTTTCATGAAAATATATTCCCTTTTCAAAACGACTACTCTGACCAAAGTCCCAACACTCAACCCCTCGCGCAAGGGCCCGGGATCCGCGGTTGCCAGACGGATTAGAGAGAGTTTTCGGATTCCAAGCACGTGGGCGGCGTGGAGAAGGATCTCGGGTCTCCGTCTCTATGAACCTGGACTCCGCACAACACAAACAATAAGCTTGAGAGGTTAGAGGCCGACGGGGTTTTGTCCCCCATTGGCACTCCGACGCCAAGTCCGATATCTTCCGAGAATAAACGGAGTAATGCATGCGTAAGATGCAAGAATGAGGGGGAGTGCGAGAGGGATGTGGTCGAGGCGTGAGCTCCATGGATGCGCCCGGCAGAGGGCGGTTTATTTGTATACCCGCAGAGGGTGATTTGGAGGCGCCCTGCAGAGGAGCAACTTATAGGTGCGCCGCGGGAGGGCGGCTTGGAGGTGCGCCTGGCGCAGGGTTTTTAGATGTTCGTGGGCCTCTGTAATATCCGAGATCTCCCAAGTGTGCGGGAATGAGTGCGGGACCCGTTGGGCCCGGCGACCGGGGAGCCTAACGGCCGAGGTAGCTGAGTGGGACACGTGTGGTTAAGGGCCGCGGGATATTTTCTCGGGCGAGCTGTGTCCGGGCAGTCGAGCCCCGAGGTGAACGCTCAGTATTCTGCCGGCTGGGGTTTTTCTTCTTCGCACCGAGAGGCGCCTGTTGATGAAGCGGACGAACATCTGGGAACCCTAAACTTCCACGGGGACGTGCTGAGCGTTCCCGTTTGTCCGAGTCTGGAGGATGGCGACCAGGCGCCATGGTTGGAGCAAGGATCTGCTCCACATTCTGCGGTGAGCCTTGCGTTCCCTGCTAAGGAACGCTGTTGGACTTCGCCACCGTGAGGGGCTCTGGGTGTGATTTGTGGACAGATCTGGTTGCCATTTTGGGGGAGCTTCATGTTCTGTTCTTGACGAGAATAGGAGGAAGAAGGACCGCCATTGTTGGGGACGTGGTTACTGCTTGGAGCTTCGCGTCTCTCGATTAGAGGAAATAGCGATTGAGTGCCATTGTTGGTGAGCTCCATGCTCGATCCGGCACAGATTTGTGGAGGAATCGCGAAGCACTGTTGCGGGGAGAACGCCATGTCCTGCTTTGCTGGTGACGGGCGCAGTTGAGAGATGGAGAGGACTTTTGCGCCCTGCTCGGCTGATGTGCAGGTGGAAGGAATAGATTTCCCATGAGATCGAGCTTCAATTCAAGGACCTTGAGTCTTTATCTCGCCAAGAACAGGGCGTTGTAGAGGAATGGCGGTTACAGGGACCGTACGTCCTGTTTGGAAGGGATTCCGGGCACCGCCATAGAGGGCTTTGAGCCCTACGTTGATGGAGGCGGAAAGAGAGGGCCATGCGCCATTGACGAGGTTTGGTGCTGCTCTACTTCACCGGTGAGTTTAGAATCGTATGGTGGAGGTCAAGGTGCCGCACTTGAAGCTGCCGATTGGCAAGAGCAAAGCCAAGGCATCCCCCGCCATTTCCAGGCTTCGTTTCCCTGTTTAGGGATTTGTTTTGTTCTCTGCTTTTCCCTCTTTTTCGGCGAGGTCAGAGAGAGGGAGAGATGATGAGTGGGCTGTCCTTCCTCTGCCCAAGACAGAGGCCAGCCTGGAGATCGCTGAGAAGCGTGCCTTCTCTGTCCTTTTATGGGAAAAGGAATGAACACTTTCCCGCCAAAACGAAAGTATTTCCCGCCTTTTGCCTTGGGCCTTTCTCCGGGCCGTGCTTTATGGGCCCGTATGTTGAGACCCAACAAACCCGATGCACTCTCATTAGAACCATCTACTACCTATAACGAACAATTATGGCCTACACAACCGATGCCATCTAACCCTGTAGTTGAACCTATGACTGCAGATAATGAAGATATTCCTACGGTCCCTATCCACAATCAAGACCAGGAACAACTAATGAATGATCATTCCGAACAAAATAAACTGAATGATACACAGACTACTGCCATTAGTCAAATACCCATTCGGAGAACCACTCGAGTTCGTAAAGCACCCGAATACCTGAAAGAATTTCACTGTCACCAAGTATCTCAAACTTCGCACACCAAATCGAACATACAAACTCTTCCTGGAAGATCATATCCCATTGAAAATCACATATCATACCAAAAATTATCTCCCTCCTTTGGGCACTTTTCTGCAACTATAACATCTCACAGTGAACCACGAACGTATGCTCAAGCCATTCATGATGAAAAATGGTGTGAAGCCATCCAAAATGAATTGAACGCATTGGAGCAAAACAAGACATGGATTCTTATTGACTTACCCACCGGTAAGAAAACTATAGGCTGCCGATATGTCTTTAAATTGAAATTCAATAGTGATGGAAGTATTGAGAGATATAAATGTAGGTTAGTCGCAAAAGGATATACACAAGAAGGGATTGACTATCATGAAACCTTTTCCTCACAAACTAACTACCGTCTCGATGTCTCTTAGTTAATAAAATGACCATCCAAGGATGGCTTTTGTATCATTTTGACGTTAACAATGCCTTTTTCACGGTAGTTTAAATGAAGAGATCTATATGCGTAAAACCCTGGATACACCGTGAGGAAAACCGAACCAAGTTTGCGTGCTTTTAAAAAGCATATATGGTCTCAAACAAGCCTCTAGGCGGTTATAGAATCCCACACCGGATAGGGAGGTGAACGAAGCATGCCTTATAAAGGGCGTGGATACCTCTTCCATTGGCGACGCGCTTTGGGGGCCCATGAGGGTCTGGGCCAGAACAAAATCGTGAGGTGCCCCGTGACGGCCTAGGCGGGCAGGGGACGGTCCAAAGCGGACAATATCGCTGGTGCGGATGCTCCGGACGTTGAGATGGTATCGTAGGATGGATCCGTCCGGGCAGTGCCGGGCGAGGACGCTGGGTCCTGTGGGGGTGGATTGTAGAGTCCCACATCGATGGGGAGGTGAACAAAGCGTGTCTTATAAAGGGCGTGGATACCTCTTCCATCGGGCGACGCGCTTTGGGGGCTCGTGAGGGTCTGGCCAGAACAAAACCGTGAGGTGCCTCGTGACGGCCTAGGCGGCAGGGACGGTCCAAAGCGGACAATATCGCGATGCGGATGCTCCGGACGCATAAAGCAGGTGATACTCGAAGCGTCTACATCCTTGATCACCTTCGCTTCACTCAATTTAAAGTCGACATACTATTTACCAAACAAGATGATCAATCCTTTACAGTACTTCTTGTGTATGTTGATGATATCATCGTAGTTAGTAGTACTTTCGCTTCCGCTCACTCGTTAAATCATATCTTAATCATGCTTTCAAAATTAAAGATGTCGGTGTTTTCGATACTTTCTTGGAATAGAAGTTCGCGCCATCAACGGGCATCCATATATGTCAAAGAAAATATGCTCTTGATATTTTAGCCGATTCTCGATCCCTTGGTTCCAAACCTCTTAAGCTTCCAATGGATCGTAATGTAAAAACCAAGAAACTGGACCGCTTTTACAAGATCCTAGTATTTACCGAAGACTGATTGGCAGACTCCTTTATCTCACCGTCACAAGACCTAATATATGTTACGCTGTCCATATTTTGAGTCAATTCATGACTCGATCCACATCTAGTCATCTGGCTGCTGCTCATCAAGTCCTACGCTACCTCAAACAGAATCCAGGGCAAGGTATATTATTCTCTTCCAATTCTAACATTCAACTTCGAGCTTTTTGTGACGCAGATTGGGCTTCCTGTCCGAACACTCGAAGATCTATCACTGGCTACTGCACCTTCATTGGGAACTCCCTTATCTCCTGGAAATGCAAGAAACAACTGTTTCCGCCCGTCTCAACAGGCGTGAATATCGATCTATGGCTACTACTTGGCTGCGAACTCACTTGGCTTCGTTATATCTTACGCGATTCATGGATCCTTCACTCTCACACGCCGATCTCTACCGCGACAACCAAGTCCGCCCGCACATTGCCGCCAACTCGATCTTTTTTCACGAAAGGACCAAGCACATTGAACTCGGACCTGTCATCCGGTTCGTGATAAGATTCAAGACGGCAGTGTTCGAACTCATTACGTGACCACTCATAATCAACTTGCTGATATGTTCATCAAGATTTTGCCCGCACACCGGTTGCAAATTCACTTATCCAAGCTGGGCATACTAAATATATATGCTCCACCTTGCGGGGGGTATTAGAAAATATAGAAAGTAAAATATAGGGTGTATATTAGAATAGGAAATATTGTATATTGCATTGTTTTTTTTCCTTTTCCTAATTTTTACCGTTGTATTTTCCTTTTTCATTTTGTATTTACTTTTTTATTTTTCGGCTGCCTTCCACTATATAACAAGGCGCCTCTTTCATCTTTGTAATTAAGTTGGAGATTTAACCAAAACAAAACAAATGACTCGCGTCCGATCTTGCCTTCGTCTCTCTCTTGCTGCGCCTTCTTCGTCTCCTTCGTCTTAGCCTCCGTTCAGGAACTTCACATAACAAAAATATGGCTAATTCCCATAAAATCACGGCATATATTAGCAATGTTGACGCTTCAATTCATCCGTCAATGAAGGTCGTTGGAATTCCTTCACCCATTTCGCAAATTTGTGAAGCATTAGTGGCCCATAAATTACTGATAACTTTTCATTTACTGTGCCCATCAATCTCCATTCCACTATTTCGTTGGTAATGGCCATTGAAAGCAATTGATGAAATTGCCTTATAAATAATAAAAATTAATTTTGTTCATGGACACCATTCTCTATAATACACCATCTTAGGGGAGAAAAGCAGTGTTCAGAAGCTCAAAACTGATTGAATTCAGAACCCGAAAAGCAAAACAAGGTAAATGGTGGGAGGTTAGTACGCGATTCTTTATTTCGCATCTGTGATTGTTTATATCATATAAATTGCTAACATTTGGTATCATAGACAATTTGTGCCTTTGCCTTTGATGGTTCTGCGTTTTCAAGTTTTTTCTCGATTTTAAAATTTATTAAAGTTTTAATTTTTGTGATGATTCAGTGAAAAAGAATGTCAAAAATCATTAGAAAATTTGATTTCCAACATTTTCATATAATTTTTATCAATTTTGGTGTAAAGATGGAGGAGTTTTAATCGGGTCAAAAATCGGGTTAAATAGGGTTGGGCTACTGGTTGGAGGTTGAAGACGACCCAAAACGACGTCGTTTTGGGTCTGCTACAATGATCTATAAAAAAAAATTGGGCCATTTTCGTCGCAAGCCTATTTTCCTCGTTGCGTCTGCCTATCCTGCACGTCTGCCCTGGGCCGAAGGCGTGGCAGCCCACATGCATGCGAGGCCCACACGCACGCTAGGCCTACTACTGTAGCAATCTGAAAATTCGTTGAAAAATGTGTTGAAGGCGTGCGCACACGGGAGTCAAACCTGTGTCACGGCGTGCAGCGGGAAATGCTTCACAGCTGCACTGTCGCGCATTTTGTTAATAATAAAGGACTTTAATTTCCTTTATATGATATTTTTATATATATGTATATATTTATATACGTATTTATATATATATAATTATATTTATTATTATATATCAAGGTTAAAATATAATATTTATAATATAATTATATATATAGATGTTATAATCTCTAATGATTAATATAAAATTATATTTTATTATCACATATGGTAAAAGGATATTAATTGTGACTAATTATTTTTTAATATAATAAAATTTATCATACAAAAAATTTTATTATATTAAATTAATCAATTAGGATAAAACGTTAAATTATTTTCTTAATGTTTTCACAAGTATTAAGAATTGAAATATAATTTGATAATTTTATCATGAAATTGGATATGAATCTATTTGAATTAAAAATTTAGCCCACATGTAATTTTTATATCAATTGATTAATGATGTATACTTTACATTGGTAAAACATAATTATGAATTTATTTATTAGCTTCATTTATTATTTAATAAGCATTTATTTATTTTTATACAGTTATACAATCTGTTAATCTTTTCGATATAAGATGTGAAATTCTCGAATTGAAATGTAATAAGTATAAAGTATGAAAGGAGAAAATTCTTCTTCATTTATGGTGGATAGATATAGATTATACTATAAGAAAAGACGAATCACCCGCTCTTAATATAAACAACACTACGATTGATGTAACTTTTTATGAACAATGGGAGCGATCTAATCGCCTTAATTTAATGTTCATAAAGACTAAAATTTCTGTTGGTATTTGTGATTCTATCGATCAGCATAATAAAGTGCGGGATTTAGTGAAAACTATCGATAAATAGTTTAAAATTTCAAATAAAGCACTTATTAGCACCCTAATAATGAAATTTTTAGTTTTAAGGCTCACCAGTGTTAAGAGCATATGTGAACACATTATGTAAATAAGAGATATAGCGGCTCAACTGAAAAATTTAGATGTGAAAATATCTAAATCTTTTCTTGTGTATTCTATTTTGAATACACTTTCACTACAATATGAACCTTTTAAAATCTCTTATAACATACATAAAGATAAATGATCGATCAATAAATTTATTACCATGTGTGTTCAAGAGGAAGGAAGGCTAATGATGAACAAAGTGAAAGCATATTTATGTTTAAAAAAGGAAAATTTAAGGCTTAAGCCAATAAAATAAAAAAGATAAAATACTTCATCAATTTGACATTAAGAAAGAATCCAAGTGCTTCTTCTGCAAAAAGAATGGACACGTTAAGAAGGATTGTATCAAATATCAAAATTAGCTTGAGAAGAAAGGTAATTCATTATCTTTTGTATATTATGAATCTAATATGGTTAATATTTTTCATAACATATGGTGGATTGATTCTGATTCTACAATCCATATTTTAAATTCTTTATAGGGCTTACAAAATCTAAGGAAGTCAGTAGGTAGTGAATAAAACATCTTCTCCGAAAATAAGATGCGTTCACATGTGAAAACTATTAGAACATGCAGTTTAATTTTGAGTAGTGATTTTATTTTGAATTTAAAAAAGACCTTTGATATTCCAAATTTTTCCAAAAATTTGATATCAATTTCAAGACTTGTACCTTTTGGATATTTTATTATATTTTCAGACTTATCTTTTAGTTTATATTATAAGTCTAATATTATTGAGAATGGTACGTTGTCTGATAGTCTTTATTGTTTAAAATTTTAAAATAATATCTCTTATAATATTGTGCATGTTGATACTGTCATTAAGCGATATGTTATGGATGAATATTCCTCTATATTGTGGTAAAGGAGATTAGATTATATTTCTATTGAAAGAATTAAAAGATTAGTAAATGATGGAATACTTAATATTCTAAATTTTACTGATTTTGAGACTTGTATGGATTAAATTAAAGAAAAACAGATCAACAAGACTAAGAAAAATGCCAAGAGGAGTTCAGACATATTAAAAATCATACATACAAAAATTTATAATCCTGATATTGGCTCATGGCTACCAAAAATATTTCATTATCTTTATTGATAATTTTTTACGATATATGTATCTTTACTTTCTTTATAATAAGAATGAAACCTTATATACTTTTAAATTATTTAAAATAAAAGTAGAGAAATAATGTGAAAAATAAATTAAGATTGTAAGATCAAATAGAGGTGAAGAATATTATAAAAGATATATTAAAGATGGACAAATGTTTGGTTTATTTGTAAGGTTTCTTTAAGAGTATGAGATTTTTACCCAATATACTATATGCTAGTTCTCTGGACTAAAATGTGTAGTAATAGAAAGAAGAAATCGAACATTATTGGATATGGTAAAGCAAGATGCTTAGCAACTTCAATCTTCTAAAATCCTTGTGGAGTAAAACTCTTAAAACGGTGGTGTATATATTAAATCGAGTTCTAACGAAAACTGTTCCAAAAACTCCTTTTGAGTTATGGAAAGATTAAAAATCGAGTTTGTGACTTGTAAGCGTATGGGGATGCTCATTTGAAATAAGAGTTTATAATCAATGTGAGAAGAAATTAGATCCAAAGACTATCAGTGAATATTTCATTGGATATACTGAATAGTTTAAATGATACAGATTTTATTGTTTATTTCACAGCACTAGGATTGTGGAATCAAGAAATATAAAATTTTATGAGAATGACTTAATGAATGGAAGAAAGTGATCCAAAAATATGATTTTTGATAATATCATTTGGTTTCTCAACCTTTCACTTTAATTAATAAGTTGATTGTTGTACACAACATCCCTCAAGATTAAATTGGTATTGAACAATCAATCAATGACATTCCATAAAATGCCGATCCTATTCCAATTGACCATAAAATTCAGAATTTATCTGAAATAGTTGTATAATATACTTCTATTGAGAATAATGATACAATATTGAGAATGTTTTCTAGAATGAGAAAGCCAATAATTTGTAGTGATTTTATTGTATATCTATAGGAGTCTAACTATAATATTGGAGCTGAAAATAATCCTGAAACGTTTTCACAAGTTATAAGTTATAATGAATCACAATTATGGTACAATACTATGAAAGAAGAAATAAATTTTATGAATTACAATGGAGTCTGGAATCTTATTGAGTTATCTAAAGAGGCAAAAGTTACAGGGTGTAAATGGGTCTTTAAGACAAAGAAAGATTCATTAGGCAATATCAAAAGATATAAAATAAGATTCGTTGTTAAAGAATATACTCAAAAAGATAAAATTGATTACATAGAAATTTTTTTTCCTATATCTAAAAAGGATTCTATTCGTATTATTTTGGTATTGGTTACTCATTTTAGTATGGAATTATAACAAATGGATGTAAAAATAGTACTTTTAAATGGTAATTTAGAGGAAGAGGTTTATATGAAACAGTCAGGATGATTCTCCTCTAGTGATGGTGAGCAATTAGTATGTAAACTCAAGAAGTCCATATATGGGTTGAAACAAGCCTCCCATCAATGATATTTAAAATTTGATGATGCTATCTCTTCATTTGATTTTGAAGAGAATATTTTGGATCAATGTATATACTAGAAGGTCAGTGAAAGTAAGATTTATTTTCTTATTTTCTATATGGACGATATTTTACTTGCATCCAATGATAAGGGCTTACTGTATGAGGTAAAATAATTTCTCTCTAATAAATTTAAAACAAAAGATATGGGTGATACATATTATATCATTGGTATCAAAATACATCAAGATAGACCACGATGTATTCTAGATTTGTCACAAGAAACTTATATCAATAAAGTTTTATAGAGATTTTGGATGAAAGATTATTCACCAAGTGTAGCACCCATTGTGAATGGTGATAAGTTCAATTTGAGCTAATACCTGAAAAATAATTTTGAACGAGAATAAATGAAAAACATTCTATATACTTTCATTGTTGAAAATTTGATGTATGCTCAGGTATGTATAAGACATGACATCGCATTTATAGTTGGAATGTTTAAAAGATTTTAGAGTAATTTAGGTATGGAACACTGAAAAGTTGCTAAGAATGTGATGAGGTATCTTCAAGGTACCAAAAACTACATACTTACATATAGACGGACCGACGATTTGGAAGTATATAGACGGACCGACGATTTGGAAGTATTAAGTACTCCAATTCAGATTTCATTAGATGTGTTGATTCACGTAAATCAATATCCGATTACATATTTATGTTTACCAGTGGAATTTTATCCTAGTGGAGTGCAAAGTAGACACTGATTGTTACTTCTACTATGGAAGTCAAGTTCGTTATTTGTTTTGAGGTTACAAAGCATATTGTATTGATGAGAAATTTTATGTCTAGGCTTAGAGTGGTCGATTCCATCTCAAGGCCATTAAAGATATATTGCGATAATTCAACTACTATTTTTTTGGCTAAAAATAATAAAAATATCAGTCAAAATAAATATATCGACATTTAATTTTTAGTCATGAAGGAGCGCATTAAAGAAAAGGAAATTGCTATTGAGCATATTAGTACTGAATTGATAATCACTGATCCTTTGACAAAAGGCATGCCACCATTGAGGTTCAATGATCTTGTAACAAGAATGAGATTAAATTTTATTTTGTGATTTTTATTGTATGGATAATGATATTTAATGAAATTCTTATTTGTTGTGATGTTTCTCATAATTTTGTGTACATATTAGTTGATTATTTTGAGAATGTCATTAATTGTTAGACAAATAATAAATATAATATTTATTAATAAAGTAACGTTACCGGATACGAGTATATTTAAAAATATAATATATTGTAATATATGGAATATATTATTCATTATTAGAGAACTTATCGCCATGATTCATATATTTATTTCTTAAGGTTAATGATTGATGGGTTTGGTTATCACATCAAGTAAAGTATGGATCAAGTGGGAGAATGTTGACGCTTCAATTTCATCCGTTGATGAAGGTCGCTGGAATTCATTCACCCATTCCTACAATTGCTGAAGTATTAAGTGACCCATGAATTCCTGATAACTCTCCATTTACTGTGCCTATCAATCTCCATTTCACCATTTCGTTGGTAATGGTCATTGAAGGCAATTGATGGAATTGTCTTATAAATAATAAAAATTGATTTTATCCCTGGACACCATTATCTGCAATGCACCATTTAAGAGGAGAAAAGCAGTGTTTAAAAGCTCAAAATCGGGTGAATCCAAAAAATCAAAAAATAGAACAAGGCAAATGGTGGGAGATTAGTACGTAATCCTTTATTCCACATTTGTGGTTATTTATATCATATAAATTACTAACAAGCATAACTATTAACATTAACATTAAGGAATTCGAAAATTTGTAAGAGAATAGAGGATTTCATTTGCCTCGATTCTCGTATTGGTAAAATAGAACATCGTCGACCCTCTTTTTCTTCAATTTCTCCTTATCTCTCACCATTTTTTTCCTTCTTTTTCTTTTGTTGTCAAAGACGATTGGTTTGTAGGTGTTCCAAAATGAATAAAATGCTCATATTTATGGAAATCATGGAAAAAAATTGTGGGTAACAGTTGCTGTGATCAATAAATAAAATTTCGGTACGGATACTTGAGCTCTTTAACTAATATTTAAGTCTAAAATTTTAAGTTTAAATATTAAATTTTAGATCCACTCAACTTAATATAATTATTTATTTATCCAGTTAAATATTTTATTTATTTATTTATTATATTTTTTAAACTTATTTCCTTTCAAAATAAACCAGCGATTACTACATAAGTTATATTTAAAAAATAATTAATTTAAAAATATATGAGATATTATATAAAATATTAAAAATATTTTTTTCTATTAAAAATATTTTAATATTAAAAATATTAAAATAATTATTAATCCTGCCCGTAGTCTAATTCCTCTTTTGCTCTATCCTCTTGGTATAAAGTGCATGAACTGTTCTAAAGAGGAGAAATTCAACTAGAATTTTGCTTCTTTATTTGTAATTTTTCTATTATAATTTGTACTTTTACAATAAAGTTCTTATTATATAAATTTCATTTATATACAAAAAAAAAATTGATAACTACATGCCGAGCAATATAAGCTAAACTCACAAATTTAAGTAACTTTTAACTCGTATAATAACTCGAATTTAGGGATTGCATCAATATATATATAAATACTGATTGAAACTTCGATTGAGGGACTTCAATTGTTGTTCACGGATACTGCAAGGAGATAGTGATGACCAAGTCCTTGTCTTGAACGGTCACCTGGCTAGGTCAACAAAATGTTTTGTGAGGTTGTGGATTTCCTGCTTGAGTGGGAGTTAAAGGACTGACGAGATTGTCTCTCCGATATATCCTCTGTCTGGTATATCCTCTAATACCACTCAAATCAGATATCTTTTCAAGATGATAAAAAGATGTAATGATCTAAGAGAATGTATGGATGCATGTGATTGAGGATTAAGTATGAGTGTGTTTAGCTCAAGAGAGGTTTAGAGGCGCGCCTGATTGATGGGTGGTTTCGAGGTGTACTCCATTGAATGGCAGTTTAGAGGTGCGCTCGGCATAAGAGAGGCTTAGAAGTGCACCCGACTTAGAAGACGTTTAAAGGTGTGCCCTACTAATGGTGGCTTAAAGGTTTGTCCGACTGAGGGTTGCTTCGAGGCATGCTCGAAGGATCGAGCTTCTGGAACAATAGCTCCCTCGAATGTTGGCTGGTCTTTTGGTGGGACGGGACCGAGGAAAGTGGGGTGACCTTTTAGATGGATTAAAGGGCAGGTCCCCAATAAGGATTGGAGGACAAGCCTCGTAAACTAGAGGACAAGCTAGCCTCTTATATGAATTGAAGGGCTGGTCTCCCGAAAGGATTGGAGAATAGAGAAGGCCTCCTAGAAAAATTAAAAGGCAAGTCTCCAGGATGGAGTCTGTAGTGTCTTTTTTTTTTTTTTTTTCCATTTTCTATGTACATCTTAAAGCTCTCTTCTTTAGATTCAAGGTTCTCTCCTGCTCCTTGTGAAGGAAAGGGTGCATACTTATAATAAGGGTGTGGGTTGGCTTTGCTTTGGGTGCTAAGGCCGGCGATAGTTGTCTGCCACGATTTGCTAAATTTCTCCTATTATTCTGGAGAGATGAACCATTGGAAAATATTTTGTAAAGATTTGTCGAGTTGGTTATGTCAAGCTGTCGTGGTTACATATGATATTTATCTTTTTGGGAGAGATTATGTAAATGTGGGCGAATATTTTCAGAATATTTACCAGGTATGTATTGATCAATTATGACAATTTTTCTCACCGCATGGAAAAATGATCGTGAGTTGTCCTGATGCGGTAGTTCATGGTGGGCTGTTGGGTCAATCCATACTTCGGAGGGCAATTTTAGATTGTGCAATCTTAGATCTCGGGTTACGAGGACTTTTGGATGGCCTTTTTTCCATGAGTCTCGACATTCAGATTGATTCATAGGTGACGAACCGATTCAGCCATGGGTGATATATATATATATATATATATATATATATATATATTAAAGTATTTTTAATTTTAATTTTAATGTTTTTCATTTCTAAGTCATTTTTTAATTAAAAATTGCTATTCAAAATATAATAAAAAATTTGAAATTAGCCTTTATTTAGATTCTTTTAGATTTTTAATTTTTTACATAATGCAATTTGTATTTTAAAATAAAATTAAAATCTTAAAAAAATTAAAAATATTTCTAGTAATTTTTTTCCTAAAAGGTGAGAACCTTTTAAGAGAAATATTTTGGATATATTTTTAATTATTTTTGAATACCCTTTGATGGTAAATATCTATCTAATTTTATATGTCTCATTAATATTAATTAATAAATAAAATACTATATTATTAAAAATATTCTAAAAAGCATTAGATAAAAAATTTTAATTTGTCTAAATTGTACAAATAAAACTAAATATGTAACCATTTGATATATATCTAGTTTGATTACAGTTTAATTTTTTATATACGTTTGATAAATTTTTTATTTTTATTATTAAATAAAAAGTTATCTGTAGATATTTTAATATATAAAAATTATATATATATTATTTTTATATATATTTTTATAATATTAATATTTATTAAATATTTAAGTAGATAATAATTTTTTAAAAAAAATAAATATTTAAATAAATTATTTAAATTTAAAATCTCGTTAAAATTTTTTATTTAATAAATAAGAAAAATATAAATATAGATAGGGAGGTTTCAGTTTATGCTTTAGCATCCTCCCATGTACACCGTGGCATTTCAGTTTGATATATTCCTCCATCCCCACAATCCGTAAAAAGTCTAAAAACACCCTAATAATTTCTCAATATTACTGTAATTTTTACTATTTAATTTATATTTTATAATATTTATCAATTCTCTAAAAAAATATAGACATTTGAAATCAGGATTTAATTAAATATTCCGTACATTTTAAATTTTATTTTAATTTTTTAAAAAAATTTATATATTTTTGAAGAAAATTATTTTCATGCTCTCGCCTGTTCTCGGTTGAGGGCAATCTGGTCATTACATGAGAATTCACCAAACAGCTCATTTCTCCTTTCCGAAAAGCCGGCAGTCTGAATCCCCAAATTGCCCTAAAAAGTACAGTTGTAATCACGATAGTCCAGGGGTAAGTTAGTCAATCACTATAAAGTAAATAAAAGGCCATCGTTAGTGCCTGAAGAGCACGTGGGAAGGGTTTCTGCAGACAGAGAAGAGAGAGAGACAGAGAGAGGAGACAGACGCCATCGGATTTGTGACGCTCCTCCTTAGCCGGAATTTGGGAGTTCTGTTCGATTCCGGTCAGGGTTACTGCTCGCAATCTACGGTTTTCTTGGCGGTCTTGGATATATAAGATCCTGAAATTGGTTTTGCTTGTGAACTTGGGTCCCCGATCTGTGACTGCCTGCCGTTGGTGGTAGAATTTGATGCTTCGTGATGTTTATGCCCAAGAGGAGAGCGTGGTCTGGTTTATCGCCCGCGCAGGCTAGGAGTGAGAATCAGAAAGTCACGGGTCTGAGTTCGAATTCGAACCCTGAAATTGCTGATGGGAGTGTAGGAAAGGGCAAGAGTGTCGCTTTCTCTGAAGCGACGACAACTGGTTCCGGTTCCTTGCACTCAAATGGCATGGAAATGGAAGCCAATAGGGGCGATCCGAAAGAGTTGGCCGCAGAGGCTTCGAAGCTGGAAAACGAGGTCAGTAAATCCTGATTCGGTAGCAGTCTTGAATTCTGCTTTAAGTTAGATTTTTTTAGGATAAATCTACGAGTTTTTTTTTAAGTTAGATTTTTTTAGGATAAATCTACGAGTTTTTTTTTTCTTAAATCTATTTTATGCTTTACTTGCGGTGTATTAGTATTATCGTGTATGATGAGTGTATTTATGGTTACTTTTGGCTACTTTTGTTTTGGGATTTTTGTTGGCTTTCAATTAGCCACCTTCTCCATATTTTTTTTGGAGTGAGCAAAATAATTTTCTATTACATGATTGGCAGCCTCTTCCCTAATTTGGAAACAATTATCTCTTACTTGCAGTATATCATTTGGGTAGGGGTGGTAGGGTTGGAGAGTTTCATGTTGAGGTAGATTGCTTGTGGAAATGTTGGAAACTTCCTAATTGTTGAATTTGTTTGATTTGGAAGTCAGAGTTGGTAGGCAATAGTGTGGTCGGATTGTTTTTGTGATGCGTGAAACTAACATTACCTTCAACTCGGTTAATTGTGTTCTGTTGATGAATTATAATCACGTGTGTTCTCTGGGTTATGATTACTTTAGTATCTTGTCTGGACAATGGCAATTTTCCCCAAATTTCAGGTGTTTGTAGCAGAAATCTCTTGCCAATGAATATTGCCATGAGTTGGTAAAGCGTGGGAGAAGTGATATTGATAAACAACCTTTAGGCCAGAATCCTTATTGTTCTGAACTTCTGATAAACCTCGGTTTATTATTTTTCTACATTTTCTGAAGGGCTGTGTGCCTAAGAAGCATGGACATGGGATATGAACACAACATGAAGGTGGTGACACATAATTCATCTGAAAAATAGAATATTACATACCAGGGTTGTGTTGAGCAAAATTATAATTTCTTATTGATAAGAGAATTGTAACTATTAAAAAGAACAGTGTTTCACACTAAATGAGCACCTAAAACTTTACACCCATGCAAATGGCACATTCATAGGTTATAAGTGAAGTCATTATCCTGTTGATGGAGGTTCATTGGGGTGGTCTATTGTCCACATACCCAGTTAATGCTCACCATGTGTGAATGTGAGGCATTGATGTTTCTTGAAAGTAGCAATGAAATGATGATGCATAGAAAATTGACAAGTATTGGAGATGACTTTAATGAAAATATTATGAACCATGCATTCATTGTTAATGCTCCATTCATCACACCTAGGAACCAGGCAATTGTACTAAGTAGATCACATCTCTATTTACTTATAGAGAGGTGTGCTAGTAAGTTTAGGCCGAGTGTACAGGCCTCTAGCCTTATACCTTTGTATTTCAGCTGCTCTAGTGTTCTTGGTGCGAAGAGTGTGATCAGATTTCTTTCATCACTTGTATTCCTTTGATGATAGTGAAAAATATCATAATCTTTTATTCATGGGCGTAACTCTAATTTTGATAGTGAACCATGTAAATTCATTGTTTTGCATGTTTTAATTCTTGTTATAATTTCACTGTTATTAACAATGATAAGATCTTTTTCCTCTCTCTATTTTCCTTGATTTGGGAAAATTGCCACCAAAATAACATCTATCCTCTCTTGCCTTTTGATTTTGAGTGGAAAGAATTGTAGATTAATGCAAGCTTTCTCTCTGAGGTTTTTTTTAAAGTAGTGTGATCAAATAAATTTTCTTCAACAAGAAACCATGCTTTTCTGTATTGTCTATTGCTTTGAGCTTTATTAAGGATCCTTCTTTGTTTTTAGAGTTGAAAAGGAGTCAAAATGTGTCCCAAGCATGTCATCAACATGTGTAAACTCGGTGTCTCCTTATGTGTCCCCGGAGAATCATAGTTTGTTTGAATCAGATAAAAAATTCTGAACATGTTCAATAAAAAGGAGCAAATAAAATCCTAATTTCCATAATCTATTTGTTCCTCTTTTGTCTCTTCTCATTTCTTCCCAGAATAAAAGAGAGGATATGAGAAGTGTCTTCTAACTATTAAAATTGGTAGATTTTTTATAGCTACCAATCTTTGTGCTTATGCAAGTGAAAGGAAAGGATGGGTTGTGATCATCGATAAATTTTGTAGTGAATTGGTAATATTTGGCTTGTTTGGTTAATTTTATGGTTCTTGAATGCCAATACTTTTTTCCCATTTGCCTACAATGTTGTTAAAGTGAATGCTTGCTAAAGTACTTAAAACTTGTAATATAGTGCAAAAGAAATTTAATATATTTTGTTTGCTTAGTATTGTCATGTTTGTATTACATTTAAAATGGAATTGCACCAATTCAAATTCTACTGTAGGCATAATCTGCCTAAATGCAAAAGCGGAAGTGGATTAGATTTTGAGGTTTTGCTACAAGTCAAAAACAAAATTGGAATTCAAGATTCTAGTATTGGTTTTTTTGTGACTCACCCCTACAAGGGCTTATGTCCTCCTTTTTTAGTAGTCATGATTCCACAAAATGGCTGATGTTAAGAAATTCGGTGTTTTGCTATTTTTGGGAAGATTTTTTGTTTACCATCAAATTAATATAGTTTGACTTTAATCATTCTGTGCTTGGTTTTCATTTTTGTCACTTATTGGAAAGATTATCTCCTTTGCTATTATTCTTTTTTTCTCCTTTTTCATTCATTTCTTTGCTTGACCATAATGTTTGGATTCCATCTCTATCACTTTTTGGAAAGATTACCTCCTTTATTTATAGGTGTTTTATCTTCTCTTTTTGCCATCTATTTCCTCTCAATTGAAGATGGTATTGTGTCTATTCTTACGCATTTCTATTGTCGATTTCCCGTGCTTATCTCCTCAGCTATTTCACATTTTGGGTTTTTATGCTAAATTTTTTACATTTTGGAATCTTCAGTCAATCCTAGTGAGAAGCACATGCGGCTTAATTTACCAAGCTTTCTACACTGCAAGCTCTGGTGAGATGTACGTGTGCAACTGTACACCTATTTTAGAGCAGTAGTCTCATAGTTTAAACCACTGACCTCTAAGTCATATTTGAGTAGCCTTGTTGTTGGGTCAATGATCACATTTCAAATTGTGTCATCTGGAAAGTACAAATGCAAAAGATCATGCCTGATGATTTCTTTCAAACCTTCTTTGCTTAACCTCCTTTTTTAGTTATCCTATGCTAAGCCCTCACATATCCTAGCAGGTCTATTAAGCGGTCTTTGCTTTGCATGACCAAATCCGCTTAATATATCTCACCTTTTTCCTTCTGTGGATACCGTGCTAAATTTCCCCTATATAATGTGTTTTGATCTCCTCTTGTATTATCACATATCTGCATATCTTCATATCTGCTATTTTTTAACATGTTGGCATTTACGCGCCTAATGCCTAATAACTACCTTTTAGTACTTTCATTTAAATTTGAACCATACTCTTGATCAAATTGGACCTATGATGCACTTTCCAACTTCAACTAGCCTGCTTTAGTCCTATGATTAAGATGCCCATTGATCACCTCATTTTTTGAACCATTGGTCCAAGATATTGATATAATTTAGCTTTGGTAGGCTTTTAGTCCCTACCTTGCTTCTCACCCACCTTTCTATTGTTTGTTTGTTAATAAACGTGCATTCATAATTAGGCTTTGTCCCACTATTTCTGCATCTTTAGCTTTTCAATTCTTTCCAAATTTCCAACGTAGCTCGACTCTCTTTATTGTTCCATCAATCAAAACTATATGATCTGTAAAAAAACATGCACAGAAGCACACCATTTATAGCCAAGGAAAATAAATATATGAGTGTAAAGCCGAACTTGATGTGAACCAATTTAATTGAAAATGTTGGAATTTGATCACCATGTGTGACTTAAGCAAGTCATTGTTCCATTATGTGGTCTTTTTTAACTTTGTTCATCTAATGGAGATTCTATTTTCTCCAAAATTGCCCATAATAGTTGTCTTGGAACTATAGCATATGTTTTTTTCGAACTCAATAGACACAAGATAAAGTACTTTCTTCTTTTCTAAAATTGCTTCATCTGGCGCCTTGTCAAATAATGAATTTCTATGGTGGACATGTTTTGCATGAATCCTAATTGGTTCCATTATACTCATATCCTGCCATGGCATCCATTCAATGACCATTCCCATATCTTCGAGATATGGCTCATCAAATAGTACCTCCGTATTTGGCACAACTCTATATAGCTATCCAATAAATTATTGCATTGGTTGTTGGTTACCTAACATACAGGCTTGGGATTGGCTAACATTACATGCTTGTGATTAAATAAGTTGATAAAATCAAATATCTTCCCTTCTGTTGATTGTTTTGCACCGCAAAGGGAGCTTTTAAAGCAAAACAAAAGCCACTGGCGTTGACACACTCTCCGGGTCTTAAATTAAATAATTTTGTGATTAAGACCTGCCTATAAATTAAGTAATCTACAGGTGTTAAATAAGCCTGTGCGATGTGCTCTTTTGTGAACTAAAGAAATTAAAGATTTGTTTTCATTGAATTAAAAAAGGTGGCCAGTGCATGACATGAGGACGATTCAGAACCTCACCTTTGCATTTTAAAGATGGCCTTTCCATGATTTAAACTGACCATTATGTCATGATGGAGTAACCGTATTGATACAACAAGGCTTACCATCAATTGGTGTGATCAAGTAATCTGCTAAACTCATTCAGTGCCTGACGAAATAGTATGAAACTTTGGAACAAAACAGCACTGTTCATTTGAACTAAAAATTAATTGTTTAAGTTAAATAATTTGCTAAAGCGTTGAGATACTTGTTGAAACTGAAAAGTTTTATTTTATGTTAATTTTATCATAAATTTATACCTATTTTGCTTTGACCTAATTAATTTTATTATAAATTTTATGTTAATATTATCATAAATTTATAATTATTTTTTTGGTTGGTGCATTTTATCATATTTGTAAAGAGAGAATTAATGTTAAGAAATAAGTTGTTGAAATAAGTAGAATTGAAGAATTGAACATCAGAGTTTCTTATATAAGTTATATGATTAAATAATCAAAGTGCTGAAAGGAAAATTAGAAAGAGAAAATTATGAGATGGGAGACTGAGAATAATTGCCATCATTGAACTGCGAGGATTAAGTAATGTACAAGGTATTAATGATGTATGGTGCTGATATTACATAATTCAGGTGCGGTGATTATATTACTTAGTTGCTGAAGTTAAATAGTCCAATTAGTTCTGAACAGTTCCTTGGGTGCTCATGTCCTTGTGACATCTTGGATTGTAATACAATATGAAAGCTTTGTCATGTTGAAATATATTAGCCCCTTGAGACAAAAGAAAATAGTAATCCTAAATGAGCACTATATATTTCCTGCAGCTGTTCGAATACCAATACAATATGGGGCTTCTCTTGATTGAGAAGAAGGAATGGACTTCCAAGTATGAAGATTTACAGCGTGCATTGGCAGAGGTAAAGGATACCCTTAAACGAGAACAGGGAGCTCATCTAATTGCAATGTCTAATATTGAGGAGCGTAAGGAGAATCTCCGGAAGGCTCTGGATGTGGAGAAGCAGTGTGTACTTGATGTAAGCATTCATATTATGTGCTCTCTTGTACGTTGTGAACATCATACTTCTTGTTGCTTTTACGAGTGTAATAAATAGTTCCATATGCTGCTCTCTTCTTCCCCATAGGGCTAAATAAAAAACTATGCTTGCTAATCTATGCATTTTTTATTCCGGCAGCTGGAGAAAGCTCTAAGAGAGATGAGAGCAGAATATGCCGAAATCAAATTTACAGCGAATTCAAAGTTGGCAGAAGCTAATGCTTTGGCAGCTACCATTGAAGAGAAATCTTTACAAGTCGAAGCCAAGCTGCATGCAGCCGATGCTAAGCTTGCAGAGGCAAGCAGAAAGAGCTCAGGAATAGAGCGGAAATTGCAAGAGTTGGAATCTCGTGAAAATTCACTTCAAAAGGAACGATTATCTTTCATCTCAGAGTATGCCATAGGCCATCGGTTCATTTCATATTAAATCCACTGCACCTGAACTTGCTGATATGCTATTTTAGTATTACAGATATATTGGATATTGATAATGACTTGCAATGGTTTTTCCCCCTTTCTAATAGGAGAGAAGCAAATGATGCTACTTTGTCTAAACGGAGGGAGGACCTTCTGGAATGGGAAAGAAAAATGCAAGGGGGGGAAGAAAGGCTGGCTGAAGCTCAGAGAATCCTGAAACAAAGGGAGGAGAGAGCAAATGAGATCGATAGGAGCTGTAAGCAGAAAGAGAAGTATCTGGAAGAGGCACAAAAGAAGATAAACGTGGCTAACATTGATCTGAGAAATAAAGAAGATGATATAAAGAGCAGATTGGCAAGTCTGAGTGATAAAGAGAAGGTGAGTTTATCTTGTAAATATTTTGTGGATTGGTCAACAAATTTTGTGTTCTTATTAAGCATTTGGCTGCAGGAAGCAGATGATTTAAAGAAGAGGATTGAAATGAAAGAGAAAGAACTGCTTGCATTGGAAGAAAAGCTTAATGAGAGAGAAAAAGTGAGTCTGTAATATCAAATATCGATCTTGGTAGTTGTCATATCTTATGTTTGGAATTATATAAGATGAGAATATCATGGACGTGCAATCCCATGGATATTATAGTTGTATGCATTTTGTCATCCTTTAGTTTTATTGATTATGAACAATTATAACTTTAAGCTTGGCAGTGCCAAATAAACATAAGTTGAGATTGACTCTTTAACATCTTACTGATTGTCTCATTGGAAAACAAAAGGCCACTACATATTAAATATCATAGAATTGTTTCTGCCCATTGCTCACACATTTTGGTGTCGTGCCTCCTGTTTTCCACAATTATTTGAACAGAGTCATAACATTACCTGAGTTGTTCTCCAAAAATAATTTATGACCAAATGTTAGTGTTTGTTGACTGTGTATCAACTGTACAACATAAAAAAATGCAATCGTTTTAGTTTAATTTTGGTGTGAATGCCAAAAATACCCCCACCCTTCCCCTTTCACTTGTATGCTGATTTGAGGTGCCAAAATAGTTTTGTCATTACGGAAAATGTGATGGAAATGTGCCCATGTTGTAATGTATGTTTTTGGAAAAGCATAATGGTGTATATGTGAAAATGTCTCTACTCCAAGGTGGGATCAAAAATGAAAGAGAAAAATGGTCTCTCTTTGTTAATGGGAGCCAACGATGAATGCTTGTTTGATCATACATGTGCAAAAGTATGCCATCTAATATTCTGCTTTTTTTACTTGGCAGACTGAGATTCAGAAGCTTTTAGATGAATACCAAACTGAATTGGAAGCAAAGAAGCAACAGTTTGAGCTTGAAATGGAGCAGAAGATAAAGGATTTTGATGATGAACTGCGAAGCAAAGCTGCAGAAGTGGCAAAAAAGGAAGTTGAAATCAATCACATGGAAGAGAAGCTTGCAAAAAGAGAAGAAGCATTGGAAAAGAAGTTAGGGAAGCTTATGGAAAAAGAAAAGGACTTCGAAACAAAATCAACTTCTTTAAAGGAAAGGGAGAAGTCTATTAGGTCTGAGGAGAAAAAGCTGGAGGTTGAAAAGAAAGAAATGTTGATTGATAAGGAGAGCTTAGCCAATCTTAAGTCAGAACTTGAGCAGAGAAGGGCTGACATTCAAGAACAGCTTTTGAAGATACAACAAGAAAGGGAACAGCTTAAGGTTACTGAGGAAGAGAGGTCAGAACATCTTCGCTTGCAATCGGAACTAAAACAGGAGATTGGCAAGTGCAGGGTTCAAAAGGAACTATTCATGAAAGAAGCTGATGAGCTGAAACAAGAAAGGGAGTCTTTTGAGCGAGAGTGGGAAGCTCTTGATGTGAAAAAAGTCGAAATTGAGAAAGAGTTAAAGAAGATGACAGTAGAGAAGGAGAAGCTGGAGAAATGGAGACATTCAGAGCTGGAAAGGATGAGAAATGAGAATCTGACAGCACAGAATAATATAAAGAGTGAGTTGGAAGCTCTGAAATTGGCCAAGGAATCATTTGCGGAAGAAATGGAACGTGAGAAGTCTCTCTCGTCTGAAAGAGTTCGGATTGAGAGAAGTCAGATGCTTAATGATTTTGAGATGCGAAGAACAGAGCTTGAGATTGAGATGCAGAAGAAGCTGGACAAGATGGATAAGAATCTTTGTGAAAGAGAGAGGCTGTTTGAGGAAGAGAGAGATAGAGAGCTAAATAATGCCAATTATTTAAGAGAAGTAGCTGGAAGAGAGATGGAAGACATGAAACAGGAAAGACAAAGGATCGAGAAACAGCAACAGGAAGTAGCTGCAACCAAGAAGGATCTCGAGGGGCATCGCCTTGAAGTGCAGAAAGACATTGAAGAGCTTATTGTCCTAAGCAGCAAGTTGAAGGACCAGAGGGAACAGTTCTTTAAGGAACGAGAACGCTTCATAACTTTTATTGAGAAAAATCAGAATTGTGAGAAATGTGGGGAGATCAGCTGTGCATTTGTGCTTTCTGATCTTCAAATTCTAAAAGATACTGAAAGAACCGAAATACTCCCCCTTCCTAAGCTGGCGGAAGATTATATGAGAAATGGCTTCAAACATGCTCTGACTCCGTCTCAACAGCAGAATAACGAGACAACCCCAGCTGCCATAAATACGAAATCTTCTCAATCTGGAGGACCGATGTCTTGGCTGCAAAAATGCACGTCAAAGATAAAGATTTTCAAAATTTCTCCTAAACAGATCAAGCAATCTGCCATGCAGAACCTGGCAGGGGAGTCGTCCTCTCAAGTCGATGGATCAGCTAATGTTGAGCCGGTGTTGGATAGATTTGATGTTGCTGATGATGTTCAAGAATTGCCTTTTAAGGTTGTGAATGATTCTTTAGATGCCCAGAGGCCTGAATCTGATGATAGTATTAGAAAGGTGCAAGGTGATCAAGATCTTTTAGCAGAAGAGGAATGCAATGTCAATGGAAAGAAACAGGAAGAGGTTGAAGCATCGGAGCTTTCTGCTTTTAACAGTCAACAGAAAGCCGGGAAAAAAGGAAGACAAAAAATTAAAACAGCACGGCATGTGGAGGCAGTAGTGAGAGATGCTTTGACTATACCCGGGGATGCAGTGGAAGAAAATGAAACTGAGCAGCTAAATGGGCATGTTGAAGACTCAGATGAGTCGAGTTTTGCTTTTAAAGGGGATAAAAGAAATGGACGAAAACGAAAAACTACAACTAGTGAGCAGGATGGTGATGACAGTGAAGGACGATCTGACAGTGTCAAGACAGGTAGGAATAAGAAAAGGCGGCAAAAGGTCAACCCAGCTGTGCAAGCTCCTGCTGAAAAAAGATACAATCTTCGGAGACAAAGGAAGTAAGTATTTTATACTGTATTTGAATACTTATGATGTGAACATGCATATTTTGATTTGCATAATTTTGTAGAATTTTCACTTCAATTGCATTCTATGAAGGGGTCCATTCTGTCTTGTGAGCCAGTTTCCTAAAATTTATGAAGAGTGATACGGGAAATACTTGTTGCTTTACTTGGGAAAACTCCGGCAGATGCTATTAAAAACGCAGGTTTCCTTCAACGTGATTTGATTTGCATTGCTTGTGACGGGAAGGTTATCTCCTCTTTTATCTGCAACAAATCTGAAATTGTCTCAGTTGTCCTTCCATCCAAAATCAGAAGACAAGACCCTCCAATGAGGGGTTTTGTTTGCATGTGTTTAATTTCTTAAAATTAGAGGGACTATTTATAAACTTTACCTTCAAAAGAGTAGATTTATTTTCATTTCAATAAAAGAAAAAATTCTAGCGGGAGAATTATACAGATAATGTGCTTGATAATGATTTTGTTGTCTACATTAGTTTTTCTAATTGGGTGGGACTCCCTTTAACGCCATTGATAATGTTTTTTGTCTTTGCTGCTGGCAGTGTGCCTACAGTGGCCCCTGCTGCAACCTCATCTGATTTCTTCACAGGAAAACAGAGATCACAAGGTGGCAGGGTAACTTCTGCTGAAAATTCTGTTTCTAGGGCTGGTGCACGAACAGCTAGAGCAGGAAGTGAGAATGGTGGAACTGTAAACTTGGTGCAGGTGAGGACTTAGAAAGGAGTAGGATGGTCAATTAGTTTCACAATTACTGTTAGAGTTCTTTTATACTCTCAAAGATAAGGAATTTATCATGACAAAACTTGGACTGTTATTGGATGGGGCTATCATAATTCAATGTTTTGTTGTAATCCTAGCTATCAAGTTCTCGATATAAAATTCTCATTGTTGGGAGTACAAGAGAAAATAAAAAATGAAATAATCCTAACAGGTCTCAGTTTCAACGTAGCTTCTTATGCTTCTGTTATTTTCAGTGTGTTTGCTGTTCACCATAATTAGAGTGAATTTGTCAAAAGAATTGTAAAAATGGATGAAAGTATCAGCTATGGTCATATTAATATCAGATATATCAAATAATACATATTGGTATCGGATATATTTAGTGAAAAAAATTTCTAAAAATTGTAAGATGATAGAGTCATATCGGCAATATGTCATGATATTTTCAGTGTTGTGAAATATCGATGTCGGGTGACCCAATAATATCAGCCGATACTTATGTTAGACTCACCCATCTCCTGTGGCTTTAGATTTAGATTACATTTTAAAATTTTTAGCAAATATCAGTGTCGGCAACAACTTTGGTTCATCACATTTCCAGCCATAGTTGGTGGGAAGTGCTTACAGTTGCCTTTTCTTTCTGAGTGGTTGATGACCGGGATGAAGGCATTTTAGCTTGTCAAGATCTTGTCAAATAGTTTATTTTTTTTTTGAGTAGTACTTTATTTACTACCTCTCTGTACTAACTATTTTTTAAAGCTTAAATGTTGTTCGAAATTTGTTGGATTAGATAAATAGACGTTTACTTTTTGTAATATTTGTTGAATTAGATTAATATAAGTTTAGTTTTTTAAAGAAAAAAGTTGTAGATAGGTTATATAATGGTTGTAAATGTAGCATCACTATTTTTTTTTCCCTGATGGTTCGTGAAAATTCTATTTGGATGCTCAACACCTTAGCTATAATTATCCTTAGCAGGATGAAGCTGCTGCGGAGACTAACGGTGGCTACAGTACCCCCACAAGGAAGCAAATCGAAAGCACGGTGTTGAGTGAAGAGGCAAGCGAAGCTCCGGATGGACACCATGAGCACAGTTTTCAAACTCTAGATAGAGATGGCGATGAAGACGTTGGGAAGGAGGTTGAAGACGACGCTGATGATGAAGACTATGAGCCCGAGCACCGAGGTGAAATGTCAATAGGGAAGAGGGTTTGGAATTTCCTCACCACATGACGATCTCCCGGGCCTGTTTCCGATGTTGCAGCTATAATCATTAGTCAGCTGTGTTGAAATACCCCCTTTTTTCAGTCTGGGTACTGGGTATCGGCATTGTAACAGAGTCATAAGGCCGAGTCACCACTCAAGTTAGGGAAGCAATCCCATGGTGTTCTGTAGAGAATTCAGCTATTCTGTATTATTTAGAGGAAACCCTAGATGATTTGAATGCATTTTAGATTTGGACTTAGATTAGGGAATTGTTTGGTTAGTGAAATTGTCCACATTGTCACTATCAAATGCCTGTATGTCCCCCTTCTTTAGAATATGATTGATGCTCTAATGATGATTTCGTGTTAGCGCGTGAAATTGAATCACGAGTTGGCCGTTAGTGTAATGGTAAATTAAATAAAATTAGATACATAGGACTTCAAATAAACTAAATAAAATTAAATAAATATTTTAAATCATATAAAAAAAATATATCCATGCTTATTAATTCTACTTGTTGCACTTATTAATGACTCATTTTTTTAATATATATATGGCTTATTTAAATTTTAAAATCAATAAATGTATTATGATTGAGTTAAAAATAACTAAAATAAATACTATAAATAAATAAATAAATATAGACATAAAAGTTAGATGCTATAGGCCCGTAGCACTATAGGGGTTAAATAGGCCAACACGGCCCTTTAATTCGGCCACCCACTTATAAACAAGCCATGCGACACAACATATTTATAAGCCGTTTCAAAGTCTCAGGCCAGTATAGCATGTGCCCCATGATGTGTTAGACCAGACGTGCTTATAAGCAGTGTCATGTTGTGTCACCGATATATTTAATATGGCTCATGTATTAAAAAATAAAATTAAAAAATATATATATATTAAAAAAAAATTATTTTTAATCATTCTCTATTGCTCCCCTTTCTACCTCAAATGAATCATGCTAGGCACATACCGATCATGTTATCAGTTGGTGCAACGTGATCTAAAATATTAGATCATGTTATATATTATATAATATTATTTATTATGAGTTGTGCTTGACAATACTTATAGCCGGTTGGGCAGTGCTATTTCAGTATCAGAATCACAAGGGCATTTCCGTAAATAAAATTAAGATCGTGTTATAGCTGGTGGGCCAGTGCTATTTCAGTATCAGAATCACAAGGGCATTTCCGTAAATTTTAAGAACATGGAAGGTTTCGTAAATAAGTATGGGAACGCTAGGGTTTTGTAATTCTTGCTCCTTCGTTTTTCCATGCATTAAAGCTGAAGGAGAGCAGCTGAGCCACCGCCGCGATCTACTTGAAGAGGGGCGGAAGTTTCTGTCTCTCTCTGATCCGAGCTCAACAACATGGTTAGTGGTTCTCAGTCCTCTTTCTTTCTGTTACCTTTTCTGTTAGGATGTTAAAGGAATTGCTATCCAGTTGTGAACAATTCCTTGATTAGCTTTTTCAAGTATCGAGAGAAGAGGGGGTGTAATCGTTGTTTAATTGATGGGAAAGAATAGATCTGGAACCTTGTAGATTCGGTATCATTTCATTTGGTTTTGGAAGTTATGCGATATTCTTCATAGTCAACTGGGCAAACTGGATATGAGAGTGTTCATCCGTTATAGTGGTTATGTTTTATTTGAGGTTTGCATGTTTTCAAGTGTTTTATAGTTAGTGGATTGGATTGTGCATAATAGTTTAGTATCTTAGTGTTTCTTGATCGTATACACCTCTAACACGGAACGAAAATTTGTAAAATAATGTTCGACCTATAATTTTATTGCTTGGAATATTGGACTATCAAACATCTACAGATGAGAATGCTGAAATTAATGAGTGGAATAATATTAAAAGATAAGTAACAATAGTATCTTTAAATGTTTAGAAATTACAGAAAAGATGTCTAAGATGGTCTGTATACTTTAAACGGAGGCTAAGGGAATCCTATGTGAGGAAATTTGGATTAGTTTTAGTTTAAGGAGAGAAATAAAGATATAAACGGAGGCTAAGGGAATCCTATGTGAGGAAATTTGGATTAGTTTTAGTTTAAGGAGAGAAATAAAGATAAAGACTTTGGAAACTTTAGATTGTAAGTAAAAAAAAAAAAAAAGATTTAAAATTTGTTTTCATTATTGGAAGATATTGCATGACTTCCAATAGAATGGTGAAAATGAATTCATCTTGCCAACCCATTTGCAAGACTTATGTCATTGTTGGATTGCTATTCAAATTCTGTAGAGTAAGAATGTTTTTATTGTTTGCTGATTATATCAAATTGATTCGTTAAGTTCTTTCTGTTTCAAGTCTTCAGAAGTTACCACTACATTTGTTTGTTTCATGCATATCTGTTTTATGTCAACATGATGCTACACAGAAATGTATGAAAGGTGGTATATTTTACATAGCTGCCTACAGATGTGTTTTGATGCATTGTTTTTCTGTGTTACAGGCTAGAGGATTGAAGAAACACTTGAAGAGGCTCAATGCCCCCAAACATTGGATGCTTGATAAGCTTGGTGGTGCATTTGTAAGTGAATCAGAAGAACGTAGTGCCTGCAGTTTTCCGTTATCTGATATCTGATTATTTATTACTTCTTTGTGCAGGCACCTAAGCCATCATCAGGGCCCCACAAATCCCGAGAGTGCTTGCCTTTAATTCTTATCCTGCGAAACAGACTGAAATACGCCCTCACCTATCGAGAAGTTATTGCAATCTTGATGCAACGACATGTTCTTGTGGATGGAAAAGTCAGAACAGATAAGACTTATCCTTCTGGCTTCATGGGTATGCTGTTTTTTGCTGTTTACTTAGGGTTTCTTTCGATCTAAGGAAATTTTGAAGGAAATAAAAAGAAATTTAAAAAAAAAATACTCTGTCATGTTTGAATTGCATAGAAAATCATAAGGAAATAATATATTGAAAAATTTGTATTGGAATATTTATATTTGAGGAAAGTAATTTTTCTTTTATTTTCTTTGTTTTTATTTTTTCTTCATTATTTTTTTTCCTTAAAACCTTTTTAGATTTAAACAAACCCTTAATATTTTAGAATTGCTTTTTATTTGTTGGATGGGACTTTCTAATATCTCAATCTGAATGTATGGTCTCTGTAAAATCCCGTGCTTTGATTAATACATCTGCATGATATGTTTTAACTTGTTTTGTTCATCCATTGTGAGATCTCAGCTGATTATCTTATCTAGTCTCATTGAGGTCTGAAGAGGTTTGGATGATGAAATTCTTCAGTTCAATAGATACATCATAATGTACATCTTTTAAAAGTTTTCTGAAGAGACATCTTCTAAAAGTAGCAGTTGACAGCTTTTTTATGATGTGTTTTTCTTTTCCCTGATATTTGTTTAGACATTTCACTTAATTGAGACAATGCACTTCTTTGTTGCCAGATGTTGTATCGATTCCCAAAACAAATGAAAACTTCCGTCTTCTCTATGATACGAAGGGTAGGTTCCGTCTTCATTCAATCAGAGATGAGGAGGCCAAGGTATGCCTGCAATCCTTTTTTCTGTTATAATTGATTTTCTGATTCAATTGCTGTCTAAATCTTTATGACTCCTCAATCAGATGATTGTTTTGAGAAAATTGTTCAAGGAACAAATGAACTCTTCTTTGCTTACCAGTTATTGGGTCAAAACATCAATCTTTTTTGTCCTTTTTGGCCTCTTGCTGCTCTCCTTGGTTTTAGTTCTCTGAATAGAGTTTGCAATAGATTATTGTAAATTAGGGGTCGTTTGCTTTCCATATTGTTCAATGAATGATGCCCTCTTCTTCTATCGGTGATCTCTTCAGACCTCAGAAGCATCAGTATTCACTTGGGGTTAAAGTATCGCTGTTTGACATGTGTATATTTGTTTGACTCAAATACGGTGTCACATATTTTAGATATGCTTAAGACACAATTTTGACATATAAGGTAATTTTCTAATCAAAAGAAACTTGGGTTTGTAATATAGATTTAAAAAAATGTTTGGCAGTTTTTAACGTCATAGAACAATTCAGTCATACTAGCTCACTGCTAATTTGTGTATTATTCTTATGAAATTTCTTAAGGATGAGAAAATAAGAATATGGAACATTTATCTTTTATTATAAAATTGCATTGTCACTGATTAAATTATCATACCTATAGATAAACTTTCTCTAATGTGTCAATGTATTCATTTTAAGAAGAATTTCATGTTGGTGCCATGTCTTTTTCCCTTGTACGTGATTGTTAGTTTTAGATTGATTTACCCTACTTGTAATTTTTTAAAATTCACAGTTCAAGCTTTGCAAAGTCCGATCTGTTCAATTCGGGAAGAAGGGCATTCCATTCCTGAACACATACGATGGCCGTACAATCCGCTACCCAGATCCACTCATCAAGCCAAATGACACCATCAAGCTGGACATGGAAACCAACAAGATCACTGACTTCATCAAGTTTGACGTTGGTAATGTCGCCATGGTGACAGGCGGAAGGAACAGAGGGCGTGTCGGCGTCATCAAGAACCGGGAGAAGCATAAGGGAAGCTTTGAGACTATCCATGTTACTGATGCCCTTGGCCATGAGTTTGCAACTCGACTCGGAAACGTTTTTATCATTGGGAAAGGCACGAAACCATGGGTGTCCCTTCCGAAGGGCAAGGGCATCAAACTGTCAGTCATTGAGGAGGCTCGAAAGAGGCAAGCAGCCCAGGCAGCAGCAACCGCATAAGTTTTCATACCATTCACATGACATCGATTCGATCAGTATGTTTTTCACCCAGCATGCTCTAAGGTCTGTCTTACTGCCTCTTGTCTTATTTTCCCTGGGACAGATGACTGATTCAAACTATGTTGCCCTACCCTTTGTACTGTTGAGTTGCTCTTTTAACAGATGTGCCAATTTGTGGCTCTGACTTTCTTGTTGATCTTTGCCATGAGACGCGAGTTTAGCTTTGTCAAATTTTGTTTCATCTGCCTGATTTGTGACAGTCCCATGATATTGTTTCATCGATGGCATGGATGAAAATTTTCATATCGGTATCAGTATGGGTGTTGGTAAATTATACCATATGATATCGGGTAATCAAAAATAGTATGAAAAAAAAATTTATCCGAATCATAACCTAATTTAGAAATATCTGTTGATATATATCGGTTTATATTTTGAGTCAAATTTTATTTCCTTCCATTATTCAGTAGTGGTTAGTTCGGTACTCAACTTGCTAATAAAACCCTAATTGATAGTTAAGGTAGATTGTTGTGTGTTCATATTAGTATGTATTTGATATTTTTGATATGAGTAGATATTAATTATTAATAAATAAATTAAAATAATAATAATAATAATTTATGAATAATTAAAATTTAAATAATTCAACATCAGGTCACACAAATTATACACAAAGATCAAATAGTATAAAAATTACAAATCATAGTGGATATAAAATTGGGTTGGATCAAAATCCAGTTGGTTTTTAACTATAATAATAAAATATTTGCTCAAACTTAAAAATTATTTGCAACAGAAAGCATTTAATAAAATATCCAAACTATTAAAATATAAATTATACTAAAATTCATTAACTATTAAGTTTTTAAAATTATATAAATTGTAATAAATTAAAATATATAATGGCCCAAAATAAATTAAATATATATATGAATATAAATAAAACTAAATCAAATTTTCTAATCTCTTCGGTTTAAATTTTGCAAGTATCTATAGTTCGTTAATATGAAAGATTAGAAAATATTTACAAAATATGAGCATAAAATTTACTAAGCATATATATAATAATAAATAAATACTTATAAAATAAATAGATGAATAAAAAATAATAAAATATATGTAAAATTTAATATTTATATTAAATGTCCAAATATACAATCTAAATTATGATTTTATATATTAAAATTTGCAATATATATATATATATATATATATGAATACTAATAATTTAAAATGTGCAAAATTATTCGGTATTCAAATCAAATGCTTTTCATATGGTGGTCAAATATTTAAAATCTAATGGTTTCAATTACCGTATTATAACTTGTGAATTTCAAAGTCAAACATTTTAAAAGTCCTCGATATGATACAGTTCAAAATCCTCTAATTCAAATTGTATTAAACTTGAGAACCAAAGATCAAAAGATTAATTTTGAAGAAAAGTTACATGTACTTTTAATAACCTTAGATCAAAATACTACTAATTAAATATGTGAGCAGACCATTTATAAATTACGAGATTTGCACTATAAATGAGCAAACAGTCCAGTTAAATACTACTAGGACTTTGTGTATTTTGCCGAGTTCGGATGATCAAGCATCTTTTTACCAAATTATTTTGAATGATAAGCACGAATAATTCTCAAATACACACATTTTGAAAAATATTGTAACGCTCGAATATATTATTTTTATTTAAAGAGATCGAACTAGATTTTTAAAGAAATAATTATCAAGGAAAATATAAATGGGGAAATTCAGTAACAAATATCTCAAAGTTTTTTCACTTAAAAGGAAAAGTATAAATGCTCAAAACGTTTCTACTCTGATAAAAGTGTAAATATCCAAATCTTTTCATCTTGTAAAAAAGTATCAATCATATTAAATATTAAAATAAAGTCTAGTTCAAAGTACTTATATGAAATATTAACATATAAGATCAAATTCATAACCTTTATAACTTTTCTTCACAAATACTTTTATATACGAGTATAATATTTTAAAATATTTGCTTATTCCGTAAAAAAATAAATGAAGTTTTCCACAAAATCCAACAAAATTTTAAAATATTAAAAAAAAATCATCACCGATATATATAATAATATTTAAAGTTTATTCCTTCTCTTATTCTTTCTTCTTCCATCTCTTTTCTTTTTCTTTCTTATCTCAATTTTTCTCAAAAAATAACTGAAACAATACATATCAGACCTTAAGTAACACAATTGGCTCATCAGTGTCAACATGCGCCACTTTAAAACCTCAAACGCGGAGTGACAAAAAAAATGAGCATAGAGAGGAGTAAAATATCAGGCATGAAAATGAGTCACCAAGACAAAATATCCGGAGTGACCAAGCATTCGGTTTAATTAGCGTATGAGTAATTCAATAAATGCTATTTATTCTGCCCAAAATAAATATGAATATCCCATAAAGGCAGATCAGTCACACCTCTTTTATCTTAAACATATATCAGGCATGACTCAGACATTAGCATTCGGTTTAATTAGCGTATGAGTAATTCAATAAATGTGCCCAAAATAAAATGAAACAACCACACCTCTTTTATCTTAATTAGAAATATTGATATTGACCTGATTTCAAATAATTTAAATTTTTTAAAAATTTTATTATATAAATATTTTTAAATTGTCCAAAAATTATATAAATAAAATTATAAATTATAAACAAAAAATATTAATGTTCCAATACCTGCATAATAATAAATAAAATGATGAGATAATATATCATCAAATGATATTATGAAAGTGTCTCCAAAATATACATATTTTTAAATATATGTACAATATGAACAGCACTTTTATACATAACACTCATTAATTATATGCCTCGGGCTTCTTAACATATTTTAAATATAATTGTTTAATTAATGTTAAATAATTATATTATTAATTATTTAAAAATATTATTTTATTTTTATTTATTGTAAAAAAATATTAATATTATTTATTTAATATTAATTAAATAATTATTATTGAGATGAGTTAAATCAATAAGGCAGGAAATCCCGGATTAAAAAAAATCCATCTTATCATAAAAAATAATGTTTTTATTTTTTATTTTTAATATTTTTTTATTTTGATTATAAAAACATACATTTTAATATTTTTTATTTTTAAAGCCAATATTTTTTTTAGATGACTAATGGAGGAGAAGGAGGGTCGTTCTAGCCTGAATTCGATCACACAGGGAATGTAAGCAATCTTGGCCCTTAATCTTTTTTCGAACATCATTTTCCTTCCAAGAGGACACTTGACAGTCTGGAGGTATAGAAGGGAAGGAGGAGGAAATCCCTCGTCGAGTGTCCGGAGATTAGGGCACTGGATGATGGTCAGTTCTTCAAGAGAAGAGAGCTTTTGAAGGCCAATGCTATCCAGAAATTTGAGGTTTGGAAACCTGGAAATGGTGAGCGCGGTGAGAGTGGAGGGAAGAAGATCTCTTCAGGGAAGGACTCCACATTCAGACCGTCGATTTTCAGACGTTTTAGAGAGGTAAGTCGTTGAAGTTCCCGAGTAAGTGAATCCGATGGGAGGATTATGTGAGTGATCGAAAGGGAAATCAGGTTTTCCGGCAACCATGGCCGGTCAACGAGGGGCTCGAGATTGGGACAATTACTCAATTTGAAGTTCTCTAGAGATGTTAAGTCGGTGAACATCTCTGTGGAAAGAAGCTTCAGCTTAGGGCAATTAGAGATGGTAAAGTCTCTTAGGTTTGGGGTTGGGATTCTGCCCTTAGGAAGGGACACCAGTTTAGGACAGTGACTTATATGTAGGTACTCCAGTGCGGGAAGATTGCGGTCGAGACCATCGGAAATGCAAAGAGATTCGAGATTTTCGCACCTGGAAATTTTGAGATGATGAAGATCTGGGAAGAATTCTAAAGAAAGGACCCAAGGGAGTCACAGCTCCCCTCTTTATCTCCAATGTCTTCAGGGTCGGTTTCTGGGTCGCCGCCCCTAATGGAAAGAAGTCGAGGTCTCTACAACCCTGAACCTTAAGAGATTTCAGTGAAGTTGGCAAACCATCTATAGGAAAGGACTTAAGATCAGAGCATCCATAGATGACTAATTCCTGGATGTTTGTATGCACGAATCCCTCGGGCAAAGATTGTAGGGAGCGGCAGTAACATTACCCGAAGAGTTTCGAGCATACGTGGAAGTCTCGTGAAGGGGAATAACTCCATTGTTGGACAGTGAGAGAGGTCCAAAGCTTTAAGGGAAGTTAACTGGAGAAGTACTTGTGGAGGCAGTTTCCCCGTCGCGGGAAGAGACCGGAATTCCAAGCAGGTTTGTGAAGGTGACAACCGGTGCGATGGAGGCAGGGTAACGAGCTCTGGGCATCTTGAGATCGCTAGCTTCTTCAGAGATGGAAGGTGGGTCGGTAGCAATCGAAGCAGCTTGGGGCAGTCTGTAAGTTGAAGCTCCTGAAGGCAAGGAAATCCCATGCCATCACCTTCAATGGGAAACCATTCCTCCCATTGTGACATTCCGTCAAATCTCAGAGTCTCCAAAGACCGAAATGGAATGATGGAAGAAGAATCACAACCATAAAACTCAGGACCCACTGTTGTTACTTGTATAAATTCCTGCACACTTAGTTTCTTGAGAGATTGTAGCTGCCCGAGGGGTGGCAGAACGAAGCAAAATAAACAACGTTCCAGGTGCAACGACACAATATTCGAGTACATACAGTGACCAATCCAATTAGGAAAACTCGTGCCACCATAACCTTGAATAGCGAGCCTCTTCAAAGTTTTGGAAGGTTTAATCAGATTAAGTACCTTCCTCTCTACTTCAGAGTCGCTGTGTCGGTTCCTCCATTCTAGCTTCAATCCCTCGAGATTTTTCAAATTAGCTAACCTGGCGGATGTAGCATCCGACATGCTTCGCACTCTATCCATATTCGAAATACACAGATCACCCTGCAGATGCTGATAACTACCGAGTACACCAATCGTGAGGTATTCCCTTCTCCAGTTATGATCGGAGGGAACAGAAGGTCCCACCACGAACTTGCTTAACGTTCTGAGGCTACTTAAACTACCTATTCCTTGTGGCATCCCTTTCAAGGAGGCAGTGTCGGCTAGATCAAGATGGCGCAAAGAGGTCAGATTGCAAAAGTTTGAAGGCAGCTCTATCAGCTGACAACAATGGATAAGTAGCAGCGTCTCTAACTTGTGAAGCTTGCAAATTGTTTCTGGCAAATTCTTGAGACTGGTAAAGGAGAGATCTAAGAAGCGCAACTGCTGTAATTCACCGATTTCATCAGGTAAAAGGTGAATTTGATAGTGCGAAAGACACAGCACCCTCACACGTCTGAGGGCCGGCAGCAATTCCCCTAGGGCCCTGAGACTAACAGAACTGTAAACTGCAGGATAGTCAATGGGCATGAACGTATGCAAATGACTGAATGACTTAAACGGTTTCCATTTTGTCAGGTCATCACAGTGCCGTCTACGAAATGAAAAATGTCGGACCTTCTCAGGGATTTTACACGACTTACCGCTTTCCACACGACTAATGAATTCTTTCGACTCCATTTCTGCTAAATCGTGAAAGAGATCATGCATGATAAAAGATGAAACACTGCTGCTCGATTGTTGAAAAAACGACCTCGATAGTAGCTCAGAAAAGTACCTATCGCCTTCTTCTTCGATGCTTCGGCCATCACTTGGATGTTGCACAAATCCTTCAGCCATCCATAACAAGATGAGCTTCTTCTTCTCAAATTGGTAGTCTTTTGGGAACATGGAACAGTAGGAGAAGCATCTCTTCAGATGGGAAGGAAGATACCGGTAGCTTAACTGTAAAGCTGGGAGAATACTAGACTTATCATTTACTGAGTACCAAAGATCATGTTCCAAAATAAGTTCCCACTCATCTTCTTTAGTAGAACGCAGAAGGCGCCCTACTGCCTTTGCAGCTAAAGGCAATCCTCCACACTTTCTTGCAATTTTTCTTCCAAGAACTTCTCGTTTCAAATTCACAGCAAGATCCATCTGAGAAAAAGCATGCGTTTTGATTATTGACCAACAATCTTCATCAGACAGCTGCTCCAAATGAAGGGTCAGATCTGGGTTGCTCACCTTCGCGACATTCTCATGCCTTGTGGTTATCAAAACGGCACTGCCCTCAGCCACCATTTTAAAGGGTTTTAGCAAGGCATCCCATTTATCATAGTCTTCACTCCATAGATCATCTAGCACAAGTAAAACTTTCTTCTCAATTAGCCTACCACTCAAGTCTTTCTGAACTATATTAAGATCTTCAGATTCGAAAAGCCAGGAAGAAACCGACTCGTGAATTGTTTTGGTGACCCGAACCACATCAAAATCGTTGGAAACACAGACCCAGACTTTGATGTCGAAGAAATCCCTCAAGATTTCATCATTGTATACATGTTGAGCAAGGGATGTTTTCCCGACTCCCGGCATGCCTGCTATGGCAACAACAGATATTCTTCTACGATCCCCTTCACAAGATTCAAGGAATTCGATTATTCTCCTTCTTTCTTCCTCTCTTCCTGATATTCTATCTTCATCCGGTATGTCTGTGGAGGGCAGCCTTGCAGCAGATTTCCCTTTGACGTGTTTCTTCGAACTCATGACGTTCATTTGTCTGACTAAATAATCTACCCTTCGACTGAACTCCTCTAACTCTACTGCCATGAACTTTCCATCTGGTGACATCGGAGGAAGAATCCTGCTTCGAGAGTCCCCTTGCCATTGTCGATCTTCATCGGCGATCTCATCCAGTAGATCCTCTGCATCATAAAGGGCATTCTTAAGCTCATTCAGCCACTCCTCGACCGCACAGTTCGTGACCCGATTCTCCTCTGCATCATCCATCATCGATTTTATGATCATCATCAGGTGGCTCAGCTTTGCCCGCAGCAGTGCTGCATCCGGTTCTGACCTACGAAACAAACCTACGAAGAAGTCGGCCCTCGGGACTGCTCTGTCCAATAGCACTTTCATGGCAGCAGAGAAAAACGTCCCACCAATAAAGCTTGCTGCCATGGTTTTCTTCACTTTTCTTCTCCTTCCTCTTAATTCAGGAAACCAGGACGCAAGTGAAGG
The DNA here is from genome assembly GCA_033239525.1 of Nepenthes gracilis. Taxonomy (NCBI): domain Eukaryota; kingdom Viridiplantae; phylum Streptophyta; class Magnoliopsida; order Caryophyllales; family Nepenthaceae; genus Nepenthes; species Nepenthes gracilis. Next base: position 9,607,199 of record BSYO01000038.1, on the reverse strand, counting down.
CTAAAAGGCAGAGAAGGCGAATGGGATATGAATTCAGACGAGGGAGGTTATGGCTGTGATGCGAGTTTCAGGGAACCACCGGCAGCAGCTCTGATGCCTCCAAGTAATTACATGATTTTTTTGGTTTTTTTTTTATATTATCAAAATATTTAAATAATTATAGGCAAAAAAAAAAAAAAATTATTTCACATATTCTTTATTATTATTTTTAATTTAAAATATACACCATTGGATCATTCATTCAACGATTCATCCATCTATCCCATTTCTAATCCTCACGATTTCTAATATATTCTAAAAAATAAAAAAAATTAAAATATGGTAAAATTTTACTTATTTTTAATAATTTTAATATAACTGAATAGATAATTGATATCTAAATAATATTTTTTTATATTCTTATGTTAATAGTAAAAATATTATCTAGGGTATGTCCCTGTATTTTAGGTCTACAAAATTAATAATAATATAAAAAGGTTAAATTAAAAATTAAAAATATAATTTATAGATCATAATAAAATGATCTTATTATTATAATATAAGGATTAATGCTAAATTTGTTAAGAATTTATTTATAAGATGATAATTAATAATACTTGTAGAAAAGTCAAATAATGGGGGCTTCCAAGAAATTTCCTAAGGTAATAAAATTAATTATCTGTCAATGTAAAAAGTTCTCTTTCAGAATTTATTTAAATACTCATAATGTTTTTATAATATGAAGTTTAAAAAATATTAAAGATTTTTGTAATTTAATATTTTAGATGAGTGAGATTAGAATTTATACTATTGACCTTAAAATTTTTATTATAATAATTTAGATGAATAAAATTATGTTAATATAATAAAATATAATAGATTTAATTTTTTAATATTAGTTGTCTAATATTATAATAAGAGAGTATTATTTGAAATTTAATAGCTCCCCAAAAATTAAATTTATACAGTCTTTTGACTATATAAAAATATTATTTTTATCATTTAATAATAAAAATAATATTTTAATTGATCGTTGGTTGATGAAAGTCAATATTCCAATACGTGTTGAATAAGCCTAAAAACCTCATATATATATATATATAATTTGTTGAAATTAAAAAAATTAAAATAAAATTTTAACTTGGGAATTTCTTATAATTTCTTAAAATTTAAATTAAAAATTTTAAAAATTGATAATAAATTTGATAGATACTGATACCTAATGCCCATTTAAAAGATCAATCCTCGTGGAGATAAATTCTGATACCACAGAAATCTAATAATCCTAAAAGGCTCGACGTAATAAATTGGATCCAGTGCAATAGGGACAATCTACACGTGTCAGATATAAAGAAAACTCAAAGTCTGTAAATATATTAATTGACCTAAATGAACTCAATGATGGGCCTTGGGCAGCTAATATAGAGAGAAAGAGGAAAGAGAAAAGGCCAAAGATTGTTACTTCTATTGTCCTTTCTTGTAACTAAGCACAAGGAATGATGGTTTTCGGATAAAAATTTTGTGATTTTTCCTTCTCATTTAAGAGAGGTTTTCCATGTAAAAATCCCACGCCTTAGCGTGCTCTTTTCTCTACTTCATCTCAACTTTCAGATCCCGCAAGTAATAAATTGGATTGGTGAAGTTAGTGACAGGCTCATCTACACATGTCAGCGTCACCCTATAAAGAAAAACTCAATTACTGTAAATATATTAATTGTTTACCAAATAAAAGATCCCAATATTTACGTTTGTGCAGCTAATATAGAGAGAGAAAGAGGAAAGAGAAAAGGCTTGAGAGTAGTCTGTTACTTCTATGTAATCTTGTCCTCTCTTGTAACTAAGCACAATAATGAAGCAAGTTTTCGGATAAAAATTTTGTGATTTTTCCTTCTCATTTAAGAGAAGGTTTTCCATGTAAAAATCCCACGTGCCTTAGTCCTCGTGCTCTTTTTCTCTACTTCATCTCACTCTTTGTATTGCGCAGATCTTGGCCAAGTACTCAGAAACGATTTACGGACTCAGCTGGATCCTCGTCCTTGAAAGTGCCCAAGATCCGAGGACGCAATATTGGTGCCGTCTGTTGGAACCGACTAAAGTTAGTTTTTCATGCTTTTCAGAAACCTTCCAGAAGTTTCCCTACGCTTGTCTCAAAGTCAAATATGGTGAATACGAGAGTACAAGCAAGTGCTCCTATTAGAGACACGGCCTCGTGTGACAACGGCTCGGCTGTGCGTGCCAGAATAGAAGGCCACCCTGATCCAATTGTACGAGCGTTGGCCATAAGGATGGATGACGTGTCCAGGGCCGTCCAAACTCTCTACTCAAAGATGGATGAGCGGATGAAGGGAGCGCCTTCTAAGGCCTCTTAATCCACGACGTCCTAGATAGGGGCAAGGGGGAAGAAACACCCCAATAAGCAAACCGGTCAGCACGAGACCCCGATGACCTAAGTTTCCTCAAGTAGCAAAGTTTCTCAACGACTTGAAGGTCGCTTAGGTCCTCGGGTTCAGAAAGAGAGCCCAGAGATGCACAATCCTCGGTCTGTTCGCAGCAACTAGGAGCGTGCCGTTCAGGAGGAGGCTCCCAGGGTTAGCGGGTCCCAGAGCCGCAAGCAGTACAAGGACCTTATGAGTTGAGTAGTTACCTCAATGAGAAGTAGGCGGTGGTTCTACCGCATGTAAGGGAGAGATTGGAGAACGTATGAGACCGAGTCTTTGGTAGAGACAATGGAGGAGGAGTTATCTCCATTCACGATGGAGATTAAGACGAGGCCACTCCCCCCGAAGTACAAAATGTCAAATCTCGATGTCTATGATAGGAGTATTGACCCCATGGATTATTTTAATAACTTTTGTGAGCATCTAAGCCTCTAAGGCTTAGATGAGATGACCATGTGTCAGTGCTTTCCATTGACACTTATGGGCGACGCGAGAGTGTGGTTCCATGGACTGTCAGCTGATTCCATTCACTTCTTAAACGAGTTGGCAGTAGGTTTTCTCTTATAATTTGCTTCTAATTTGAGGATAGAGAAGCAGCCCTAACACCTCACCCAAGTGAAGCAGGGTGCCAGGGAGAACTTCAAGAGATTCTTGACCCGATTCGCACCGTAGGACAAGCAAATCTCAAATTTGGCCGATGGAGTGAAACTGAATGTGTTCTTATTCACCATGGAAGATGGAGCTTTCTTCAAACACCTCATTCACAAGGGTCCTCAGACGTTTGTAGAGGTCGAGTCCGTGGCGCGAGTATACATCACAGTCCAAGAAGCCAACGACGTAAAAAGGCAAGAGAAGGACGAGAACTTCCACCAAATGATGGTGGAAGGGAAAAGAAAGGGCGGGGACCATCCAGGTCCCCAGATAATAAAGAAGCTGCATAAGTCCGAGCAGATCGTTTGGAGGGAGACCAGGTCAATAAATCTCACTACTCCGAACGACACTCGTACCGTCTTGATGTAAATTCGGGATGAGAAATTTTTGAAATGGCCCAAAACGCTGAAGAATTCAGAAGGTGGCGACTAGTCAAAGTACTGTCATTACCATCGTTGTGGAGGCCAGAGTACGAAGGATTGTTGGACACTATAGAAGAAGATCGAAGAGTTAATATGGAGGGGACACCTCAACCACTTCCTGCAAAGACCCGGATGGAATAATAGGTGATGTTTAGGCTGACCAGCCTAGAAACCGAGTGGTCGCGAGGGTTGTGAGTATGATATCAACTCACTCAGCCCATGAAGACGCTCGGGAGATCATCGCGACGAAGAGACCAATGGTAGGAAATAGGGATGAAGTTATTAGCTTTAGTAATGAAGATATGGCCCATGTAACTTTCCTTCACTCTGATCTATTGGTTGTAACTGCACTTATTTCAGATGGAGTGAATGACTATCAAATAAAACGAGTCTTTATCGATAATAAAAATTTACAAAATTTATTTTATCTTAATACGTATTTTAAATTGAAATTTAAGAGAAGTCAAATGAGAGCAATCGAATGGCTTCTCTACGGACTAGTTAATGAGCTAGTGCCAATTCAGGTTGTTATCCGACTGGAAATCACACTAGGAACGTACTCGAGGATTGCATCTAATGTCCTCACCTTCTTGGTCATAGACCTCCTATCAGTTTATAACGCAATCCTCATACGTTCTTACTTTATTGCCTTCGGTACTGTCACTTCCATCCCACATCTAAAGATAAAATTTTTGACTCCATTTGGGATTGGGGAGGTCATGGTAGACCAAGCTGCCAGGCAGATATGCTACTTGTCCCAAGTCATGCAAATGCCTCTTCTCCAGCCTCTAGAAGACCTTAACTTGCGAGATGAAGCGACACTACGGCAGGTGCAATTTGGAGAACCTACTGTCCAAATCCCATTGGATTCTAGAGACCAGAGAAGTACGTCCAAATAGGAAGCTCTCTGGCCCCAAACCGTCCAAGATCGCTTATTAGTTTCTTGCGGAAGAACTCGGACGTTTTTACCTGGGTGCCAAGTGACATGTTGGGAATCTCTACAGAAATAATGGTCTATAATTTGGCCTAAATTCTCGTTACAGACCTGTAGGTAAAAGCACAGAAATTATTCAGTAGAGAAATTGGTGATCAGACATGAGGAAGTAAAGAAACTCCTGAATGCTGGATTCATCTGGGAGGTGTAATTTCTAAACTGGCTATCGAACGTGGTTATGGTAAAAAAAAATAATGGGAAGTAGAGAATGTACATAGACTTCACAGACCTCAATAAACCATGCTCCAAGGGCAGCATTCCTCTACCCAGAATTGATAAACTTGTAAACTCGATGTTTAGCCATGAACTTTTAAATTTCATGGATGTGTACTCGGGTTACAACCAAATAAAGATAAGCCCTGAAGACGAGGAGCACACGTCATTCATGACGGACCAAGAGACATACTATCAGAAAGCCATGCCATTTGACTTCAAGAATACGGGTGCAACTTATCAGCGGGTCGTAAATAAGATATTCAAAAGCTAGATCGGACGGAATGTGGAGGTCTACGTAGATGACATACATGTCAAAAGCAAAACGATCAACCACCACATCCAAGATCTGGACGAGACCTTTGGTGTGCTTAAAGCCTACCGGATGAAACTCAACTAGCCAAGTGTACATTTGGGGTGACATCTGAAAAATTATTGGGTTACATTATTTCACATCGAGGAATTGAGGTAAACTCACAGAAGATCAAGGCCATCCTTGATATGCAGTCTCCTCGGTCAATAAAAGAAGTCCAGAAGCTCACTAGGTGGATAGGTGCTCTCTCGCTGCTTGGCCAAATCGGCCGAGAAGTACTTGCCGTTTTTCAAAGCCTTGAGAGGAGCGTGGACCAACGGCTTTCAATGGAATAATGACTGTGAGGAGGCATTCCGAGGACTCAAAGACTATTTATCGAACCATTATCTCTTAGCTTCTCCCCAACCAGGCGAGGAGCTATATTTGTACCTCATTGTGTTTGACATGGCCCTGAGTTTGGTGTTGGTACGGTAGCAGCCAGTGTATTACGTGAGTAAGACCCTGGTTGACACAAAGACCAGGTACCCCCATGCGAAGAACATAGCTTTGGCATTGGTATATTCCGCTCAGAAACTTAGACCATACTTCCAAGCGCATAAAGTAGTGGTCCTAACTGATTAACCATTAAAAGCGATCTTGTAGAAGCCTGAGATGCCAGGACGACTGGCTAAGTGAGCCATTGATTTTGAAGAGTTTGGCATAGAGTTTCGTCTAAGGCCAGCCTTGAAAGGTGAGGCCCTAATGGACTTCATTATTGAAATAGCGACCCCGCCCCTTGGTGATCTAGACTATCGTGTTGCAAATGAGCCAAACGATGCAACAACGTGGACACTGCATGTGGACGGCTTCTCAATGAAGGATGGCTGTGGAGCTGGTGTTGTGTTGCGAATGCATGATGGGTCGGAGATAAAGTATTCAATGACCATTGGGTTCTCAGCCACAAACAACGCCGCGGAGTACGAAACATTGCTAGTGGGACTCCGTTTAGCCAAGGAATGTTCTGCCAAGAACTTGGTTGTTTACAGCGATTTCAAATTGGTCATTAACCAAGTCCATGGATATTTTGAGGTTAACAGTCCACAACACTCCAAATACCTCTTGAAGGTTCAAAGCTTGACGGTGGACTTTGAGAAGGTAGAATTTATCTACATCCCAACAGAAGAGAATGGGAATGTAGACATGCTGGTAAGGACAGCAGCGTCCGAAAACCTAGTGTAGTATGCCCGAGGGATGCGAGAAGTTCTACACAAACCAAGTATTGGAGATCCCGAGTCAGAAGTGATGTAAGTTTTGAGTACCAGCATTTGGATAACTCTCTACTTAAGGTACTTGTTTGATGGGACACTGCCTAAGGACGCAGATGCAGCCAATAAGGTGAAGAAAATAGAGGGTTAGTACATTATCATAGACGGTCAATTGTACAGGCGTGGGTTCTCGGCCCCTTACCTACGGTGTCTCACTACTGATGAGGCAGATTACACTCTATAAGAAGTGCACCTTGGGATTTGTGGATCCCACATTTGGGGCAAGAATCTCACCTTTAAACTCATGAGGCAATGGTACTATTGGCTAACCAAGAAGTATAACGCCATGGACTTTGTATGCAAATGTGAAAATTGTCAAGTGCACGGCAACATGGCTCACCAACCCCACATTGAACTCCGAGTACTGTAATCACCATGGCCCTTCGCTCTATGGGGCTAGACATAGTCGGACCTCTTCCGACTATAGTAGGGTAAAGAAAGTTCGTGATCATCGGGATCAACTACTTTACAAAATGGGTCGAAGCTGTACCACTAGCAAAGATAACATAGTAGAATGCCACCGAATTTGTTCGGCAGAATATTGTGTGTAGATTCAAAATTTTTGAGTACATAGTGACTAACAATGAGACCCAATTCACTGAAAAATAGTTTACTAAGTACTATACCAGCCTAAGGATCAGGCTGGTCCATATGTTGATCACATATCCATAAAGTAACGGGTAAGTAAAGGTCACAAACCGTATAATCCTACATGGACTTAAGACAAAGTTGGAGCACTCCAGAGGCTTATGGGTATACGAGTTGTTGTCCATCCTTTGCTCATATAAAACACCACCGAGGGAGCCTATGAGAGAGACACCCTTCAACCTATGCTATGGGGCAGAGGCGGTTATCCCAATGGAAGTCAGACTTTCAAGTCTCTGAGTCGAGTGTTATGACTCGAGCAACAACAATCAAAAACTTCGTAAGAGTCTCGATCTACTCGATGAGGCACAAGACCTTGTAAGGCTCAGAATAGCGGCATACCAACAGAGAGTAGCACGATAATTTAATAAAAAATGAAGCTACGACAGTTTAAAGTAGGGGACCTAGTATTGAAGAGCATAAATGCCACAGGTAAAAATATCGACCAGAATAAACTCTCCCCAAATTTGGAAGGGTTGTTCCTGATTTTGGCCATCCTTCAAAATGGGGCCTATAAATTGCACATCCAAGAAGGCAGACTAGTCTCTCGGCTATGGAATGCCGCACATCTCAAAAAATACTATCAATAAATGTATGTACAGGTTGCCAGGTAAAGTAAAATACATCATCCGATGTGCTTGTAATACGTTTCATTGATATGATAAAATTCCTTTTCCCTTATTTCCTATCTTGCACTTCATTGAATGTTTGCATATCAACTCATTAATTTACAAGATCTAGGCTGCCCCTAAGTCAAGTGAAAACAATCCTTTCACTTGCTCTAAAACTCCGCCATGTTCAAGTGGCTTAAGAGGTTGAACTTAAAATTTGGATATGTCCGAGCGACCTAAGAGGTCGAATTTAAAACTTGGCTATATCCGAGCGGTCCAAGAGGTCGAACTTAAAACTTAACTATGATACCAAGCAACCGTAAAGGTTGGACTTAAAACTTAAAAAGTTTAAAATAGCAAACATGCAACGACCCTAGAGTTAGTATCTTCAATCTAAGACAGTCAAAAGGTTCAAATATTAAGCTAATAAAAGACCAAATTTTTTTAACAGCATGTCCTAAAAGAACCAAACACCGGAGCAGTCCAAATAAGACAAGCAAAATGTTTGCACTGAAATGATATGAATTTCATTCATGTGTCTAACGTATGTACAACTGTATGCAAAAAAAAAAAACTGCACAACTCAACAAATTCACAATCAGCCCTCAGAAGGTCCTAGTTGAGAAGAAGTTCTCTGCTGCTGCTACTGTCCTCGTGATCCAAAAGGCCCTACTTGCCCTGAAGATTTCGACTGCTCAGGAGTTTCGAAACGGCTTGATAGTCTAGGCCTGGAAAGAAGGGCTGGGAGACCAATCCCTTCTTGGGAGACCATATAAGTTGTTTGAACATGTGGCACTAGCATTCTGAGGATCAAACACGGCTATAGGAAATTGTGGGCGTGGCAACCTCATCACTTAGCGGCACAAGTTAATGTTGTCCCTATACTTGCCCTCTAGCACCGGTGCTATGTACACGGCCTTCACCAAAATCCTCAGCACCTCCTCCAACTAGAAGTTTCTGTCCCGGAGAAGCCCAAACAAAACCTGCCGAAGCTTCAATGCATCTTCGAGGGAGACAATTTTTCTCTTGGCCTCAACAAGCTCAGCCTCTAAGCGTTTGTTGGCCTCTCCAATGGTTTTGAAGGACTCCAACTCATAACAAGTCTGGGTGACCCACCAATGAGCCGCCCAAGGTCTCCAATTAGCTCTTGGAACTATAAAAAAAAATTAAGCCGTTAAAGTATGAGTGGAATGAAACAAGAAGCTAAAAGGCTAAGGAAGGACAGAAGGCTACCTGAGAAATGAGAGAGCCGCTAGCTGAGCTCTCCTCTCTAGGGGCCTCAGACTCCTATGGCTCAGCAGTAAGTACCATAGAAACCTCAATTCTGGTCTCGGACATATGGGCATCTCCATTAAAATCAAGGATTGAAGGCTCGGCAGCTCCAGAAGGCTCTACAACCCCAATCTCAGCTTCATCAGCATTCAGAGCCCCATCAACGTCCTGGGCCAAGACCTCCTCTCGGACCTCAGGAGGAATCATCATTGGGTTGTAGATTTGGATTTCAAGGCTTGGGGGCTCTTTGGTCACGGCAGTGTCCTCAGCCTCAACAGTCTCAGCAATAGACATCATCACCATTGCTTCCTTGGTTTGGGTCACCTCGATCTCCTCAAGTGCAAGTCCCACAACAGTGTCCTCAGATGGATTATCAATCTAATACGAGACCTTACCAGTAAAGATAGTGGGGATGTCAGGCACTGGATTTAATGGGGGATGGGCAACAGGAAGCTCCGCAGACCCAGAAGGCACCTAAGAAGGACCTCTCGATGACTGTTGGATCTTCCTTAAGAGGCACGTGCCCACAGTCTTGTCATCACCGAACGAGAAACTCTTCGTAGGAACAAGAGGATGCTTGGATGAGGATTTGGTCCGTTGACTTTTCTTCGGGTGCTCGGACGGTTCCTCTATCCTTGAACTTTTATGCTTGGTCATCATCTTTTTCTTCTTGGCAGGAAGGCCGACAGGGGCACCAGAGTCACCGAACTGAGATCCCCACTTGGCCGTAGCCAAGTTCTCAGACCTTAGCCATTTATTATCTCTGTTCTCATGGAAGCTGAGAAGATTGGACTATACAAGAGCAATGATCTCCATCACCAATGCCCTCTCCTCAGGTGTGGCTTCCTGACAATATTTGGGTTCAACATTCTTCCAATTATTGGGAATATCCCAAATCCTACAAACCGTCAAGAAAAAGAATTTATCTTTCCACCTTTTGGTGGAATTGGGGTTGCCACCATTCAGCACCGCAAACTCAGAACGCGGAGTAATGGACAACCCAATCTTAGCCTGTGTGAACCTCAAGATCACCTTCACAACCAAAGACTCAAAGGTCTAGTTATAACAATGAGGGAAGACATAGAGAGAGACGAGATACCTTATTGCGTTTGGTTGGAAGCGTGCAATAGGGACCTTGAGGTCCCTCAAGATGTGGTACAAATTCAGAGGCATGTCAAAGTAAAGACCACTCTTGAGGTGGACTGTGTAGAGAGTAAGGAAGCCATCCGATGGGCTGCAGACCCTCTCATGGGGCTCTGGGACCAGTGTCCTAATCTCAAAAGAGATGCGGTACCTCACGCGAATAGCATTAAGGACAGCAGTCATGAGAAAAGAGGCAATATCCATGACTCTAGGTGCTATTGAAGCTCGAAGAAAAAGCACGGAGGAAATAAGAAGAAGAAAGTTTGGGAGAGCGCAGTCAAGGGTTCGAGAGAGAGTTCCTTAGGTTGCATGGTGAAAATGAAAATGAAAGCAATGGCCGATATTTGAAAACAGTAGAAAATCACAAAGGCACGCGCGATCATTACCCTTGCCACATGTCGTTTCCTCATACGCTGCTAGAGATAGTGGGCCTTATGCTTCCAAGGCAATGTCAATCTTATTAAATATGCATTTAATGCACTTTAATGGCCCAAATGGTGGTGCAAGCCAATGTCTTGGACTCCAAGGGAGTTCTCGGATGCGCCTTCATTGAAACCTGTGATCCCAATAATATCTAAGGACATCTTTGGATCTCGGACAAATATGTGAAAACGGCTCTCACTTAGGAATGCCCAACAGTGCCTAAAATCTAAAATTTCCTTGGACATTCTAGCTAGGCCGTTGACCTCAAAATTCCACGGACGTTTTGAGCAAACCATAAGCCTCAGCGAGTTCTTGGACATTTCGGTCGCATGTCCCTGGGCTTTTAGTTCCAACCACATCCTTGGACGTCCACAGGAGAGAAGAATAGACGCTAACCCCAAGCAGTGGCTAAGCGACACCATGAAGCAAAGGCACGAGCAAACTTCCATTGGAGAGAACTTTTGCACGAGACTTGTCCACGTCCGATGGACATGCCAAAGGGCTAAAGCACTCAGACCCTTTGGTATGGGGGGCTAGTAATGGGTACTGATACCCACGACCTATTTAGAAGATCAATCCTTGTGGAGGTGGACACTAATGCTGCAAAGATTTAGTAGGCCCAAGAGGCGAGAGAGGTCCAGGCAACAGGGACAACCCTTGCAAGATAGTGGACTCAAAGTCCACTCAGACCCGTGGACTCAAGGATGGGTCCCAAATGTCATCATGCAATCGGTGCACCAGAAATTTGGTAGCTGACCCTGTCAAGCTGCAGAAGGAATGATGGCCTATAGGGTATGTCCAATCATTCCAGATGTGATGCCACATAAAATTAGCCAGTATGCATGCAACATCTCTAATGCAGTAAACTAGGTTGATAGAGTTGGTGGCAAGCTTCTCTGTACACGCCAGCGTCACGTGGATACGCTACAAAGGAAGACTCAATTACTATAAATATATTAACTGTCTACCAAATAAAGGATCCCAATATTTACGCTTATATAGTTAATATATAGAGAGAAAGAGGAAAAAGAAAATGCTTAAGAGCAGTCTGTTACTCCCCTATAATCTTGTACTCTTTTATAACTAAGTACAATAGTGAAGCAAGTTCTCGGATAAAAGTCCTGTGATTTTTTCTTCTCATTTAAAAGAAAGTTTTCCGCGTAAAAATCTCGCGTGCATTAATCCTCGTGCTCTTTTTCTCTACTTCATCCCACTCTTTGTGTTACACGAATATTGCCCAAATACTTAGAAACGATCCATAGACTTAGTTGGATCCTCATCTGTACAAGTGCTCAAGATTTGAGGATACAACAAAATTAAAAGTCTGACAATAGTGGAACATAGCCAGAGTAGGAAAAACATGGGAATCCTTTCTCTCCCATTTTAGCTATTCCATTGAAAAATTTTAGTAGTTAACATTTAAATATTAAATAATATTTTTTAAATAATTATTTTTTATTAATTTTAAATATTAAAAATAATAGTTCATATATATTAATATTATAAAAAAATTAAAAATATAATTATTTTAAATATTTTTTTATTTTAATTTTTAAAATTTAATAATTTTATTAAGAGAAATAAAATCATACTTATTCTGTGTAAAATCCCATTTTGAAAGTGGCAGAGCATCGTGGAAACTCTGCTACCGACCGAATAAGTCAAGACTTTAATGCCTGATTGGTCAATTTTTATTCGAGGATTGTTTTTGAAATATTTTTAAGTTATTCAATTTATATATATATAATACGTCTCAAAAATTTAAATTATTGTATAATTTAAGGAGTTGATAGATTCACTTGAATGTTCGAATGTAAATAGGTTCAATCTTCGTAATTATAAATGTGAGGTAATCATATACACCACAATAAAATAAATATGAGGCAAGAGTGTCCAATCAAACTATCAAGATTTGCTTTTTGATATATTTTTCGACATTCAAATTAGTGATCATTCTAATAACTTTGGAAAGATAATAAGGAAAAAAATGTTAAAAAGGAAAGAAGATGGGAATGAGTGTATGTATGGATGGTTATGCTTCTCTTATATATTCGACTAATTGAGTAGCTTTTTTTGTTATCCTTTAAAGAGAGGTTTTATTTATACTAAGATGTACTATTTGACTAATCGATACTTAATATTCATACATGCGTATGATGCGCTTTGGATCATTGGTTTTATTTGGCAAGCTTTTATTTTTGCCATAAATTATCCTGATTTGATATCTTCCTAAGTTAAATGCGTACTGAGCCCTCCTCTCAGCTATAAATTGAGGAGCATTCTTTGTCTTACTCGGCGGTATGTCTATTCTGAATCATCATGATATCCTTGTTGTAACAAGTAATAGTTACCAAAATGGATGAAAATTTCTCTCCAAATTTTAAAATTAGGGTTCACGGAAGCGCTTAAAGATTGCCTTGGTTACTCTATTTTATATGAAAAATCATCTTGATTTTTCTTTTCTACGCTCGTCTCAAAGTTAGACTTCCATTGTTGTTGTAAAGTGACTGACTTTATGTTTACTCTTAAGGTAATTCTGGCAACTATTGCAAACTTGAGCAGATGATTTTAATTTTTTTCCTTCCTCCATGGTGCCTTTGAAATTTCTAGAGAGGTTTTTTTATTATTATTTTGGATTGTTGTCCTGCGCCTTTCTTTATTTCACCCAAATTGTATTTTTGCTATTTTAATTTGCATATTGTGAAAGGATTCAACGAATAAAATTATTCAAATGATATTCTTCTTTCTTTCCGTGGCTTCAATATATTTGTGTTCTATAAGTGGTTGATGTGCCGAGTGGCAAATATGTATTTGAATGCTATTTTTTGCTATTTAATTTCTAACAATTTGATAAGTCATTTGACAATTCAACGTGTAATAATTTACTTTAAACGAATACATTATTTGACCATCTATAAATTTATCGAAGCAACCTTAATTAGGGCCAACTTGTCTCATTACAGTTAACCAAGTATCAAGGTTGCCTATTACCAGTCTGCTACCTTGAGAAGTATGGCGTTAGGCTATTATGACCAGCGCATTAGAGTGGATACCACGCTATGCATATCTGCTTTGGGAGGCACTACGTTAAGCTATCATGAATGGTACAGTGGAATGCAGGGCATATTTGTGCTGACATGTGTTTTAGCCGTTACGAAGGTGCACCCCTCTAGTATTTTTGGATGACGTAGTTTTGGTCTGTGATCCTTATCTATTTAAAGTTTGGCACTCTTTCACTTCTATACTTTTTCATTTTTTACTTCTTTCAACCCTAATTTATTTTGCACTTCTTATAATGTATTCATTTTAAAATATCGTAAAATAATTATTAGAAAATTATTGGGTTTGGATATTTTAGTAAGATAGTACAACAGAAAGGGGGAAAACACCAGGACATATGGGGTAAATGGCCAGACGGAAATTGATGACCGGCTAAAATGAGAAAAAATCCGATCAACATGCGTTGACTGGCTAATATCAAATAAGGACTGAGGACGAAAGAAATGAAGCCCGATGACTTGTACGGAAATGGCCGGACAAGAATTTGGTGACTGGCAAGAAAAGGGGAAGGGATCCGATCAACATGCATTAATCGGCTCATTGCACAAATTATCCGACAAAGCAAATTAAGGAAAAGTGCCCAGTTGCCAAAATCCAGGTCAAAGCGTTGACCGAAAATTGTGCCGGATGGATTGCACTAAAATGGCAGGAACGGTATAAAATTTCCGGAAGAAAAGAGGAAAAAGACCTGTTGCAGATTTCGGTCGATGAGTTGACCGATTAATATGCAAAAAAGACTGGTCGTCAGTTGAGGAAAAATGCCACCAAATGACCGGTCGCCAGTTTGGAATGTCGGCTGCCCAAAAATGCCCAGTTACACAAATGACCGGTATGCTATTTGAAACAGTGTTCGGTTATTAAATGATCCAGTCAACACGTTGATCAGGTAAGATGGAAAAATAGGCAGAATGGTGCACGGTGCAATTTTGCCCAAAATGGCAAAATAACCAATATGAGCAAAATTGCCAACATGTGCATTTTGCCCTGTATGGCCAAAAATGATGGGATGGATATTGCCGATCTGAGCATTTTGCCGGAATAGAAGCAAATTGACGGTATAAGACAAATTACCGGTATGACTATATATGCAAAATGCCAGGATAATGTATTTTGTCGGTGTGGGTGCAACATGCTAGTATGGTGTATTACCAGTATGGAAAAAATGCCTGGACAATGCATTGACCGTCTAAATGCCTAAATAACCCGGAAAAGCATTTTAAGGAAAGGTGTCATGATTGCCAAAATTTCGTTCAACAAGTTGACCGAAAATTATACAAAAGATTGAAATGACACAATTAGCCAGTATGGGCAACCTGGCCGGTTGGTCAAAATAGCTAGGAATGGCCAAAATGCTCGGAATGGATACTTTGGGGCGAAATGGGTATATTGGCCGGTTTGCACAAAATGCCGGAATGATGCAAATGGCTTTATATACATGATATGGCCAAAATAGCCAGTATGCACAAATTACTTAGGAATAATGAATTTTGCCGAAATGGTATCTTTGGTTGAATTAATGAAAAATTCAGGTATGAAGCATTTTGCCGGTATGGAGTATTTTACCGGTATGGAAAAAAGTGACCAATATGCATATAAGGTAAAGGACAGGTATGCATTAGGGTAAAATAACCGGTATAAATGAAATCATCGTAACGCAAATAACCGGTATGATTTGGCACAAGTATACTTTTACCGGTGTGAAAATGAGGGATTGACAGAATAGTGCACTAGGCCGGAATAGTTCATTTTGTCGGTTTAGGAGCAAAATTACTTGAATGATTATAAATGCCGGAATAATGCATTTTGGATGGTTTGGTGAATTTCAACTAGATTAAGGCAAACTGAGGCAAAAATAATTGGTAGCCGAATTACTGGTATAAATGAATATGGCAAAATGACTAGTTACCGGGATGAAATGATGAGGGCGGTATGAAATACAGGAACGAAAATGACGGAATGAAGTAATATGCTGGAATGGAATGAGTATGGGTAAAATATGGAAAGGATATTTGACTGGTATGAGTAAAATGTCGAGACGAATGTCGGGATATATAAAAAGCCGAAAATGCTACTCAACTAGCACGGGTAAAAATTGCTCGAAAATTCTAGAGCCTTTCAGAGTAAAAAAAGCTCCCAAAAATTCTAGCATCTTCTAGAAAGAAAGGGGCGATGTGCCTATAAATAGGGGTAGGAGGAAAGGAGCATGGCAGCGACGCGGCAAAGCGGCGAAGCAAATAGGAAAGAAGGAGAGAAGGACCTTACGGCACCCATGAGAAGAGATAGCAAGGCAAGTGCATTATCCTTTTAATTTCCTTCATTAAAATAATGTTTATATTGGTATTTATTTAAAATATTATATATATATATATATATAATACTATTCAAATTTGAGACTCGCGCCCAACTCATGTACTCCCTTATCCTACAAATTAATGCATACTGACACTGTTCATTCAAGGATAATTAATTGAAAAGCTCTAAAAAATATGTTTGTGCTACAATCGTGAAGAAAATGTGATTTGGAGACCCCTAAAATGGTAATTGTCTATCGATAATAAGAGATTCTGATCCTCCCTACGCATTATGATATCCACGTATCCAAAGTGAATCATAAATAGACTTAAATCCGAAGAAAACATGATAATTGTATAAGTGTTTAGAAAAAAATTCACAATATATAATGTGATCGAATTGTTCTCCCAAATGGAAATAATGTGAATGAAATGTGGTGGATCCTCCATCAATGAATAAGTAATTAGGAAACTAGGACCGTAGATTTATATTCATTGGGTAGTATTCTCTGACTTATCATTTACATCACAGTGGAAATCTAAGGATCACTTTGGCCACATATCCTAGTTGCATATGGGAGCGGGCGATATCCGTGACACACCTTAGGATACTACAGTGGAAGGACAATAACTGTGTAATATTTCGGATCCTGATTGGATTATTTTAATGTTAACTGTAATTTTGGGTATTTCGGACGTCGTGAAAGTAAATTAAAATATTCTAAAATTTTGAAAAATGATCGGGATTTTGGAGCAGCGCCCGAGGCACACCTGTGCTATTGTTCGGAATCCGATTTGGATTTTAAAATTAAAAATTACACACACACATATATAATAATAATAATAATAATAATAATAATAATAATAATAATAAAAGAATAAAAAAAGGAAAAAGGAATGGGAAATCAGAAGAAAGCAGAGAGAGTCAGGGAAAGAGAGGAGGGATTAGGGTTGCGCAGAGGAAGAATAGGGAGGCGAAGGGAAGAAGCGGCAGCCATTCGGGGTGGTAGCGGTGACATCAGTGGTCGCAGTGGTGAGCTGTGGCGCGGCGTAGGCTGAGGTGGCGGTGGCGTGGTGCAAAGGAGAGAAGTCATTTGATGAGAGAGAGGAGGCGACAGCGCAGCAGCTTTGACGTCGGCGCCGGCTGGGTGGTGCCGAGGAGGCCGATGACGGCCAAGCAAGCTACGCGGTGGTGGATCGGTAGCAGAGGAGCGGCGTTGACGTGTGCTGCAGCGACGGGGAGAAATCGCGCGCAGAGAAGAACGGAGGAGAGAGGAGGCGTGCGCGATGGATGAGAGAGAGAGCTCTTTGGGGGTGCTCGGTGGCCACGACGAGGGGCAACGGCGGCGACAGCCGCCCTATGCGGCCGGCAGCAGCAGCAGCGCGGAGGCGCTGAACACAGAGGAGAGAGGGGGGTTGTGCGTGCGTAGTGCGTGAGGCAGGAGAGAGAGAGGCTCGATTGGAGTGCTTCGGGACCTCCTTTCATCAGATCTGTGGAGTATAATGTTAAGGAAAATATCGTCTAACCCTATTCTTGATCTGATTTAATTTTTGATACATTTTGACTACTGTGGGAGATTTTACTAACATGCATGTATTTTTATATACCTCCAATTTATCAATTGTGTACATGCATGTATATTTTATCGGTTGCGTGGTGGTCTTGTACTTGCATTTATGATTTGGAGGGATTTTGGACACCTGAATGATATATATGTATGTGTATCAATATATTATGAAACTATGAACCAGGCCGTACGTTGGTCCACACGCATGCTGTCGGAGGCAGGATCACTACGGGACCATGGCGATTCGAGACCCCAGGGGTCGATTTGTGATCCGAGGCATTGGCTATTTGTGGCGTCGCTCTCGACGGGGAGGCTTAGTCCCAATAGGGACGTATATGATAGGCTACTTCCGCCGGAAGGAAGGTTGAGACTTTTAGTAGTTGACCTGTCCCACTGTGTATTTAATTGAGGACCATCGTAAGGAATTGACGGAAAACTAATATGTTCGGACGTCCTAATATATAACTAAAATTTGATATTGTACCCAAAGTTGTGGGTGATAAAATATAGTGAGCAAGTTCCTAATCTATGGGAGACAGAGTACATGGATGGCATTGAGCTACTGGCCTAAACCGTAGCCGAGCCTTGAGCTGCTGGCTTAAATCGCAGCCGATATAGCCGTGGTTACCGGACGAGGGTAACCCTTCCTCAAGTTGGTATTATTTATCTTTGGTTCTCCGATTTTATGCATGCTTTGTATTTCTGCATGTGTTGCGTGGATGACGATTTCAGATACGTAGTTTGGCCCACAGATGGGCGATAGGGATGTCTCCTACGTACTGATGTGATAAACCCGGAATGTGTTTTGATTTATATTTTAGTTCCGGCCGTCTTCTCTTAATTTCTGCATTATGAGTTTTAGATCCGAACGACGGTATGTATCACACGCAGATGCGGTGAAGGTCGTGATTATATAATGTGACCTCGGATCATATGATATGATATCGTCTACAAGATTTTATCGGATCGTGATTTATATGATTTTGTCCCGGAGGGACGAGTTAATACGGACGACAATTTAGTACGAGACATCTCCTCGGTTTTCAGAGATTTTATGGACATTGTGTTTTATTTTACGTGATTGCTATGTAATATCCCTGCTTCTGATTTATGTGTACTGTTTTATACTATTGTTGATACTTGCTGAGCCCTAGGCTCATGTTTTCATATTTTATCGCTTCAGACCAGTAGATTGATACGCTTGTAGAGCTTGGACGTTGTCTGATGCCGCAGATCTCTATCGGTAAGTGGAGATGTTCATATTAGTTATATTTCTAATCTCGAGAATATATTATGGCTTTGTCTATGGCCGGATGAGGGCCTTGATCCATGTATAGAATATGTTTGGAATTATCGTGTTATGTTAATGAGTTGTTACAATGTTGAATACCTCCCTTGCGATATTTGGATAGCAGGTCGTATATTGTGTTTGTCCGGATTTATATCCGATGAGATCTTGTGCGGGGTTTGTCATGTTGGGTCCTGTATGTGTTCGGATTATCACGCTCGGGTTGGATTATTATGGTTAATAGAATATATATTATTGATTTTATTTTGACCTGTGAATGTTGTGTTCCTGAGTCGTGATAGACTGCCTCTAGACCGCAAAAGGTTAGGGTAGCGTTATGACCAGATGATAGACATACCGCTATATTACGTGGTGTTTGGCCTTTTATAGGCGACCTATTTGGATGTTGAGTACGTCGTTTGGCCTTAAATCATGTGAAGTATTATGATCCTTTTCTCATTCTCTCACATCATTAGCTAATACGACCTACTCGCCTTGATCCGTAAAGATAAGTAATTATGCATAAATTAGAATTTCAAAAAGAAGAAAGATGAAATATGAAAAGTCAATAGTATTTTAAAAGTATAATCGATCATGTTTAATATTTAGGTACCCTTATTTATTGCTATCGCCTTTGAAAATATGATGTATTTGTTGAGTTATCAACTCACCCTTACTCTTCTCCCTTCCAGATGAGTTCGACTAGGCTGTAGGTACAGGAAAGGCAACTGATATCAATCAAAGAGTTTATGAACTTAGTTATACAATTAGGTAATGACGATAAATTTGTATAAATTATCATGATTTATATGATGATAAGATTGGATGTGTATTTAGTTTCTACTGCATATAATGGATATTATACTTTCCCAGAATTTCTTTTGTGATCATATTGGATTTCCTAATTGGCATCTCTTCTACACCGACGTCATACCAAGGTTATAACGTCTGGACCACCTATGATATTATGGTGGCTTTGACGATCCTATGTATTTATGGTTATTATACAGAGTGGTATAAGATTGATATTTGACAGACATTCGCATTTTTGGTAGAAAATTTACGGTCCATCACACTTCTCGTTTCCATGTCCCCTCGAGCAGGTTCTAGAGGCGTTGTTGGTATTCTATATGTCTTTACCATTGATGATATAGTAGATATTTATAATAGATTTAATATTCCTATTAGCATTTTCTTCTAAATTTTTTAATCCGATGAGAGGGCTTACTCTCCTTAACTCACCTTTGTTACCATCTACGAGATCTACTTGAAGAAAATGCTTCTTATTCCCTTTGTGAGCGAATTGTATAAAATTTTGTAGGCTCTTAAAATTCCTGTGATGCGACTTTATGACAACGTCATTAGGTATTTGATTTGCCTGTGCATTTTTTTTGTCATTGGAAATTTCGTCTAGACACTAGGGCTATTAAAGTAGTTTTTCAGTTTAATCAAGAGAGTAACATATTTTTTTTACTCCTCAAAAAAAATATAAGATAAGTGAAGGTAATTCAAACTTAATAAATGGTTGAAATGACTGTTACTTTTTCATTGCAGTTCCTTCCAGTTGGACCCTTTCCTATCAACAAAAGTTAGTTAATCCTACTTATTCCAGGGATGTTTCAGAAAATGTGACTTTCATGGTTGGCCCATGACTGAGCCGATTGAGAAAAATATAATTTTTTTTATGAGAACAAATAATTTTTTAACTTGCCGGGCACGCACCGAAGTCGGTTGGAAAGTGAGAGATGAAGGGGAGGACATTGCTGATATGCTTCTTGATGTTAAAATTTTTATTCTGATAATTCTGATAATTAAAATTATGACCATATAATAAAATGTATTAAATTTATTTTTTTAATATTAATTATCTCATATTTATAATAAATTTTTTATGGTTTAGAGCATTATCTGAAATTGAATAGCTCCCCAAAAATTTATATCAAATTGTAAGCCCTAAAGTATATAAGCTCACAAATTAGGCTGCCTAAAAAAAATTAAATTTATACAATCATTTGACTATATAAAAATGATATTTTTATCATTTAATAATAAAAATAATATTTTAATTGATCGTTGAATAATGAAATTTCCTCGACCGACTATTTTAGTATCAGTCTGAACATTAAAAAAAACTACTCATCTCATTTATATATATATAATTTGTTGAAATTAAAAAAAATTAAAATAAATTTTTAACTTGGGAATTTATTATAATTTCTTATAATTTAAAATTTTAAATTGAAAATTTTAAAAATTAATAATAAATTAAAAGTCTGACGATAGTGGAATACAGCCAAAGTAGCAAGGACTAGGGAATCCTTTCTCGGCCATTTTAGTTATTCCATTGAAAAATTTTAATAGTTAAAATTTAAATATTAAATAATATTTTTTAAATAATTTATTTTTATTAATTTTTTAAATATTAAAGTTAATATTTAATATATATTAATATTATAAAAATTTAAAAATATAATTATATTTAATATTTTAATTTTAAATTTTAAATTTTAATAATATTATTAAGATAAATAAAATTATACTTATTCTGGGAACGATCCCATTTTGAAAGTGGCGAAGCATCACGGAAAACTCCGCTGCTGGCCAAATAAGTCAAGACTTTAATCCTGATTGGTCAATTTTTGTTCAAGGATTATTTTTGAAATATTTTAAGCTATTTAGTTAATTATTAAATATATATATACTTTAATAATGTAAATAAATAAAGTTGATAGGTCCAATCACGATATGAGTTAATCTGGCAACTAACCCACTTGCCGGCAAAGCTCAGGAGACCATCTAACTAGTCCATCTACTACAAGCAGGCTTAGAGGGGAACAACGAGTTAGGATCAGTAGGCAGTCTCTATGACTCAACCAATTACAGTTTAAGTTTATCCTTCACCTTAACGATAGCAGTCTAATAGCATAGAAAATGTCGGCGCTGTAAATTCCAACCAATAATGGTAGTGGTTAACTATAGGGAACCATCGTATCCGCTGACCAATGGCATCCTAACAAATCCACGAAAGAAATAACTTGACCCCTGTCAACCACCACTAGCTGCGGTCACGTCACCATTACAATGCAATATCTAACAATGATGACTCCCATCAATACCCCAATAGATTAGCAAGTTCTAACAGAACACTTGTTACGAGTTTTGACACTAAAACCTTATCCACAAAATATTACAAATATCCATTCCCTTCATAGGAAAATCAATCGATCAATCTCTAATTGAAGCAACCCTTGAACAAAATACAATAGTTGAGAAAGAATCAAACTTTTTTCCCAAATAAAGCTCTTTCTCTTCATCTCTAAATCGCTCTCCATCAAACGCACCCTAATAAGCCATTCATCAAGTGCCCCATGTTAGAGCCTTGCCCTTCGAACATCTCAAAACCGCTCCTAGTCGAGTGTATTACAAGAGCCCAATCCTCCTCTCACATCCCCTTATACGTGCATTTTTTCATTTTTCTTATAACCTTTCATCTTTCTATTTATTTAAAAATATTTCTAATTTAAACGTTAGAAGATAAACTAGAAAATGAGTTCCGCCAATCATCTGATCTCTCATTCGTTATTTATGTTACGTAAGACCCAAGTTAACAGAGATAAAAATCGAACTTGCCCCAATTTGACCCTCAATGAAAGACCGAATAGCCCTCTAATCTGTCCAATAATTTAAATCTTAAAATGCATCAAAAGTAAATATCATATCTAATCAGATAACTAAAAGAAATTTTAAAAATAATTTTTTAAATAAAATTATAAATTAATCTCCCAATTTAAAATTGTTTAAAAATACTACAGAAACAGTACTTAACAAATTTTATAAATTATAAAATTTAGAAAATATTCTTCAAAATTGCAAAAAAAAAAAAAAAAACCAAAGAGCCTTTATCAGATGCACTCTTTTACTCCTCTTGCACTCTAAGATCACCCAAAATAGTATAAATTTATAAATTTATTTTTATTGAATTCAATTTAATATTTTAAAAATAGTTTTAAGTGATAATATAATATAATATAATTTTAATTCATTTTATATCACAAGTTTCAGATTTTTTTAAATATATTTTTTATTTTTATTTTTAATAAATATAACTTTTAAATATTTATAAATATTCATATCTTATTTAATTTTTTAGTATGACTTTGATCATTTATCGTAACATATTTTATCAATAATAATAATAATAATAAAATAAATGCAACTCAGTTTATTAGCTTAAAAAACTTAAAGAAGGTTATTGGTGAAAAATCATGATAATTTATATGAAATTACCCAGCCAAAAGATATGGCCTTGAAAATTCCAAGCCACGGAGAGAGAGAGAGAGAGAGAGCGCTGGCGCCATCTTTGAGTAATCTGCGCTCTGCAAATCTCCACAGGATCAATGGAAGTAGAAGAGAATCAGTTCGGCTCCTCATACACCACCGAGATGCATTGGTTAAGCTCGCAATAAATCGATCGCCAGACTCACCGATATTCCGATTTCCTACTCTTGGCTCTCGAACGCCATCCTCTGGAACATTCTAATTTCCGCGGATTGCTCCCTCGAATCGAAGATCTCACTATCACCAGGTCTGACTCCGTTTAAAAGATCAGACGACGGTTCACACATCGAATCCAATGCTCTCACAACCTAAAAGAGCACACAAAATTTGCACGATTTTTTCAATCAGGTCGATGATCGGTAATCGATCTCGAGAGATAATGATCGTTTCGGATCGGAATCAAAGAGTTTACCTGAGTCATTCTCGGCCTCTTTGCAGCTGAATGCCTAACGCAAGCTGCAGCCGCCTCGATCATTCGGAGCATCTCGCACCGAACATAGTTCCCTCCCAATCTCGGATCTGCCACCTCTTCAAATTCCTCGGTCTCTAGGGCTTGCGTTAGCAACGGCCGAGCCTGAACAACACATTACTCAGAAATTATAATTTTGTCATATCCCGAGCATTACTGCAATTTTATAACTTAATTTTTAAAATATCTAGGAAAAGTTATGACTTTATTTAGTTATTTTCATATCGAGTCATCATTATTTACAGTGTTATCTCTATCATCAAATTATGATTTTGAGTCATTATCATTTAAAAAATTAAATATATTTTTCAATTAACTTATAACTTTAATACTTACAAACATATCATAAAATATTTTTAAAGCTTTGATGAATGATGCTAAATGTATCATGACGTCGGGCCCAACACGGGACACCAAGATATGAGCTAGCCCTCGCACGGTATAATATGATATGGCCCGTATATGACACCGTGTGAAGGGTACATATGTCGTGTCAAATACAGTCCAAAATACCGAACCGAGTAAGGCTAGGGTTCATGGCCCGCATGCTGTACTGATAGAGCAGGGTTGGTGGCCGACGGTGAATAGAATATTAGATAAAAAAAAAGCATGATAACATTAATCGTTAAAATGAATTATTTTTAAAGATTGATTAGATATGAATGATAAAACATAAATACTCATACAATTATTTATGTTGAAAGTAAGGAGAGTTAGATATGAAATGAAAAGGTTACCCATTCAACCAAGCTCTCGTCTCCCAATGGTTGAGATTCGTCAACAGATTTACGGCCAGTAATCAGCTCTAGAAGTACCACCCCGAAGGAAAAAACATCAGACTTTTCAGTTAACTTTCCACTTGCTGCATATTCAGGAGCCATATACCTAAAAAAAATAAGTTATATACTAAAATTTAATTATTTTTAATAATATATTTAAACTTAAAAGATTTATACATATTCCAAACACATAAATTTAAACTTTTACTATTAAAATAAAGCAAAAAAATAAAAAATAAATAAAAACAGATGACACATGTCAAACCTATAGAAATCGGGTATTTGTTAATGTCATATTAGAATTTTATTCAGTTTGAAAACTTTCTGATAATGATAAATATCGACCAATATTTTTATCTATGGTTATATACGTTCATATGAGCCTAAAAGAATCCTATGCTAACACTACAATCTTTCCAAAGTAACAAGCAAAAAATTGGATTTTGAGAAAAAATGTGCTCATTATCAAAAAAAAAAAAAAAAAAATTAAGTAACAAGCAATTAAGATTTTGAGAAAAAATGTTTTTTTTTTGTAAGATTTTATGGAAAAATAAAAAATAGGACCATCAGCTAAAAAAACAGGCATTTGAGGCTGAATGGCAAATTAACAGTGATTTCCAAGATTTTTTGACAAACTTTGTGGCTCTTGTGAAGCAAATCAGTGCCTTTTACTACTCATTCTTTCTATAAAAAGAATACTATAAAAAAGAGTTATATATAAATTATATGAGTATTATTTTGGCTCGATGTCATAATAACTGCTGCTTACCCAAACGTTCCCATGACACGGGTCGATACATGTGTATTTGCATCCAGTTCCGCTGCCAACTTTGCTAGCCCAAAATCTGATACCTGTCAAGACAACTCATTGGCAACATGAACAAATCCCAAAACTGGAACAAAACCGCTGAAGTGTATTTCCCTACTTCATACCGATTAATATATATTAATATTAATTTTCATTATTGATATTTTTAGATACTGGTCAATATACACGATCGAAATGATTTTTTTTTCGAATATATATCGTTGCTGATATTTCGGAGGCATCCTTGGCTTCAAATTCTAATTCATATATGTCTCTATGAATAATAACGAGGATGACCTGAAAATTTACATGTTTATAAAGACATATAACATGCCTCTCAAATTTTGGGATATTTTTCAATGAATTATATTCAATATTAATAAATATGCTAGAATATAACTCACTTTGACATGGTCATAGGATTTCTTTTTTAATGTGACGTACAATATCGATATGTATCGCAGTCAACATTTGTATGAATGGAAAATCACAACCTATCCTCACGTTCTTTTCTTAAAATAAGAGGAATATTGAGAAACAAGGAAGGATATTGATATTCCACGAGCTGAGCCAGCAGCAACCTCGAAGTGCCCAAATCGATCAAAATCAATATCATCAAATTAAAACCTCGATCATGTCTAGAGTACATAGACATATGGACGCCAACCGCGAAGCTTGGACACGAGACTACACTAACAAAGAGTTGATTACGGAACAATAGAGTTTGGAGGCATACCTTGGCTTCAAAGTTGTTATCTAAGAGAATGTTGGGTGATTTGATGTCTCTATGAATAATCCGAGGATGACCTGAAAATTTACATGTTTTATAAAGACATATAACATGCATAGCTCAAATTTTGGGATATTTTTCAATGAATTAGAATGATATCAAGATTAATTTAATTTAATTGACTAAAACTTTTTAAATAGGTAAATAAATGACTAAATATGATCAAATTTTAGAATATAACTCATTTTGACATGGTCATAGGATTTCTTTTTTTAATGTGACGTACAATATCGATATGTATTGCAGTCAACATTTGTATGAATGGAAAATCACAACCTATCCTCAAACATGTTCTTTTCTTAAAATAAGAGGAAGAGGGATGTAAAATTGAACATGAAATATTGAGAAAAAAGGAAGGAAAGAAAGAAGAGTGAAAGCATTACAGTCTTCATGTAGGTAAGCTATTCCACGAGCTGAGCCAGCAGCAACCTTAACTCGAAGTGCCCAATCCATGACTGGCCTACCAGCAGCTGCAAAATGCCCCAAAGCACATATTGATGAAGAAGGGATATTATAAATGATTTTTGTAGAGTTATTTTGATCATCCCATCAAATTAAATGGCTCGATCATGGCTGTATCGGGTGAAATGTAACGGCCAAAAAGAATGGACACCAACACGGAGCTCGGACACAAGACAACACTAACATACTGACATGTTAATTTTAATAAGCAATAAGGACACGATATTCTGGAACATGCTAACTAAAATTCAAAATTTATTCATAAATATGAGAATATGATTGATCAACTACATTATTTTTTATGCTAAGCTATCAACAAAAAATACATATTATTTATTTCATCATCACAGAAAGAACCATTATAAAAGTGAATAAATATAAAAAAATTGTGATATAACATACCTCAGACAATAAAATAAAGAAGATAGCCAAAGCTTAAGTTATCTATTATTCTTAAATTATCAAATTGCTCTAATTTTTCTCAATATTAAAAATATAATTTAAAAAAAAAAACTATAAAATAACAAAACATGCCCAAAATGTGGTAAGCCAAAAAGAAAATAATACTCCATACATTTCATATGATAGGTCCATTTTCCATTTTATAATGTTCATAGAATACATCCAATTACTTTTTTTTATTTACCCTCAACTAAGAAAAAGAAATTAAAAAAAATTTACTTCACTGGAATTGAAAAATAATTCATAATATTAATGATGTTAGGTAAACATTGATAAATAATTAATTATATGGGTAAATTTTTATTTTGGCAAATGAAAGGTTAAGTATGAAAAATTACACTTCATTTTCAAATTATATTTCATATACATTTGCACTAATCAGGAAGAAATGTTGGTACTTTTTACCAAATCAGTATAAGATGCAAAAGCATTTTTACAAACTACGATCTAGAAGAAATATAGGTATGAGAGGGATGGCCACCAATACAAGTACATATTGGCTAATATTATATTCCGTGATATTCCACCTTTCTTGCAACCTAAGTGCGGTTAGTCTTAGGGGGTGGGATTTCCTTGGCCTGTAAGCGGAATTCTGCCTACCATGTTTGATTTCATTAAAACTAATACTGCCCACCTTATAGACAGAAACAGTAGCAGAACCAATTTTTGTAACATTCAGAAGCAAAAGTATAATTCCACCAGAATCTCTGACATTCCGCCGGCCTTAAAAATGCATTAGTTATTTATTTTTTTCTGATTTATATGCATATAAAACTAATTCCCATGATGTTATTTGCTCATCTATCGCCTCTCTCCAATTCCTGTGTTGTTAATTTTATTAATCCTCAATATAAATACCGACGATTTGTCTTACAACTCCTGTGAATGCTTTCAAAATGAGTACTTCCTAAATTACTTAATAATATAGTGAAATGAAAATTTGACTTGTTTTATTTGCTCCACATTGTCTTGAATCATTGCGCTGCAAAGTGGAATCCTGACTTCTGCTTCCATCAATTCCTGTTCTGCCATAGCAGAATCCGCATATATAAGAAGCAAAATTGGAATTGGTTTTGAGGTTCCATCAAAAGTTGAAACCAAAACTGGAATAAAAGGTTCCACTATCAATTTTTTAGCTACCCATCCCTAGTGTGCCTGCTTCTAGAAGTGAAATAAAGAAAGCAAGGCAATTTATTTTAAGTATCTTACCATGGAGGTGATGATGAAGAGTATTGTTTGGGACAAACTCGTAGACAAGCAGCTTCTGATGCTCCTTTATACAGTAACCCACCAGAGCCACCAAATGGCGGTGGTGCACGCGGCTGATGATCTCAACTTCTGCTCTAAACTCACGGTCGCCTTGCCCACTACCAGCCTTCAGCTTCTTCACAGCTACCTCCATACCATCTGCGAGAACCCCTCTATACACACAGCCAAATCCTCCAGCACCCAAAATATTCTTCGATGAAAAGCCATTAGTTGCAGTCGACAACTCTTCATATGTAAACCATGTTTTCGAATTGCCTATTGTAGCCGGATCTGAAGGCGAATTCCCAAAGTCACTGCCAGAATTGTTTCCTGCTAGTATGGATGAAGCTTTGATTAGTAATAGATGATGAAGATGAAGCATTTGCTAACTTCTATTCAGCAGAATTTTGCATAAATTGTCCATGTCAAGTAGAGTTGATATTGTTTTTATGGAAACTATGAGGCGAGGAGATACAAAGCTTTAAGTCCTATTAATTGGGATCAGCTACATGACTTTGATTTCACCATTCTATTCATTTAAAGTTTAAGAAAATATCATATAAAATAGTTTGAATAATTAAAAGGGGAAAAATAAATTAGTCATGATTGGAGAGTTAGAGAAACAAAATGAAGAGAAGGAACCACCTTAGGCAAGCAGATGAGATTTGAAAACCGTTCCCAAAAGCTGCCCACATATATATGTATAAGCGTGCATATACGTATATGTATATGCATGTATATAGAAGTATGTATGCTTATGTGTGTGTACACACACACACACATGCGCGTATATCTTAGTTAAAGAGAATATCATTTTGAAGGAAAAATTAAGGATAAATTAACGTCTTGGTAGAGTCCTTGTTATATGATTTGGAAATCATAGATTTGAATTTTAGAAACTGTCTGTTGCATGATGCAGGTAGGTGCGTGCGTAATAAACCCATAGTAGTCTAACCTTTACCTGAACCCCGTGTATAGTGGGAACTTTGTGCACCAAGTAAAATAAAACTTTTTTCTGATTTTATGCATATAAAACTAATTCCCAAATTGCTCATCTATCGCCTCTCCAATTCCTGTGTTGTTAATTTTTATTAATCCTCAATATAAATTGAACATAAGGATGCACTGCAAAAGTGGAAAAATTGCTGTTCTGCCATAGCAGAATCCGCAATGTCAAAATTGAATTAGTTTTGAGGTTCCATTCGAAACCAAAACCGGAATAAAAGGTTCCACTATCAATTTTTTGACTAGAAGTGAAATAAAGAAAGTACGGCAATTTATTTTAAGTATCTTCAGCTGTTCTGCAGAGGGATTAACAGGAGTACCAGTAAATGAACCGTAATTGATGTATCTATTACTATGTTGGATCATTTGAGGTGTAATAGGCTATGGTTTAGTGACACAAAGTTCAACCAAAATGTTCAAATTGGGACGCATTTCTGCACATATCAAAACTAGACATTTACAGATCCTTCCAATAGACCATACTTAGCAAGAAACATTCAATAGTCCATCACATTAGAGCTTTGAGTTCCTAAAAATCATAGTCATTATCTAACAAGGCGAGACAATTACAATTCTCCCGAGCAAGTGTCACTGTCCAACATGCATCCGACACTTAGCTAATACTCTTCAACCTATGTTGAAGTATTTTATTATTTTTTCTTTTGGTTTCAACCCGATTTTTGACAAGTTGGACTACTTTACTTTGTCAAAAAAATTAAATTCTTGATAAGAATTAGGGTCATTTTGGTAAATTAGAAATAATAAAAAACCGAAGCTCCATTTATCTCTTTTTCATTAAGTGATGTATACTTATAACATAGCTTGTTGGCATTAATTCAATTATATAGTAATTCTTCCTCAGAATGTATTGAGATAATAGAATAAAAGATATGCATCTTTGATTAATTATATTCTCATGTCAAAAAAATTTATAGATTTCCTGTCATATTGTGTTCGTATTTAAAAGAAAAACATGTAATTGAGTCACTGTCGTATCTGTATCTGGTATCAGTCTTCATGATTCTTAGATAACCTGCAGAAGTAAAAAACTGCAAGCTGCCGCAGTATAATTACAGCGAAAAGGAAAAGGAAAAGGAATTTAGGTTGATGAATCCATTACCAGAATTTTGGGAAGATGCATATGGAGAAGGTAACTTGTATGGATTGTAACCCTCTTTCCTTCTCTTCCTGTGCAGGAATACAATGATCGTTACTAAACCAATGACAACAACAGCCGCCAGAACTCCAATGGCCACTCCGTCACTATTTGGGATTTTTGAGGTAGGAGCGGTGGAATTTCCGGTCAAATTTGTCGTTGTCGTAGATTTTGCCGTCGATTGTTCTGTCGATACTGGAGATGCAGATGAAGAATTGGGGCCCTCGATAGATAAATAATTCCCGGGAGGTGGTGGGGAGGAATCTCCAGGCGGCGGAGGAGAATTCAGTGGTTGCTCGGAAGGTGGCGGGGGTTGAGAAGGGGCAGGAGGTGGAGGAAAAAAACTGGCTGGTGGTGGGGGAGAATGTGATATGACTTCGGCAGGAGGTGGCGGGGAGGCCGGTGGAGGGGAGTCTCTGGATGTTGGAGGTGGTGATGAAACCAAAGAGGCGGGTGGAGGAGCGGGAGAAGTCGGTGGTGGTGGGATTAAAGGTGGCGTCAGCGACGGTGGTGGTGATGCAGTGGGAGGCGGAGGTGGGCTGGCGATTGGTGGTGGCGTTGCTGTTGGAGGCGGTGAGAGAAGTGGGGTCGGAGGAGGAGGAGGTGGTGATTCTGGTGGCGGTGAAGACTGAGGTGGTTGAGCTGATGAATTGCGAGGCGGCGGCGGCGGATTTGTGATTGAATGCGGTGGGCCTCCAGGTGAAGAACTAGGAATTGAAGCCATTTTAATCACCGAAATCTAGACAAACATCTCAATTCTCTATTTCTCTCTCCCTCTCTCAACACGACAAAAAATTCCATCAACTGCAAACGCCCATCCCTCTCTCTGAAAATCTAAAAAACGAAAAACCCTAATTGCTGCAAATCCCACAAATCCTCCACCATCAGTAAAAGCGTAAGGAAGCCTTCCAAATCAACAAGCAAACACTCCAAATCAGAAAAAAAAAAATCAAGTTCAACGCTTGAATTCCAATTGCTGTCAGCGCCAATCGATGCGAAATTCGTCGATTTCCGATCAACAGAATTAATTCCTTCTCCTTCTTTTGTTTGGAGGGAGAGAAAAGAAGAACCACGAAAAATCGAAAACATCGGGCCAAGCAAAACCCAATATTAGAAATCAGGAAAACGCGGATCAACGAACACCGAACTTCCATGTCCATCGCAAATCGAGAGCCAAATTTCGTCAAATGAATCCAACACTTACAAGGGGATAAGATGGTGGTCTTTGAGGCTGTTGGGCTTAACCACTAGCCAAATTGAAGTCATGAATGATTACGAATATTTATACAATGAAGTGCACAAACAGTGATAGAGGTTTTGTGAGAAAATTCCTCAGAAAATTACTGAATCTTTTACACACTAATTATATTCACTAAATGATTCGGCTAAAAATAACTAATTCGAGCTAATTCCTTCACGAAGCACCACAAATGTGATATTTGGTTACTATTAAACAAATAGTAAGAAGATAACACAACAAGAACATACAAACATTAACTATGAATAAGAAGATAACAATACAAACGAAAATGATTGAAAATATATCATCCATAAAAAATATGAATAACATATTTAATATTAATAAAAATATGACATAAAATTATATATCAAATAAATAATTAAATATTATTGTTCTACTTTTTTTTTATTTTTACTCACTGATTGGTATCATTGTGTTTTAAAATAATAAATCTGATCCCAAAAATCAGCTCTCATTTGTAATGGGTTTGGTGTTCAAATACCAATTCTCATGTTGGAGGATCCATTAGTGTATCATCTCCCATGTCGATGCTACCTTTGAGAAACCAATCCGATGAAGCAAGCTCAAATAGTAGAGTAGTGCTAGCAATAAAAATGTCAAAATTGCTTGCAAATAGTATAAAATTTATAAGGAAGTTATTCAATTTAAATAAAGTATTCATCGATTTAGAACATCTTTTATACCTACGATAATAAAAAGAGGAACTTGTGTTGCTACATCTTGCCATGCATTCTCTTCAAATTTGGAGTATTCTTCCTTGATGATAATCAACTCATTTTTTTATACTTATAGCATGTTTAGTTGTTGAAATATAATAGAGTTAAAATAGAATAGTTATTCTTATGAAATATAATCGGATGGGAATAGAGTTTGAATTATTATTCATATATTTGGTTATTAAAATATAATAAGGTGGAAATTAGTATTTCATTATTTGGTTTGTAGAATAATATGAGGAATAAGGTGAGAATAGTGATAATGGTAATAATAAAATATAGTAATAATAATAATAATAATAATCAAACGTGTTAATAATAATAATAATAATAAATTAGAGAAAATAATTATTCCTACATTTCATATAAAAATATTTATTTTTGATTAAATTGTAATCAAATAGAAAAATATTTATTTATCTAAAAATAAAAAAATAAAATTTTTATTTTTCCAATCAAACGGGGGTTATAGTCTATTTTATTTTATATAAAAGCATTTTTATATATTAGATGTTTGAAAAATTATTTAAAAAATTATATATAAAAACATTTAAATAAAATTATTATTTTTTTAGAATTTTACACCCTACTTAAAACTATTTTTCTAACAGATATTGAGATAAAAAATGTAAGTTGAATGTAGGTATAGCATTGAATGTATGGGGGAATATTGTTTTTATCCAAAGGTATGGAACTAATTCTATAAAATGATAGCAGTTTATACGACTTTTTTTTTTTTCTCTAGATTGTATTTTTTATTGGGTTCTGATATTGAACAAAGTGTTGTTTGTCTTGGGGAAGACATTTGACATTTCTAATGAGCATGTCCCATTTCAAATAGTTTTATCTTGAAAAAGACCTAATGAAAGAAAAATGAAGTATTTCCTACTTATAAAAGGAATATCAAACATTTTCTAATTAATATAGTATAGTTCATCCTATAATATAGTCTCTTATAAAATAAATGGTCATATTTTATAATAGGAGCACCCATATTATGTGATATCCGATTTTCATTTGATTTAATTTAATATTATTAGTTTATTTTTTATTAAATTAGATATATTAAAAATAATTATATAATATAAAATTTGAAATATATTCAAAGTAAGGAAGCAGATTGACACCTAAGACACATCCAATGTGCAATTGAGCGCAAATTCCCTTGTAGGCACACCCGAGGAGCGTCTAAAGTGGTGCTCATGTACGTATTTCAGTATGGGAGTGTTCGAAATGTGCCCGAGGTGGTGCTTGTGCACAAATAGGGTTAGGCACGATATCTAACGCTCGTCTGAGTAATACTCATGCGCTAATTTAGCTACATAAGGATTGACATGCATTATTTTTGTCATTTTTGCATGCTAAGAAGAGAAAGGAGTGAGAAAGATGAGAGAGGAATGAAGAGAAAGAAGGAGCAAGGTGATTTCAAAATATTATTTTATCAGATTTATTTAGTTAGATGTTTAGAAAAATATCATTACACCGTATTCTTAGTCAATTTTCATTTTTGGTTACTTTGATTTAAGTTTTATGGATTTAATGTACATGCATGTTAGTTTACCTACCCTAATTGACTCTCTCATGTATTTGTATCACTTTCATTGATTATTTTGAAGTTTTGTTTTAATTTTATAATTATTTGAGAATTTTACCTATTTTGTAAAAAAATTGATAAATATTTTAAGACGTTATATTTATGTATAAATATATTTATAAGGAAAAAATTATAAAAACTTGTATATGGGTTGTACATAAGGTATCCATACATTGTGTTTCAGATCGGGCTCTATTTTTATTATATTATTCGATATGCAACCTTTTTTAATGAAAAAGTTTTATGATTGGACCTTCTCGAGTAAAAATTTTAACATTTTTGGCCAAATAGGAAAAGATTTAATATGTACATAGAGATTCTTCCAAATTTACATTTTTATAAGAACTATCATAAAAAATTGAATGAAATTAATATATATATTTGAACATCCTAATATATTCAGGTAAATTTAAAGATTGCACCTATCATCCATAGATGGTAAAAGAAAGCGATGTTTATATCTATTTATAAGAAAGAATATGTAAATGGTCCGTCTACAAGTCTAAATAATAACTTATGATCTAAGGTTATTGAGAGTACGTGTAACTCTCTCTCAAAATCAATCTTTAATTCTTCGATTTATATATTTTTTAGATTTTCAATATATTTACTAGCATTGATTGGATATTTGAGATTTCAGTTGAGATTCATAGATTTTGCCCGTAGTTGTAATTCGGTTGGTCTTAGACATTTGAAAATTTTGACCTTCATTTCGAATTATATTTTTGAATACGAGGCCACCCATGGACTTCCGTTGATATGGTATTAGGGACATTTGGATATTGGTTTTCATTTGTTTTCGTATACATTTTGATTTACTTCATTTTATTTATGGCCACATCATTCGTTATACATTATATATATTGATATTTATTAAGCTTTTGGTTCATATTTTTATTATTTTTATCCTTTTAAATTAGTGGGCTACGGGTACATTATAAGAAATTCGGACGTGAATTTAATTGAAATTTCATATATTTTTGGTGA
Organism: Nepenthes gracilis; assembly: GCA_033239525.1. Taxonomy (NCBI): domain Eukaryota; kingdom Viridiplantae; phylum Streptophyta; class Magnoliopsida; order Caryophyllales; family Nepenthaceae; genus Nepenthes; species Nepenthes gracilis. The sequence continues at coordinate 9,572,509 of BSYO01000038.1, read as the reverse complement.
GTATCAATCTTGTATTTGGATTGTATTCATATCAAATGTATTTTGATATTATTTAGGATAACAGTTGGAATGATGATTGTATATTTCATTGTTATAAAATCAGAGTCTGGCTTATTTCCACTATTGGGATAATTGTGGCATTCAGTTTGTGATGAACCAGTATTTTTATTAGTATTGTCATCGGTCTTTTATTAATATTATTGTTGGTCACTTTTTCTTACGATTATTGAGGAGCAAATCGCAATTATTTCATTTGTTAGATGAGTTATCCAATAAGATCCTATGAATAATTTATATTCTAATCTATTATTATTAAATATTGAGATCATGTGAATTATTGTCGAGTCTCTGCCCGAATTTAAAATTTATTTTGGTTGTTGTTTTATTTTGGGATTTAATTTTGTAAGTCATTTGTATTCTAAATTATTATTATGGTCTATTTTAATCCGAGGCCATGACATATTGATTCCCGCATACGGCATTATTATTAATTTCTAATGTTATACTTATTCTTATTCGAAATATTGTTCCCCTTAGAAAAAGATGTGGCACACAGCCAATATACTTGCCTTGTCATACGCAATTTTGTCTTAAAAAATATGCATTGAAAGAAGAACAAAAATATCCCACTTATAAGAAAGATATCACCAATTTTCTCAACTAATCCGTGATTATTCATTCTACAATATAACCTTATGAAGTTGTAATACTATTTATGGGTACAGTTAGAGGCCCACTCAAGAACTGAGCCCATCAATGAAGGAAGAGCTCAGGAGGCAGCCGGCCTGCGATATGTCTTCTCAAGCCTAGGGTCCAAGCGGCTAACTAGTTGGTCCCATCAAATTGATTCAAGACCATCTAGCAGGAAATGGATAATTAGGGTTAAAACCCATGGCGGCCTCCTCCAACTCAGAGGTCGACAGCTTGTACAGAGTAGAGCGCATAGGTGGGAGATGCTTGCCATAATTACTGTAATAGCCTGGCAAATATTCTCGAAACAATGACCACGATCGCTTGATCACCTCCAAAACGGTAATAACGGCTCAACGAATCTCCTCCAAAGGCAACAGCGATAATGGAAGCCTCTAGAATCTCATCAAGATAGGAAGGAATTTACCCAATCAGCCACGGTTGCCATAACTAGCCTCCGCAGTCCTCATGACAGCTCAGCAGATTTGTGCAGGCAACTGTCACCAATTGTGAGGCCCAATGAATGCTAAATCGACTCTAAACACTATAAATATCCCTCCATCCCAGTAGAAAAAAGGGGGAAGAGAGGAAGAGCAACTAAGAAATCACTCCAAGTGATCGAGCCTTAAAGCAATCAAGTCTCATCCGTCGAGGAGTCTCATAGGCCCTCGGTGTCCACTCACCCTGAGGATTTCAGAAGTCGTTTATCTCCAAGGGCATCCCCAGTGAGAGACTTCCTATAAAGTGTACCCCTCCGAACACTGCTCCTCGACGAGCGCACTCACTGGAGTATCGTCCTTTAACTAACACTCAATCCCCTCACCCATGTATTAGCATCATTTACATCCTTCATCTTTCTTACCAATACTGAAAGATTATTGATTTGAGTGTCAAATGATATATTGAAAAACGAGTCCCATCAATCCTTTAACCTATTGGCGTAAACCTTGATTAGCAAAGATGGAAACCAAATCTACTTTAATTTGACACACCGTAGAAGATCAGATGGCTCCCAATCCATACAACAATCTAAATTCAGGGACATATCATTGGCGTCGTCTACGAAAAGTGGACTAAAAGTCAAACCACCACACCTCTATAAAATAACATCATGGTGAACACCCAAGTGTAAGCAACGCACCGGTTAGGAAAGCCGCCTCACGTGGTGACAACCCTACAACGGGTAGCTGTGTGGACGAGCGTCTAGATGCAATCCGGGTAGAAGATATATCCAAAGTACTCCAGACCATCTACATGCACCTGGACAAATATCCGCTAGGGGATCCCTCCTCCACCTCCCGGGCTACAGCACCCAAGCAGAGGATAAGAGGAAAAAGCTCCCAACCAAGAAGACCCATGAGCTTGACAACCTTGACACTTGAGCAACCTCGAGCGACAAGGCCTTGTTGCGCCTAGAGGGCTGCTAAGTAACAAAGTGCAAGAGGATAGCCTAGAGCGGCAAAATCCATGATGCGCTCGTGATGGCTGGAGGCCCCCGACACAAGGTGAAGCCTCTTGCCGGACATGACCACTGAAGCATCGTCCTCCAATCAACACCCAATCCCCTCACCTATACATTAGCATTCTTCTCATCCTCTGTCTTTCATATCATCATCAAAAGATTACTAATTTGAGTATTGAAAGATATACAAAAAAATAAATTCCACAAATCCTCTAACATCTTATTTATTTATTGTGTTGCACAAGACCTTAGTTAATAGAGACGGAGATTGAATCCATTTCAGTTCGACCCGCCGTAAAAAATCATATGGCTCCCTAAACCTTACAACAATCCAAATTTGGGAACATATCAACTATTATATTGGGAGCATTAATATTGATTCCCACAGTCTATGCTATTGTTGAATTCTATAGTCGAATTTGTTCTTATTTATATATTATTCGCTTTGATAAAAGGCATACAACACATTAGGTCTGCTCATGCCCGTTTAACATGATTTTGTCGTGAAAAGGATGCCTTTTCAAGAAGAATTTTTATGGGATGTAGTGAATGACTGAATGCATTCTACAACTGCGTATGGTAGCTAAAATGGAAATGAGCCTAATCTATAAACTCAACACCACCAAAAACTATTTTTGTAGTCTTGCTAAATCAAAATAATTTGATTTAAATAAAAAAGTAGGTTGAAAAGTTTCACCATACATTTTAATTCTTCTCGCAATCCTCTTAAGAAATTAGAAACATAAATAAAAAATAAGATAATTTAAGGATGAAATTAATGCTTTTATTCTTCAATCATTCATGTAGCTCTTCTACATTACTTTTTTGATGAAGCCTGTTGAATTTCTCCACCTAATTAGTAAAAGTTCAACCACCAATAAGGGTAATCAAAAAGCATAGATAAAAATATAAAAATGTTAATTTTTTAAAAAAATATATTTTAGATAATATTATCAACAGGAATTTATTTTAAAACTTTTTATTAATTAAATTTTTACAAAAATAAAATAAAACTTTATTTGAAAAATAAAATTTTCGATATGTCACATAAAGAGATAAATAATATATATTAATGTGTAGCACCCTTAGCAAGCTGGCCCGTCTAGCTCAGTTGGTAGAGCGCAAGGCTCTTAACCTTGTGGTCGTGGGTTCGAGCCCCACGGTGGGCGCGCATTTGTTTTTTATTTTTTTGGGTTTTGCATTGGGCCCACATAGCCCAAGTGGGTTCGAGTCCCACGGTGGGCGCGCTTGCCTTTTTACTTATTTGGGCTTTCCATTGGGCCCAGACAAGGCCTTCTTTCGATTTCAGATTACGGGGCCCATATAGCCCAAGCAAACTAATAAAGTACTTCTGGCCCACCACATGGGAAGACTAATAATTTTTATTTTTATTAAATTAAACAGATTTAACTGATTTAATATAATTTTTTTAAAAAATTATTGAATAAATATTATAAAAATATATTTTCTGCCAATATTTTAGAAAATATAATTTAATATTGGATTTGCAGTTTAAAGTTAAGGTAAAAATAAAGTCCTAAAAATTTTAAAATATTATATTTAATTTATTACATAAATAAATTATAAGTAAAGTAAAATAAAATTGCTAGATATATAACTCCTTTACCACTCTCTTTCCATACACTTATTTTTTAATAAAAAATAAAAGAAAAAGAAAATTGAAGGGGACACACCCTCCCTACCCAAAAAAAAAAAGGCTATAAAAATATTATAGATTATGGGATATTTATCATTTTTTTAAAATAAAAATTACATTATTTAATATAAATAAAAAAATTTATTATAATGCCTTATAGTTAATATTAAAAATATATTTTTTTAATTGTACTATATTAATATAAATTTCTTGGGTTTCGATAAATATAATTGAAAAACGTAATTTAAAATAATGGTCAGTTATCAAAGATATCTAGGAGAACGGGCCATTGGAGATAACAATAGTTGGTGGTGGTAGCGCAAGAAAAGCCAGCAAATGTGTTATGTCCCCCACACAAATAAATATTAATTAATTAATTAATTAATAATTTTAATAATAATTATAAATGATTAAAAATTTAGATAATCTCAAATTTACCAAATCTCAAAGAATAAAATAGTGAAAGATCATCAATAAAAGCAAATATAAGATTTGACTAGACTAGACCTTATCTGATTTTCAAATAATATATAATAAAACAGATATGATGGGTTCGATAATATGGGCTAACCCAATATTAAACCCGCTATCAAGCTCTCCCAGGAAATAGAAGCCCAGTGAGATTTCACAAAGGAAGAGCCCATAAGGCAGCTGACCCACAGTGTGTCTTCTCGAGCCTGGGATTTGAGTGGCCAGTCAGTCGGTCCCATCAACCCAACCCAAGACCATCCAGCAGGAAATGGATAATTAGGTTTAGAACTTGTGGCGACCTCTCCAGCTTAATAGTCGATAGCCTGTACAGAGTAGCGTGCATAGGCGTGAGATGCTTGCCATAATTACTACATCAGCTTGGCGAATATTACCAAAACGGTGATCACGATTGCACCATTATCCCCAAAATGGTAATAACGGCTCAGCAAATCTCCTCCAAAAGCAACTGCCATAACGGAAGCCTCCAAAATCCAATCGAAAAAGGAAGGAATTTTCCTAGCTAGCCATAGTTGCTATAACAAGCGCCCATGTTTGCCGAGATAGCTTAACAAATCAGTGTGAACAGTTGTCACCAGTCATGAGGCCCAATAAAGGCAAAACCGAATCTAAATGTTATAAATACGCCTCCATCCTCACCGGAAAAAGATGACTACTCTCCTTCCAACCAAGTAGGAGCAGACTTTGTAAAAACGGCGAAAACCATGTATAAGCATGCAAAGCATACTCGTCCTCTCTTTTCTCACTTCGCTTGTGGGCCATCCTAGGACAAATGCAAGCTCTATCTTAGCTCTGGACTCCCATACCGCATTGCTGGTGAAGTCGATTTGTGTAACAAGGTAAAGGAAGCCTCTCTAGTAACAGTTGGAAAAGAGTTTAACGAGCGTATCATCAAAACCTAATTCTCCATCTTTAAGCCGCTCCTCAACCGAGCGCATTATCGAAACTCAATCTCTCAGTTCTAAATCGCTCCCTAACTGAACGCACTGTCGAATTTCAGTCCTCTATCTCTAAGCCGCTCCCTTGCTGAGCGCACCGTTGAAGTTCAATCCTCCATCTCCAAGCCGTTTCTCTGTAAGTGGCGTTGGAGCTCAATCCTGCATCACTAAGCTACTCCCTTGTCAAGCACACCGTAGGAGCTCAGTTCTCCATTTCTAAGTCGCTCTCAAGCCGCCCACATCGTAAGAGCTCAGTCATCCATTTCTCTAAGCCACTTCATAGTCGAGTGCACTGCTGGAGCTCAATCCTCCGTCTCTAAGCCGCTCCTCTACCAAAATCCAATCCTCCACCTTTAAACCACTTCCTTGCAAAGCATATCGTAAGAACTCAGCCCTCAATCTCTCTAAGCCACTTCCCTACCAAGTGTATCACTGGAGCCCAATCCTCCATTTTCAAGCCTCTTCCCTATTGAGCACACCATCGGAGTTTAATCCTCCACACCAAGCCGCTCCCTAACTAAACGCACTCAACAGAACTCAGTCCTCATTCTCTATATCACTCCATGGTCAAGCGTACTCAAACATTCAATTCTATAAATGCATACATCTATGCATATATTTCCTACGTTCTTCCATCTTTCTCTCATCACAGAAAGATTTTTTATTTGAATATCAGATGATATACTATAAAATGAGTCCAATCATTTCAGCTCGATCCTTTCAGAAAAATCAAGTGGCTCCCTAATTCGTCCAATTTTCGAATTTAGGGACATATCACTGTTCAATCTAAAATAATTTATAAAGAAAAGCATTAATAAAAGTCAAACCATTACGATGTCAAACCTATGCAAATTCAACTAACAAAATAATTTTAAATCTAAATAAACTACGATAATCTAATTATATGTTAATCATGAAATATAAATTTTAATTACAAATCCAAATACAAACTATAAACAAACAAAATCATCAAATATCCTCCGACCAAATCCTTGCAAATCTCCGTAATTGCTAATCTTAAAATATTAAAAAAATAATTTGTAAAATAAAATTTTGATGGGAATACTAGTAACGGGTTGGCCCACAAATGAGAAAACAGCCAAAGTCCCGAGCGGCCCAGTTTTGCGTGGACTGTCAACGCTGCCGTTGATCGGATGAACCGCTTAAGATTTTGGCTGTTTTCTCATTTGTGGCCCAGCCCATTATGGGTATCCCCAACAAAATTTTGTGGGCCAGCCCGTTGATCGGATGAAAAGTGAGCCAGCAGAGGCTCAATATCATGACAGCCCATTTCACCCCAAAAATGTCAATGCTTCCATTTACCGAAAAGGCAGTTTGTAGACCTGTTGGTGCCCAGGATGCATGCAGCCCTTGCCTAGGTTGGTTCACGTGTCCATCCTCAAGCCATAACGCCTGTCTGCGTCCTAATTTTTCGCATCTCTAAGAAGGTAAGATTTGTTGTAACAGTCACCTCTTGAATCAAAGTGCATCCCGGGGGGAAGGCATCAGAATCTATGCACAGTCTGCTGAAAATCCCAACGGTTACGAAATGTAGAAAGAATGAGATCATCCTCTTTGATCGTTACAGTCAGGGACGACGATCACACCTATGCTAGAAAGACAACGATTCCCAACAGAGCACGGGATCAATTCCCTAAGCATAAGGAAGGCAGCTCAAGGCCGTGACTATAAAAAGTTATGGCAGCTCCCTTCAAAGACACTCTCTCAAACACCCACAAAGACCCCCAAGCAAGCTCAAGCTCTCAAAAGCTCTCTAACTCTCTCAAGCCTCCTAGCGCTCTTTCTCTCTCTGTAACTAGTTCCCTGTGAACTCAATACTTAGAAAAATAACTCCTCACGAGCAATTACAAAGCCACTCTTCCTACGAGTGCACCCCCACATACAAACATTCATCAGCATTCATATTGCATCCCTTGTATCCACTTTCTTATCTTCAGAAGGCTGATTATTGATTTGAGTATCGGAATATTTTCAATGAGACCAAATATTACCGTCACCTGACCTTTTGTTTGAAATTGTGGTGTGCGGGACTCAAAACTTAGCGAACGGAGACTGAAACCCGACAGACTACTTGACCTGAATTTGTTCAAATTTGAATTCAGAACGCATTATTGGTACTGTCTGTGAGAAAACTAACAAAAAGCCAACCACTATCATATCCAAAATCAGTACCATCATCCAAAATGGTGAATATTAGAGCCCAAGCTAGCATTCCTGCTAGAGATGCTGCCTCCCCTTCCTAGGACCACTCTACTGGTAACCTAGTCGAAGGGGCACCCGCACCACTTCTCAGAAACCCGATGGAGCAGATGAGTAATATAAATAAAATACTCCAAATGCTCTGCATCCGTTAGCACAAAAAGAAGTAGGGGGCTCCGCCCTCCTCAGCTCCTATTTCAGCCTCCATGTGGAGAGGCAAAGGAAGAAGAAGCCAGCCAAGAAGGCTACGAGACCACACAATTTTCATGCTCCAGAGGTCTCCGACGCCTCGAGATGTTCAGGGCTTGAGGGGCACTTGGGCAATAGGATTTCGGATGAGAGTCCAAAAGGAAAAAACCCCCGATATTCTCGAATAGAGCAACAGCCTCAGGCTCAGGAGGGAGCCTCCAGAGTCATTCGATTAACAGCGGCAGTAATTGGCTGACTACATGCCACATTGCCAAAAGAACGGAGTTAAGAATATTTCTCAACTCCAAGGGATCTAGGAATGCCTCCCGAGTGGAGGCAAAAGTCAAAAAGATCTGAAACTGCGTGTTCAAAGATAACGACGAACACGTTATCGATCTAGAAAAGTTTCCCTTTGCTGTAGAGATCTTGAATGGCCTATTGCTGGCCAAGTTTAAAATGCCAGCACTGGATTCTTATGATGGGAACACAGATCCCATGGATTATTTTGATCACTTTCGCACCCATCTGAGTCTCCAGAGTTTGGAGGATTAGGCAATGTGTCAGTACTTCCCTCTCACTTTGTAAAGGAACGCCCGAATTTGGTTCCACCGGCTCCGATCAAACTCAATCCGGAGCTTCCGTGGGCTCCTTGATCTTTTCCTAGCTCAGTACTCTTCCAGCCACTGTGAAGAAAAGCAGCCATGGTATCTTTCCAATATTAAATAGAGATAGGGAGAGAACCCGAGGAAGTTCCTGGAGTGCTTCATTGTGGAGGCCAGAAGGATTCCTAGGCTCACAGAAGAGATTAAATTTGGCAGCTTTATCTCTACCTTGAGACATGGAGATTTCTTCAAGCACCAGGCCCATAAGAATCCGCAAACCTTTCGAGAAGTGGAGTCTACTACTAGGGCTTACGCAGCCACCAAAGAGGCTAACGAGGTGAAGCATCCTGAGAGGACCGACTAGCCTCGCACTTTCCTGACCGTGGAAAAGAGGAAGAATGGTGGTGGTAACAATCCCCGTCGGAAGCAACATATGACCAAAGTAGTGGACCGCAAGGAGTACAGGCCGATCAACCTGACTCCCCTCAATGACACACGGGCCAACGTCCTCATATAGATTCGTGGTGAAAAGTTCCTCCGATGGCCAAAACTACTGAAGAACACTGAAGGAGAAAATCCAGCTAAGTACTGCGATTTTCATCAATTTTTGGGACACACCACGGAGGACTACAAGATACTTTAGCGGGAAAATGAGGAGCTCATCCGGAGGGGCCATTTTATTAGATTTGTCAGGAACCTTGGGCAGAGTTCTGGCACCCAGGCAGGAAAAGCAAGATCCGTCCCAGCCACGGAACCGGGTCACAGCTAGCGTGGTCAATATTATCATGACCCAACCGATCAAAACCCAAGCAGATCACAGGGAGCAACAAGCTGGACGGAAGAAGTAGAAAATGGAAGAGAATGTCATTAGCTTTAGTGATAGGGACATGAATCATGTAATTTTTTCACACGCTGACCCCCTTATTGTATTTGTACTCATTTCAAATGGTACCAGGGATTATCAATTGAAATGAATTTTCGTTGATAATGCTTTCCAAGGATTTTTTTTTATCTCGATACCTTCTTTAAACTTGGACTCAAAAAGTATCAACTAAAACCTACTGAAGGGCCACTGTATGGCCTAGACGAGCCAGTGGCCATCCAAGGATACAGTTGGAGGTCACCTTGGGCACGTACTCTAGAACGGTGAGTCGTATACTCACCTTCTTGGTCATTGACCTGCCCTCCGTATACAGCACTATCCTAGGCCGGTCGTGCCTAGCAGTATTTGGAGCCATCACATTGATGCCACATTTAAAAATAAAGTTTCCAACAATATACGGTATCGGTGAAGTGTTGGGTGACCAAGTAATTTGATAGATATATTACATGTCCAAGATTGTACCAAGCAAATGCAGACGACCTACAGGAGAACTGGACCATCGAGACGAAATAACCTTGCAGCAGGTGTAGCCCGGCGAGGCAATCGACCTTATTCCACTAAATCTGGAGGACTCGAAGAGGTGCGTACAGGTTGGGGGCTCACTCACTAGACTCTTGTGTGACGAACTAATAGCGTTCTTGAGACTGAATGCTGATATCTTTACGTGGACATCTGCTAACATACTTGGGATTTCGACAAAAATAATGGTTCATAAGTTGGATCTCAATGCTGATCGTAAGCCCATCAGGCAGAAGTGGAGGAACCACTTAATGGAGAAGCTCGTAGCGATCCGGGAAGAGGCGAATAAACTTTTAGACGCCGGCTTCATCAGAGAAGTCCAATACCTAAATTGGCTCTCCAACGTCGTCCTGGTGAAGAAAAGCAATGAAAATGACGGATGTATGTCGACTTCACCTATGTCAATAAAGCCTTCCCAAAAAATAGCTTCTCTTTACCTAGGATCGACTTATTAGTGGACTCGACTTCTGGATATGAGCTACTAAGTTTCATGGACGCATACTCGGGTTACAACCACATCCGGATGAGCTTAGAGGACGAAGAGTATACCTTGTTCATGACCGACTAAGGCACCTATTACTATAGGTTATACCTTTCAGACTAAAGAACACAGGTGCCACCTATCAAAGGCTCGTTAACAAGATATTCGAGAAGCAGATTGGTCGCAATATAGAAGTGTACATCAATGATATGCTCGTCAAGAGTAAGACCACCAGCGACAATATTTATGACCTCTTTGAGTCCTTCGAGGTACTTTGCACGCACTAGATGAAATTAAATCCATCAAAGTGGAGTGTCCTCAAGGAGGTTCCTGGGTTTCATCATCTCTCGGCGAGGGATCGAAGCAAACATAGAGAAGATCAAGGCCCTCACGGACATGATTTCGCCGTGGAGCGTCAAGGATATCCATAGCAAACCGGAGACTGGCAATACTACCCCGCTTCTTAGCAAAGTCGGAGGACAAGTATCAGCCTTCTTCAAGGGTCTTAGGGGGACTAAAGCAAACGGTTTTCAGTGGACTGCAGAGTGTCGGGCAGCCTTTGACAAGTTAAAATAGTACTTGGCCGGTCCACCGTTGCTGACGTTACTCAGGAACGGAGAGGAGTTGTACCACTATTTGACAGTATCAGAGGTGGCTCTTAGCCCAATTCTCCTGCACTACGACACTGAACAGCTGGTCTACTATATGAGCAAAATGTTGACCGGCCCAGAGACACGCTACCCGCTTGCTGAGAAGCTAGCTTTGCCATTTGTCTTTTCAGCCCATAAGTTGAGACCATATTTCTAAATACATCGTGTGGTCATCCTGACCGATAAGCCACTAAAGGTATCCTCGAGAAATCTGATGTTTCTGCCTGACTGGTTAAGTTGGCCATCGAATTGAAAGAGTTCGATATCGAATTCTGGCCTAGGCTAGCCAGCAAGAGGTAGACCACCGTTGCTGATGACACTCAACAGCCGGTCTACTATATGAGTAAAATGTTGACTGGCCCAGAGATACGCTACTCGCGCGCTAATAAGCTAGCTTTGGCACTTGACTTCTCATCCCGTAAGTTGAGACCATATTTCCAGACTCATTGCGTGGTCATTCTAACTAACCAGCTACTGAAGGTATCCTCCACAAATTTGATATTTTTGACCGGCTGGTTAAGTGGGCCATCGAATTAGAAGAGTTCGATATCAAATTCCTAATTTAGGCCAGCCATCAAGGGACAGACCCTAATGGATTTCATCGTCGAGACCACAACCCTAATCGTCGATGAGCACCACACTGAGGACGCGGGTCACCACCCAAAAGATCCGAAATGGGTTTTCAATGTGGTTCGTATATGAACTCAGGCAGCAATGTGGGAGTGGTTCTATGGACCACAAACGGGTTTGGGATGAAGTATTTCCTTAAACTTGATTTTTTGTCACCAACAAGGTTGGCGAATACGAAACCCTGTTAGCTGAATTGCAACTAGCTAAAGAGTGCTCAGCTAGGTGGCTAATCGTCTACAGCGACTCAGAACTAGTTGTTAACCAAGTCAACGGGAGTTTCGAGGCATGCAACCTTCTCTTGGCCAAATACCTGGCCAAGGCGAAGGATGTGATTCAGAGATTTAACAGGCTAAGCCTGATCCACATCCCCAAAATTCAGAATTGGAAAGCCCACCAATTTGCCAGAGCAGTGGCGGCCGATAATCCAGAGTAGTACTTGAGGGATATGAGAGAGGCTTTGAGCACTCCCAATATAAAGAAATAGGAAGCGATGCAAGTCTCTGACATCGAAAACTGGATGAAACCCTACTAGAGACATCTGGCGGATGGAGCACTACCAGAGAATGCGGATGAAGCTAAGCAGATCAAAAAGACGGCCGGCTGATACACCATAGTCGACGGACGACTCTATCGCTGTGGCTACTCGATTCCGTACCTCCGGTGTCTTACTCTTGAGGAGGCCAACTACGCCTTGAACGAAATCCACTTCGGAATATGTGGGTCACACATTACCGGCAAGAACTTAGTATTCAAAATCATCCGCCAGGGATATTATTAAGCAACAATGAAGAAGGATGCCCTAGAGTTCATGAAGAAGCGCAGGAATTGCCAACTCCATGGCAATCTTCACTACAAATCGTTAGCGGAGCTGAGATCCCTTCAAGCTCCTTGGCCTCTCGTGCAATGGGGGCTCGACCCATTTCCCATCACGACCGGGCAAAGAAAGTTCATCATTGTAAGTATAGACTACTTTACCAAATGGGTTGAAGCCGCCCCGCTAGCTAAGATCACCGAGCACAATGCCATGGAATTCTTCCGCCAAAGTATACTGAGCAAATTTGGCATTTTCGAGATCATCGTGACCAACAACGGAACCTAATTTTTTAGAAAACGCTTCACCAAGTATTGCACCTATCTTGACATCAGATTGATCCATATTTCGATAGCATACCCCTAAATAAACGGACAAGTGGAGGTCACTAACTGAACGCTACTCAACAGTCTAAAGATCAAGTTGGAGGACATAGGGGGCTTCTGAGTCGATGAATTACTCTCTGTACTATGGTGATACAGGACGGCTCTTAAGGAACTAACTCGTGAGACACCCTTTAGTCTTTACTATGGGATTGAAATGGTAATTTCAGTTAAGATTGGGCTCCCACGTCTTAGAGTCGAAGCCTTCGACCCACTTGGAAATTTTCAAAGTATCAGAGAATACCTAGACTTGTTAGAGGAAGCTCGCGACTCAGCCAAAATACGGACAGTAACCTACTAATAATGAGTCGCCCACTATTACAACGAGAAGGTGAAAGTGTGTCAATTCGAAATTGAAGACTTGATCTTGCAAAGCATAGAGACTACTGGTAAGACTACCAACCGGAACAAACTTTCTCTGAATTGGAAAGGCCCATTTCTAGTCTCAACCGCTCTGTGGAATGGATTATACAAATTTTGAATCTAGAATGGCAAGTTATCCCACAGATGTGGAACACGGTCCACCTAAAACGATACTTCCAGTGAAAATTCAGGTAAGTTATCTGTATGATATAAGCATGCTTGTAACATTTATTGTCATTAATAAAAGAAAATTCTTTTCCATTTGCATTGTACCCTGTATGTGTTTTCTTTCTTTTTCTTTTCCATATGAATGGTTGCTTGTAGGTTACACGAAATAAACGATCTATATTACCATTAAGTCGGGCGGGTTTTCACCAATTTGCAACTAAATCCTGGTCATCCAAGCGGCCTGTAAGTGGTCGAATTAAATCCTAATTATTCAGGCAGCCCATAAATAGTCGAATTAAACCCTAGTCATCCGAGCGGTTCGTTAGTGGTCGAATTAAATATTAGTCATTCAGGTAGCCTGTAAGCAGTAGAATTAAATATCAGTCATCCAGGCGCCCATAGGCGATTAAATTAAACCTTGGTTATCCAAGCGGTCCATTCGCGATCTAATTCCAAATCTTAGAGGGTATAAATGACACATGTAACAACCTCCTCCAATAGGAGTTAGCACTATCAGTCTACAACGGTCAACACCTCAGATGCAAAGTCCTCCATCCAAAAGCTTACTGCCCAAGATCATACATGGGTAGTGCCACCGGAGCCTCAACTCAAGCTCGAATATAAAATTGGCTTGGTACGACTCAGGATTCACCCTGATATCTCCTCGAGGGTTTAAATCCATTTGAGAGCACAACAAACTTCTCCAATGTTGCGAGGCATATGGCCAACTTGTAGAAGGTACACCGAGCATGCTAGCTGATATAAAGAACGAGTAAATAAAGGGATAGCTAGTGAAATCAATGCCATGGGGCATGATATGTTAGTAAAACGATTGTTTTATCAATGACAAAGTTGTATTTACTATTACATCCAAAAGCGAAAAAGTAAAGGATACAAAGTCTCTAAGGAACAGAGCTCCTAGGAGGGTGCGCGAGAAGCCCTTCATTGCCGCATGTAAAATCAACAAGTTCTCCACGCTGCTGTGCACCATGGTTAGCAGGATCAAGAACGCCAGTTGGAAAATTAGGATCCACAATCCTAGCAATGTGACAACTAATCCGAATGCCTTCCCAGAGCCTGACCCACAGCACCCGGGTGATCTGCTTATGGTGCAGATAGGTAGCGAGCTCATTCTCTAATCTAATGACCTTCGCTCTAAACTTCACCATAAACCCCTCTACTTGAGAAGCTCTCCTCTCCCCCTAAGATGCTCTCTCCTCTGCTCGGGAAGCTCTCTCCTCTGCCTGAGAAGCTCTCTTCGGATGACCAGTTGATTGCAACCTAAGCTCCCGCAGCTCTCGCTCAAGTTTGGCTTTCTCTTCCTAGAGCTGTTGAGCTTGGGCATCCAACTTGTCCGTCTCCACCTCTACCTCGGCAATCTCCTCGTCACAGTCGCCAATAATGACGTCTCTCAGATGCAAGCCCTTGCACACTACCAACAAAATTTTCTCCTCCTACAAAACGTCATAGAAGTCGGGCAATACAACCCAAGAGAAAGAAAAGGAGATCTTTAAAAGGTTACCACGAAAACTTTTCGTTGCCTTCTTGGCCGTCTCCACAACCTCCAAGAGGAACATGCTAAAGAGGGGCCTCGAGTAGGTTCCTCCTGAGACTACACTGCCCTCACTTCGCCGGCAGGCTCTAACGGCGCGACGTCCAAAAAACTAGGAGTAGCGACCTCCAGTGGGCGCTCTACAACAAGGTCAATCACCTCAACAAGAGCTCCAGAGGCAGACTCAGTAAAAAAGTCAACCACCTCCACAAGAGCTCTGGCAGCTGACTCTCTAAGCTTAACAGACGACTCTATAGCTGGCTCCACCGGCTCAGCTGGTAGCTCCACAGGTGGCTCCAACTGCTCCACCAAGTCCTCCTTTGGTGATAGCGCAGTGACAACGCCGCCTGCAGCAGCGTGCAACATGGCCTCATACTCTTCCACAACAGTCCCTACTCCGTAGCGCTCTTCGACTCCAACGAGTTATCCCGCAGCTGTGCAGTCCGGCTCTATGGAAGATGGTGAGGAAGGCTCTATCATCGCAGCCCTCATTTGCTTTGGACTTTTGAGAGTATCACTAGTGGAAAGTACACCGGCTGCATCAATGGCGATAGCACCGGCTTTCCTCTATGGCTATGGGGCCGCCGGCGGTGATGGTCTGACCTTCTGGACTGGAGAAGGAGGTCCCCAATGAGCTTTCCTAGCTTCTTCCCTGGAAACCAGGTGATCTCTCCTAAACTCGGAGAGATGGTCCCTCACTAGCTGCAATAGTGGCTCCAAAGTAGCCACCTCCTCTTTCTTGGGCTTTCTAGTGAGAGCACTAGGAATTTTACCCCAATCCAAAGACAATGGCCATGTATCCTCAACGTACACGAAGAAGAAGCAATCCTTTCAGTTCTTTAGGAAATCGTATATGGTATCGTTGATGTGAAGATTTTTGGGGGACAAGAAGATCCAGTCGCCACTCTGGGTAAATTGAAATATTACCCTAACTGCCTCTACTGTCAGCATCCGTGAATGGTAATAAAGGAAGATGCACAGCGAGCAGAAATACCACACGGTATTGGCATGGAGCCATGTGATAGGAACTCTAAGCGCTCTAAAGATTGCGAGCAACTCCTTTGGTACAGGGAGGTGTAGCCCACTCCTAAGGTGGGCCTTGTATATTGCAATCACAGAAGAAGCCATGGAAACGGAAGCAAGAAGAATAGTAGGGACCTAGAAATTTTTAAAGAAGAAAAGCGTGAGAAATTTGAATAGACAGATTGGTTTTATAAAGGCACGCGGCCGTTGAAGTAAGGCAGCGCCTCGAAAAAGTACGTCCATCAAGGCAAACATGTGTCGCTTCCAGAGAGGGTGCAGTCGAATCAGATCTCCTGCAGAATTAATTACCAAGATTGTAAATTCACTGCATGTTGACATGTGATAAACTTTTTGATTGACAGTCCGGCGGCATGATGGCGCATCGATTCAATAACCACCAATTCTCCGGATTCTTACCTGGATAGTCAACGAATCCACTCAACACTCTTCTTCCTAGTTAGTTCTCCGGAGTCTTACCAGAATAGTTAACGAATCTGGTCAACACTCCTCTTCGTACTTAGCTCTCCGGGTTCTTACCAGAACGGTCAACGAATCCGGTCAATGCTCCGCTTCCTACTCAATTGTCTGAATTTTGGACAGGGCAGTCAACAAATCCGATCAACGCTATTCTTCTTGCCAAATTTTTCGGAGTTTCACCAAAATGGTCAATAAATCTGGTCAACGCTACTATTGCTACCAAGTTCTTAGGATTCTTACCAGAGCGATCAATGAATCCGATCAATATTTTTTCCAATTCAGTACTCCAGATCTTGATGTTACGGTCAACAATAGCAAGCGACGCAACCAGCAGACCAAGGGCTACTACTAGTTTCCTCATCAAGTCGTCTCAAACAAGTTACCCACTAGGCGTGTCCAATTGTGAACATACTGGAGGCCGAAAACCCAGGCCACTAATATGGGGGGTTAGTGATGGGGGCACCAGTAATAGGCTAGCCCATGAAAGAGGAAATGACTCAAATTCTCAGCAGCCCAATTTTGCCTGCACGGTCAGCACTGCCGTTGACAGGATGAAAAGCAAGTGAGCCAGCAAAGGCCCAAGATTAGGACAGCCTATTTGAGCCCAAGAAGGTCAATACTTTCGTTGACCGAAAAGGAAGCCAATAGACTGGCTGAGATCTAGAACGCACGCAGCCCAAACCAAGATTAGTCCACGTGTCTATCCTCAAGTCATAACACTCGTCTGCCCAGATTTCTCGCAACACCAAGAAGGCAAGCTTTACTATAACTATCACCTCCAGAATCAAAGTGCATCTCGAGAGGAAGGCGCCAGAATTTATACACAGTCTGTTAAAAACCCTAATGGTTATAAAATGCAGAAGGAATGAAATCATCCTCTTTAACCGTTACTGTCAGGAACGACAATCACACCTATGTCAGAAAGGCAACGATCCCCAATAGAGTGTAAGCATCAAGTCCCTATACATAAAGAAAGCAGCCCAGGGCCGTAGTTATAAAAGGCCATGGCAGCTCCCTTCAAAGACGTGCTCTCAAACTCCCACAAAAGTCCTCAAGCAAGCTCAAATTCTCAGAAGTTCTGTAACTCTCTCGAGCCTCCTAGCGCGCTCTCTCTCTACTACTAGTTCCCTGCGAACTTAGTACTTAGATAAACAACTCCTCATGAGCAATTACGATGCCACTCTTCCTACGAGTGTACCTCCACATACAAACACTCATTAGCATTCATATTGCATCCCTTACATCCACCTTATTGTCTTCAGAAGGCTAATTACTGACTTGAGTGTTGAAATATTTTTGGTGGGACCAAATCCCACCGTCACTTAACATCTTATTTAAAATTGTGGTGTGTAGAATTCAAAGCTTAGAGAACGAAAATCAGAACCCGACGAACTACTTGATTCAATTCTGTTCAAACTTGGATTCAGGATGTTATAAATTCTAAAACTCAATAAATGTTAATATATATATATATATACACAGACACACACAAAATAGAATGAAGGATCAAAAAACAATAAAACATCTATGAAATCCAATATACCAAGTAATCCAAATATGTCAAAGGTTTGAATGCCGAATATCTAAATGATTGAATGTTTAAATGCGATTTTATACGTAAAATTTATAATTTATATACGAATATTAAAAGTTTGCACAGTACAAAATAATTCCAAAAGTTCAAATCACATAATATCGAAATTCTCATATATCAAAATATCATAATTTTAAAAACTCAAATATTCAAAGTTAAATAAATCTGAATATCATATTTAAAACTTACAAATATTCCAAAGACTAAATATTTTGAAATGCCAAACACAATACAAGTAAAATTCCTGAAAATTTAGAATATAAAAAATCTAAGAACTAAGGACCAAATATTAAAAAAGGGTTATACATATAGCTAACAATCTTAAAGTAAAATACTACTATTTAGGGTCATAGGCGATTATCTACAAAGTATTCTTTGTAGATTGTGTTAAAAGTCATTTTTTTTACTATCCATAGATGGTCATAGGCAATGATCTACAAATTATTCTTTGTAGATAGGGTTAAAAGCCATTTTCTTTACAACCCATAGATGATAGATGTAGCATTTAAGTGTACTGATGTATTAGGATATTTGAATATATTATTTTTATTTATTTTTTTACAATGATTATTAACAAAATGCCAAACTGTGGACTATATAAAAATCATAAAAAATATTTCATTGTAGAAAAAGTATAAATTTAAAACTTTTCACTCAATGAAAAAAGTATAAATATAAATAATTTTTAATATATGAAAAAGTATAAACTCATATCGAGACAAAATGGTTTGCATCAAAGCACTTATATAAAATATCATATATAATGCCCAATAAACAAGTTTCGTGACTTTTTTTTCACAAATAATTTTATACTTAAATATAATGTCTTAAAATAGTCTCATTTTGTATAAATCAAACAAAACTCTCAAGTATTTGATAAAATTACATAAAACTCAAATCTTTTAATAAAAAATCGCACACATGCAATAACATTTAAAATAGATATGAAAAAAGGTGACATGCCTGTGAAATAAAATAAGGAATTTAAATAGAAATCAAAAGATATATGAAATAAATTAAAAAAACTTGTTTAGAATACATAAGGTAATGATACCAAAATATTCTTTTTATACTCATTAATGAAATTAAGTAGATAAATTTTTATATCTATTAAAATTTTAGATTAAATTAATTTTATAACCAAAATAAATTAAGTTAAGTGGTACCTGACCATTGCTTGACTCATCCTCGTGCATATTTAGACAGTAAAGGCATACCTAAGAAAAGCCTTTATAGCACTCATACATATTTTAAGCAAATTATTCATATTCAATGTGCTCCTAATTGATGTAAATGCACATTTAAGACAAAATATTGACGCATGATACATATCTAATAAACACTCATGTATAGTATGAATTGTGCAGTAATGCCTATTCACACTTAACCAATGCACATGTAGTCATTTTTTATAAATAGGCCAATTAGCTAATATTGGGTTATTTTTAGGAGATTTTTAAGAGAAAAAAAGAAAGAAAAGAGGGAAAGAGAGAAAAGGAGAGAGGGAAAAAGAGGAGAAATTAAGAGAAGTTAAAGAGAATTTTGAATAAATTTAAGTAAAAATAAGCACATTCAAGTCATCTTTCATTTGTTAATATTTTTTTTAATTTTTTTAAATATTTATTATTTTAAATACTCTTACATACATTATTTTCATAACTAAAGTGTGATTATCTTGCGGCATACATGTGATTCCATTGTTGTATATTAAATCCATGTCTTTCAAAACTAAAGTTTTGATGAATTACATGTTATAAATACATACATATTGTATTTTAATGTTGAATTTTTATAACAATACTCATATATGTCTTAAATTTGTGTTTAGTACTATTGTATGTTTTAAATTCTCAAATGTATATTTTTGTATGTCTTAAATTTTCATATAATTGTTTATACTTTGCTCACAACTACGTGAAGATAGAGAAACTTTTGGTTATTAAGGGGCATATCTCTAAATTTGAACACGATATGGCTAATTTGAAGCAAAAGTATGCCTCCTTAGATACCATAACTTTAAGATTGAGAGTGAGCTTCAGGCTTCTATCCGTCCCGAGTATATTACAAAGATGTTGGAACGTAGCTATTGGGAAGGAATCAACTTATGCCAATATATACGAAGATTGTATTTTTTTTATATATACTTGTAATAATTTTTCAATGAATGAAAATTTACTTTTCAAGTTGACTCTCTATCTTTTCCTAATGTGTTTTGCTAGTCAAACATTTTATATATCTGATTTTAAATATTATTTAAATTAATTTTGACTCATGGTTTTTGCCCTTAGATTATCCGAAGGATGTCAAAATATTCGTATGTCTAACTTAAGTTTTTCTAGGACCATATTCAACTGACAATACTACCTTGAAGGTCTTTGCATGCGTGCTTCTAAGGAAGCCCCTAAAGTTTTTAGTCATTAGTCTTATTTGGACCACTTGATAACATGACCAAGTTTTCATCATCGACCTCATTTAGGTCGCTCAGTTATATGAATAAGTTTTACTAATTAGCAAGTGTGGTCCACGGTATAGGTAAACGGATTTTACCTGACTTAGAGACAGTCTAGGTTATATAATGCAATGAAAAGCAAGCAAGTACAAAAATTGAATAAACAATTAAAATTTTATTAGTGAATTTTATAAAGATATAAGCACTCCTCTTGGACGTAGCAGTTTGGGAGGTCGAAGACGGATTCCTTTAGGCTGCTCTTCTAATCGTGTGTAAATTGTCTGAATGGCTTTAGAAATATTGTCCATCTTTATCGTAAGTGTACGTACACAAGAGTCGGGATGATCATCCATTCGATCGATCATGAGAAGACAGTTACCACATCAAGTGGCCTCTCTAATGGGTGTACTAACTTGTACTTTAGTGTTCACCATGTTTTTATCGAGATTATAGTTTTTGGACTTTTAGTCATGCTTCCCATAGACGGTACTAATATTGCGTCCAAGTATTTTGATTGTTATACGGATGAAGAGAATTGTCCATCGAGTGTTAAGGTGTCTTCAGTCTCTATACGTCTTTAATTAAATCCTGCGCAATCACAAAATAACGGTCAAAGGATTTGCGAGATTTACTTTTCAATATATCCTCTAACGCTCAAATTGGTATCTTTCTTAAATAATATGAAAGATAGAGGATGTAAAATATATATTTATGTCCGAGAGAATTGCGCTCTTAAAGTAGCATTTTAAATTGTGAAAACTTTTTTAACTATATTAATTTCATGTAAATTTCAATTGCTAATACTTTTGCATGTTTCTACATAAAATATACAACAATTATCTAAATATATAAGAATTAAGGATTATTGATGACCTTAGCAATAATGACCGAATATCGATATTCAACTTGTGATTGCTATTATATAATCAAAAACCATATGCCACTATTTAGAACTTATAGATAGGCTGACTACATATTATTTTTTATTATTAGGATCAAATATCATTTCTTTGACCCATAAATATTAGGTTCGACCTTAAATTTATAAATAATATTTTAAAATATATCTAAATATATCGTATTAGTTCTCTATAATAATTTTTATGATACAATTACACATACACGTTCTCAAGTTAGAGAAACAAATTATGTTCATTAATGTCAAAGTAGAACTTTCATCATATTTTCTTACAAATAAGTAATATGTAAGAATATTTGTATGAATTTTATGATATACAAAAATGTAAGTATTAAAACTAGTTGCATGTAAAAACATATATATTGAAATATAAAAAATTTAATATGGTCCATATAACTTTAAGATATTAGCTTTTAAAATTATATGAGATGAAAATAATCTAGCATACATGCAAATAGAATTATATAAAATAAGAAACTATCACATAGGTGAGCATTTAAAATAAAAAATATTACAAAATTTTAAAAAAATATAAAAATAATTTAAATATACTTACTTTCACTTTGATTTACTTGAAATTTGGATTCTTAAGACTGATCCGGTTTTGCGAACCGCACAACTAACATGAAAACACTCCGACTTTATCTTTAGACCTTCAATGGAAGAGAGAAAGATAGAAAAAGAGATCGGGAAGAGAGAAGAGTGAAGAGTGTTTAAATTAAATTGGTCCTTCCTCGTATGGATGGTGGGGAAGACAGAGAACGCGTGTATCAACCCGTTCGTTGCCTTGGAGTTTGATCTAAATGGGAACTAGAACCCATAAATTCCGGGATTTTTCTCGAGGGGAGCATCAATTTTGTCTTTTTAGTTCTTGAAAGAGAAGTGAAGAGTGTAAGATGCTTGGGAAGATCCCGAGAAAAGCTCCCTTTTCTACGTGGGGCGTGAGGGTTCTTATACACCTCACCATGGGCCGGATCCTTGGGCACCAAGGTGATCGTCGTTTGGGCCTTGCAAACAAATTATGTCGTCGGACGTGGCCGTGGCGTTTGGATGTCGTTGCCATGCTTGGCTCGTCCTCTGCGGGGAGTGGGTGGCCACGGATGGAAGCGGTGGTGTTGGTGGCGTGCAGCCCATGCCCCGGTGGCTAGCCTTTAAATTCTATTGCGTGTCTACAAATAAAATCGTTGCGGAGTTCCGTTGCCCTTCTATCGTGGGTTTGTGCCTAGTCTTTGCGCATTAGCGGCCTTCATTTGGAAAAATATATCGAGGCCCATTTTAGAAGGGCGATTTTAAATATAAAGCGGGCGGTCAAATTTAAATTATCGATATAATTATATGATGGGTTTAATGGAACAGCCCATCAGCATTTGCAAAGCCTCTGGAGGCCCAACAAAAGTTGACCGTTTATAATCTATACGGTTTAAATTTTGAGGCCTATCTCCTTAGTGGGCCGTAAAAACGCTTGACGTTGGCCTTAATAGCCCATTTTTGGTGTACCCATCACACTTAAATTTAATTAACTTAAAATATTTTTAATTTCATTTTCTCATTCTTTCTCTTTTCGTTTTCTCCTTCTCTCCATTATCTCAAATTTACACGAAAAATATGTTAAAATCGGCTGAAGAACCTATTTATATAATAAATTGGCACATATACACTAATCAGGCATAGAGGCAAAATTCAATTTGTACAAGAGCACCTAACAGGCGTGTATTAGACACTGACATTTTAGCATATATAAGCACAAACATCACTCATGCACATCAATGCACAGTTATTCCATCTAAAATATACTTAAGCATAAATTAGACATATATCAAATGTCACTCGACTCTAACTTTCTTAAGTCTTATATTTAATTTTTGATCAAAATTCACAATCAATATAAAAAAGTTATCAATTTATTTAAATTTAATACTATTAAAATAATTTTTGAGATTTGTATTTTACATTTCAAATCCGGGTCAGCCACGTCAGATTGCTTGGTGCAAAAAAAAAAAATGTTAAAGATCAAAAAAAAAGAAAAACAAGAAAAGAAATTAAATAAATTTGCTTTTTTCTTGGTAAGAGTCAATGGCATAACAATTAATAAATAGCATATCTTCCTTCTGTCTCCGGCGTTGTTCAAATCTCATGCAAGATATCTGCACGTACCGTAACCTGCAGAAACACAAAATCCAATTAACTTAGAGTGCTCAACTGTCAAATTATTGTGAAGTTATCCACATAAAAAATTTTAATGAGATAAAATTTTAAATTATAAAATTTTTACAATTATAATTCTTCACTAATTTAATCAAGTATAAAAAATAAATTTGTGTATCTGAATCCATTAGCGTTAAACTTTTCTGTACGGTCGGTAATAGTTCTTATCACGAAAAATCGGGAGATAATTTCTCTCTTTTCTCCTTATGATTTATAGAAATGTTATAAAAATCTTATGTATCTCAAAATAATGGTTAATGACGTCCTTTTATAGAGGGAGAGATGATCATTCCCAAATTACTAAAATGTCCCTCCTTTCGCCTAAGATATACGTCATGAATAGATATAATGATTGAGAAATAATATCCATTCGCTCAACAGAGATATTTTAAAGAGACATATCTATTTAATAAAGGACATATCTATTGAGAAATAATATATCATTTTCATTAAAAATATGTCTTGAATGTACGTATCTTTTAAAAAATTTCTCTTTATTATATATAAACCAATAGGATTGTATTTATTTAATCAATTCAATAAATTAATAATTTATATATCTCGTTATGTGGGACACATTTCTAACAATTCGCATATATTACTATATTTTAGATCACTTTTTTATA
This sequence comes from Nepenthes gracilis, assembly GCA_033239525.1. Classification (NCBI taxonomy): domain Eukaryota; kingdom Viridiplantae; phylum Streptophyta; class Magnoliopsida; order Caryophyllales; family Nepenthaceae; genus Nepenthes; species Nepenthes gracilis. The sequence continues at coordinate 9,548,529 of BSYO01000038.1, read as the reverse complement.
AATTACACACTCAACAATGCTTTTCCTTTTGTTACTAACAGAAAATTTCATCCATCGTTCGCATGAAATTTTATCGGAACAAAGTACGGAAAGGAGTGTTTATGAGCATTCATTTAATGTTCGCATGATTTTCACTCAAGCAAAACTCTTCCATGGCAAGTTTACGAGCTAAACATGAGACAATGGAATTTGGGCGACGATTTCAGGAACGAGTTCCAATAGCTGGGTGCTAGGCGGCTCACAAGGATATCAATATGGTGTTTATGTATGTTGTTTTAGCTCTCAGGTAAAATGTATTACTGATCAGTATTCATCTCGACTGTATTCTTTTTTCTCTCAGTTATTAGGATTTGTATCATTGCAATATAGATAACTAATGTATATTTACAGTTAATGGTATTTTCACTTGTTGCGCAGGAGTTGGCACAATAGGAAGTTATTGGTAAAATGATTTTTGATATTTCTTGGGATCAGAATTATTGAACAAATTAGAGAGTTACTCGCTATTTCAAACTTAAAGTAGATCTGGTTCTCGTTAGGACTCTGAGCATAGAAGAAATCGAGAGAGCGATGGGTCAATCTCTATATATTCATGGCCTTTTTCAAACAAATAAAAAGATAGGAGAAAATAATAATACGCGGATACATTTTATGAGAGGTTAAGTGTCGGAGGAAGACTAGGCTCTAACTAGTGCACTCTACTAGGGAGCAGTTTAAATATGGAGGACTAAATTTCGATGAGTAAGCTCGATTAGGAATGACTTAGAGGCAAAATATTGAGTTTGATAATTGCGCGTCTCAAAACAGAGGCGGAAAATTGAGTTCTTCAATTTGGTAGCGGGGCCGAACTTTTCTTGATTGCACCAGCGAGGAGTAGTTTAGAGCGGATGATTGAGCTCCTTGATTTCCCTGCCAGAGTGGCTTAGAGGCGAAGGACTGAGTCTCGATTGATTCTAAGGAATGACAGAGGGCAAAAGATTGAGGTTTCCGATAAGACGTTGAATAGCTTATAGGTGAAGGGCTAAGCTCTAATGATTACGCTTGACTAGGGAGTTGTTTAGAGGCAGAGGACTAAACTCCAATAATTATGCCTAATTAAGGAGTGATTTTAAAATGCAAGCCTAGCAGAGGACGGCTAAGAGGAGGGAATGCCTTCTTTGGAAAGTGGCTCTGTGGCGGAGGGTCGCACTCTTTTGACATCTCTCTTTTCTTTGAATTTTATCATTTCCTATTAAGAAAAGGTGGTATTTGTAGAGAAAGAGTCTTTGACTCATTGTTAGGCTAATTACGCAAGTGATTTTTTTAGGGCATCAATTTCACGCTTCCCTAACGAGTTACACCATTCCCGACAGCTTGGGTGTGACAGGCTGGTGTAAGCCCCCATCTGATTCTATTCTCGCGGCGATGGGGTACCACACACTTGCAACGATCACGTGAGTTGATCTGCTGAGTTAGAGTTGTTGATGTGCATGCTTCTAGGCTGCACTTGGTGGGTGTCTTCGTGGGCCCAGATCTCATTGGGCGGATCTAGGTCGCAATGTTTAGGCCTTCCATGGCATTCTTTGGGGCTTCGGCCGTGAGGAGCCTTCTTTGGGCCAAGGCCTTTGGGGCGCTTTTCCCCTGCTAGCTTGATTCTAGGTCGGCTTATTGATACCAGATCCATCAATTTCAAACATAGTCAACATTTTTTTTAAAATTAAGAAGAATTTTTCTTGTAATATCAATGTATTATTTGTGCTTAATTATGTATATTAATTATCATTTGTGATTTACTGCTGATTTTTTTTTGGGGTGGGTGGGGGGAATGATAATCAACTCAACTATTTCAGAAAGATTTTGAGAAAATTACTTGGGTCGACGGTGGTGATGACACCGGTGCCGGAGAAATCACAGTTGAAGGGCTGCTGGCCTCTAGTCTGGTAGAAAGTGTTCATGGCGTACTGAGCATGAGACCTCCGGTTGTCGGGTTGGAAGCACGCGCCGCCGCCTTGGATGGGCCGGCAGTCGACTCCCTGGCTGCAGACGTAGTCAATGTTGGCCTGTAACTGTGCATCACTCACCTGCGCTTTCGGCACGCACCACTTCTTGGCCGGCCCTAGCCCTCCCCGAACCGGGTGCGGGTTTCGCCGTGGAACCGGAACCGGTCGTCGTCCGGGCTGCACCATCCGTGGAAAAAATGTTAATAATTATATTAAAAAATAATTATAAAAAATTATAGATAATGTGACAAATATTTTTTTAAAAAAAAGAAATTCATCTTATATTTATTTACCTGTCCCTGGCGCAAAATCCCAGCATCATAAACGGGTGAAAAATCGGGCCTAAAAAGCCCGAAGTTCCTCTCAGCAACGGGTCCGGGCTTCTGGTCCTCAGTAAACAAGCCGAAAATGTATGTCTCGAACCTCCTGCCCGGCATCAATGGAGTACCGACCCCAGAATTGATATGCCTCACCAACCCACCATTATAAGCCGCCGCAGAGCCAACCGTCACCCACGTCTGGAACGGCTCCGCCACCGTCGGCCACCCTGTCTCGCCCACCACAAGCCCGACGTCGCCGTACCCCAGCCTCCTCATGCCCGAGTAGACGGCGTCCATTAGAGCGTCGAACATGTTAAAATAAACCTTGCCGGTGTACCTGTCGGGCCAGCCCCGGAAGCGCCCAAATGTACAGTAATTTAGGGTTTTGGCTGTGGCCCCGAAGTAGGGATAAGGATTGACGACGAAGGGAGATTTGGTTTCGCGTAGGAATTGAAGAATTGGAGCGAGAACGCCGGTGTCCCAGCCGGGCCGGAAGCGGCCGGTGCTCGGTGGCTGGGATCTCAGCAGAATGCCCAACGAGTGAGCGGTTGTGACCTGCGTGAAACAGCTTCTGGCAGTTAAAGTTTAAGAAATCATAAAACAAAGATAAGAATATGAAATTAAATACAAGATTAATTGGGGCAAATAATATAATTTGACATATTTAATTTATGACAATGCATTATATTAATACTTTTTATGCAAAGTTCAAGCAATCTGATAGTAGATCTTCTTCCTCCAAACTCATTTTTATGTCTAATTTAATAAAAAAATTTAATTTAGCTATTATAATTATGAAATAAAATTAACAAATTAGATCCGAGATGAACAGACCTGAATGTTGCCATGGCCGGACTGAACAAGGGCGGCGTGGAGGGTGCGCATGGCGGCGACGAGGTTATCAATGAGGTTCTGCGGGCCCCAATGGAGGACCTCGTTCCCGACGAGGATACGGATTATGTTAGTCCGCGGCAGGAAGGGGCTGACATTGGCGGCGATCCACTGCGTCGCCGCCGAGAGCTGGGTGAGGTTAGGGATCTCGCCGTTGGGGACAGTGATGGTGACGGCGATGCCGGTGTCGGCGAAGGCGCGAAGTATATCAGGGTTTGCGTCGAACAGCTTGATCCTGTCGATGATGGTCTGTGTTTTAAGGAAGTTCGCCACTTGTGCTGGCGGCGGCAGGTTGTCGCCTAAGGTTCCGTAGTTGACACCGATGGAATCCGCGACCGAGGGGCGGGAGAGAACGGTGGCGCTGAGGAGGAGGAGGAGCAGGTGGTGGCGGTGGTGGAGAGATTTTTTCTGAAGAGTCCCCATTGTTTACAGATTTGGGACTCTGGAAGATACGAAGCGCATTAATATAAAGAGAGATTCTGGATTGATCGAATTGGCTCAAGACAGCTGACATTTTATTTTTTAATTTTTAATTTACTTTTTTCAATATTTATGTCGGATTCAGAAACGCGTAGTTAGATTCCTTAACGGGAAATATATATTTTTATTATTAATATAATATTTTATTAAAAAATATAATTAATTTTAATGTTTTTTTATTTTTAAATTATGACAATTTGTCAGACTTGATGGTTTTGAACTTCGGAATCGCAGGAAGGGAGCAGGACAAAAGCTAAGTAGCGTGTTTTGGGGGCCCACCAAATAAGGCTTTCGGCGGATTTCACGCGACGAGTTGTTTGACTGAAACGCCGCCGTCAAAGGTGGAGTACGTGGCGGGCGATGCCGGTTTTACAACGGTCGGGTTTTTTAAAGTATTATCATTTTTTTGTTTGGTAAGGATAATATATTTGTAGAAGTATTTAATAATTTTGATTACGTATTATGATATATATAATTGTTATTTTTTTAATAGTTTATTGATATAATCAATAATTATGATGCGTTACGGATATGAATCATTAATGGATAAGGGTGTTGCTGAGCCTTCGGATCGAACTGGCATGGGTCACTGTTTTTATGCTCCTTGACTTAGATCATACACACCATAATCAAAAAATGATAGGTCAAAGGATTTACAAAACTCCATTTCTAGTATATTCTCCGTACTCAAATCAGTAATCTTTTTTAGAAGATGAAAGATATAAGGTCAGAATATATAACAAACGATACAAGAAAGGGTGTCGCTTAAGTCTAACTGAAAAGTTGCGCTCCTCGTGGAGCGACTTTGTGATGGTGCGCTCGTGGAGCGCAAGTTTAGCGTCATGGAGGCAAGAATTATGAAGAGATTCTTGTGGAGTTCGGCAGACAAAGAAGGAAAGAGAGTTCTAAAGAATGGCGTTTCAGGGCTTGCTTGATTGTGTATACGAGTATTGACGTGTGCATATTTTTTGAGTTTGTCCTAAGGGCTTCTTATAACTTTCGGACTTTCTCAACCTTGCTTGGGCGGTAAGATTACCTACCAACTATCTCGTGCAGAACTGGTGGGTTGGCGTGAAGATTATAAGTGTTTATTTAGGCAACTAAAATCAAACGAAGGGAATTCCTTCCTTCGTGGGAGAGATGTTGCACATGGTAGATATTGCGACGAATATTGGGATGATACGGCAAGTTGGAAGTTGTCATTTTTAGAGAGATCGTGATTTAGGACAATATTCGTGACTCTAACTAGTTAATGCAAGTGATTTTCAATACGTGGGAAAGGTGGTATGGGTCATCCAGATCGGGCCGTGGACAGCTTGGGCTGTTTGGCCAGCTCAGGTGCTGCCCCAGTCAACGACATTGATCGATCTTTGGGCCTACAGGCCAGATGTCTCTTAGGCCGGTTACGAAGTCTGTGGGCCCTTGCACTGAGTTGGTCCCTTTCTTTCATCCCCATCAAATAAAATTTTTAAAATGAATAAATGTTATATGACCATTATTCAACCTATTTTAGATATTTATTTCAATTATTTTATTTTATTTATTTATTTAAGCTATGTGAACTATTAGAGTAGATAAATTAATAAAATATTATATTAATTAAAAATATTTAAAAAATATCTCAAAACGATCTCCTAAAAAATTATATATGACCTAATAAAAAAAACTTTATATTTTATCAAACTCTAGATCTTAAAGCCTAGCTCTAGAAACCTTCGTATTCTTCTACACTTGCCCTCAATTAGGACGGCGACCTTTAACTTCCCAATCTGTATTGGCAATGGACGAGGCATTAAGAGGTTCGAAGATGAACAATATTGAAAATAAATGTAGACCTTAGAGAGAAGAAGAGGGTAGAGAACTTCCCAAGATAAATTGCATCAACATGAAATGAAAAGAATAACAAAATAACTTACCTATTGCCCATGAAGGATGTCAGAGAAATATGTAATCCTACATTCTTAGAAATGGCTATAGGAAGCGATTAAGACCAAAGAGTTAGTTTCAATGAGATGGAAGACATTATTGCAAAGGAAGAAGGCATCATAATACATCTCTTTGTTAAGTGGCCATCCATTTTACTTTGGTCACGCTTCAAAAGTTTACTCTCAAAAGCATGGGAGTATGTAATTGTTAACTTTTGAGAAGACTTCTTCGACATAGATCCTTGTACGCTAAAATTCCCTCAATATAAAACCTAAGTGGGAGTTATAAGCTAATAGACATGAATTTCAACTACTTTTAGCCAAATTTGCTAATCCTATCAACTATTATAAGGTACTTACTTAAAGGTTTAGGATGACATTTTAAAATTACTTCACAATCAAACTATAACCATCTGAAATTTGGCGTTTTAAGAATGGTACAAACTCAGTCGTAATTTAGTTTGAATTACCGGTGTTGTTAGTTCATTACTGTTAAAAGTTCATTCTCTAAACAATTGGGGAGCTCATAGGCTAACTAGTCAAGATTGATATGAAAACTTTTAAAGCAAGCAAAAACTTAGAAGTCTCTTGCCTAATCATTAGAAATAAATAAATGAACATCCTTACTAGTTATATCGAAGGAATTGATATCCATATTAAACTAAGTCTTTCTCATTCTTCACACTTGAATTAGGTTGGGATTTCTTATCTTCTTTATACATGTTATGTTGACTAGAGGATTTTCCCTCAGAGTAGTTGGGTTGAAAATGCATCCCTTTTGTAAGGATGCTGCATTACTTTCATGTGAAAATTAAGAATTAGTAGATAACAGTATTCGTATATATAAGATGAGGTTGGCATCAAAGAAAGGGAGATTAAATAAAGAAAAATGATAATATTTGGCTAAATAGATTTATTATAGAAAGCGGAATCACTTTGTTTCTTTTAAATTTCAATCTCAATTTGACAACATTCAGTTTATTTTAAAAATATACGTGAACACCCAAGAAATTTCCTTCATCAAAACTCTTTCAATGGCTCATGGCTTCTTACTTATCACAATCTACATCTAATATCTGAAACCATGACTAATTATAACTCAGACTTATAACAAGGTAGCTCCTAATGGTTGCAGATTTTGGCTAGGGAGCTGAGTTCTAGCTCTTGCATATAAGAAGAACTGAAGATGGAACTTGGTGAAAAAACAATGATGACCTTAAAAGAAAAGTAATACAACATTTCAAGAACATCTTACAAGATCCTGTTCCCTTATCTTGTGAGAACCTCCATTCACAATAGCATGCAATCAAGGAAGCCTTAGGGTTAATCTGGTTGATGCACCTACTACAACTTAGATAAAGAGTGCCCTAATGCCTGAAGCCACCCAAGGCTCCCAAACTTGATGGTTTTCATACTTTCTTCCTTCAAAATATGTGGAGAACTATCAAAGTTGATCTTCTTCAAACTATTGAGTAGTGCTCTTCAAGAAGGTATTTTTAGAAAGAGATAAACCATACAGACATCATACTCGTTCCAAAGATAAATGTTACAAAACATTTAACCATTTCAAACCATCCCTCTTTACAATGTTGTATACAAAAGTCATCTACAAAGTCATTGTTCAAATACTAAAGCCTCCTCTCAGTGAATTTTTAGGCCACCAAGGCAAATTTCCCCTCCTAACATGACTGTTTGAGTAATACACTGATATTTCAGTTGAAACTTATGAGAGATTATTACAAATAAAGTTAATTAATATGTTATTAATTACATATGAGTTTATAATATTTTCACATCGAGATGTGATGTGTTGGATTCACGAGAGTGTCGGAAAAATATTTTCATAATTTTTTAACATCAACCAGTAATTATTTTTAATCTCAAATGATATTAATTAGGGTTTATTATGATAATAAGATGTATTTGTATATTCATATGAGTATAATAATAATATAAAAATTAATATTATTTGTAAAATAATAATAATAATAATAATAATAAATTTTAATAAGAAATGTATATATAATTTGAAATTACAATGACTAACTAGTTCAGATATCTTTTGATTGAATCTTGCAAGTATTTAAATCTTCTAATTTGAAAGAGTTAGAAAAATTAACAGTATTATAAACCTAAAATTCAGTAAGTATTAATGTATATATATAATGAACCATACATGTCCATAAATCAAAATGATTGAGCAAAAAATAATAAAAAATATATATAAATCAAATATATGTCAAATGTTTTAAATATCAAATGTCTAAATATCAAATGTCCAAATCTGTCAATTATTTAAATATGATTTCATACCTAAAATTATATTAATGATATCATAGTTCGTACACAAAATATGGAGCATAATAATTCCCACAATATTTTAAAATTTTGTTCTTAAAATTTTATTTGACTCAATAAATAACAAAATTTGATCATAAAATAGGACCACCATACTCCGCTGTGCAGCTTTGATATCTTCCTTCTAAATTCAAATTGAGACCTCAAAACATATAAAATATCATCAATCAACTTTCATCTCATGATCATTGGATGAGTCTTCAACTTTAACGATTCTAGCTCACCAAATTTAGCCCTCTCTTGCTCCTACTTCATGAGGAAGGCTCAATCAAACATTTTACTTTAAGTCCTCAAATGTAAACATACCAATTGACTCTGAATTGAATATTGTAAGCATTGCAAAAATTTTCTAACTCTCTTGGCTTCATTCATCACCAAATGTGAAACAAAATGACCTAATTTTGTAAATTTTATATACTTTGTCATCGATCAATTTCCTTTCCTCAAACATGAAAACTCGTCCACCTTTATCAGACAGATGCATGATAAAAAATATTTTTCTATAAATACTTCTACAATGACATTTCAAGACATATCTTCATTTTTCAAGCTCAAAATTTTCTTCTTCATAATCCACCAATATTTTGACTTTCTCTCTAACTAGCAAGCTACAAACTTCACCTTTTCTTTCTCAAGACAATTTATAACCATCAATACATTATCGATCTGATTAATTTAATTGTTAGCCTTATTTGAATCTGAATTGTTCCAAAATTTCAAAAATCCTTTGAAAATTGATCAAAAGGCATTAGGCCATGCCACAAATTTTCATCTCCTTGCCTTGCTACAAGCTCCGTGTCTTGCCTTTGAATCATTTAATCTATTATACCTAACATTCTAGCTATGATGGCCAAATATACCCATCACAGCTAGATCCAACTACTTGACTTCATGACATTCTAAGCATCCATCATGCCATTCGACTGAAGCCTCAAAGCCAGATCAAATGCAAACAAATTCAAAATCCAAAGCACTAAAAGTTCGTAAATCATAGTGGATATAAAATCTTATTGAACTAACACTATCTGATCTCTAAAATATATATTAAAAATATGATAAAAAATCTAAATAAATTCACAATAAAAAAGCATTGAACAAATATTCAATAATGGCAAAATCAAATTTTAACAAATTATATTGATATAAATGATCCCAAATATAAATAAACTATGATAATCAAACATACAACAAATTTTCAATATAAATCTAAATACAATCAAATATAGAATCCAAATATAAATATACAATAACCAACACATTCATATATCTTTCATTCAAATCCTACAAGTTTTCAAATATTTTAATTTAAAAGGGTTGAAAACATGGATAAAATTGTAAACTTAAAATTTAGTAAGTATTAATATATATATAATAAATCATGCAAGTCTATTAATCAAAATGAATGAATAAAAAATAATAAAATATATATAAAAATCTAATATATGTCAAATATTTTAAATATCAAATGCCAAATTTATCAATTATTCAAATACGATTTCATACTTAAAATTTATAATTTGAATACAAATATAAAATAATCCTAATATACAAAATCATCCAAAAATTCAATATTATAAATCAAATAAGCTAGAAGTCTAAAGTCCAATCTAAATTCATATAAATCTGAATAATGATTAAAGCTTACAAATCTCACAAGTAAAACATCTCACATATCAACTCATATGGAAGTACAAATTGCAAAAATCTAAAATATGTTAAGATTTGAGAAATAAGGATTAAAAGACCAATTTTGAAAATGATTATATATATTTTTAATAATTTTAGATTAAATCACTATTATTTAGATTCAAAGGCAGATTGTCTATGTATTACTCCCTATAAATAGAGCCAAACTCTACTTTTTTTTTTGTTATCATAGATGATAGGTGTAATTTTTAAATTTATTTAAATATAGTAGGATATTTAAATATATTATTGTATTTAATTTTCTTACAATGATTCTTAATAAAATACTAAATCAAGGGGACTCTATAACAAATATATAAAAATTTACCTCTTTATTGAAAGTATAAAGCTTTCGCTATGAAAAAATATAAATATAAAAATTTTAACTTGTAAAAATATATAAATATCAAAATAAATAATAAAATGGAGTTTGACTTGAAATATATGCATGGGCTACCACATACGGGCCCAAATGTATACGTTAATGACTTTTTTTTACAAATATTTTAATATATTAATATAATATTTTAAATATTTACTTATTTTATATAAAATGAACAAACTCTTTAAATATTTGATAGAACTAGAGTAAAATATTAAAATATTTGATAAAAATCGCATGTGATACGTCCTGAAATTAAATTTTAAACGGGTTCGGGTTGCATCAATATTTGAATCTGACTCCGTCCACTGAGTTTGGATCCTGCACATGACTAAGATAACGAAAGGTCAGGTACCGGTGAGATGTTATCCCACCGAAAATACTCCGACGCTCAAATCAGTAAATAACATTCTAAGGATCGAGAAGGTAGAAGAAAGGATGTCACGAAAGTGAGTAGTAGAGAGTGTTTGTGGGGATGATTTGGCTCTCACTGAAAGAGGTTAATACCACTCGTGAGGAGCGTTGACTCCTGACTTCCGATTTTCAGGGACCGTGATGGCAAGAAGTACCGAGAGTGTCGGCGTTCTAAAAGTGTGAGAGTTGAGAGGACATCTGGCTAATTCTACGGGATTCCTCAGGAAAAAGGAATGTTAATGTCGAAGCGATTCCAATAAGTATGTGTGTGTTTGTTCTCTTTCAGAAGGTATGCCTGGAGTGTTGACTTCACGGCTTTCTTATAGTCGAGAGGTTGAGAATCCTTCCTTAGAAAGGAATGTGGGATTTCAGTACTCTGTTAGAATAGCGTCCATTCGTGGCGCTGGTATTAATGGCGGTAACGACTCCTTGGAAAGTTCACATTCCTTTTGTGCTTTACAACGGTTAGGGTTTTACAGTAGACAGGGGAGAGAATCCGACGCTTTCCTCATGGGGTGAGTGATGAATTTGTTGGTGACCGTTACTGTGGAGGTTGCCTTCTAGGGGAGCGTAAAATCAGGGAAGAAAGTTGCTGCAGGTCAAATTGGGCCTGGCTCATATGAAGCTTATTCGAGGGGAGGCCTGTTACAATGCTACTAGTCAATAGAAATGTTGACTGTCCTTGGTGCCAGTCGTCCGTCCTTATACTGGTTTCATTGGCCTTTCATCCGGTCAACGATTCACGTTGACTGCCCAGACCAATGCGTGGGCCTTCGTAGGTTTGGATCGTACCTCCTTCCTGGGCCTGTCCACTATGGGAGCACCTATCAGCATGTATATAATAATACTCAAAGTGGGGAGATAATTGGGTCACAAGCATTTATATTAAAACAAGACATATAGATAAAATTAATGGATTTATAAAATAGACCAAATATTAAATCTAGAAATATTTACCTCAATTTTCTGATTTGGTGGATTTAATTCTCTCTCTTTTCTTTGGTGGGACTAATCAAAATGATAAATAGTGTTTACAGGCGTATTTTTTATAATCCAATCTATACAGGAGTGCCAGATAAATGTCCATCAATTGCTGCACCAAAATCTTATTAGCGCATAGGTACCGCATCAAAGTGCAACTTAGGTGTCAACTAATCTATCAAAATTATGCACAAGCACTGTAGGAGGCACATCAGGTATCATATAATTTGCATAAAAATACGTATGAGTACATGCGCTTATATTCTGCTTAAAATGTGTATGAGCGTAGATTAGGTGCTCATCAAGTGCGAAACTTGATTCCTTAAATTTGATTTTTCCTATAAATTTATATTATATAATTATTTTTAAATTGATTTAAAATTATAATAATAATATCATGGTTCATATACAAATTATGGAGCTTTACATGAGTGCCTTATAGGCGCTTTCAAGTATGATACTTCCACCTAAAATATAAGTGTCTATCAGGTATTACCAATTTTTTTAATTTTTAATTTTTATTAAATTCTTATTATATAATTATTTTTTATATCAATCAAATGTATAAAAATATAACGCCATCAATTTGTATAGAAAATCAGATGTTACAATTAATTAACCAAATTTTTATTTTTTTGACCACTATAATTACAAAAATCTTATTTTTAGTTTTTTTTTGTCAAATATGATTTTAGATGACAATAGAATTAAAGGAATTAATACTAGCTTAATAAGCTACCAGAGAAATAGTGATATTTCTATTGATATAAGTATAAAATAGCATTATATTTTTATTTATGGACAATAATATTTGATGAGCACCTGGATCCGACTTCGAACAGATTCGGATTCTTCTGGATGATGTGAACTGGCTCCGTTTACTGAGTACGAATCTTGCACACCACTAAAACGAACAAAAAGCTAGCGTTATGGCGGGAGGTAATCCCACCGAAAATACTCCGACGCTCAAGTCAGTAAACAACCTTCAATGGAAGGAACTGAAAGATAGAGAGAGCAATGTGAGAAGGGAAAAGAGTGTCTTGCTCCAGATGTCAGAGAGGCGCAGATCCTTTCTCGTATCTGCATGGTGGGAAGGCAGAGAACGTGTGTAAAGACCCGTTCGTTGCCTTAAAGTTTGATTGTGTTTGAGTTTGGCGTGGGAACCTGACGAGCTTGTTTCTCGAGCACTTAGGGTCAAGATGAACGTGTTTGAAGTAGCCCGGAGAGCCATAGGCTTCTGAGAGTTTCAATGTTTCTGAGTGCCCAAGAAAGCATGCAAGAAAGCGTCTTTGAAAGCATGCCTTGGATGGTGAATCCAAGGCCTCTTTTATGGCAAAGAAGACAGTGATCCCCCTTCGGGAAGGAGTGATCCCTCCTATGATCTGGGTCGCTAGCCTTCCTTTTGAGGCCGATGCTTATCGCCCACCGTGAGGATTGTTTCTTCCGGTGGCCAACCATTTTCCAAGTTAGCTTCTTTCCTTCCCAACATGTTACCGTTGGGGTTCCTCGGGCGGTAAGGAGTTGGGAGGATCCGCGCCTTCCTTATTCAAGGGCGCTAATCCCGCCGATATTCCCTTTGATATCGTGGGAATATCTTTGGAGAATCGCGGGTTAGCTTTTTTTTTAATTTGGCCTAAACGGTCAAGCCAGATTCTTGTTGCTGAGCTTCTTGGGGCCAGATGTGCGCTGACTTCCACAACGCCTGGATTGACTGTCTGCGTGCGTGTTGGCCGCCCCTTATAAAAAGCGCGTCCGCTGGCGTTGGCCTTTCGGATGGGCTATGGGCGGTGAGTGTTACAATTAATTAACCAAATTTTAATATTTAGGCCACTACGGCCAACGCCAAAATCTTATTTTAACGAGAAAGAGCGGCGGGCGATCAATTTTTGTCCAATATGATTTTTAGATGACAATAGAATTAAAGGAATAAACCCTGGTCAACGCCGAATACTATCTTAATAAGCTACCAGAGAAAAACGTGATATCTTTCTATTGATAAAAGTGTAAAATAGCATTATATTTTTATTTATAGACAATAATATTTAATAATCTTCTATAATTTTGATATATAAGCCATAATAAATTATTATATTTTTAATTTTTTTTAATCTCAGGTGTAAATTTATAATTCTTTTTTCTTTACTTTATTTGAGCTTTGTACTTAGTCCATCAATAATCAAATTTTCTTTAATTTTTAAATATATTATGTTTTTCATAAATATAAACTCAAAAATAAAACTTTTAAAACAAAAATAAAAAAGATATATTTTGATACCAAAAATAAAAAAATAGTAATTAGATACAATATAAAATTTACACCATAAAAAAAAATATATATATATATTTTTATTCTATTTTTTATAAATATTATGGTCAATAATATGCCTGCAGTAGATATAATTATTTTAAATATAAAAAATTAAATTGCAAATAAGTTGTAATAATATTATGAGAATAATAATATTTCTTTATTCAATTGTCGATTAGGGTATACCCGGATTGAGGGGGCGTCCTTCTCCCCAGTGGAGAAGGATCGTCCTTCTTTTAATCTGGGCCGTCGGATATAAAATCCGACGGTTACGTGTTTTGGATGATTAAATTTAAAATCGAACGGTTCACGTTATATTATCCATTCAAAATGTGTGGGCCGTCGGATTTTACATCTGACGTTTCAGATGAGGAGAAGGACGGTTCTTCTCCACAAGGGAGAAGGACGCCCCCCGGATCCGGGTATACCCTAGACATCCGGATCCAAACAAATCAGATAGGACTCTATATCATTGGGCCTCAACCCATCTGTATGCAAACTGTGTAACTCGGTCTCGGGTCAGCCCGACCCGTTAAGTTTACAAAATTTTTCCAACGCATGTTGTTACCCAGCTGTCCAAGTATTCGGGCTTGTGAGAATTTCAGACGAGCGTGGAATTCTTCGACAGCAGGGAGACTTTCTCTTCGCAGCTAAGGTCGAAGCGAATTTCTAGTGCAAAGGTAAAATCGTAATCAATTTCTTCGATTTACTTATTCAATCAACTCGTTGATTCTACAACCAAACCCTAATTTGTCTCTGTTTGTCCGCGCGGTGTTGTTTTGTTGATAAACTATTCTCTTGCTTTCAGTTTTTTTGTTTTTTTTCCTTTCTTCACTTCGCTGGAAAGGGTGAGGTGCTATGTGAGACTTATTACGCAAGAAAACGTGATGCATATCCATGTTTTGATGCTGGTTCTGATTAAAAGTTACAATACCCTAAGATAGTATTTCAACTTTTGTATTTGCACCGACAATGGTGGTCGGTGCTCATATCGAATTGCTAAACTTGTTCCGCTACAGGCACAGAACGGATTTTTTTTTTTTTGAATGTTGAAGGGGTATACGACAGGTGTTTATACTTATGTAGAGATTAGGCCATGGCTGCGCTTGTAAAATTGCGATTTTGCTTCGTTTCATGTTCATGGTTGTGAGATTTGTTGGTTTATATTTGTATTTCGGCAATACTTGCGTTCTATACTAGTGTTTTGATTAGATTTCACAGGAGTTTTGAAACGTAGGGTATGTATTGTGTTACGTACTCGTCGATAAACCCTCCGAAGCTGGACAGCAATCTTCAGCACAGTACCCGAACCTAGTGTGACGGGTCTCACTGCCGACACTATCGATGCAACCGCTACTCAGCCGAGCCAGAGGAAGATCTTATATTAAATATATGGTTCACTCTTCACACACATATTATACATCACATTATACATATTAGTTTATCTTCATTTCCGTTCCGGTACACGTGCTCTCTTAATGTGTTGTTAACATATGGTTCTGTTAGTGGCCTTTCGATTGTGTGGTTCTGTGGTGCACGGTTACCATGCAGTTATACTCTATTTTTCACATATATACGCTGTCAGTGAGTAATAGAAGGGATAGAAAGATATTTCCCAATTTTCACTCTCTCTCTCTCTCTCTCTCTCTCGGGTTTTGCCTCTGCGACTCTTTCCCCTTTCCCTCTCGATCCCTTCCTCCTCTTCCCTCAGTCTATTTCTCTTTCCCCTTTGCTCTCTCCCTCTCTTGCACTCACGTTCTCGCTGTCTTTCCCTTCTCCTTTGCCATAACTCCCCTTCCCTTAACAAATACTACGTTTCGCCTGCAATATCCTCGATACGGCTATGGAACACGCATCAAATGGTGCTTTCATTGAGACAAAAGTAGAGGAGACGTTGGCCGAAGAGCAAGCCCTTGCATCGCTGGAAAATGCCATCGCAAAGCTGTCCAAGGAGATGAAAGAAGTGATGGCAAGCATTTGGCGAAATACAGCACGAATCGCGGCATTGAATTCCACCACGAAACAAACGCAGCACTCCATTGCTGCCATCTTTCCATTGCTCAACAGACTCGAGCGCAACCCTAGCTCACCCACGCACCTTTTGCCTGACACTCAAACCGCTGCTTCCACTAAAGCACAAATCCAGTATTTCTTTGATGCAATCCTTCAATTGCTCAACAGGATCAAGCGCCAACATCGTTCATCAGCAAATCTGCCATTGCTGTTCAACCTTCCACCATCTGTTGCTGCTCCATTAGTCACTTTTCATCCTCCTACGTTGCTCCCAACCACTAATTTGTTCATCGAGCCTTCGAGCGTAAGTCCACAACTGTCTCTTCAAACTCCAACCCACACTTCTCTCAGAATGTCACCAACTCCACCAGACGCCACCACCACTCTTCATCTTCCCGTACCTCAACCAGAAATTGCTTCACTCGTCGCGTCAGTACCACCACCCTCATCCACCCTGCTTCCTGCACCCGCTGATAGCCAAATCACCTCCTATCTTCATTTGGCCAAGCCCAACATGAAGTTGTTCTCTGCCACAAATTTTAATAGCACTGGAGTGGAGCCAGTGATAGCATGCAGGAACGGATTTACGGATTTGCGGAACTTGTCCAGCGCCTTTGTAATTGTAGATGACGACTTGACAACCATTCATGCTCCTGTTCAACCAGTTCAGGAACTGGACGATTCTGGAGAGTGGAACCCTAGAGCATCGGATCCTTCTATTGAAGGTTCAGGGCCTCCAACTTCCTTATCTCCAGCCGATGGATCTATGATGAATAGGACAACTATATTTATTGGAAACATTCCTCAGGCAACTGTTAAAGTTGAACCAAACATCGCAACTTCTATGGCATCTGGACCGCCCCTTCCTCAGATGCCATCTGTCCCTCGTCCTGTTTCTCAAGGTCTGCCAAGCTTACTGACATCTTCACCGCCTCCTGTGTCTCAGGAGATGATCCCAAGTAATGACACACAAGATTTAAAACCCCTGGTTAGCATGGCATAGTCATTGTGACCTGTAGGTGCCATATTAAATAATCTGTCTCAAGCAAGAGTCATGAACTCTGCAGCCCTTACTGGGGGTACTTCTCTGGCACTACAGTCAATGAGCGGGAACCCTACTGGTATTCATATGTCAAACATGAGATCCAGTGGAATGGCATCCTCTATGGCACCTTCTCAAACTATATTCTCCTCTGGGCAATCTGCTATCACTACAGTCAGTGGATCTAGAAAAATGACTGGAACGACACAGCCTATGCAAAGTTCAACTGTCAATTCATTCACTTCAGCATCTACCAATGTGTCTGGGAAGTTCCAACCACTCTTCCAGTTCTCATGTATGATAGCCACTGCAAACGGCTTTGGGAAGACGATGGCACCAAGTGCTGCTTCTACTGAACGTGACTCTCCATCTGAATATCTTCACGTCGACACATTTCAGCTCATAGAAGCAAAATCAATTCCTCCATGGAGGGACAAATTCGGGACACAATTGGGTTGACCCATCCTGCGCCCTAATTCACTACCCTACCATCTTACAAGGCCAAAGCTGCTCAGCTCCAGGGCTGTTGAAATCAAGTAGACAGCAATGAAACGTCAGGCAATTTCAACAATTGCTGGAGTTATGGAGTTGTCGACTTATGATGCCAAAATCGAGCAGCTGAAGGAAGAGTCAGATAATTTGGTGGGTGAGGACAAGTGCCACCAGCAGCTCAAAGATGCGGCAGTTGCCCATGCATAGCTGCAAACTATTGGCTGAAAGCATCGTTGACAGGTGTTATAATTGTCTTGGGTCGTATTGCATCAACAGCTGCCTGGGATAACATTGGAGGGGTTGCGAATGCCTCTCAGCTAACGGGACTAGATGCCGTGAAGCTGATCGGACCAATGGTGCCGGCAGCTTCATTGGCTGGCATGCCCAAGAAGACTTGCAGCGGAACCTTGCTGGAGCAGCTTAAGACCTTAGAACCTGAGAAAAATCAGGAAATGTGGGAGCCTTGGGAGCAGCTCAGGAATGCTCTCAGGAGGTCTCCTATGTTGGTGTATTGTGGCAATGATAGCAGCTATCTATACTCACTTGCAATGGGACGAGACCTTGTGCACCAATTCAAAAAGGGTCGGGAAGTGACCCAACAACCAGCTGCTGCGATTTGTCAAACAAAAAAGTATTTGTCTGTCTATTCAGCTATCGAACACCTATCTGATGAAATCTTTCCCAAGCAAGGTGACATTCATAAGGTGTTTAAGGCTGTCCCTTCAGTTCCTTATGGGCAATTTGGAAGATTTATGGGGAACAATGGTTTGCCTGGATCAGTTGGTCCTTTGGATATCAGTAGTAGAGATGGTTGGAAGAATGGTTGTGTTGGAACCTTGTCCAGATCTTGGTCTCTTCTTGCTTCTGCTTATCTGGAACGCCCTAAAATCAACAGGAGGCATGGAGCTCTGGGTGCTAGTGTTGGCATGCAGATAAGCATGTGCATTTACCCAATCTGGGCCGGTGGAAATTATGAATTTGGGTTGGTGTTGGCATGGGTGCTGGTGAGGATTTATGAATGTACCAGCGCCTTGTTCATGACAATGTTTGCATCCCTTTTGATTAACACCTCATCGTCTGGGCCTGAATATGTCACTGTGGGTTGGACTGGTTGGGATCTAGAGGCCACTTGGGAAGTAGTTGCTAAATCTTGTCCGGACCTTCTCTTGTTCAACTTTGAGGATAAGATTGTTTTGATGGGAACGATAATGTTACGTACTAGTCGATTCATCCTCCGAAGTTGGACGGCAATCTTCAGCATAGTACCCGAACCTAATGTGACGGGTCTCATTGCTGACACTATTAACGCAGCTGCTACTCAGCCGAGCCAGCGGAAGACCTTATATTAAATATATGGTTCACCCTTCACACACATATTATACATCACATTATACATATTAGTTTCTCTTCATTTCCGTTTCCGATACACGTGCTTTGTTAATGTGTTAACATATGGTTCTGTTAGTAGCCTTTTTGTTGTGTGGTTCTGTGGTGCACGGTTACCGTGCAGTTGTACTCTATTTTCCACATATATACGCTGTCAGTGAGTAATAGAAGGGATAGAAAGATATTTCCCAATTTTCACTCTCTCTCTCTCTCTCTCTCTCTCTCTCGGTCTCTGTCTCTGCGCCCCTTTCCCTCTCGATCCCTTCCTCCTCTTCTCTCAGTCTATTTCTCTTTCCCCTCTGCTCTCTCCCTCTCTTGCACTCACGTTCTCGTTGTCTTCCCCTTCTCCTCTGCTAGAACTTCCCTTTCCTTAACAAATACTATGTTTCGCCTGCAATTTCCTCGATACGGCCATGGAGCATGCATCATATTGTGTTGGGGTTGTGTGTATGGTCCCTTGTCAGATAGGTGTTTGTTGGTGTCGTATGCATATTAAGTTTTTTTTTCCTCAATGAACTGCTGGATAAAGAAAATGGGTAGTCTTTTGTCACATTTGAGATGGTTATTAGGGAAAAAAAATGTTGTAATGGATCTGTTTGAATAGGTAAATTGCCATCCAACTCTCATTAGGTCTGGTGTGATTGGATTTTCAATTGAATTTGAAGAATTTAATTCAGTTCCTGACCTGAATGCTTTTGTTCTTTGATGTTTATTAGTTTTGGTCTCTTTGGATACTAGTATGCATTTAGGCTACTCATCATTGGCTGAATTGGGATTTTCCTTCTAGGCTGCCACGCTCCTCCTTCACCATCTTCTTCTTTATAAAATTTGACCTTGTTTCTGTTGCAAATTTTAGTTTATTTAGTGCTCTTGGAATTTGTTGAATATTCAGTTATTTTGTCAAAATATTTTACTTGAAAGCAACTGGATTTATGAATTGGGAAATTTGGATTAAACAAAATGATATTTGCAAAGGTTACGCCATGCGGAGGTACAGCCCTTCCTACTACAGCCCTCCTGGGAGAGGATATGGAGGTCGAGTGAGAAGTCCTCCTAGAGGGGGATATAGTCCCCCAAGACGGGGATACAGCCCCCCAAGAAGGGGATACAGCTCACTCAGAAGAGACTATGGTGGTATTGGGAGAAGCAAGGAGCAGAATATTGGAAGTCTGTTGGTTCGAAACATTCCTTTGGACTGCAGGTAACTTCTTACATTTATAATGTCTTGTTTTGGGTTTTGGCTAAGCTTTTCCCTACTTCAGATTTCTCATTTTTGTATCTCTATGGTTTGTTTCTTCATATTGACATTGAAAGGATGGATAAGAAGTATGTTGTGCTTGTTATTCAAAGTTTTAGAACTTAGAAAATTCTGCTGCTTGCAGGCCTGAAGAACTGAGAGTTCCGTTTGAAAGGTTTGGGGTGGTCAGGGATGTCTATATTCCAAAAGATTATTATACAGGGTAAGGTTTTATAGCCTGAAAATATAGATATTCCATCTCTAATTTTACGTGATTTTGTTCCTCCTTCTCATACTTCAATTTGACATGAATTTAATCTGATTAGTGAGTTTATTTACTGATAATTCAATTTTCCGGATAGAAGATGCTTACTTAGATCTGTCTATTAGAATTTTAACAGCTGAACCTCCTTTCTAACAACAGCTCTTAGATCTTTAACTGTACAAATGAATTTTGTGTTGCTGAATCCTAGGTGTAATGCTTCTTTTCTTATGCCTCCTATTGGTACTAGTAGAGTAAGATTCATTTGAAATACATAATGTATACTTGCAATGTTACAACCTGAAATTTAGCAGGTTTAATTAATTTTTATTTCTAAAACTTAAACTTTCAAATAAATTTAATAAATAACGCAAAGTCCCAAAACCCGAGTGTGACAAACTAAATATATAGGACCCGACAAATCAAAATCCGTACAGGACTTCATCGGACAACCGTCTGGACAATATAAATACGACCTGCTCTACAATTATCATAAGGGATGTGACAATTCAACTATAATTATGATCAGAATATAACATAATACCCCAACTATTCGTGAAATATAATCATGGGCCTATATCCGCCAACTCCAAAATCCAATCATATCAAATACCAATTTAAACCATAACGGAGTTAAAACTCACCAAATTGGATGAATAGCTGACAGATTATGTCTATACTCCTGCAATGCATTCGAACCTTCTACTCTAAATGGACAAAATATAAAATATGAGTGTAGAGCTCAACAAGTATCATATATGAGCAAACAGGTCTAATAAATCAGAGGGAGGATCAAGGAATAAGTACCAAATTAGAAAACAGATAGAAATCTAAGTCATCGATATAAAAATCCAATCATCAAATTCAAAATAAAATTTAATATCTAAATTCAATAGTAGTTTCATACTCAAATTAAATATTAAATCCAAACAAATGTCCAATCCAAAACAGTCCTCCCGGGGACATATATATATATAAAACAGTAGTGATTCGAACCGATTCCAATAAGCAGATGTCTAATCTAAATTCCAATCTAAGTCCAAATCCAAGGCTTAATCAGTTCGTGATCCGGGGTAAAATTCAATAGCCAGATAATCTAATCGTGTGCACAAAAACCGAAGCAGTATCGTAACAAAAAATCCAAAGGAGCCCGGATCAAAATATATGTTTAAAATCAATGTACGAGACATACCAAAACCCATCTGTGGGTAAAACCGGCGAATCTCAAATCCAAGTCTAGAAATCCAAGTCCAAATATCCAAATCTATATAGAAACACAAAATATGCATAAAATCTGAGTTCCAATTATTTAAAGACTAGCTTAAAAAAAAGGTTGCTTCTAATTCGATAACTTTAGGTCAAATCAAATACAGGTAAGGCCAACATGTTAGGCCACCTATGTACTCTGTCTTCCATAGGTGAGGTTACTCACTCTGTTTTTTCATCTGCAGTTTTGAGTACAATTCCTTAAGTTGTCAAATATATTAGAACGTCCGACTGTATGTAAATTCTAATAAATCATCCAAATGGGAAGAGTCACTGTGTCCAAGTCTTTTCGGCCAGCGGAAAGAGATTTCCAATAACAAATATCTTTTTGTCGGGAGCTGGCCAGAATATCTAATAACAAATCTAAATATAGTGACCACAATCTGGCATATGCATGTGAAAATGCTCGGCCTAATGTAAGTTTTATGTTCATTTTTATACAGATATATTGATATAAAAGTATATAGTATCTAATAATTATCCATATTTTCAGAAAATCATAAAATCCTCAAATATTAACAGAAATAGAACAAATACCTTAATCGACCGGTAAAAAGGTCATGCTTGTACAAGAAAATAAGCGGGCTAATTAAAAGTGCACCCACGAGCTTAAAACCTCCAAAGTGAAACAAAAATATATCAGATGCAAAATCAGATGAAGGATAGAATTATAAGATACTTGTCTCGATTTTACACCAAGTAGATCGAAAGAAAGGATGCCGCGATGTACCCGAGTCGCGCTTTCTCTCTCCTGCTAGTGTGTCCTTTCTCTCTCTACATGTGCGTTCTCTCTCTCTTGCCATGATACGCCGCCTTGCCGCAAGCGGCCGCTGCTGCTGCCTCCTCTCTTGGCCACCTCCAACCTTCCCAGCCCGCTCTCTCTCTCTGCCGTGTACCACCACTACCTCTTCACCACAAGCAGACCCTCCTCTTTCTCTCTCCTGCCCTGCGCCTCTCACCGTGCCGCCGCTTCCTTCTCCACCGTGTGCAAAACCCCCCACCTCTCTTCTCTCTCTCCTCCTCCTCTCTTTTCTTCTTTTCACTCTGCCAGCCACCCGATCCCCTTTTGTTTTCGTTCTTTTTTTTTCCTTTACACACACACACACACACACACACACACATATATATTATTCCACAGGCGCTCGGGTGTGCCTTGGGGGCCATACTGCAAATCCGATTTTCCTCCAAAATTTCACATTATATAATTAATTTCACAACATATCCAATTAACCCAGAATTACAAATAAATATCAAAATAATCCATATGAGGATCCGGGATATTACATGTAACCTTTTGCTCAATGCTAGAATCGACAACAAGCTCTACTTGATTGCTACATATTAATTAATTTTCCAGTATTCTGTTCTTGAGGAGGCAATCTTCTTTTTATTCTGATGCTAGTTTTGCATTTGTTGTGAGAGCAGTGTGAGATTTTTGGACTTAATCAACATTATGACCTTTGGACTATAACATGTATGAAGTTGATGATGTTTCTCAGTTTTTATAGTTAGATATGAAAATAGAAGGCATTTTTACTGAGTTTATCGTCTACAATAATTTTTGAGCATTTGTCTTTATTTGTCAGTGAGCTGTGTTTTTAACTGGCTTGTCAGGGGGTATGTTGGTTTGAAGTTAACAAGACCAAGCCCCACTTTTGATGAAGACCTACTCTATATCATTAACATAGTGTTCTCCAAGTTTTAAGAGTAATGTTATAGAGAAGAATCTCCAATATCAAGAGAATGAATATGAAGAAAGAATCAATAGAAGTTTGATTATGATGATGATTGATTCTTCACCCAATGAAGACAAGATGGGAAGTTGTTTTGTTTGATGCAAGGTTGATTTCAAGTGTTTCATTTTATTCAGAATATGAAGAAATTTTCAGTCTACTTGCATCTTTTGAAGTTGACATTCATACGTGGCTTTGAGTCAAAAGGTCAGTCACTAAGTTTTGAACGTTCTAAATCCTTCCACGGAAGTGATTTGATATACAAAAAAGAGGTATATGTAATGTCATCATAACAGCAACTTCCTTCATTTTTTTTTGGTTTTGAAAGGGGGCTCATGCTTTTTCTTTTAATGCAATGTTGAAAGCATATTCATCCAATTATATCTTGCCTTGCAGGGAACCTAGAGGCTTTGCTTTTGTTCAGTTTGTTGACGCTTACGATGCCAGAGAGGCTCTGTATCACATGAATGGGCAATTATTTTCTGGGAGGGAGATAAGTGTTGTTGCCGCTGCAGAATCAAGGAAACGACCTGAGGAGATGCGCAGGAAAGCAAGGTAAGGATATTTATACCCATCCATTCCCCCTCTTTTAGTATGAGCGCTGTCTGCATTCCCTCGTTGCTTCGGTGTTTGTCGTATAATTGTGATAGAGAGTTGCTGTGATGTTTGTGCTGTTTTTCACTATTTTGTAGAGGGCCATCTAGGTATGGAGGGCGAAGATCACCTCGTCATGGTATGCTTCATGTCTGATACTGATTGCTTTCGTATTCTCGTATTACATATATTTCATGTTTTTCTCAGACTGTTGCAGTGGTACTTAAGATTCTTGCATTTGCATATTTTTGATTCACCACTTTTGTTTCCTCAACTAGCTCATTGATTTAGATTATCTGATATCTTCAATTCAAACCGATGCTTAAGATGAACGGTTCTTTGTGAACTCTCCTAGTTTATTCGCCCATAAATGCTTTATTTCTCGGGATATGCTGTATTGATTAACTCATCCATAGCCTTGAGATGTGGACATATTCCTTCAAAGTGTTTTCTTTTCCTGTTTGGCTCCTTGGGGCTGTTGTTTTAAAAATCAGATTTTTTGTGATCGCTATATTAGGCTCATGTCCAATTGGAGATGCTTACAAGCATAATTGGTCTATATATATCTGGGATTAAGATGTGTTTGGTGAAGGAGTTATATGGTGGCATCCACTCCCTAATTGGCGAAGAGGATTATAGGAATTGTTGGTTTTGTTGGATGGGGGTTGTTACATTTTCTGGTTATTCTTCTCAATCATAGATGAAAATATCAATATCCACCGTTTCTTTATCCGTATTGATCATATCAAATAGTACGCATCGATATCGAATATATTAACAAAAAGGTTTATGAAAATTATAAGTTGATAAACCTATATTTTTCTATGCATATAGCCGATGTACCGGCCAAATTGTGAGTGTATTAAACAATATTTTGAATATTAGCTCATACAGTAACATGTCATGATATTGCCATTGTATCAGAAAATATCGGTATCAGGGAAATTGATATCAAGACATTGGTCGATATTTTCATCATTCTCGATCCATTAGTCTTTCTTGCTTTTAATCCATCTAGCCTCTCTCTTGTCCACATAATGTTCCCTCTCCAACCTTCCTGTCAAGTGTTGCGGTCTCATTTTAATGCGTCGGAAATTAACCATGTGTTGTCGATTCTTCTCCATGTCAAGACCAGACTTTCTCAGCTCGAGATCCAGTAGCCCCATCTCCATTATTTAGCCACACGAGGCTAACAAGTCGAACCCCTTTCGACGTTGCCCACATTATTTACATTAACTTTGAGGCTCTCTCACCTTTTAGTTAAGCAACTACCAACATATTGATTGCTTCATGGTGTCTGGCTTATCATCAAATTGCTGCTCACCCCATCGAGCCCATGCATCACTCATCACTTGTGAACATCTTGTCATTGTATGCCACTTGTGCTCCTATCCACCATGAACGCTACTTGTGTCCTTGACACATATTAATCTTTCGAGCATAATAGCATGTAGTAACCTTCATGTCTCGATAAGTGGCATACTAGGTGATCTTGGTCTTACTCTCACGTAGAACAGAGTCGCACATAGCCCGAGAAGGCTATCCCCTTAAGTCTAGCACATGGTATCCCGTCATGAATGAAATCTGGGGTCAACCATTGCCTCGAATGCTATCCGCACCATCAAGCCCTTTGGCCTTGATAGATAGTCTACCCTGCACTTGACCTCGATAGATAGTGTCTACATGGCACTCGGTCTCATGGTGACTAGGTTGATATCTAGCTCCTTGTCGTATTACAACATCCCAGGGGTGGTGGAGAGCTTAACGCCAACTTTGCCAACAAAGGATTAAGCTTTTTTAGGCATTTCCAAAAGTACATCTTGAAACACTCTTAACTATCATAATGGCATATTGCTAATCAATCACTTGAACCCAATTTGTTAAGAAGTTTCCATATTCTCACACAAGGCACGTACCATTCCTCTCAGTCCTTGACAAAACATGTTGATCCAGGAGAACTCATTCACTCCGCATCATCTTGGGAATCGCTAGTGTTGTTGCTCCTCACTGACAGCCCACTGCATAGTCACCCATGTTATTTTAGCATCAATCCTACATCTATCGAGTCACAAAAACACTTCAATACTTGTTTAGTGACCCATACCAAAGCAATTACCCTAGTGTCTCAGCTCGTTCTGGCTCATTACATCAAGGGAAAAGGAGGAAAGAAAAGAAAAGACAAAGGCTATTATGATCATTCAACTCTTGATTTATTCTTTGGTGAAAATTTGGGTTTTGGAAAAATGATTCCCATCAGTTCGGGCATTGTAAAAACTACTTGCTAATTGACTGACTTTGTCTTTGCAATAATCACTGAAATATTTCAGTGCATTGAACAATATATAGCATGTGGGGCCCAACGTGTGGGGTGTGTATTTGATATTCTCGAGACATAGTCAAATAAGATCTATTTGAATTGAACACTTCTGGGTCTTGTTACATTTTTTTATACTTGAAGCATAACCAAAAAATACTCCAAAGGAATTCCTTATTATTTGTAAGTGCTATTCCAAAATTAAAATTTATGTTTACTTAATTATATGAGTGGTGTCAGAGAGACATGTTAGCCACCTTTAGGATACCTTTAGTGAAGTGATATTTTATCTATCCATCAGCATTAACGGGTCCACTCTAAAATAGATGGATGGATGCCAAGTCACCAAAGGATGTTCCAAGGGTGGCCAGAGGGTGACCTGGAAACATTTCTCTAATTATATTTAACTTTTGTATAATCTCATTCACAATTTTTTGTGTTAAAAGTTTTTAATGTTTTTGGAATGGCTAGCTAAAATTTGCATTGCCATGGTACATTGCAGGACGCTCTCATTCTCACTCGCGTTCTCCACACCATCATTCTGGTTCGGGAGGGAGATATCGATCTGGGTAAGTGATTAATTTTACTTAATGTAATAAATAATCCTGGAAACTAGAAAACTTAAATATAAAAATTAATTTGGTTGGACTTACACTAAAGTATGTGAGTTTACAAATTAATTTATTAGGTCCTACACTCCCTCTCCAAGACGACATGATTACACTACGTCACCTGATAGAAGGCATGCAAACCACCCTAGATCACCTATAGATTCTCCACTGCCGAGAGATGAACATAGATCGCCCTATTCTCCAGCTTATGATGGTGCCGATCAAAGGGATACTGCCAACGGATATGACAAGTAAGCGAAAAACATATCTTCATCTGCATTTGATAATTGATGTGTACTGTAGATATATTTGTGTACTGTATTTCCTTGTGAACATGCCTGCCAATAAGAGGAAATTGATAACATATTGATACATGTGTACGCGCCATGGATGAAAATATCATATCGAAATCGGTCATTGGGCGATATGTATCGATATTAAACGCGATAGATACAATTCTTTTTTCTTGTGACCATATAAAAATGTGACCATCTTTAATCACATATTTCCTGTTTGAGGAGCTTTAGCTAATTTGATTAAAATTAATTTGATACCCCTCTTGATCATTGATAATTACCTCTCTGACTTTTGAGATATATTTATATATTTATTTTATTTTTTCTGTAAAGCAAGTGGATTTAAGATTTTTCAGAAGATTTAGTTATATTTGAAGCGTGTAGATTTGAGCTTTCAAGTGCAAAGAAAAAAAAAAAGCGGACATATTGGTTAATATTGGGATTATTATTATACATATCATTCATATCGGCTAGTGCAATAATACGTCAGGATGTTTTTTCCTTAGTATTGGGGGTTTTCAATATTTAAAATATTGTTTGATATTTAATCATTCGTGCTTTTCTTTGCTCATATAAACCTTTGTCCTTGATTGGTGAATGATTTTTATTGTGCAGTTAGGGAATTTGATCTGGTTGATACCGACAATACAAGATATTATGGAATGAATATGACGAATCACTTGATTGTTTTGCATATGTACCTCTGCAGGAAATTTAAGTATGATGCCAAGGAAGCACGAGACCGCGGGGGTACATCTCCAAGACAACTGTCTAGATCACCATCAAGATCAAGATCCTGATAATCATCATCATCAGGTAATCGTATGCAATCAAATTCAAACCTTGAATTGAATCAAAGGATCGAAATAATTACTAAAATTTACATTCTATTATGAGTGGTAAACCCTATTTTCATTGCTGATAAGAGTTGGATTTTGCCTGTGAATGGAAAATTGGCATTGATTTGCTAGTATGGATCCACCAATTTTATGTGATCTTTCATCAGATGTTCTCCACATATCTATAGTGGTGATGGTTTCCACTTGGCAGCCTCCATTTTTTAATCGGGCATGGTGGTGATAATGTGTGTGTGTGTCTACACTATAAAGTGCTTTGTTTGATTTTAATTTTGGGTTGAAATGGGATGACGAGATGTTTTATTCATCAATCAGTTTTTGTATGAATCCAATAGTATAAATGAATTGATAGAAACCTCGTTAGTCAAGGGTACCCTAAAGGATGTCCTGAAGTTGTTGCCATTGATGAAAATATCTGTATCTGTGTCGATTGCTGTCATATTGATATTGAATATTTCAAAAGGTACATATCGGTATTGAATATAATGGAAGGAAAAAAATTTCTAAGAAATATAAGTTGATAGAGTCTTATTGGTCAATATATTGCTGTATATCGTCGATATAATAAGATGTCATAATATTATTTTGGTATTAGAAAATATTTATATAGTGTCCCCGATAATAATATTTGTATCTATGATTATCACCCAATGCCACTCGATGGCTACTGGGTGAAGGATTGGGACACATTTGTAGGTTTGAGAAACTTGAAAAATTGTATGCTATAGTAGACCCTTTAATGATCCGTATTTATGCGTGATTTGAAGCCTTGAATTAGTTTTTTGTGCACCATAAACAAAAATAAAATGTTAAAATGTCCAAAGAAGATTCTCCTTGAAGGCTCTCCAATACTTGAATTAGTAAAATATTTCAAATATTAGATAGAATAAATAGATAGTATCAATATAGCAAGGAGGAGAATTTACAAAGTCTAGTGCTTTGAGTAGGGAGATTGAGGTCTTTCTAGGCCACATGGTCGTTTGAGAGTTAGGAGGGTCTTATTATTTGTGCCATCTGTCCCCTTAAGCCTTTCCAAGTCTTAGATCTATATTAAGCTTATTTAGGCGTTAAATTTGGGCTGGTTTAGCTTGAGTGGTCTGTTACAACTGATATTGGCCAGGTGATGATAGTGCGATTATCGTAGCAATAATCAGTTGTTACGCCATCCGGCTGAGGATTTGGTAGCATACCTAGAGTAGGTTCTGGCAACCAGTGACAAAGCCATCCTGCTGCCACAGGTGCCAGCTGGAGATTTTTGGGGGCGGAAGGGATGGACGACAGTGTAGGCATGGGCTTGGTAGGCGCAGGGAGCTGGGCGGCAGCCACTGTTAACAAGGAGGCCTAGCCGCGGTGATGTCGGTGGTCGGGCCCCATTTGACTGTAAGGGCATACTCAGCCCGGGGCAACAATGGTCTTGGCATTGTCTCTTCTCCGTTTTTTGCCCTTTTCTCTTTCCTCGTGTTTTTGGTTCCTCTTCTCTTTTTCTTTGAGACCTTCCTACTTGTTATTAGCTAAGATGCTTAGCTCGGAGAGCCTTTGAATAAGTGACTTGGACATAAGATATTACGCCCGCCTGATAGCGGGCCTGATTTCTCATGTTGGTGCGCACCACTTGGCCACCAAGCTTTGCCAACCCAGGCCGTTCTTCTAGGATGGCACAATTCCCAGTCAGCTTCTGCATTTTCAGTTGGTGCTAATGTTAATTTAATTGCCATGTCAAAATGATCATTAATCTTCAGCAGTCTAGGTTAGAATATTTGGGTCGAGCCGATTAACTTACATATTGCGCCAAGGACATTATTCCCGATTAGGCCACTAACTCAGGTTTTTTATTTTACTACTACCCTGTTTTTTTTTTTTTTTTTTTTATGCCAGTACAAAGTATAGGTAGAGAATGTAATTGAAAAAAAAAAATATATCAGATAGTTTAAGACAGTTGAATCGAAAAAATAGAAGCTGAAGCTGACATAGTGGTGGTTGACTGCCATTTACTTTTGATCCGCCGCCCTAAGGTTGAGTTAACAGCGGTGGTGAACGCCCATTTGCTTCCATGTTCAGGCCAAAACATGGTGGTCTTTAGTAACCCTACAATTTATTATATACTGTAAGCTGGTGGTGAGATTTTATGTCCTCTTAAGCTGATTTGAAAATCAGCTTATCATCCATCATAAGATGGAATATTACATCGTTGACGATCGGACAGTTGAGATCCACTAATGTCTAGGATCAGTAGAATGCTTCCAAGGAGAAGAGAACAAGGCATTTTTGACCATATTTTACCCATTGATGATAGCGGAAGGATAGAGGAATTTTGAATTTCTATTTCAACTTCAATTTGCTATACGGATTACACCGATTGGTTATTTAAAGTTTGACCCATCTCAAGCATACAAGGAAGGAGTGTGTCTTGTAGACATTTATGTATTTCCTCCATTTCGGGGTGAGATTTATCCCCCGAAAAGAATAATCGACTCTTTCCTTTAATTTCCACCCGACTCCAACCGGGCAACTTCGAT
This sequence comes from Nepenthes gracilis, assembly GCA_033239525.1. NCBI lineage: Eukaryota > Viridiplantae > Streptophyta > Magnoliopsida > Caryophyllales > Nepenthaceae > Nepenthes > Nepenthes gracilis. The sequence goes on along the minus strand of BSYO01000038.1, from coordinate 9,518,186 downwards.
ATTTTCCTCTCCCTCATCTCCTTCCTCATCCGGGCAAACTCGTCCCATTTACCACACGACGCATACGCATTAGCCAAGAGTATATAGCCCCCGGAGCTCAAGGGCTCGCGATCTATTACTTGCTTGCCTATAAGGTTAGCCATTCCTATGTCACTGTGCAATCTTGAAGCACTTAGTAGAGCGCCGAGAGCAGTGCCATCCTGCTCAGATGTGGGCATTCTTCGAACCTCCTCAATAGCGTCCTCGAGTCTCCCTGCCCTACTGAGGATGTCGATAAGGCAGGCATAGTGCGGAGCCGTGGGCTCGAGGCCATACCCATGACTCATGGAGTTGAATATCTTCAAACCCTTCTCAACAAGCCCGGCACGGCAGCAGGCTGACAAAATTGCCACGAAAGTGATCTTGTCGGGCATGGATCCAGACCTCAACAACTGAGCAAAGGCTTCCAACGCACACTTACCATGCCCGTGGCTCGAGCATGCTAATATCATTGCTTTCCACGACACAATGTCCTTTGCCTCTAGACTCTGAAACACAGCATTTGCAGAGCTAAGATCCCCAATTCTCGAATACCCAGTGATGAGCGCATTCATAGGCACCGTGTACTGCTCGAATCCGAGCTTGACAATGAGCGCATGAGCTTCCATGATCTCCAGCATCACTTCGCAACATGCCAAGATGGCTGTGATTGTCGCATCAGTCGGTGTAGTGCATGATCTAAGCATGAGAATCAAATGCCTCGACGCTTCAACATTGTTACCGATTCTGGCATACCCGTCAACCACCGCAGTCCAAGTGACGGCATTCTTCTGCGGCATTGAACAAAACAGCTCCCGAGCTTCGACCATGAGCCCTTCGTTTGCATATGCTGTTATCATCGCATTCCACGCTGCTATATCTTTATCTCGCATACAATCAAAATACTCCCTTGCGCACATTCTCAACCCATTTTCTGCTAAGCCCGTGATCATCACAGTAGAAGAAATTGAATTCCTCGATGGCATTGAGTCAAACAGCTCAACAGCTTCATCGACTCTCTTGTTCCGCAAACAACCAAGTATGATAGCATTCCATGCGTAAACATTTCTATATGGCATTTCGTAGAAAAGATTTAGAGCTTCATCAATTCCGCCAACTCCGCTGTAGGCGTTGATCATGACAGTCCATGCAACAACGTTTCTCTCCGGCATACGATGAAAAACACTCCTGGCTTCATCGATTAAACCATTCTGAGCATAACCAAGCACCACAGCGGTCCACGACACGACATTTTTTACCGGCATTCGAGTAAAGAGTTCAGCAGCCTCATCAACGTGCCCATTTCTGAAATACCCAGAAATCATACTAGTCCACGAGTAGACATTTCTTTGCGGCATTTCGTCGAACACCTTCCGGGCATCCTCTAACCTGCCAGCCTTCGCATAGCCGTCGATCATCGCTGAGTTAGTAAAAACGCCTCTGGCTTCGCCGGGCATTTCAAGAAAAAGCTTCTCAGCCTTAAGCAGGTCGTGGTTTTTGAGATAACCGGTGATCATCGTAGCGTAAGAAACGGTATCCCGTTCAGGCATATCGTCAAACAGCTTCCGGGCTTCTTTAACCCGTCCGTCACCACCCAGACGATTTAGCTTTACGTTATCGGCGGAAATTCTCGCTCGATTCAGCGACGAAATCTCATCAACGGAGCAGACGGAAGCGGAGGTTGAATTTCCACTGGTTCTGGATGTGTAAATCATCGGTCTGATTGAGAGGAACGGTGAACAGGGAGAAGGGATTTGATGAATTCCGACACACAGCTTGAAAATGAGGTTATTTAGTAGCAATTTTCGGTGCAATATCGGTATCATTCTCATGAACTCGAACGTTCTTCTTCATCCAAATTTTGTGATTTTGGTCGAAAGGCTTATTTAGTGCTTCACATCGGACGTCGAGGGACTGAAATTAAATTATTTCATATTTTTTCTTTAATTTTCTTTTTAATTTTAAAAAAATAATACATATTGACCGTTAGATTTACATCTAATGGCCATAAACACGAGATGAGGCATTGCCATTTCTGATACTTGCCTGATAGCTTATTTTCGAAGGGTATATGCGGAAGCTTCTCTATTTTTGAAATTCTTCAAAGTGATGTTAGAATGGGTACGGGCGTCGCAGCCCCCTGCGACGCCTCCGGTGCGGTTGGATTGAAAAATCCAACGGCGTGGGTTTATATATATAAAAAAGGAGGGTTTTGCTTCTTTTTTTTTGTTTTTATATTTTTTTTGGTTTTTGATTTAAAAATAAAATGACTATATATATATATATTTTTTAATTTTATAATTTTTTTTATAAAAAAAACGGGAGCAGTCAGATCGAAATCTGACGGCTACTGTGGGCGTCGCACGGCACTGTGATGCTCTCCACATCGCAGCGCCCCCGAATCGGTTAGAATCATGCATTTTAAATATCATTAAAACATTGTGGTCTCATATATTAATATATATTTAAAAAATTATATAAAAATAAATAAATAAATATCATATTATTTGAGTATTTTTTAAGAATGGTTATAGATCGTCTTTTTAAAATTTTTCTTTTTTTTTTCATAGAGGAAAAGTGTTGTGTTATTTGGTCATTATTTAAAATTTTTTAATAATATAATATTTTATTTATTATTTATTTAAATTAATAATTTTATATAAAAATAGATTAATTAATGAGCGTCACATTAATATTTGTCATCTCCAGATTGAAAGATTGGAAGTCAATGAATTTTCTTCAAAAATAAAATTTAAAAAATCATGTGCTTGGAATTTTTTTTTTTTTTTTTGTGTAAAGTAAATATTGAGCTTGGATTATTTTTCAATTTTTTTTACATATATTTTTTTTATATATCTAAAAAAATATATATGATTTAATTATAGTTAGGATATCTTCTAAAATTACTCTAATTATGATTTTTTATATATATATTTTTTACATTTCTATAATTTATAAGTTGACACCATGTAAAATATTAGAGATACACAACTAAACGTAATTTCTGTCACTTTAACAACCATAATTGCTTTTATTTAATTTATTAGCCAAATTTTAGAAATAATTATTTTTTAAAGTTACAATATATAGATTTTTATAATTTTTTTTTCATCTATAATAAACACACTTATTCTAAATAGCCAAGAAATCTATTGTTCACTTTGAAAGAGTAACAATAGGGGGACATTATTTAAATATTTTATACTATAATATTTTATTTATTTATTTATATCAATATATTCATTTAATAAATAAATAAATATTATATTATTTTAAAATATTCATGTACAACTAAAGGGTATTTCTCAATTGTTTTTCTCTCTGTAATAAAGGAAATGAATTGCAATGTTTGGCCAAGTAGATAATAAAAGAATAATATTACTTATTATATTATTTATAATCCACTCTTCATAAGTAGGATTCATTAAAATGGAAATAAAAAATTAAAATAGGTCCTATATATAAATAATGAGTAACAAAAAAAAATTATAAATAGATTAAATAAGAAACTTAAAAAAGAAAGCCTTTTGCACAGCCTAGATAAACTATGATACAAACCTAAACTAATATATATATATATATAACACTAAATTTTAAAAAAGGATTGTCACACCACATAACAATTGGATTATAATTTTAATGCTATATGTAATTAGTTACCAAATAGCAACTAGCAATGTCAATTTCAATTATATTTGTCATATCATATAACTCCAAAGTTAAAAAAAAAACTTTTGGTTAGAATGATTTTATATTTGTTGGGTAGGGCTAAAATCTGACTAACTCGATTAATCAATATAACAAACTCATGAACAATAATTTAAGAAAGAAGAAAATATTAATCAACACATTTGACTCAAATTTTAAAAAATAAAATTTGCCCTTGACTAGAAAGAGTTGAAATTAAAAGAACAACTTAGTGATTAAGTAGTCGAAGTGGCTGAAAAGATATTAAAAAGACCAGATTATAGACTTTAATGATTAGATATCCGAATCCTAAGTGGTTAAATTAAGAGGACACTTAATATATTCTATAATTAACTTAGGCAAAAATCTCCTAAATAAGGCCAATCGTTTGGCGCCATTATCAGTAAAATTGTATCAATAAAACCTCACATTCTGAATATATATAAAGATGATTAAATTATTCAATTTTTAACTAATATAATCACTCATATCATGGATTATTATTTATTTTTAAAAAATTATTATTAACTAACAATATGATTATAAATACACATTTTTCTTCGAAAAAGAAATAGGCCAGAAGAAGGGTCCGCAAAAGCCCTCTAACACTTGTTCCCGGACATACAACACAAACAAAAACCACCAACTCTCTCTCTCTCTATCTTTCTCATATCTTCATAGTCTTTTTCACTTTTCATATTTTAAGAAAGTTAATAATTTAAATATCGAATGATATATTAAAAAATGAGTCCATTATCATTTAAACTTTTGTTTGATAGTGTAATATGTAGGATCCAAATAAAAGATTTGATAATTTAATCTAAATATGTTTTTCACAATCAAAATTTTAGTGACATTATTGGCTTATTTATAAAAATAAAATCGGGTGGCTAACATTTTTCTCATTGATCTCGGAGGATCCCTTTGGGATGGTGAGCAAATCTAAACTAGATGAGGCAATACACATGGTCTTGCCTCGTCACTCTTGTGTTTTAGAAAAGAGGGAAGTCATGAAAGTGCTCATTCTCCTACTTGAATGCTTAATTGGGATAAGGACGGTAAAGAGTATGGAAGAGTTTGGTCTAAAAAAAGTCCCTTTCTAAGGAGGGGTGTGAAATAAATAAAGCCACCCCATTGAAGTTATTGGGTGCCAAAACACTTGTTGCTTGGGGCATCACAATCTAGTAATCATTTCTCAACTCAAAAAGACGTTCAAATTTCAAAATGGGAAGAGAGTTATACGTAATAGGGCCTTAATGACCACGGCCGATTTTCCCGAGAGGAATGGTTATACAATAGCATGTCCGAAAGCGGGTGGCGTAAATAGATACCAAGCGTATCTACCAATCACTTAGAGTTGATGATGTTATTCAACACGGTGACGCATTTAATAAAATGCGGAAGAAAAAAGTTACTTCCTTCCGTCGTGGATTTCGCGCCAATCAACCCTTGGGCTGGGCTGATTACTTCTCGTGGGCCTCTGTTCTCCTCATGGACGGCGTCCCCGCTTCAAAATGGGCTCTGGCCTGTCTTAAAATATTAGGACATGGGACCCAACATAATTATTTCTATCATGGATTATTATTCATATTTAGAAAATTATCATTAACTAACAATGTGATTATAAATATATATATTTTTCTTCAAAAATGAGAAAGGCCAGAAGGCAAAAATAGAACGAAAGCCCTCTAACACTTGTTCATTCACATATTACGGAAACAAATCCTCCAACTCTTTCTCTCTCTGTCTTTCTCGTATCTTCATAGCCTTATTCACTTTTCATATTTTAAAAAAGTTAATGACTTAAATATCGAATGATATATTGAGAAATGAATCTATTATCATTTAAACTTTTGTTTAATATTGTAATATATAGGATCCAGATAAAAGATTTGACAATTTAATCCAAATACGTTTTTCACAATAAAAAATTTAGAAAAACATTATTGGCTTATCTATAAAAAAATAAAATAAAATCACCTGTTTTTATTTGATTCAGATTACACCCATTAAAAAATCCCATTAATTTACTCTCTTTAACAAATCCGAAAAACAGTAAACATATAGCACATGGATGATATAGCCAACCGTCGAAGGATATCCCCCTCATGGTATCCTCCTAAAAAAAGACAGTCATAAAATTGCTCATTCACCTACCATTCCAAACATTGGAGCATTGGCCACTCAGTTACAAGATATGTTGAATATATTAAAGTCCCATTGGGATAAATTTGAGAAGTTGATCCATAGAGTTGAGGTCCTCCGACCTCAATCCTCGATCTTAAGGAGGAGATTGAAAGAAAAGAAAGCCACCTCAAGAGGAAGTTATTCTCAACCAAATACACTTGTGGCTTCCGAGGCACACAATCTTGTAATTCTTTCTCAACTTAAAGGACGTTTAAATTTCAAGCTATGGGAAGAGAGTTATGAGTGATAGAATCCCTTGTACTCGTGATTCTAGATGCCCTTGTACTAAGAGGAATGGTTATACAATAGCATGTCCGAAAATCTCCAAGCTAAATAGATACCAAGCGCATCTACCAATCACTAAGAGTTGAGAATGTTATTCAACACTAAAAGAATCACCTCTACAACTGAAATAGAGGAATGAATTATGAGAACAAAGAAGTTGGTAATCCGAGCAATCATTGCTAGACAAACAACCCAACTAGATCAAATACTATTTACCTCTAAAATTAATAAGTATGGACTTCCTAATAAATTCAAAATGTTCGTACTAGAACATTATGAAAAAAATACTGATTTAATAAATCATTTAGATTACTTTTTCACATTACTTGGCTTCTAAAATCTAAAAGACACCATACTATGCCTCTATTTTCTTTTGACTTTAAAGAAAGACGTAATAATTTGGTTCTACATGTTAGTATCAAATTCCATTTGAACTTTTCGGGAACTAACCAACCAATTCCTATGTTACTTTGCCTCTAACCGGAGGGAAGAAAAATAACTCTGACATCTTGTCAAGATTAGGCAAGTTTTTAATGATAGCCTAAACCATTTTTTTGACCAAATTAAACGTTAAATTTAGAGGGATATTAAATCTCACTTATGAGGTGGATCTGAATGTTATTATGGTGACAATTTTTTCGGATATCTTTTAATTTTCTAAATAGGACTCCAAGATATTGTTAGATGTAAAGACGATTACTCGGGCTTATGTTGTGGTGGAGGAAGCAAATGAAACCAAACAGTCAAAATGCTCAAATTACGAGTATCATCTAGCACATAATGAGGGTGGGCAATAATCAATCTGCTTAGGATCATCATAAATAACAGATAATCAAGTCGAATGTTCAAAGAGAATACAAGATGCTACACCTTACACCCCTCACTGATACCTAAATAAACATTCTGATGTCAATTTAAAACAAGAAATATCTCAAGTGGCCCAACATAGTAAAGAACCCAAAGAGAGGAGGTCATTCAAAGAAATAGCTCCACCATCGATCTTCAAGGCACAAGATTAAAGATTGTTGGACTCTTTAAATGGAAATTAAGACCTTAATACAAAAGGAATATTTCAATAAGTATTTATAGAATCATAAGTCAGCCTTAGATAAAGACAAGGATGATAAAGAGTCACCCAAGCAACATGAAATCAAGTACTTGTAAGTATCATCAATATGGTATCCACTAGACCTACCAACTTAGTAGTTCAAGATCATTCTAAAGAAATTTCTTCTAACAAGAGACAAAAATTAGAGATAAAGAAAGATGTCATTAATTTTAATGACGATAATATCACATGTAATTTATCCTATTCTGATTATCTTGTTGTAATCCACTCATTTCAAATAGAATCTAGAACTACTAAATAAAATGAGTTTTCATTGATAATGAAAGTTTAAAAAATATTCTTTATTTCAACGCATCTATTAAGTTAGAACTTAAAAGTAATCAAACTAACTTAATCTAATAAATTACTGTACGGATTGGATAATGAATTGGTCCATATAAATGAAATGAGCACCTGCAAATTACGATAGGAATATATCTACAAACAACCTCCCAGCAGCTAATTTTTCTAGTAGTAGATCTTTTTTTTAGTTTACAAATATTATACTCGGTCAACTATTCTTGTCAATATTTGGATTAGTCACATCCATCCCACAAATGAAAATAAAATTTTTAACTAAATATAGGATTAGAAAAGTTAAAATGAATTAGGTCACTGAGTAAAACTATTACTTAATGCAAATTAATGGTCTAAATTCTCCACAACAAGTAGAGGAATTCGACCCATAGGATAAAGCCTCTTTTCAACTGGCTCAGCCTGAAGAATCATAGCTTCAAATTCCTTTAAATCCTATGAACACATATAAATATGTCCAGATCATGTATTTATTAGAACAAGAATTGAAGCAAAAATTAATAGAATACCTATAAAGTAGTGTAGATATTTTTGCATGGACACCACCAGACATGTTGAGTATTTTGATGGAAGTGATTGTTCATAAGTTGAGCATCATCTTTGGAAATAAACTTGTCAGATAGAAAAGGCAAAATTATTTCGTAGAAAAACTCGTGCCTATTTGAGAAGATGTTAAAAAATTAACTGATACTTGATTTATTGGGGAAGTCAGTTATCTAGGTTGGTTATCTACTGTCATCTTTATAAAGAAAAGTAACAAAAAATAGATGATGTATACCAAATTTATAGATATAAATAAAATAATCTAAAAGATAGTTTTCCTCTCCTAAGGATGTCAGTTGGTAGATTTAATATCTAAACACTAAATGCTAAGATTTATTAATCCTTATATAAGACATAATTATATCCAAATGAATCCAAAATATAAAGATATGATCGTGTTCATGATAAAGTAGGAAACATATTATTATAAAGTGATACCTTTCAATTCAAAGAATGCTAGAGTAACATATCAGAGGTTGGTAAATAAAATATTCAAATAATAGATCGAAAGAAATATGGATGTGTATATTAATTTTATACTTGTTGAAAGTATACCGTCCAATAACCATATTAACAATCTGGTAAATATATTTGATATAATTAAAAAATAACAAATGAATTTAAACTCGATCATATATATCTTTGGAGTAGATTCTAATAAGTTCTTGGATTTTACAATCTCACAATGTATGATAGAGGCTAACCCGTAAAGGATTAAAGTAATAATGGACATGGAGCCACCTCAAATTGTTAAAGATAGCTAAAGGTTAAACAGAAGACTTTACAACCCTATCCTGATTCATGGCAAAATCAATTGAGAAATATTTATTACTTTTTAAGACTTTGAGAGAGTATAGACAAATGGTTTTCAATGGACAAATAAATACCAATGAGCTTTTTAATATTTGAAAGAATATGTGGCACATCAATCCTTATTAACTCATCTTAAGGAGGATGAAGAATTATATTTTTACCTAACTATTTAAAAAAAAAAAAAAACTCTAAGCACCATTCTAGTAAAAAAAAAATTAGAAGTATATCGACAAATATAGGAATATATCAACAGATATACTACGTTTGCGAGATCTTAGTAGACTCAAAGATTTGGTATGCACGAATAGACAATGCTACTTCAATCTTAGTTTTTACTATAAGAAAATTTCAACCATATTTTCAAACCCATAAAATTATGAACTTGAGAGATCAAGCTTTGACAAAGATTTTGCAAAAGTTAGAAGTATCAAGATGGTTGATCAAATGATTAATCGAATTGGGTAAGTTCAATATAAAATTCCTAGCCCAACCCTTCATAAAAGGGCAAATCTTAGTGGACTTTATCATCAAAACAATGACTCCAATCTCAAAAGAAGCAATTGAATCCTCACGGGATACACTAGATGCATCACCCCCCACGTGGACTTTGCATGTTGACGGAACATTTTCCTTGATAAGAATTAGAGTTGGGATAATCTTGATTTTACTTGAAGGGATTGAAATTAAGTACTCAATTATATTTGGGTTCTCAACTACTAATATTGTGTTCAATTATGAGACTCTGTTAAGTTAAAATTGGCCAAGGAATATTCTATCAAAAATTAACTATTTACAATGATTTCAAATTAGTATCTAATTAAATATTAGCTAATTTCAAAGCAATCATTCAAAAATGGCAAAATATCTTCACAAGCTCCAAGATCTCCAATCATTTCTCTGGCAAGTTGAGCCCCAAAAAGAAAGTAATTGGAAAGTTAATTGTCTTTTTAAGATGGAGACATCCAACTTTTCAGAACAATACATCTAAGATTTGTGCTTGAGACCAAATATCGAGGAGCAATGTGAAATTCCCAAGTGTCTAATAAAACAACTTAAATGAATACATACTTAAAAATATCTTAAAAGCAAAATGCTTCTAAATGATCGAGCGGAAGTGAGACGAATCTCAAAAATTATAGGCTGGTATACCATAATAGATATATCATCATATAAAAAGGGTTATTCAATATCCTATATGTACTGCTTGACTCTAACAGAAACCGACCACGCTATCTGAAAAGTGTATCTTGGCATATGTAGAGCGTAAAAGGCAGGAAAGAATTTGACCTTCAATATTATGAAATAGAACTATTATTGTCTATTTATAGAGAAATATACGATAGAACTCGTCAAAAAATATAATTGTCAAATCTACGATAATCTTCCCAGATAACCATACATGAAACGTCAAACTTGACCAACTACATGGCTATTTGCACATCGGAGATTGAACATATTAGGTCTATTTTTTTTCTAATGACAAGTCCAAAAAAATCATTGTTATTACGGTCAAATATTTTAAAAAGTTGGAAAAAACCTTTCCTTAAACCAAGATTATAGAACAAAATATAATAAAATTTAAGCGCCAAAATACTGTTCATAGATTCGAGATACTAGAGGTTGTAGTAATCAACAATAGTACTTAATTCTCATAAAAAAGCTTCATGAAATATTGTAAATGCTTGAGTATATGATTTGTTCTTACATTAATCTCATAACTACAAACAAATGGGCAAATAAAGGTGATAAACCAAACAATATTTAATAGTTTAAAAATAAAATTAGACAAAACTAGAGCTGCTTAGGCTGATAAACTCCCATCTATATTGTAGGCCTACTAAATCACTCTAAGAGAATCCACTCAGGAGTCGCCTTTTAATTTGTATTATAAAACTGAAGCAATAATGTTAGTGGAGGTAAGGCTGCCAAACTATCAGGTAAAAAATTTTATTCTATCTCAAAATTATCAACTCATCATAAAGAATTTAGATCTCTCAGGGAAAGCTAGATAGACATCTCACATCTGTGCAGTAACTTATCAACAATGAGTTACTTGGTATTAAAATAAAAAAATAAATGAGGGAACATTCAAAGTAGACAACTTGGTGTTGAAGAATATTGATACTACCAGGAAACAAAAAAGTAACGAAAATCGCTGATCTAAACAACACGTCGATTTTCTAAAATCTCTCAAATAAAGATACATATCTTGCTCAGTTTAAAATCAAAATATTATGTAATGATAATTTATGAAAAAAGGATACTAAATGGAGTATTGCATGTCTTAAGGGAGAAAATCATTTGATACAAGTCATGTAGATCAAAGGAGTCATTATAACGATAACATCATCCAATTTGACATCCTGACTGGTTGTCAAAATGTTACAATATAGAACACCAATTGGTCTTAGGAGAAAAATTAGCAAGGTTTTAAATTTTAATTTATTTAATTAAAAGTTTCAATTGGTTAGAAGGTTGAGTTATCAAATTTTAGTCGGGTTATCACCCAACACACTCTCAAACATTGAGACCAATAAATAAAATTTTTTTATTTGAACTTATTGAATAATCTAAATTTTTGACGACTTATAATTCCAGGCAAATAAATATCAATCTAAATATGAAAGAAATAAATTAACAGATATAGTCTGAATATAAAAATAAAAAAATATATCATTTTATTCATTCTTAGCAACAATCATGTATATGATATATTTGTACATAAAAAATATCAAACCAATCTATTTGAGGAAAAAGAAAAGAATATTAAGGAATGAATCTCATCATCACCAAAAAAAGATTCAACAAGTCTTTTTCCATTAGCAACTCACATAAATAGAAAGAGAAAGAGTAGCACCCAACTAGACGATCCTGACAAACTGATGATAGGCAACTAGAGTCTCCACAATGGATGCATCCGAACACATATGCCAGTTCGATAATAAAAGCACAGGAGGTAGCAAATTAGCTGGCATTGAAAGATGCTATTTATTATTAGGTTATTTCAGTTGATTCCAATATATATTTTAATATTACATTATGATTGTTCTATTATAACTTGGATAATACGAGTTAAAATCATGGACTGAGTTTAATATACAGGGAGAAGATCATCTGCAAATGGTCATCTCGAGATTTCATAATGTCAATAGCTCTTGCAAAGGTTATTTATGTTAATTACGATATTGGTTTTGATTATTATATGATAAACCACGTATGAATAATCTTTAAATAAAAATCTTTAAAACTTTCACAAATAGGAACCATAATTGTAAAAATGGAATATATAATTATAAAAGCTTTTCGATACATTTATCATCCATAATTTACTCTTTACTTATATGACCCATTAGGATATAAAAATAAAAAATAAATCAAAAAATAAAATGAGCATGCATATAGAGAATAAATTATAAAATAATTACAAATAGATAGTATAAATAATATTAATATTAAAAACTACTATATAGAAATTGTCCATATGCCATTTCTTATTGTATACATAAAATAACCGTCTATTTCTAGGGTTTTCAGTTGAGATTAATTTCACCTTTTTATTATGTAAAATTACATTATTACATATTTGATATAAATAATTTATCGCAAAAAGCTTTCAACGAGCCGTCTTAGCTCAGCCGGTAGAGCGCGTGGCTTTTAACCACGTGGTCGTGGGTTCGATTCCCACAGACGGCGTGCCCCTTTCTCTTTGTTTTATTTTTTTTATTTATTTTTTTTACATGTTTTCTAATGCTTCAAGAATTTATTATAAGAAGATTTAAAATTAAATATTTAAAATATAATTTTAGTAATTTCTGTATATATGAAATTATTTAGATTTGTTTTGCATTATGTGTATGACTTAAGAAAATGAAGATATTGACAATAATGTCAGGCAAAAGATTAATATAAAATAAAATCATGATACCTAATTGGAGTATATATGCATCTAATTTAACAATAATACTTTGATTTATGTATTTAATTATACCAAAATTACTATTTTTAATATAAAAAAATTAAAATTAAAATATTATTAAACCCATATTTATTTTTAACGATTTTAACATAATAAGACAAAAAAAAATAAACATATAAATAATATTTCCCATTTAACAAATCTAGAATAATATTTATATGGTAGCAAAAAATGCTAAAAGAACTCTCCCCAAATAATCAAATAATATAATATTTATTTATCTTTTTTTATAAATTTATTTATATAAATAAATAGATAAAATATTATATCATTAACGGTATTTAAAGGAAACCTCTTTAATACGGCTTGGCTATAAACAGCACCACAATTACGATAATTAAGAAAACGCTCACCTAGATTTCAATACCAAGATTTTCAATCTTGAGGAACACTGAATCAACGAAGAAAACGCTCATCCGGGTTTCCGATAGTGAAATTTTCAATCAGGAGGATCACTGAATCCATGGAATTCATCGATTCTTCAGCAAACGTATCAAGAAGAGGATTCAACTAAGAAATTTACAACTCTGTTCAACAGATTCAAACCAAATACTGTTTCTTCGCAGTTGACTTTGACAGACACAGTCAGGGGTTCCAAGCATCTACCTTCGACGGCTATGGTGATTAAACAAGGAACGGAGGTGCTCAAGATCTCACTGCTGAACCTCAAACACAGACCTGCTACGCCGTCGACTTCAGCCGCCGGTGGCAGATCCACGGAGACGAGAAAAACATTTGCGTTACTCAGCATCTTCAATGCTAAGCTCTCACAGATGACGACAGAAGCCTCTCTCATCGGCGAGATGTCACCCGTCTTGTTGCCGTCGTTCAGCTTCGCAATGTGATCAGTAAAGGTGCAACTGCAACAGCAAATACAGTCATCAAATTCATAATTTCAATTCGATTGGTGTTAAGAGGAGGGATGGGAAGGGCACTGCCACAAAGAGGACGATCTCACTGGTGATATTGGGGTCTTCTAAATAATTTATTAAATATTTTTTTTTATATTTAAATTTTACATTTAATAAATATTAATAAAAATAAAAAATATATATATCTATTTTTATTATTTTTATCTTAAAATCATAATGGAGTAAGGTAGAGGGAGAAGTAGCTCCTCAACTCATTAGGCAACACCCATTAGCCAACTTGATGTAATGAATTTTTATTCATTCATTTATACTAACAGACTCATATAAAAATAAATAGATAAATATACTATAACATTCAACAGTAAATAAGCGGTGTCCCCATGATATTTTACAATTCAAAAAAAAAAATAAAAATAAAAAACCTTATATTCTGCTACGTTGAGTCGAAAATATAAATCATGTTCTGTCATTCCATTCGATTTAATAGATCTTCTGATAATATAAACAATTTAAAATCATTTTTATCACACCGCTCTAAATTTTCTTATATTTACATATTCTTTTTTTTTCTTGAACCACAGCTAATTTATCTTTTCTTATAAGTATTTCATTTAAGCTACATTAGTTAATTAATTGCTCGATATATTAATCCATATATAGAGAGGTCTAATAGCTATCTTACAAAATCTCTTTCAATTTTAGAGATATCATTTAATCACAAATCACAATCAATACAGTTATCTATTTTAACCAGTGAGCTATTAAGTGCCTCTTTAATAATAGATCTGATTGAAATCGACTTTAGACGGAACACAAGTTAATTTTAGATAGAAATTTATGACCACTGAATCAGGTCAGGTTAAAAATCATGACCGTGCTCGTCTATAAATTAAACCAAGTTAGTTTAGATCGGTCCATAAATATTTTACTTCAAGTATTTCTATTTAAAAATACATATTTACATAAAAATAGCTCATAATATAAAATATTTTAAAAAGTATAATATTTAGATTGAAATATTACTTAAGCATTCATAAAAAGTTAGCAAGCACACAAAGATATAAATTATTGAAATGATTTTTTATAAGGTACTTTTTAAAAATAATATATATACACAAAACAAATTTATAAATCTAGGCAGATCAAACAGTCTAAAAAATTAATCGGGCCTAATTATTTCGTTGTATTTGTTCATAATACTCATATACATTAACTAAACCTTATAACATTTTGCATCTGCAGCACTAGGCAAGTCAGACAATTCAATTTTGATCAGATCTACTATTTAATAACTATATGTATGAAGGTTAAGAGAAAGATACCAGCAGCAATTGAGAGTGAAAACAGAGAGTATACAAAGAGCATTTACCTCCTCACATATTCAAACATCCCAGGGAGAAGAGCTTCCTTATTTCTGAAAGCCTCTGCGTCCATCTCCAATGGTTTTACAAAATATCCGATGTCGGGCCGCATCTTGACGGAGTGCTTTCTGCCATTGCAGCACAGCACCAGCTTTATGGGTAGCAGATGGTGAAAGAAGCGAATCTCAAGGATTCTTTTCGTCGTCTGACCAGGTTCTAGAAGGTCGATTTCTTCCATAGGAACTAGAATCGGCACATCTCTTTGAGATGCAGAAAATCTGCAGCATTAATTTACCCAAGTCTACGGTTACAAAGGCCGAGTAGAAACAGAAGGAAAACTAAAAAGTCAATATGCCGATGAATCGATAATATATTACGATATATCAATTAATATTTAATGATATTGTCCGATATACCAAAAACTTTCTTCCAATATGACCACAATTGATACCGATATCTTCGTCTAGGAAGAGATGGAGAAAGCAGCAGAGAGAAAAGGAGAATACAAGGACAAAGAGTAAAAGAAAATGGAGCATTTCTTTCAATCTAAATGGTATATTTTGACACACCTAAAACAAACATTCACTTGCTAGATGTATCTATTTATTCTTGTAAATCGGAACTTGGAAAAATATCAACCAATATATTAAGAAATATCAAGTGTATTGACTGATATATAACGATTTGTCGTACAATCAGAAAATATAGATATCAGAAGGCCAATAACTATATATATATATATTGATTGATATTTTCTTCCATGAATAGTAAGCATTATAGATAATGAATTTCTTGACAAATACCTCTCCCTTGCTACCGATGGTGGTTCTGTGGAATATGCATCGTTGTTGAACTCCTCATCAACCAAAATCACCTCGGAGAAAGGCTCAGTGGAGCAGTTCTGAAAAGAAACCTCTACACAAACAAGCAATGGCGATATCTCTGATATACGAGAAGTAAATGAATAATCCACTTTTAATCCATTCCCACTTGCGGAATCTAGAAGCGTATAAGATTTAGGTTTAACTCGGCTACTCATATCATGAATGTCAATGACTCGGGAACTTTCGGCAACAGCACTTTGAGATGAAGATAGATTTGTAGAACCAGACTCGAGAGCTGGGCTATTGTAAGTATCTCCATCATCTGAAAGCCGGACCAATAGATCAGCTTTTTCATCAGCTTCACTCTCAGACCCACTTCCCTCACTGCCATCGCTCAAACTCGAGCCAGTAATAGAATGTTGAGAACTACAAATGGAAGATCCTTCTCCATCGATAGAACCAGAAGTGTCGGAATCGTTGGTTGCATATAAATTCTTCGACACTTCGTCTCTTTGATCCACAATAGGGTGTTGGCCCTGGTCAGCCGAGATCAAACTACCAGGCTTCGGGAGAGGCTCATAGCCCGGAGCGGAATGAAGAACTATCTGTGAAAGAGACCCCGGAAGATAAATACGGTGCTTAATGGGTTCAAGATACATCGGATTTATTTGGCCCCAGAATATATTTCGGGCAACATGAGCTAAATCCTTGCTTTTCAATGTACTTATTTCATCTTGATCTTGAGAACCAAAAAGTCCAGCAAGTAGCTTATCTAAAACACGGGCGCGATCACGGATATCATAGTTTGAGTCACATTTCGCAAGTTCAATCACAAAGCTTACTACTTTTGCAATCATCCGTAGCACTTCCCCTTCTGCTCGTAACAAAACCTGCAATAGAACCAAACAAGGAATTAAAACATGCAGTACATGTTGAAATATTAGTATCGGTTGCAGCTATATTAATATTGAACGTATCGGAAGTAAACATTTTTTCCCTAAGTAGCAAATATCTGCAAATATATTAAAAAATATCAAGTATATCGATCGATATTTTGTATATCCACCAATGTTTGATTATGTGATGTTAAAATAAATTAAAAATTAATGAAATAGATAGTTAATATGATATAATACTGTGGGAAGCTGAGCTTTTTCCCAGCAGTCACAAAATACAATCATGAATGTTAGCCCAGGAGAAATTACAAATTCCAA
The DNA here is from genome assembly GCA_033239525.1 of Nepenthes gracilis. Lineage (NCBI taxonomy): Eukaryota > Viridiplantae > Streptophyta > Magnoliopsida > Caryophyllales > Nepenthaceae > Nepenthes > Nepenthes gracilis. Next base: position 9,500,983 of record BSYO01000038.1, on the reverse strand, counting down.
CCTGTAACATTCACCCATACCATCACAACACCAATAGTTTTTCCTCATCTAGAAATCAACTTCCCACTAAAAGAATTGAGCAGAAGGGCTAAAATAGCTCTTTATGAGATTAGATCTCCCGTTGTTCCTCAATAGCTCAATAGTAGAGTAGTCACTTGTTAATTGATAGTCAAAAGTATGAATCCTACTTTGGGAATATGTAAATATCAATATCGGGCCGACCAATACATATTTCTTCTAATAATGCAAGAATATCGTGATATATTGTAATAACGGCGATGTATTGTAAGATATCAGCCGATACAACCCTATCAATTTACAACTTAAAAATAAAAATATTGTGATATATCCAGTATCTATACATATTGTCTGATACCAATATTTTCATCCATATCTGTATTTGTTTGATGTAATGTCGGGTGAAGTAATGCTTATAATCATAGAAAAGTGACTGAAATTAATAGTCAGTATTTCGGTTTATCAACGGGAGATGCCTAAATAAAATCTACCATTAGAAATCAAGACCAGCTCATACGCAGAATACCTTTGCAGAAGCGTTGAGTATCTGAAGTTTTGTTTCTGATGCCTCTGAAGTGAAGCAGTAAGCAAGATATTTCAGCACAGTGGTAACGGTTTTCTGAATTATTTCTCCCTGAGAGTTGTACTCCCCCACCATCCATATGATTATCGCCCGCACTGAAGGCACCTTGATGAAGTCCAAGCTTTGAATCAATCGGATGATAACCTTGAATGCAGAACGATTTACAATATTAAACATAAAATTAAAATTTTATAATATCAGATTGATTGTATGTCACAGACATGGTGCAAGTAAATAATATGTTTCAAAGTAAATGTGTTAAATGGTCCGTGTCGCACGTGGCATGGCATAGCCCATGGTGAATAGTATTGGGTTATATATAGTACAACCCAACACTTCAAATTATACTAGACCACATGGCAAGCAGTCCCCAGGCCGCGCCAAGTATGGCCCGATTTTTCTTTTTTTAATTAAAATAGTCATGTGACTGTTTTTTCAGATGGTCACATGACTGTCAAGGGGAGCAAGGGGGAGGGGGAGATGATTGCCCCCTTAATTATTAAAAACTAAAAATAATTAAAAGTCTATATATACCCCCTTCCCCCCATATACACAACACACTCTCCCTACTCTCTTATTATATAAAGTAATATTAGTGTAAAATACACTGATATATTTATATTAATTTTATCAATTTTTATATGCAATTTATATACTATTGTTATTTTATAAACTAATTATTAATTATAGAATATAATTTTTCTAATTTCAATAGTGAAGAAATATGAAAAAAATATTCCGATAGTATCATACCAGTTACATCACATACATTGACAATGATTCTGACATACCAGAATTACAATCTAGTTCTATCCAAGATACCACCACTACTCCTATTTCAGACCACCCCCTAGAAATCATTCTAGCAATATTTGGTAACTTTTTTGAGATTAAATTAGTTAATTGTTAGAAACGAACCATTTTAAAAAAAATATAAAAAAAGATTTTATGTGTGAAAATTCTAAAAGTACAAAGCACTTAATAGACACATGAAAAAACATAATAGATAATAATTATCTTTAACTCAAATTGAACTAATATTTGTAGGTAGTGCAAGGTTAAGAGTTTTTCAATACCCCTAACAATAATTGGAAGAAATTGGCGAAATATATAGTTCAGTTGGAGAACCCTTTTCTCATGGCATAAATTACAACTTCAAACAGTATGTACAGAAGTGCTTACAACCTAGACATGTAAAAATATCCTAACAAACTGTTAAAGATGAGACTATTCATCTTTTTCCCACAATTTAAACAAAAATTAATTTCTAAATTAATATACATAAAATTTTATATTTTTTTAACTAGTAATATATAGTCATTTTTACCTTATATTTGTATTACAATACATTGGATTTCAGAAAATTAAAAATTATAAAAAAAATAATTGATTTTTAAATTTTTGAGTACCCATACACCGCTTTCGGAATTTTCAAAACAATTAATACTATTATAAATAAATTTAAAATATTTAATAAGATTTTTTCTATTACTTTTGACAATACTTCAAATAATAATTTTATCATTTCTTTATTTAAATCACTTTTTTTTTTTAATTTTGAATGGTAAATTATTTCACACAAGATATGCATGTCATATTATTAACATTGTGTTAAGGATGCTTTACAGTTTATTTTTTCCTTATGTGGAGAAAATGAAAAATATTGTTTTATCTATTAGAATATCTTCTTTTGGAAAGTAACAATTCAAAAAGTTGTACAAATAAAATAAGCTGAGTTACAAGAAAATAAAGATCAACTACTTAACAAGAGAGAACTCGACTTATTAGATGTTGGAGACAAAACAAGCTGAGCTACAAGAATATGAAGATCAATTGCTTAGCAAGATGAAACTCGATGTACCAGATGTTGGAGATTACATATCCTTTTCTTTCCGTTTTAACTATCTTCTATAATGAAAATATCCCAACGGCCAAGCCGATTATAAATATTGATTGGACGATAGTTGAAATGATTAAATATTTTTTAGAAATATTTTATTTTGCTATTAATGAACTTGCAAGTACCGGTTATACTACACAGAATCATTACTAAACCAATTATTGTCATTTGCTGACTTGATTGTACTTTGTTGAGGTAATTATAAAGTTTTCCAAATAATATCAATATTGGAGGTAAATATATTATAAAAAATTTAATTAAATAAATTTAAGCAAATATTTAACTATATTTTTCAGAAAAAAAATTTAAAATATCGCAGAAATTCTCCGGTACTAGCCTACCTTACCACAATTATTAACTCTTATCTAAATTTACATGGGGTGTACATATATTTTGACGAATTTTACAACATGGGGATGATTGACAGTACGGAAGAAATGAAGGCTTGTGTCTACCACAATTACATACAATGTACAGCTTGATTGCACCATAGTCGACACCAAAACCGTCTACTCTAGCAACAAAAGCAAACAAAAGTAGAGGTGGCCGACGAAATTTGCTTTCATTGATACAGGTTCAACAAAGAGCATGGCCGATTAATGAAAATATAATACTGACTGAATTTCTTCATTACTTATAATCAAACCACATTTCCAAAATTGCAAGTAATAATTTAGAGTTTCAGATTTTAGATTGTTGAAAAACCAACGAGTATACATTTTCCTTACATCAATGGCACGGGACTTCTTAACTTCACTAGCAAGTGAAGTGTTATCGGAGTTAACCTTCAGTATGGAGGGTCGAATAGTTGATGAAAAAAGAAGCAGGATGATGCCAAAAATTATAGAAATGTGCATCCTTTTCAAGAATTGATTGGACGTAAAAAATCGTATTAGAAATCCAACCATTTTTAATTTCAATAAATATGATGACTCTGGAGGTGGGGGTAGTGAAAATGTGAGGCCGAAAAATAAATAACCGAGTTATTATTAAATGAATTTTTTTACTTTTTAAAATTGTAATATTAAAAATATTCAATGAAATAAATAAAATATGATATATATTTTTATAATGTTTATTGTAATTTTATTTTTAATATTTTTTTACTTTTTAATATATGTGCCATGTGGCACAACATGGCTGGCCCAACACATCGCAAGCCATGTACCATGTTGGGCCAAGACTTTGAAATCCCAAGCCGTGCCAAACATGAATTTATTTTTTACGCATCAGCAATGTGGATAGAATTATTCTCTAACTATTTCAAACATACGGCTCTCAAGTCAGTAGTAGGTGCCCATAGATCAAGGAACCGCAGGGTTTTATTCTAACTTCACTCTATTCTACATTTTTACCCTTTCGATGGTCTGGCATACAATCCTCTGCCTAGCAAAGGTCCTGGTATGACCAACATAGATCTAAACCCTCTAAGATATGGTTTGATATTGGATGTTTTGGAGGGTTCCAAAACATTGATCAGCGTATATCCCGAAACACCCATCTCCCTTCCTACATGCAACCTAACGCTTGCTTTTTCCCAATCAAAAATTACCCTTTAAAACTCTATAGGTACAGTAAACACCTAGAAATGTAACTCTGATCAAGGATTGAAAAGGATAGGTAGAAGAAAAGGTTCAAGATGGAGCCGTGGTATCTTATGGACCCAACATAGAACACATCCTCATGACTAACATGGCTGGCCACATACAAGTATAGCCTAATGAAAATCTTTCATGACAAGGGCCAAAAACTCAAAAACTCATGCACAATCTATTGATCAAGTAGCATGATCACAAAGATGAAATCTTTCTCTAGAGATGAATGGAGAATAGCTCTGTCTTTTTTATTCTAGAAGTAGATAATTGCTATTCCCAAAAAACATTAGCTCTAGCACCCATAGGTCAAAAATATTCAATGTACACTTGCAAGATACAGTTTAAGATGAGATATGGGTTGCCGCGGCTGCCATATCATCATTTACTCGAACTGGTGGAGAATCAGTCATTATCTCATCAGGTCATAACATTCACCATCACATCAAAGCATAGAATAGATGCTAACTTTTGGCTACCAATTGAGGGTTGTTTAGGAAATTGGCAGATAGCAGAATTTGTTTGAAAATTATGCTCCTTGTGTGATACTAGTTCTTTGAGGTCATGGCAGGTATCCTTAAAACTCGGTATTTTCAGCAATAATGCACAATCATGGAGTTCTGGTGTTTCCTGCATAGAAAGCTTTCTTCCAAAATTTTGTATGAAGCAAATTTATCAATTATATTGCTCCATTTGCTTGGTTGAAAGAGATGACTGACATTGTAAACATATTCAAAAAAATCCTCCGTTTAAAAATATTAGTAGATAGTTCACCCTCTCGTTTTTCGCACACTGGATCTGCAGATCTACATGTATTCCGAAATTTTGGTCTTCTTTAGATCATCAAAGTTGCAGCGATTAAAGCTAACAAGCACAATTAACCGGAATTGGAGTCCCACGAGGGATTTTACAATTTTGTGGCTGCATATTTAGTCAAGCACATAATATCAGGTTGGCAAATCCCATAGGCAGCTCAGCGCCAAAATCAACAAGGCTTTCTGCCCCACTAAGTAGGTTATATGAACATTCCTCTACTTTCCAGGCAATTCAGATTTAAAAATTGAACTCCAGAGTTGAAGTAAATGAAATGTATTGTTTTTCAGGATTTTTTGACTGCCAATTTCAATGTCGATCATAATCCTCACTGTAAGTCCTGCAATTATATTTTAACAATTCAATTTAAATAACTTTAACCTCCTAGATTCAAAAACCTCTTAACATGATTATAATCTTGACTCTACTCCTCTAGTTTTACCTACCCATGAATATTATCTTGTTTTTACATACATTTGATGTAAAATGCGTGCATTGTTTGGATATTCGTTACTGAGTACTCTCTGACACTAACACATGACAAGATAACCCTTTTCTAACAATAATACGATAAAGCCTACGAGTACACTACTCAAAGAACACATGGAACACATTAATATTATCTTTTTGCATATATTAGGAAAAAATGCATAGTGGAAAATAGCATAACCTGCAGAAAATAAAAAGAAATCCAACTGATGAAATAGAATAGAAGATTCAGGTAAGCAATATAACCAAGAAGAAGATACCAAATATCAGCACCAACTCAACGTATTCAATTTAGGTAATTTCAAGTCCAATGAGTTGGAAGGCAAATTGGAGCATCACCTACTTAAAGAAAAGAGTTGGCCTAATGGAAGAAAACTAAGCACATCAAATCAATGTAATACATTCTGCATACTTTCATAACATTTAAGGGTGTTAATTCAAGACAAGTTCACAACGACAAAGACCAATATATCCAGCAAGGTTGATTACTAATGGATGAAAATATCAGTATGGGTATTAGTCACGGTCATATTGGTGTTAGATATATTAAATAATATATATCGGTATCAGATATATCGAAAAAAAAAATTTTAAGAATCATAAGTGACAATGCCGTATCGACCAACATATTAGCCAAAAATTGAGTGTGACAGGCAATACTTTGATTATAAGGTGATATATTATGATATATCACCAATACAGTAACATAACACGATTTTGTTACATTATTGAAAAATATCAATAGTTACAAACCCAACATCGATACATGTCAGCCGTTATTTTCATCAAAATTTACTAATTCAAATTCTCAAAATTTATTTGACATTTTCTTTGGTTAATGTTTTCACCATCCAGAGAAATCAAATAAAGGCAATCGCAGAATAACACATAACTGAGAACAAGAGGAAAGGATAGAAAACAACCTTTTCGTGACTTTGTGGATCTCGCTTGATGATTTCTTTTATGGACATAATTGCTTGGATCAGAACTACAGCTTCCTCGTCCCCATCATTTGCATTTCTAACCAAAGCTTCTGCATTTTTTCCTTATTTTTGTAAGTAAATTCTGCAATTTATCTGGCTAGCAAATAATTTTCTAAACATCGGATGCAGTGGAATAGCTTCTCACAGACCCTGTCGAGTAAGTGACAATAGCCCTTGCAAGCATACATTTGCGACCTTTGGGAGTCGTCGTGCACATAAACCAATAGCAGCAACAGCATCCGCAGCGAATCTCCTATCTGGATCTTTGATGTAATCCTAACAGCAAGACGGAAGATAAGAATCATGCATAGATATAATAGTCTTTCACCCCGTTTGATATGAGAGCCGTTAGGGTCATTCTAGTGGGAAGTTTTCCACATCTATTCAACAGCTAGAATTATAAATTGGATGAATAAATTGTGAAAATTAAATAGCCATTTAAATCATTTGATCCAACCTCCACTACTCATCCACCTAACTTCTAATCTTACTCGCTTGGGAGATGCAGGAGCCTCCATGCTAGGAGCGGGACTCATTTAATTCATCAGAGTGTAAGGAATGAGAATGGGAGAAGATCTTCATACAAATTCTCGTCGGAGTTTCTGGGAACCAATTATCCAGCGACAAAATGTGAGAATATAACCTACTCTATCCCATCACAGCTCCTTTATATCCAATGAGGTGGATATAAAAATGAAGGGAATGGAAAATGATGTTCAATACTAAATCACCATCGACTAATTAATGCACCTCTCTATTTCAATTTATCCATTATTTTTTACTATTTTGGCATTGTATTCCCATTCATTACCTTTCCCCCATAACAAACTAGCCATTAAAATAGATTGTGCTCGTGTTCCCAAATCATCAGGGTTGGCGGTTAAGACAAATAAATCAAATTACAAGAAGCATACAGAAATTGCACAAGAATTTCAGAAATAAAAAAGCAGAAAAATAATTTTTGCATAATTCTACGTACTGCAACCTTAGCCCCGTTGCTCCACTTCCAAACACCACCCCAACTCCACCCACCCTCACCCCCCCGGAACAAAAAAAGGAAGAAAAATTTATGGAAAAAAAACAATAAAAAATGAATGAGCCACATTGATCAAAGCACATGAAATTATCATGCAGGAAATTTACCAATGATCATGCACAACTAACAAATTGTTCACAATCATATTTCCGGCTCTTTAAGCGATATTTTACAGCTGCCACATCTTCAGGGCCATTTAAGTAACATTAACCCTTTCAGGTACAAATCAACCCTTCGTAATTCTTCTCCCATTGTCACCTCTCTCTTCCCCCTCTCCCATTTCTCACACACACACATTGAGAAATTTTAATTTTAGAGCATTATCATAGAACAGTAAACCTTAAAAACATGATGCAAATATCAGAATAAACGATACCCTAAAAGTATAAACCACTGGAAGCCGCTAAAGCATCACAGATGATCCCAAGCTGACACCATCATGACATCAAAGGTAACTGAGTGCACAGAAAGGACATGTCCCATGACCAATACACTTAAGGCTGCAATGCCATTGAAAAGGTTCACTAGATCATCAATATTTGATTTCTTTGTCATGTTTCAAATGCCTGGATCTAAGGATTTTCAAAATTGATGCAGTGAGCTTGAGCTCTTTGAATTACCAAAAGGCCAAATATTACAAATCAAACTCTAAGGAGTCCTGTGAAACCAGTTGAAGAATATCAAAGCCTTTCGCACAAAATCAAACTTTATATGGGACTTTGTCAGGTTGGACTCTTGCTGCCTCGGTATGGCCAAAATGGGACTCCACAATTCAACACTGCTTTTAGCCAACAGAAGCATTGAGGAGATCCTTTTACTTAGCGGTATTTAAAAGGAACATAGACTCCCTCATTTTTGTTTCCAAAGGCCTGACAGTTCTCCCTTCCTTGTTAAAGCCCCTGCTTGCACATATTTTGCAGGGTCACAGATTTCTCAAAGTTTAGAAATTGCATGATTTAATAACTTGAGGGACTGACCACCAATAATTCTTCATTGGATCATTGGGATATGATAATCCCTTAGGATCAGCTGGCTCATTAATGCCAGACGTTCTTTAATTGCCCAAGATTATTTTCAATCATATTCTTGTTTGGAAAATGTCAAATGTCATAAAGCAAAGTTAACTCAAAATGGGTGATAATGTCCATGTCTTGAATTAAGGAAGAAGATTTCATAACACAAGTAAATTTATATGACAAAAACGATTTTTTCCCCAGATCAGATAGATCTTTGAAGATTCTGGATTGTTACCCGAAATTCCAGGGAAATGGTTCTTATGAGGATGTCAATTCTGGAAACTGAAACATAACAGAAGGTGTAGATGTATTTTCCTTAACATAACTCTCAAGGAAGATCAAATAAGAGCCCTTGTTCAGTAGGAACCATTTCTTCCAGGCAAGATTATGCCATGATGTTGATGCAGCAAGAGGACTCTAAGAGGAATGATAACTATATCATGTCACCAAACAACTACCCCATAGCTGTAGCCCTGTAATATCACACAAAAGGAGGGAAAACACACTCTAGACATCAAGGGCAGCAGATAAAACAAGTTGAAGAATGGTTTTGTGGACTGACCAAACACGTTAGTGTTTTTTACAAAAGTATAGAGGCTCCATGCCATAATGAAAATCTATATGGCAACTTTATAGTCCCATTAGTATTCAGGCCAACGAAGACATTCTCTCTGATCATCAAGAGAGAGAGAGAGAGAGAGAGAGAGAGATAAATCTCTCATGATCTACTCACATGTCAATAGATCCATAAATCATGCAAAAACTACATGGAAAATCCTCAAGGATTCCCGCAGAGTTTAATGAGCCACTGGTACAGTTTTTTATTGGGGATCAAAATGTGGTTTATCCTAGACCTTCCCAAGTTATCATATGGTTAATTTTAGATCGTACCAATCTATGGAATATGTATTTTTCATGTTGGATTTCAATTCAAAAAGCTATGCTCACATTTCAGTATCACACAAAGAAAAGCATTCACATGAAGAAATTTTCAATATGGATTTCGTTAATAGAAGCTCTGCCTACCATGATGAGAAATGGCTAGAGAATAACACATCAATAATCACAGACTATCAATAATAAATAGTTATTACAAAACACCCTATTTTCTCACGCTAGTAATACTCAACTGCTCAATCAAACCAAGCCTTCATTATTTCAGAATCTCCCTGATGAATGGCTTGTTCTCCTCGGTCATAACCGGTAGGTCAATTCCTTTCGAGTATTTCTATTGATCGGTCATATAATTTCAAAATATTTGGCGATCTCAGATGTATCAATATCAATGGTGTAAACATCATTTGGAAATGAGTAGTTTACAAAGAATCGAATTAAAGAGATGTGGGACTCTGGACAAAGCAGCCAAACCCAAGTCCCAGATTGAACCAGGTCTCACATTGAAATATTAGGCACTGCTATCTCTATGATGAGGAAGCAGCCACTGTGGATTACACATGCACCTTGTGGGCCCTTCTTAAACCCCTCATTTTGGGCTAGTGGATCATGCGTCAATACACTGATTGACAAGTGCAACAATCAGCCGATCAGCTGAAGTTCTGAACTCATAGCTAAGCATGTGAACTAAGATAGAAACCAACTTGAGCTAGACTCTGTACACGCTTGAGCAAAGCTTAAACATAGACAATTAGAGCTTGATTGAGTCTGGCACAAGATAGAGTATAGAACTGAGGCATGGGATAGAAATAAAATTAGCACGTTGAACTGAGGCACTTAAATCTAATGAGCCTAAGATAAGCATAAGTAAAACCAAATGCATAAAGTACACTTATAGTAATGTTAGATAGAATAATGGGCAAGTTAAAATCAATAATTGATCCTAAAAATAATAGATCTTATTACCTTAAATCCATAATTCAAGAAACTAGAGATAAAAATGATAATATTACACATAGGATTAATGTAGGATCGTTAAAATGCAGAACTGTATCAAGTATGCTTTGCGATCAATATAAAGTGCAAGGAAAATTTTATAAGACGTCTACTAAACCCGCTATATTTATGGATCAGAACATTGGACAATCAAACAACATGTACAAAAATTAAATGTGGTAGAGACTGAAGACTAAGATGGATTAGTAGAGTCACATTAAATGATAAAATAAGAAATTATGATATTCATGGAAGATTAGATGTTGCTCCTATAGAAGATAAGATGAGAAAACGGGCACTTAAAATGTATGCTTAAGGAAGCACTAATGTAGAAATGTGAGTTACTAGTGGTTGAAAAAAAGAAAGAGGCAGATCTAGAAAAACTTAGTGATATTATAAAAAAATAATTTAAATTACTTGTACTCTTGGAATATAATGCACTAAACCGAGTGGAATGGAGAAAACATATTCATATAGATGATCCCACTTAGTGGGACATAAGGATTTGTCGTTTATTTTTAACAACTCAATTTTGCTTGGCTTGCATGCAACCCTAGAACATCTTCAGTAGTTCGTGGCATTAATTACCAATTCAGCATCAACAGTGATGGCAGACAACAGAAAGCAAAAAAAAAAACAAAATACCTGGAACTCCTGGAAAATATATGGAATTGAGGAATCTGTAGCAATATGAGACAGAATCTCAAGTTTCAGAGCTTTGATTTGATATGTATCCGAAATTGATATGAAGAAATCCTCATAATAAGAGGCAAATAGGGAAGGCACAGCTTTAGCAAACACTTGAATGTTGCAGAGAACCTATCAATACGAAGAGCATCAGCATCTTTTCGTAAAACCAAGCAAGTAATCTCATTGAAAGCTCCATCTGGAGTCCATGAACTAACCATGTCTAGAAGATACAATTAGTCTAGCACAAAGGCATTGTCCACATGTGATATTCATCAGAAATTACATAAAAGCACTAGCATTCATAGAAATTTTAGATGCATTCAAAATAAAGAAAAAAGAGAAAATAAAAAGGCAATGATATACTGAAATGTGTTCCTGATGGCACTATTTTGGTGGCTGGAGAAACTAATTGATGCAGATCAAACTTCTAAATATCTCGATATGGTTAAGATTAGAAAAGGCTTAAATGGCATTTCAGTATTCTGCAGCAAATATGAAAATATGGATGAATATTGGATTCAGAAATTAAAAAAAAAAACTGCACATTGTGACTAATAGTAGCACTAACATAAATGCCAATAATGACAATGATTATATTAATATAAAAAGCACTGCATCAACAGCACAATAATCACATGGAATGAGTCATACAACATATTGTGAGGCAGTTGATGATCTTAGGACAAATAAGACCGGTTTAACAATTTTCTCAATATCATCTTTTGGTGCAACAATCCAATGTACTCCAGCAGCTGCAAGAACCACTGCACTGTTATGACTCCATAGTAAGGGCGATGTACACTTCAGAAGAATCTTGACATTATCATTGCTTTCAGCAGATGTAAAAGATGCATCATCTAATCCATGGTAAACCCCATTCGTATAACTTGACCTTGATAAATATTCATCAGGACCTTCAATGTAAGACCTGGTGATCACCTTTGTTACCTCAGAATTGGAGATTTCATCACCCAGGTCATCAGACTTCTGGGGCGTAGTGTTAATACCAGAAGCTTCTGTTTTAAAAGTATCATTTATAGTGCTACATGATGAGAACATCATTGATTCTTTTACAAGACCATGCCTAGCAATTAAGTAGCGCAAAAGAATCCCAATCAGAACAATCTGACCCCATTCTTCTACGTCTGGCAGAATTTCACACAGTCGGCGATAGTGTCTTCCAATCAAAGACAAGTTATTTGGACATATTGAATTAAAAGCAGCGGCAGCAGCTCCAACTACTCCAGGTGAATTGTCATTTAGCAATATCCCAACAATCTGCATGTAAAAACATCAATAGTTTTTCTTTTCCCCAAAGCGTATCACAATATCAACAAAAAAATATTGACTGGAGGCATTTCGCTTGAAAGTCAAGCACAAATAATGAGGAACATACTAGAGATGATTCCTATGTGGCACACTGAATTAATGTAGGTTGGTCAAAATAAAGAAACACATTGGATATGCTTTTTGATTGAAATGTATTTCTAAAGTTGAAAGGAAAATTGTATAAGATGATGATAGGACTTACTATACTTTATATTTAAACATATAAAAAGTGACACAGACATGTGAAAAGTAAGATGTGAGGAATCAATATAAAAGATAAAAGGAAAAATGAATAGCTACACAGCTATCTAGAAGTCATATCAACAGAAAAACATAAGGGAACAACATTTGGTTTGGGCACTTACAACGTATATCAAATGAAGTGTCGCTGAGAAAGGGTGATTTGCTAATGTTAAAGGCTATAAGACGAGGAGAGGTTGCACAAATAAGAAATTGCTCATACTCTTAAAGGTTATTGCAATTTACCAAGGAAAACAAATAAAATGAGTTCATACCACTTAAAGAGACTTCAAGGCTTTGTTGTTGTACATTCTTTCTCTATATAGAGAGGAAGAATAATAACCTTCGAACTTTAGTTTCTGAGGGTTGCCAAAAAGTTGAATCACGTAAAAGACTAGCAAAGCTGACATTGTAAGCTAATTTAGTTAATACTTAATATAAATGAAAATGAAACCAGACCCTCGCTTAATTAATAATTGGAATGTACAGTTGACATAAAATACACCATATAATATCAACAAAGTCACCAAATAAACTCCTGAGGATAAAAGACCAAACATCTTCAGAAATCATAAGATATATGGCAAACACACAAAAATATATCAGATCCCCTTCAAGCATTTGGTCAACTCCTCATGCAAGTCCACTTTTTGTTTCAAGGATATGGCACTTTCAGACTAAACATTTGAGGAAAACAGAAGTTCCTTTATTAAAATGATAATGGTGTTCCATCTTGCATCTTTACAGTGGCAATGCATAGTTGTCGGAGGATGGACACAGCATCAAGGAAAAGGAAAAAATAAAAATAAAGAAGACTCCTCCTCCCAAAAGGAGAATGGATATCCCCAAAAGAATAAAAGAAATGCTTTATATGAAAGAAAAGGCCAAAAAAGAGACAGCGAGCATCTAATGATTAGCCAATGTAGCATATTTGTCCAAGTAGATAAATTATATACACCCATTTTGAAATGCAGAATCTTCTGGTAAAAATATTTTGCTGACACCAGATGAAGTGTAATACCAGACAACATAATATTCTCAATGACTGAAGTGTATATATACATGGCATGATTGATAACACTAGCATGTCAAAAATAATTTACCTCTTCAATAGCAGAAGCATTTTCCTCTTGGCGTAGATCATTCAGTTTTGGGAGAGCATTGGCAGTGCATTTTCTGACATAAACAGATGGATCTCTTGCACACTTGCTAACAGACAATAAAACAAGAGGTGCTATTACATGTAGACGAATACCAGCCATAGTACGGAGAGCCCATGCACGCACCAAGGGATTGGTGTCCCCTAAGTCCTTCTGGAAACAATTAATTGACAGCAAAGCTTCATTTGGACGCCTGGAAAAACACTTGACGGTTTGTATAATTAGGACAAATCATACTGAACTTAAGACAACTGACATCATGAAACCATTCTTAAAGATGATGCTATGTAAAACTACAATATGATAAAACACAATGCTCATTCATCCTCCAACAAAATAGCATCAGACAGGTATATGGCTCTCTTTTCCAAAATTCATCTTGAGCTGGGCTTATGCCAACTGCATCTTTTATTCAGCTTAAAAAACCGGGAATCTGGCTTAAGCCTTGATAGAACAAATAGGACAGAAAGCCCCATTTCATAGAACCGCAAATAATGGCCCCACACCGTATTCATCAAGCTACCTCAACTCTCAAGAGATTTTGAGTAATTATTCAGACAAAATGCACATTGTCTTCCAAGGGAAACAACATAGTTACTTACAGCTTTAAAAACAATTGAACTAACTAAAGAAACGTTCATCCAAGAAAAGGCAAAGAAGCTATGGACACAAATTGGAGTTAAAGTTCATGTAATAGGTTCAATTTGTGTAGCATACTTTTCAGCATAATGCAACAGGTATAGGTATGCCAGCTTCTTCACTTCCAGTGACCGTGATGCCACATTTTTGACAACCTGCATTCACAAAGAACATAATTATATCCAAATGAGAGAAGTTTCCTTTTTCTCAAATAAAAAATATTCCTGAATGCAATTACGGGAAAAGGCAACAGAAGGGATACGGGGAAAAAAAAAAAATCAGTTGTCTGGCAAATTTCTATATCCAAAGTATGCTAGTATACTACGGCTAATTGAGCTTCTAGTCTTGGATTTGGTGCCTTTTATAATTGAGTCTCTGACATTCTATCTGATACAATCACATTCGTTATATTCTCACACAATTGAGTCCATTCTTCCAACTTCCTCAAAAATTCCATTACAGATGATTGCAGGAAAATCATTTTTTAAAATTTAAAATGACCAAATGTTTGAGGACAATAACAAGCTAAAGATTCAACTAAGCTGGGAATCACTAACATAAACCTTTTTTTTCACTCTAACTATGCCTAGAACATTGATGAACGGACTTAATTGTAAATGTCAGAAACGTAACGGGCTGGATTGGAACAAACAAAACATCGGTGGCTAATCCAAAAGACTAGAAACAACTAAACAGATGTAAAATTTGCAGTATTTAACTAATAATTGGCATTGGTTAGACGACCTAATCTACCAGATAGTAGTCGAGCTATTTGGATAAATAACCAGCTCTGAAATTAACTTAGCTGGGCCGAGGTTGCGGTTTCGAACTGTAAAGAAATTTCAAGAATTGAAAGAATTTAAAGTGGGATACTGAGACCTGAGGGAAGAAATTGGAAACGTCGATTCCCTGAGCAATGAGAGCGAGCAATCGCTTGAGAGCTTCACATTTCTCGGAATCGAATTTGCTGTCGAGAAGTGGAGCGATGTTGACGTCCTCGGGATCGTCGTAGAGGTGAGCGTCTGTACCGATCCGAAACACCATTGTCGATGCTTTGCTCAATGAATCTGCCGTAGCCCCGAATTGAGGGAACATTGTTAGGGTTCCAAATACAAAACATGAGTCTCCGACTGTTCTCCGGGCCGGAGTTCACACGAACCACAACAACAAAGGGAAAAAAACTCAGGGGAGGGCCAAGAGCCAAGAGAACTCTCTCGCGGGACGCTGCGCCGGCGAACCCACCCGGACGTTTCGGGGGGTAACATGCACCGACTATTTTCTTTCCTTTTTTTATTTTAAGTTTAAAGAAAATTATTTAATTTTTTTTAAAAAAATTATCTAACTATTTTTTATTTTTATTTTTTTCTTTTTTAAAAAAATTATCTAACTATTTTTTATTTTTATTTTTTTCTTTTTTGACAATTGTGTTAAATAAGTTAACGGACGTTAATAATTAAAAAATATAAAATTTTTTTAACTTGAAATCCTCACCATTGGATGGATATCCATCCAATGGATGAGATTGGAGATATATTTGTACATCTTTTTTAAAAGATGTATCTCCTTCAAGCCTACGAATCATCATGGAATTGAATATGAGAAATGAAATATCCGGATTTAGAATGGTTTTTTTTTTTATTATGATTATTTTAAATATTAACTCTTTTATTTTTAAATGATTGAATTCTATATTTACAATATAGAAAGTTAAAATTAAATTTACAAATTAAAAGTATTGGGTCCCATGTCCTGGCCCATGAAGGATTGCCAAGCCCATGAAGAAATCCGCGGCCCACGAAAGGTCCAAGAGCCCACATGAAATGGCCATTTGACCAAAGGCCAGTTAAACGTGTGCAGAGCTGTCTTGGCAAGAAGACAACGGCACTCCCGCAACGCATTTAATGCGATTGTCGAAAACCGACGAGGAGGAAAAAGGCTAGCAAATAGGGAGCGGCTGTACAGCGTCAACAACTCTCGCGCCGTCTGCGCAGCAACCAACCAATCCTCTAAGGGGGAAATCGGGCGTGGCCGGCAATGCTCGTAAGCGTGCCATCCACGGCAAAATGACAACCAGCGTGACCGGGCGGTCCACAATAAATGACTAGCGGCGCTTGATAGCCTCGCAACGTGCATTTTGGCGCCCAGAGTCCAACGGGGGGAGGCCTATAAGAGCCCTCGCGCCCCACAGGGAGAAGGATCTTTTTTCTCTTCCTCTTTGATCTTCTTCCTCTTCAATCTTCATCATTTCCTGGCTGAAGACTGATCCCGAATCAAACTCAACCAGCTCTGAGCTTCCTCCTTCTACGTTCGAAAGTAACGAATCGGGACTGAGGGAAAACTCACTTCCGGCCAGTAAGAGCAAGCTCACGATCGTCCCACCACGTCTATTCAGACTAAGGGAAAGTCAGCCACCCATTGCGGTGCGCCACGGAAGCCAGGCCTTCCATCACCTGCTCACTGCATTCTCCATATCACCGCATAAGCATCTCTTACGCTTTCACAGCATTCCTCCGCGCACCGCCTTTAGCGTGCGCCATTTCTGTTTATTGCGAGAATTTGCTGACTTGAGCGTCGGAGTGGCCTCGGTGGGAGAAATCCTGCCGGACCCCTGACCTCTTGTTTGTTGTTTGTGTTGTGCGCAGTCCAGGTTCATAGAGACGGAGACCGGACCCTTCGATCGACGTCGCCGCGTGCCAAGGAATCCGAAGGCTCCCTAATCCGTACAATAACCGCGAACCCGGGATGCAACAAAAAGATTTTATCAACATCTACTTTTCATTATTTTTAAAATAATATCAACAATTGAGAAAATCAACCATCTTAATATTTAAAAGAATCAAAATAAAATTGAGGCTTTTATTTTTATTTTTTTCACTTTAATTTCCTAAGAAAATTGAGGCTTGGATGGGAAATTTTCTTTGGCATGGTTGTATTGATGGAAAATCCCTTTGCCAAATTCAAAGATTGGAAGTTGTATTTTCTTACGTTGTTCTTTGAGGTCTCGGGAAAATCCTTCAACGCAAAAATAAGATTAAGCCTTATGTTGCGAATACAAATTGTTTAGGCCTAATCCAAAAGATGTACTCCGAGGGAGGAGAATTTCTCTCAACTTATAAGGCAGTTTTTATGGAGCTGTCTTCCCAATATGGGACTTGCAACATATTACGTTAAATATAATATTATAACTAACTTGAACACTTACTTGTGGCATGACCTCTAGCATCCTCTTAGTGTGTTGGCTAGTCGCTTGGATGTATTGTGTAGTGGTATTGATCGAATTGAACCCAAGGCTAGAGTTGGCACTATCCTTTAGGAAATGTTTGATACCGGCCGAATGAGGGCCGGTTTCATGCAGGCTCTAGGTAGGATTTCAGTTAACTCCTTATCCTATGACTAGCTATTGAAGAATGTCTCTCTATAAAAAGACCAAATCAACATCTATGCAGTTGTAATTGTTATGTGCCTTATGTGGGAGTTCTATTAAATCTCCCATTTACCTCTTTTATGGCTAATCATTCTCTTAAAATGTTTGGTCTACTATCTACATGAAGAGCCGTTGTCACTGGCCCCATGCAAATCGGTAGAACAAGATCTAGTAGACTAGCCTCAAATAGAGGGGTAAGGTTATAGGTGCGGCAATGTTCAAATTCATGTCAAAGGCCGTGGTTTATGAGATTTGATATCTTAAGAACCGTGTTATTTTTTACAATGATACTCTTCTTAAACCATCTATGTTCGATGGGTCCCTCTTTTCAAAGATTAATGTTCTTACTTTTTTGCAAAATGTACAATTTTGGTCAATTATCCATATTTATCAGATGTTCAAGGTGTCAAGTAGCAGAGTAGCTGAGCGTCTGAGTTCTCACATTGCCAATTCATTAAGTCACCAAAAACTATTTTGTTTCCAAGGCA
Organism: Nepenthes gracilis; assembly: GCA_033239525.1. Classification (NCBI taxonomy): domain Eukaryota; kingdom Viridiplantae; phylum Streptophyta; class Magnoliopsida; order Caryophyllales; family Nepenthaceae; genus Nepenthes; species Nepenthes gracilis. The sequence goes on along the minus strand of BSYO01000038.1, from coordinate 9,482,693 downwards.
TCGAATGCTCCCAAGTGGCCACATTAATGAGCTAGCAAGTGGCCAAGTTGCCTAGATACCGAATTGTTGAGATGGCACATTACCTTGTTAAAATGGCACATGCTAAACAATCAAAGGTATATTATTAGTACGTGTTATCATTCTGACAAAGTGCCACATTAGTCATGTTCTTTTACGCAATCGTTTAGATCTCGAAATTAAACAGACTTGGCCGAACATCAGAACTTCAATCAAGAAACTCACCTGGAATTATCTACTAAGCCAACATTTAGAAACATGGCAATTAATTCAAAAGGATAACGATATATCAATAAATGACATTAACTTTTCATAAGAAAGGTCGCCTATTAAGCAATTGGTCATAATTTATCATAAGGAAAAGCATTCAATTACAAGTTGAGAGGTAAGTAAATCACTCTAGTATTAGGCTTATAGTCTTTATAATTACAAAACTCCTTTCTGGTGTTTCAATAACTTTAGTATTGAAAGGATTATTATTTTTCTAGAATACTCACTTTTGCATTAATTAATCCAAAACACATATTTAAATACAAATTTTACAGTATTCATAATTGTACAAAAAGTTTACAAGTCTGTGATCCAAATAACAGTTGTCCCTAGAAATATCAAGGCGCATATAATTGCCTCTCAAAAAGTTGAAGTCTCTCTTCTCTCTCCTCTTTCAATATTAATTATTCTAATTTGTCAAAATACTTTATTATTTAGAACATTTGAGAGTAAATCAGAAAATTATTTTTGTACATTTTAGTTCTTATTTCCATTTATGATATATAGGATTTGAATTAAAAGATTCAAGATCTCGCTTAAAAATTTGTCAGGTAGGATCTCAATTCACGATTGATGGGGATGGTAGAAATGGGCCGGCTCAATACAAAGACCTATAAACTCAGCGATAGGCCTAGGAGACATCCAGCTCACAAGTTCAAGGGCCAATCAACGCTTCTGTTAACCCAAACAGTGTATAAGCCAGCCGGATTGCCCAGGCCGGACACGGCCCAATTTAGGTGACCCGCATTGCTCTTCCCACACGCTAAAGAGCACTTTCCTTAACCAATCAGCACCCTGAATATTGCCCCAAATCACGATCTCTCCAATAAAGGCAACTTTCAACTCAGCAAATCTCTCATAACGACAACTCCAATATCGACAGTATATAGCATCTCATCAAGAAATGAACGAATCCCCTTCGATTGGTCACAATTACCTTAATCGGCATCCACAATCCTCGTGCCAGCCCGCCAAATCTGCACAAGGCAACTAGCGACCAACCTTGACTCCCAAGTAAGGTTGGACTGGCCCAAAGGCTATAAAAAGCCCTTGAGGCAAATTCCAAAGGCATGCCTACATTTACGCTAATACTAGCCTCCAAACACTGGTATCCACACTCAAACAATCCCTCAAATGTTACTACCAAGAGCTCTCAAGAGACTACACTCTATCCATGGAGTCTCATGAAAATTCTTTCACAATTCTCGCCTCCTCGACATCAAAGCTGCTTCCCATGAGTGCACCACCATAAAAGCCACTCCACGTCGAGTGCAATCTCCGAATTAGACTCAAAAGACCCACTTTCTTGCATCATCGTTCATACCCTGTTCTCCTTGCATCTTTCCTCTTAGAAGAAAGATTATTAATTTAAGTGTCGGAGGATAAATTGAAGAGTAAATGCGGTTAATTCTATGACCTCCTGTTTTTTAATTCTGGTGTATAAGATCCAATCCAAGAAGTATGGAGATCGAACACATTTCAATTTGACCCAAAAACTAAATAAATCTTAATCTGTCAGCAACCCGAATCCAAGACGCATCATTGGCGCCATCTATGGAAAAGCTAACAAAAAGCCTAATCACCATCCACATAGAAATAAGTATGGTGAACACCAGAGCCCATACCAGTGCTCCGGCAAAACACTTTGTCCCCCATGGTAACGACCCATCTATAGGTAGCCATGCGGAGGAGTGACTAGCACCCTTTATGCAGCTGCTCATCGATCGGGTGGAGAATATGTCCCAAATGCTCCAAACCTTGTGCACGCACCAGCTGAGGGCTCCTTCTTTCACTGCCTGCACTTCAGCACCAAGGCAAAAAAGCATGAGGAAGAAGCGACCGGCCCAGAAGGCAAGAAGCCCGAATAACCTTATAACCCGAGCGACTTTGAGTGACGATGTTCAGTCTCATTTGAAGGGCCGACTTGATCGCAAGACACTAGACGAGAGCCTAGAGTGGCAAAATCCTCGTTACTCATATGACGAGCAAAGGCCACCGGCCCGAGAAGGGGTCTCTTGCAATACCCAACCAACTAGTGACAGCAGCTTGCTACCCTCACGCCACTTGAAAAACCACTCAGAGTTGAGGACCTAACTCGATGCCAAAAGGGTTGCAGTCTCTCCTCGAGTGGAGGAATAAGTGAAAAAGATATGATAGCACATGTTCAAGGAAGATGCTAACAGACGCACCACAAATTTGAGACGATCACCATTCGCGATGGAGATCCAAACGCAACCCCTCCCTTAGAAATTCAGATGCTGACCTTGAAATCCTATGATGGAAGTACTTATCTAATAGATCACTTGGACCACTTCCATACCCTTCTGAGCTTCCAGGGCTTGAGCGGAGCAACTATATGTCTGTACTTTTCCACTGACTCTTAAAGGGGACACCCAAATTTGGTTCTACCGTCTACCACCAAATTCAATCCGGACGTTTCAGGAGCTCATCGATAACATTCTGACTCAATTCGCCTCCAGTCGGAAGGAGGAAGGATAGCCCTGGTACCTCGCTCGTATCAAGTAACGACCAAACAAAAGTTTAAGGAGCTTCCTAACCCAATTCACTGTGGAGGCCCACCAGCTACTAAACACCTTTATATCCACTCTGGAGTCGAGCGAGTTCTTCAAATATCTAGCCCACAAGGATCCCTAGAACTTCTGCGAAGTCGAGGCCATCATCAAAGTTTATATGGTGTCTGAAGAGGCCAACGATGTCAAACGTCTAGGACATGGGGAACCCCTCAACTAAGGACTACCAGGCAGAAGAAAGAAAAACGGAGACCACTTCAACTCCCAGCGGAGACCACTTCAACTCTTGGGATCTGAGGAAGCAGCCTAGGGTGGGGCCAAGGGTCCAAAGGGTGTTCGGACCCTTGAACTTAACTTTCTAAACGACTCCCAAACTAACATTATCATGCAGATATAGGAGGAGAAATTTCTAAAATGACCAAAATCGGTCAAGAATCCGGAGGAAAGAGATCGAACAAAGTATTGTCACTACCATCGATCTCTGGGTCCCATCACAAAGGCTTGTCAGACCTTGCAGAAAGAAATCGAAGAATTAATCTAGAAGGGGCACTTGACAAAGTTCTTGCAAAACCCGAAGCAAGGGCTCGACAGAGCAGGCAAAGAAATGACGGAGCAGTAGCAGCCAAGAAATTGAGCCGCGCTGGAGTGGTCAATATGGTGGTAACCCGGCAGAGCCAATCGTCAGAGCAGCTCAGTATCGCTTTAAAAAAGCCAAGAGTAGAAGTCAGGGATGATATTATTAGTTTTAATAAAGAAATTATGCCACATGAAATGACTCCCTACTCCGACCCTTTGGCTGTATCCGCACTCATTTCAAATGTTACCATCGATTACCAATTAGAACGAGTCTCCATTGATAATGAAAGTTTGCGTGATACTTTACATAGATGTTTATTTTAAATTGGGACTAAAAAACAGTCAACTATGACAAACCGAAGGGCCCATCTATGGGTTGAACAACGAGCCGATACCGGTCCATGGAACCATTCAACTGGAAGTTACCTTGGAAACGTACCTCGAAATGGCATCTCGTGTACTAACGTTCCTAGTGGTTGATTTGCCTTCATTTTACAATTCCATCCTAGGCCGGCCCTGTCTGACCGCATTCGCGACCGTAACGTCAATCACACACTTAAAAATAAAGTTTCTCACGACCTACGGTATCGGAGAGGTACTAGGCAATCAGGTGACTGGCCGAATGTGCTATCTATCCCAGGTCACCCAGGCCACTCCAAATAGACAAATGAATGACTTTGATCACAAAGACGAGGCAACTCTGCACAGGCCCAAGCCGACGAGCCAATCAACCATGTCCCTCTAGACCCCAGAGATTCGAAGAAATGCATACAAAATGGGGGCTTGCTTGCCGAACCCCTGCAAGACCAACTAGTCACCTTCCTTGTCAAGAAAAAGTAATAAAAATTGGCAAATGTGCGTCAATTTTACTAATGTGAATAAGACGTGCCCAAAGGACAGCTTCCCACTGCCTAGAATTGACCTGCTCGTCGACACTACCTTCGGGTACGAACTGCTCAATTTTATGGATGTATACTCCGGTTATAATTAAATTAGAATGAGCCCCGAGGACGATGAGCATGCCTCTTTTATGACGGACTAAGAGATATACTGCTACATGGTTATACCCTTCAAGTTGAGGAACGCAAGCGTTACATACCAATAACTCATGAATAAAATGTTCGAAGCTTAAATCGGCCAGAATATGAAAGTGTATGTAGACGACATGCTCGTCAAAAGCAAAAATACTGACGACCATATCCTTGACCTCAGCGAGGCTTTTGGGATCCTACGGGCACACCGAATGAAATTGAACCCGGCTAAATGCATCTTCAGAGTATCATCTGAAAAATTCCTAGGCTTCATTGTTTCCCGATGGGGAATTGTGGCCAACACTAAAAAGATAAAGACTATCATACACATAACCTTTCTGCAGAACGTAAAAGACGTCCAGAAGGTGACCGAGAGACTTGCAACGCTCTCCCGCTTCCTGGCCAAATCCGGAGACAAATATCTCCCCTTCTTTGAAGCCATGAGAGGAATAAAGACGAATGACTTCTAATGGATTGCCGACTGCCAAGCCGCCTTCGAGAAATCGAAGGAGTAACTAGCCAATCCCCCTCTCCTGACGTCACCAAAAAAAGGCAACAAGCTATACCTCTACTTGACAGTTTTTAAGGCAGCACTAAGCTCCATTTTAATCTGATAGGAATCTGATGTGCAGTGGCTGATCTATTATGTCAGCAAAATTTTGACAGGTGCCAAAATCAGCTACACACAAACCGAGAAGGTCACACGGGCCCTCGTCTATTCGGCCAAAAAATTGTGGCCCTACTTCCAGACATACAAAATAGTTATCCTGATCGACCAACCATTGAAGAGAATCCTGCAGAGGTCCAATATGTCAGGACAGTTAGTTAAGTGGGCCATCGAACTAGGCAAATTTAACGTAGAATTCAGACCCAGGCTAGCCATAAAAGGTCAAGTCCTAGTGGATTTTATCATCAAGAACACGATCCCAACTTCGGACATTGGTCACCCTAACAGTGCTGACCACTAGTCTGAGGGGTTGGACTGGACCCTCCACATTGATGGGTCATCAACTCACTCCGGTAGCTGAGCCAGAGTGATTCTGAGAACCCCCAACTGAGTGGAGGTGAAATATTCGTTAAAGTTTTGGTTCCCAGCTACCAACAATATTACCAAATACGAGGCCCTGCTCACCGAGATACGACTTGCAAATGAATGTTTGGCAAGGCACATAATCATCTACAGCGACTCAAAACTAATTGTTAACCAAATTCACGGGAGGTTTGAGGTATCGAGCCTTCTACTCACGAAATACCTCGCTAAAATAAGGAGCATGGCCCAGAAGTTTGACAAGGTCGAGATGATACACATCTCAAGGACGAACAACTGGAAAGACGACTAGCTTGCAAGGACATTCGGGGTCGAAAGCCCAGAGTAGTATTCCAGAGATATGCGGGAGGTCATGACCTCTCCAAGCATAGGAGAACCCGAAGCGCTACAATTCTCCGATAGCAAAAGCTGGATGTCACTCTACTGGAGGTATATTACGAACGGCTCTTTGCTAGAAAATCTGGACAATGCTAAATGCGTAAAGAAGACGGATGGCTGGTACAATATCGTGGACGGAAGGTTATACCGCGAAAGATATTTCACCTCATACCTGCAATGCCTCACACCAGAGGAGACCGATTACAGGTTAAGAGAGGAGCACCTTGACATATGTGGGTCACATGTCGGGGGTAAGAATCTCGCCTTCAAGATAATGCGCCAAGGCTATTATTGGCCCAAAATAAAAAGAGACGCTATGGACTTTGTGAAAAAGTGTGAAAATTGTCAGATCCATGACAATATGCCCCATTAGTCGACCACAAAGCTAAAGACCCTTTAGGCCCCTTGGCCATTTGCGCAATTGGGGCTCGACATACTCAACCTCTTTCCCATCGCATTCGGGCAAAGAAAGTTCGTCATAGTGGGTATCAACTACTTCATAAAATGGGTCGAAACCTCCCCGCTAGCTCGAATCATCGAGCAAAATATCGCGGAGTTTGTTCAACAAAACATTGTCGATAGGTTTGAGATTCCCAAGGTTATCGTGATTGACAACTCAACTTAATTTACTGGCAAGTGCTTCACTAAATATTACACAAGTTTGGGCATTCAGTTGGTCCACACCTCAGTCACCTACCCACAAGCAAACAGGAAGGTAGAGGTTACCAACCAGACCTACAAGCATCCACCCGACCCAACATCTCCTCCACCATACTCAAGTCAACCCTTGTCTAGGTCAGACGATGGACCTCCCCTTCCAGCAGCCGGATCCAGGATGACTGTTAGTGCAAGCATGTCTATAAAACTTACATCATCTTGTCATCCTGCAAATAGAACAAGAGAAAGAGGTTAGGCTTAATCATTCTCAGTGAAATAAAAAAGTTCTTAGCAATTTACCCGGATGTATGACAGTCCAACAACCGCAACGCTCAGGGGCACTAGGGATAAGGACGCCGGAGTGGATGCCCGCTCTAATCGAGGTTGGTCCAACGCAAAAACCTCCTAGCGAGATACCTCTATGGTCGTCCCCCCCTCGATGTCACACTTCAACTAGGTCTTTGCTTGGGTGGCCCACACCAGACCCTCTCCAACCGACTTACCTAAAAAGTCCAGCACCGTATGCTTTAGCAAAGAAGAAACGAGGACCCCCTGCTGGGCCCCCTGTTGGGCTTCCGATTGGGCCTCCTGTTGGGCCTCCTAATGAACTGCCGGTTAGACGTCCTCCTGAACCTCCCATAGGCCTGCTTGCTGGACTTCCTCCTAACACTCTTGATGGGCCTAGACTAACTCACAAATCAACCCAGCTGGCCCCCTGGCCTCCCCCTCACCTAAAAAACTTGCAGCAAGAACAAGGGACCCACCGACTGCAGCTGCTCCGATACCGACCTTAGTGGTACCGGCATCAAAGGGTGCACCGAGAGCCGATCCCCTGGACAACTCACCTAGGCTCCCATCTACTCCACCATTGGTAGGTCCTGGGCATCGAAAGATGAAGAAGACCCCGAGACGATGGCAGTCCGCCACTGAGACGGGCTCTTAGATGAATCCCTGATATATAGGATCCCGGCCTTCCTCTTGGGTTAGGTAGGTGGAGGAGCATTGGCTCCTGTGCCCTCCATGGGAAGAACCCATCTGGCCAGTGCAAGTGCCTCAAAAGATAAGCCGCGATCCTTCTTGAAGTCACCCGTGTTCACTCAAATCAACTTTGTCAACAACTTGATGGACTTTGCCTCCCCACGCGAGGCCTTCCGATAAATGGCGTCGGCACATTCTCCCATCCGTTGGGGATGGCCCAGTCGGATGTAACCTTGATGAAGAAGAACTGATTCTTTCAATTCTTCATCGAATCCAAAATCATTTCGCTTATGGGCAAGTCTCTAGGAGACAATGAAATTCAATCCCTGCTTTGGCAGAATTGGAAGATAACCTTCATGGCCACCACAGTCAATGCCCTCCTTTGGAAACAAAGAAATATACAGAGCAAGTATAAATACCTAATGGCATTTGCATGGAATCTCACGATCGGGACTCCCAGGGCCACCAAGATCTCGTACAACTCCCCCAGAAGGGGAAGGCAAAGACCACTCTACAAGTGTGCCTCATAAACGGTGACGGAGCCGTCTGGAAGAGAACAAGCCCTATTGCGCTCCCTTGGCACAGCATACATAATCGCGGCGGGAATGTTGTACTGCAAGTATAGTGCCTTGATGTCGGCAGCAATGAGAACAGAAAAAATCGCATCAACCTTGGGAGCCATGGAAGTAGAAGATAGTAAAGCACAAAGAGACGAGAGAGAAATAGACTCAAGAAGAAGAAGTATGTAAGGTGATGAAGTTGCATCATTTTATAGAGAAAGAGGTTTGAATTTCAAACAGTGCCTCGAAAGGGCACGCGCATGATGACCTAACACGTGTCGGCACCGGAAGACGTCCAGGCACGTCAATTGTCTAGCGTCATTAATGGCAACCTGCCACCGTACGGACGACAAACATATAGAAGGTCGGGATGGGTCAGAAGTCAGAACGACGCAACCTCCCAGCCCGCTACGCTCCACTTCTCGAGCACACCAATCAGCGGTGGGCAGATATGATGAGTTCAAAGCCGAACTGACAAACCGATGGTCCACTTAGGAATGCAACCGATTTGACTGGCCAACAACCAAGTCTGGCTTTGACCTACCTGACCGATCAGCTTCCCAGACCGCCTTCCAATCGGTTTGATTAGTCAATGATCCAGTCTGGCTCCGGCTGCCCAACTGGTTTGTGACCCAGTCCGACACCGAGCCAATTTGACTAGTCACCAATCCAAACCGGCACGTGGCTTGCATGACTAATCAACGATCCAATCTGGTGTCTAGTCAATTTGACTGGTTAACGACCTAGGTTGGCACTAAAAAAACCGACATCCAAAAAAATCGAAGACGAAAACAGTATGGGCCAAAGGTAAGAGCTAGTTCCATTTATTAGTCTCTCTTTACAAATTATAAAAGCTGCCAAAGGCTGGCGTACAATAAAAAAAATAACAAAGAGAGAGAGATACATGGGACTTAACCGCAGCGAACTCCCAGACAAGCGAGCAACTAGAGGAACCCGAATAAGAGATTGGCGTGCACCCCGCAAACAGCAAAGCGTGATTGGTAAGGACAACGGTTGGTGACGACTCAGAATAAGGGGCTCGCCACGAAGGAAAGCTGCCACCCAAGAAGGGCCAAAGCATAATGAAAGCCTTGCCCCGCGATAAAAAGGAAGTAGCCTCGGGCCTGAGGCCTGCCGCCAACCCTACCAACAGCAAGGTGAGATTACGAAGGCAGTAGTTCACGAGGAGCCCGAGCAGTAACCCATTCCTAAGGCCAGCCACCGCTGAAGGTAAAGGTAGAGAGAAAGCAAAGCTTCTCCCCACTCAACAATGGCGGTAGGCATGGGGCTGGAATAGGCACGAAAAGAGGTGACCAAAGTGGCTCCCTACGCGAAAGGGGTGACCAAAGCAGACCGTTGGTGTGTCCCAAGAGGACGCCTTCAAACACCGAAGACGAGCTCCCACCAATCCCGGCAACCGGAAACTCACACCTTATGGCGACTTTGGATTCCCATGCCACTTCGCTGATAAAGGCAGAATGTGATGCAAAGAGGTATACTAAGCCCTCGATTTATAGCACGCGAAGGAATCAACGGGCCACTAAACACCAAAGATCCCCCATCCTAACAAATTTGTAGAAAATCATGGATGTAGAAAAATTACACCATAAATAATAAAGAGAGAAATCTGAGGATGGCCTAGGGAAAGAGCAGAAAGAGAAAATGACAAGACCTATCATGTCTCATCATAAACATATCGGGGATTGAAAATTCAAACCCCCCAACATGAGGGGTTAGTGATGGGGATGGTAGAAATGTGTTAGCCTAGTACAAAGACCTACGGACTCGGTGACATGCTTAGGAAGCATCCAGCTCACAGGCCCAGGGGCTGATCAATACTTCCATTGACCCAAACAATGCCTCAGTCGACCGGATTGCCCAGGTCAAATACAGCCCAATCTAGGCAACCCACATTGCTCTTCCCATTCACTGAAGAACACTTGCCTTAACGAATCAGCCACCCTAAATATTGCCAAGACCTTTTCAAGAATGATAACTCCTAACTCAGCAAATCTCTCATAATGACAACTCTAATATCCACCGCGTACAGCATCTCCTCATGAAAGGAATGAATTCCCTTCAATTGGTCACGGTTGCCTTAATCGGCACTCGCACCCCTCGTGCCAGCACACCAAATTTGCGCAAGGTAGCTGGCGACCAGCCTTGGCGCCTAAGTAAGGCTGGGCTATCCCAAAGACTATAAAAAGCCCTTAAGCCAGACTCCAAGGGCACACCTACATTTGCGCTAATACTAGCCTCTAGACATTGGCATTACACTCAAACAAGCCCTCAAACGCTGCTCCCAAGAGCTCTCAAGAGACTATACTCTATCCACAGAGTCTCTCGAGAATTCTTTCACAATTCTCGCCTCTTTGACATCAAAGCTGCTTCCCGCGAGCGCACCACCACAAAAGCCGCTCCATACTAAGCGCAACCTCAGAATTAGACTCAAAAGACCCACTTTCGTGCACCATCGTTCATACCCCATTCTCCTTGCATCTTTGCTCTTGTAAGAAAGATTATTGATTTGAGTATTGAAGAATAAACTAAGGAGTGAGTCTCTTTAATCCTTTGACATTTTATTTTTAAGTTGTGGTGTGCATGATTCAAGTCAATAAGTACGAAGACCGGGCCCGTTTCATTTTAACCCAAAAAATAAAATGGCACTTTAATCCGTCAGTAACCCGAAAATAGGACACATCAATAAGTATCAAATTTACGACAAGGATGAAAAAAGATTTAGGCAACACATTTTAAACAACCGTTTTATATTACCCTTTATTCATTCATGCATATTATTAAATTTATATAATAATATAGTATTACACCAAAATAAATGACTGAAGGTTTATTTAAGTGATAATCAATAATATTAATCCAGATAATAATTTTCTCCTAGAACCAGACTGCGAAGTTTCTGTGTAATAAAACTAGGTAAGGGCGTAGGAGGAACGATTCTAGAGAGAGATGCTCTCCCTTCTCTCTAGATTTTGAACAGTGTTCCTTTCCCGCTTATCCCTTCAAGCTAACGGTTTTTTGAAATCTCCCTCCCACCCTTTGCCTTGGTTGCAGCTCGGCGTACCCCCTAGCCATGGCACTGGCCCCGTCCCTTTCCTCCCCCTCATCCTCCGAAACCCCGAACATCTCCCTTGAATCCATTCCCTCTGTTGGTGGTCTCTCCTGCAACCCATGCCTCCCACCTCCCTCCAATATAGGTATTCCCCTTTCATCTTCATCTTCTGGCGCACCCTGGTGCTCCTCGGTGGATTTTCTTGCCAAATCCTCAAATGCCTCCCTCCTTCCAGTCAGCGATTTGCCCCCCCCCATTTCTGCCTCTCGGCAACCTTCTCTCAAGAGGGGAGGCTCTACTGCTATCAATAAATCCAGAGCCTTGCCTTCTCCAGCTCTGTTTCTTGACTCTAAATCACCCCCTTTTTCTCTATTTAGCTCATCTCATTTCAAATCGTTGGTTGGAGAGAATTTTTCCCTTTCAGTTATCCCCCCCTCTGGCTCTCCCTGTAGGGTCTCTGGCGTGGACAACTCCCCAACGGGGTCGCCTGGTCAGTTTGCTCAATTTGACCTAATTGCCCCTTCTCCTATAGGTGGAGCGTCAGGGGCTGCGTTGCAAAGCTCTAAATCCTCAAAGGAGGAGCTGTGTTCTGGCGTCTCCCAAAGTTCACGAGTTGGAATCAAATCTCCCAGTGACGCTCTCAAATTTGAGATGTTGGGCTCATTCATTACAACCGATGCTGAGCTCCAAGCAGATCCTTTGGCCATCCCACTAAGCACTAGTCGGGAGACGCTGGTTCAATCTGTTGTTCAGAAGGCTTCGATTGATGATACGGTAGGTAATCCTACCTCTATGCATCCCGTAAACTCAGCCGATAATTTTCCTGTTGGCTCCTGGTCCTCAGTGGTACAACAGAATCATTTTGGAGATAAGTCATCTCTAAAATATTTCCCTCTTAACAATGCTGATGGGACGACCAAGATCCTGACCCCCCCGTCAGAAGTTATCCAGCAAGGGGAGGATATGTGGGGGTTTATACTGGTTGGATACTTCCAGGGGAATCCCATGCATTTCCATGCTGTCAATCATATTGCCCGAAAAATTTGGGCTCGATTTGATCTCCAACATGTGGCTGGAAATGATAAGGGGTTTTACTTCTTTCGATTTTCCTCCTATAAAATGCTTGATAAATGCCTTGCATGTGGTCCATGGAACTTTGCAGGACATCCCCTGTTTATAAAGAAATGGAAATCGGGGATGGTCTTGTCCAAGGAGGAGTACAAATCCTTTCCTTTTTTGATCACTATGTCTGGTGTTCCAGTGAAATTTTGGACCCCTCTTAAATTGAGCTAGTTAACCAGCATAGTGGGAAAACCCATGCAATTAGACCTTGTCACTGAAAGACTGGAACGGATAGGCTATGCTCGGGTTTGCATTGAAGTTGGAGTTGACGACCCCTTGCCTGACTATGTGAAAATTCGAGCTGGATGCTCCTGCGATCCTACTGATTGTCAGATTTTTGATATTAATTTCGAATATCAATGGAAGACCTCGAGGACTTATCCCTCTAATAAGATAGGGACGTCAGTTCCCTCAAATAAACCTTCGAGGGTGTATAGGGCTACTGGTCGATCCTTGTCGGGCCCCTAGCCCACTCATCCTACGTCTACGACCAGCTTAAAGGTCCCCGTAAAGGCGGTTCCTCTAAAGGGTGATCCTGATCTTAAGTGTATACCCACTTCTAATTCATTTAACGCTCTTCAGGAGCCTACAACGGACGCCTCAGCTGAGCACAATACTCTGGCGTTAAACAACCAGCAAGATGCCACATCCCTGGTTCTTTCCCCCTGTAACAAAATGGAGAAAAATCCTACAAGGAATGATGCGCCCTTTAGCCTAGGGATTGGACAAGATGATCTCAATAGGGTTATTGTAGAGAGGCTTTTGTGTAATGCTGAGTCCTCTAAGTCTCTTCCTGAATTTGAAGTCCAACCTCCAATTTCTGACCCACTCTGTCCCCAGGAAGATACGCAACATGAGCGCCTCGTTTCTGACTCGATTGCAGTCATTCCCTGCCCTGATGCACCTGAAGACCGGTGTGTCTTACCTGGAACAAGTGTTCTCAACTCATCCTGTGTCTGTGCGGTGACCCCTTCCCCAAACTCCCCCAGGACTCTTTCACCCCATGTTAGGTCTCCCTCTTTGCCTCCGTTGGGTTCTAATTCTGGATCTACCAAACTTGACAGGATTAGGGGTCGTAAAACCTCTAAAAATCACAAGAAATCTCGGGGGCCTAAAAGATCTTCTCCCCCACCCTCCGCATCCCATGATTAACATTGCCTGTTGGAATGTGAGGGGACTTAATGGGATAATTACAGCCTATGAAGTTAACAGCCTCATCACCTCCCACGGTTGTGGTATTGTTGGGCTGGTTGAAACTAAATTGCGAAAAGAAACTCTGCTTCCATCTATGCTAGAATCAGATCTCAATGGGAGTGGTTCATGAATTACTCGGACTCCTCCCACGGGAGAATTTGGGTGGGCTGGGACACCCTCAGGGTGGCGGTGAAAATTCTCTCAAAGGAAGATCAGGCTATACAAACCGAAGTCCTGGTTATTGAGGAAAACTTTTGTTGCCTTGTGTCATTCATTTACGGTGCTAACTCGGAAGTATTGCGTAGTTCCCTGTGGGACAGCCTACGTATTATTACCGGATTATTCTGTGACCTCCCTTGGGCCGTACTTGGTGACTTTAATGCTATCAGATCGCCGACGAAGGCCCTTGTAGGTACATGGCATTCCAAAAGTTCTTTGAACCTTGACCAATGTCTCAGGGACTGTGATCTAGAAGACGTCTGCCATGAGGGTATGCATTACACTTGGAATGACGGCAAGGATCCCTCTACTCGTATCTATAGGAAGTTAGATAAAGTGGTGGCTAATGGGCAGTGGTTCGATCACTTCAGGCGGGCCAAAGCCCTTTTCCCTCCTGCTAGGCTATCAGACCATTCCCCATGCATTTTACACTCTATTGATAGCTCATTCAGAAAGAAGGGGATGTTCCGTTTCAATAACTTCCTCACCAAATCCCCAAACTTTCAACAGGTGGTGAGGGAGGCTTGGAATGATGAGACCTCCGGTACCCCTATGTTTCGTCTGATTACGAAATTGAAAAGGGTGAAAGGTACTATCAAATCACTTAATGCTCATGAGGGTGATATTCACGAGGAAGTTACACGAACTCGTCAGGCCCTACAGGATATCCAAACTAGGCCTCCCTCTCCCTTGGGGATCTGTCTTGATGAGCATGCATGCAAGGCTGCTTATTCCTCTGCCTTGGCTAAGGAAGTTGACCTCTTTTAGCAAAAAGCCAAAATTAAGTGGCTTAAAGATGGGGACCAGTACACCAAATTCTTCTTTAAGACTGTTAATAGAAACAATAATAGAAACAGGATTGTCTCCCTGCTTGACGAGTCTGGCACCCCCTCTGTTGGGGTTAAGGGCGTTCATAAGCTGATTGTGGATCACTTCCAACGGATTCTTGGTTCTAGTCGCTCCTGTGGGCCGGTGGAAGCTTCCTGGATTCGCCCTTTCATCCTTCATACTGTTCCGGACTTCTTAATTGATCCCCTAACAGCCACTGTCAATGACGCGGAGATCCAAAAGGCTGTCTTCTCCATAGGTGATTATAGGGCTCCTAGACCTGATGGTTTTTCTTCACAGTTCTTCAAGGAATCTTGGAATATTGTTAGTAAATCTGTTTGTGAAGCCATTCGTGACTTCTTTCATCATGGCAAACTTCTCAAACAACTGAACACTACAATTACTAACCTTATTCCAAAGGTGCAATCCCCTCGCCTGGTCTCCGACTATCGGCCCATCTCTTGCTGCAATGTTATCTATAAAGCGATTTCGAATATCCTCGCTAATCATCTTAAGATGACATCACCTTATCTTGTTGACAAGTGCCAAATGGCCTTTGTTGCTGGGAGGCAGATTAGTGATAACATTCTCTTGGCCCAGAAGCTTTTGCATAAATATCATCTTGGCCACGGCCCCAAGATGTGCGATGAAAATAGACCTTATGAAAGCGTACAATTTTGTCCAATGGGACTTCATCATCAACATGTTGACTCTTATGGGCTTTCCTCCTCAATTGGTTGAGTGGATCTGCCAATGTATCATCACCCCTTTTTTCTTCATTAATATTAATGGGAAAGCGGTGGGCTTCTTTAAAGGAGGCAATGGTCTTAGACAGGGAGACCTCGTATCTCCATACTTATTTATGCTTGTTGTGGAAGTCCTGAATGGAATTATTGAAGTGAAAGCCAGGCGAGACGATAAGTTTAAGTTTCACTGGAAATGCGAGGAGACTCGAATTGTCATGCTTGATTTTGCAGACGGACGACTTCTATTCTCCCGAGCTGATATCAATGCTATCCGGATCCTTAAGGAATGCCTAGAAGAGTTCCACTTGCTATCTGGTCTGTCCGCAAACAGAGATAAAAGTGAAGTTTTCATTTACTCTAAAGATCATTCTCTCCATCGTGACATATCTGCCATTATGGGCTTTGGAGAAGGAAAGCTACCGATAAGATACTTGGGTGTCCCCTTGATCACCTCCAGACTATCTGTATCGGATTTCCAACCTCTTATTGGAAGAGTCACCGGATGGATAATGTCTTGGAAGAATCGGTGGCTTTTGTTTGGAGGGCAGCTCCAATTTGTCTCCTCTATCCTTTCGTCCATCCACCTCTACTGGGTCTCCATGTTCATCCTACCCAAATCCATGCTCAAAGCCATTGATTGCCTTGTCCATCGGTTCCTTTGGAATGGAACTCTTGATGGGAAGGTGAATCCAAAGGCTGCGTGGACTGACGTTTGCTATCCGAAGAGTGAGGGCGGCTAGGTTTAAAAAAATCTACAGCCCAAAATAAAGCTTTGATTTGTAAATTGTTATGGCATATCATCACAAAGGATTCTGACTCGGCATGGTCCTCTTGGATTCACAAAAATAGGATTAGGGACCGATGCATTCAGCCCCGTGGTGTTGGAGAAAAATTTTGAAGTTACGGCCTTTTATGCGAATGCACACCACCTACTCCACTGGAGATGGCTCTGATACCTTCCTATGGCTTAATAATTGACGTCCCTTGGGCCCACTAAGCGAAGTGAGTACTGACCGGACTAGGTTAGTCTCAGGCCTATCCTGGGATGCAAAGGTCTCAAACATTATTCGGGATGATCACTAGCACTAGCCTAATCCATATGATTTGGAAGTCTCCCGTCTTGCGGAGAACATGCCCCTCTATCTCTCTAATACCCGTGGTAAGGACTCTGTGCACTAGGCCGGTAATGCAGATGGCCACTTTTTGACCCGATCTGCCTATTCCCTCATCCATCCACCCAACCCGAAAATGAGCTGGGCCGCCTTAGTGTGGGGCCCTTCCCACATCCCTGCCCATGCTTTCTCTCTCTGGCTGGCCATTAGAGGCAAACTTAATACCCTTGACCGCCTTCATGGCATTCCCAATCTCTCCACTAAATGCACTCTATGCACGACAGAGGATGAAGATCATGTGCACCTCTTTTTCTCCTGCCCATACTCAAAATCCTTATGGCAGATGATACGAGGTCAAGTAGGAATTCAATAGCCTTATCAGGATTGGTCCCACAACATTTGTTGGGCTGCAAACAAATGAAAAAGGAAAAATCTTATGACTCTTTCTAAACGCCTATCTCTTGCGGCCACCGGTCTATTTTCTTTGGAAGAAACGCAACAGTCGCATGTTTCAAAATTCCTCCCCTCAATATCCCTCTCGTCTTGTCTCCCTTATAATCAATGTAGTTAGGAACAAATTGATTACTTCTCTAGATGATAAAAGCAATGTGGACCGTACACTTCAAATTCAATGGAATTTATAAAAATATATATATAAATATAAATATTAAAAAAAACCTTCGGATCTATCCTGTTTTGTGCCCGGTTTGCTAATGGTTTGTTGATGTCCTGAGGGCTTCTTCCACCCAAAAAAAAGGAAGCAGCGTTCATGGTTTGCATTGATACGGTGTAGTTCTTCGTGTGCTCCATGGGGCCTGTGCCCAGTTAGGATGAACCGGTGATGCTTTAGAATGTTGAGGAGTCAAGACGGTGCTGTTAGGCAATCGACCAGAAGTTGTTCACAGATCTCCTCACTGCCTATTTCAATTGATATTAGTTTTTTTCAAGATTGGCTCATCCCCCCAATAAAAAAAGATGATTTTTGGCCGATCAACGTATTGATCGGCAAAATTGGGCATTGGGTGGTCTGCTAGCCGACCGATCAACAGAAAAAAAAAAAGAAAGGACTTTCTTTTGGCCGGCCACTCTAATGACCGGCAAATTGGGTTTGTGGTGTGAGGCTGGCTTGTGGTTTGTGGCAAAGAACAATCAGAACCTTCATGCCTCTCTGATTTGGCGCATAAGGCAAGAGTTATCGTTTTGTTTCACTTGGCCGGTTTGTGGTTTTTTTCTAGAACGGATCGTCGGCTGGCATGAGGTTTTTGCCGATTTGCTAATACACTCTGGGATTGAGTGCCTGATTGCAGTTTTCTCTCACAAGATCCCGGTATGGGACGCCTGCTAACTTGGACGAAGTGGCTCTTTTGGGCAAACTAGCTCCTTCTCTCACAAGCTCCCGGTTTGGAGGCCTGGCCTTCTTTTTTGCTGGGATGGTTTTTATGGCAGGAATGCGGTTTTTGGCCGGTTAGCATATGCCCAGTCTGCTAAAAAAAAAAAAAATGCATTCCGGCAGCTTAGCTGTTTCCATGCCTTGTTTCTTGAAAAGGGTCTCTCGACACGAATGGGAATTTGGTAGAATGGGTGTCTGGTCAACTAGTTGACCCATCTCTTGGTTTGCACGGTGGTTGGCATCTTGATCTGCCCAGTTGGAATGCCCGATTTGGCCGACTAGGACGATTTTGCTCTTATAGGCATTCTGGTTCCTTCTCACTCACATCCCCGGATGGGGCAACCTGGCAGTAGGTGGCTTTTGGACCGGTATGCAACAATGCCGCAAATGCCAGAATGGCATGTTGGTCCTAGTGAAGCATTTTGCAGGTTTCTTTTTGGCTGATTACTCTGGCAAATTGCGGGTGGGTTTACGGATTAGATTTCGAGTTTGGCAGTTGTAATATTTTTTCGTTTTTATCTTTATTTAGTTTCGTGATATGTCTCACGGTGCTCAGATGATACCCCAATGGCTTTGTTCTAAATCCAAGTCGGTAAATCACTTGAAAATAAAACATTAATTTTATACTTTTTTTTTATTTATAAAACTTACTTACGTATCCAAAAAAAAAAAAAAAGTTTCTGTGTACCTGTATCCTGATGCCATTTGACTGGCTGGTCCGGTTGTGTGGATGAGAGAATTGTGTGGCAATGTTTATGGGTGGGGTTTTAGCACCGTTTTCGTGGTTTATAAATTCTGTGGGTTTTGCACTTTTGTCCTGTCCCCGTACGCCACTCGAGAGACGGAGGGAGAGAGAGAGGGAGGGCGGTTGCCTTCGTTAACCGAAAGAAAAAGAGAGAGAGAGAGACGGATGGAGGGGGAGACGTAAACGAAAATTTTGGCTTGAACTTTCACCGAATTGTACATAATTCAATTGTACACGTAAACTGAACTTTCCACGCAATTAAGATGAACTTGTAGGTAGATAGTATTGATTCGAGATCTTTGTCAGAAAATTCCATTGAAGATCGTTGTCTGAATGGTGAGTTAGTTTTCCAATTTCCCATGCGGTTGTTTTTTTCCCTTTCAGATAGCCTGTTTCGCTGATCATTGTGCTGGAACGTAATTCATTTTGGATCTGTTTGAGATTATTTGCATGTAGAGCTGCAGATTTTCATTTCCGTGTCTTTTCTTTGAAATTTTGTTTTCAGTATTTTTTTTTATTTTAAAGGAATTCTGATTTCTTTGTTTAAGATTCGTAAGTTGGAGGATTTGAAAAGGGATCTGGAGATCTGGTTTGAATACGGTAATTTGATTTGCGGTTTTACGTTTTCTGGCTGATAGGATTTGGGATCTGGACTTCGATACAGACCGTTAAGTAATTGCTGAACTTGTTGGTGATTGAACCTTCTCCATCATTATCATTTTGTCTTTAATTATTTGTATGTTTTATAATGTATTTTAAGCGTTTTTGTTTCATTTTGGAAGCAACCTAGAAGAAAGATTCAAGTTTCGAAAATTTACTCACCAGAAAGAAACAATTCTCAGTTTCTACGTTTGCAATCCATAAGGCAAAGAGTAATGTTTGTCGATGAGTTTTTTCGCCCCTTTCTGTATGGAAAACTTCAATTGTAGTCGCAAAAATATAAATGCGAACAGTTTTATTAATAACTTCCTTCGATCTCATGTTTCTGTTTACTATCGGTTATATTTGGTTCAGATTTTACTAAGGTCGATCTTTTAGGGGGAAAATGTACTAAATTCAAATGAGCAAGGATGAATTTGAAGACCTCGTTTCATCTGCTTGAACATTGAATAATTGGTGTTAATTTTACAATGTAATTGCTAGATAAGCAGAAACAAAGTTTTCATTAGTATATACTTTTTTGTGGATATGCATCTTCTGATCTGAATCATTCGGACAAGTGGGATCCTCAAGATTGTTTGCTTGCTTAATGTATGTCGAAGCTACATGCATTCAATATTCTAATCACTGGTAATTTGCATTTATTTAATAATAGTTGAGATTTCTATGCTTTAAGATGTGAAAGTTTGATCTTTGCAGCTCCTTCTGAAATGTACATATAGAATATGGTAAAGAGGAGATTAGAATGTGTACTCAACGGCTACCATGCTCCACCTATACCTAGAGCTCCCAGATCAGTTAGAGTAAGTTTCTTACGGAAGCTACCTTGTTTCCATGGTGAATCAAGCTAATTTAGTTTGGTTAACCATCAAGCATTTGTTTACATTTGGAATTTGTAATTTCTATCAGGTGAGGAGTTTGCATAACCAGAAATTTGAATATGGTCAGGTATGCGCATTTGAGTTGCTGGCTACTGTGGCTGGAAAGTTGTTGCAGGAGAGTGAAAGCTCTTCAGCATCCAGTAGCGCAGCAGCGGGAATAGATCATTGCAGCATCATTAGAGATGCTATCAAACAAGAGACACAAAATGTAGATAAGCCATTGCGAACAGGGCATGATGATCGAGGGAGCTCTGAGGGCAATGCCTTTTTCTCAGGGGTTCACTTGCAGAGCTATAATTGGAAGCAGAATAAAAAGGAAGTCCAAGGTTCAGTTACCGAAGCTGTCTTGGAATGCCCTTCTGCAACTGCAGCTTCTGCTTGCTCACGAAAAACAGATTCCGATGTGGAGTCGGTTATCAGCAAAATTGAAGGTGAATTTGTAAAGTTTCCTAGTAAACTAGAGTGCGGTTCCCCTAAATGTGGGGAGTATTATGGTGCTAACATAGAGGATGGAATTGATAGACAGCACAAGATTACCATGGGAGTGGCTGGAGCTAGGGATTCAGTTGGTTTCTGTAGGAAGCTTCCTGCACTAGTCAACTCAAATGATAATGTTGAGTTACCCCTTTGTACAAACTCCATTCCTAGGGCTTCTATTTTCAGCCATAGGGATGATATAATGGTACATGGTATAGACAACAACAAAATTCTTTCTCCATTCCCTCAAACTAGCAAAATGGAGGCAATAAGGAAGCCATTAACATCCAAATATTGGAAAGCAGCTCCAAAATTAAAGAATTCTGAAGTTACTAGCACCGGTAAGCTGATGTTTTGTGGAATATATGCTCCTCCAATATCTTAGTGTCTCGCAATATCCTTTATGTTATGGTATTCCATGTTTTTACAGCTCCAGGTAACAGAATGAAGAACATATACTGTAATAAGAAATCCCATGATGAACGTGAACGATCTCAGCATAACACTCCTTTTAAGAAAAGGAAATTGTTTGACCAAAGCTCTGTAGCAACATTTGATGGAGGCATCAGTAGTGAAACTGCTTCTAACTCACCTGATAAGGGCATAAATACCAACAAGAATGGTCCAGCTACTAAGCTGCATGCAGGTTTATTTTTGAAAATGCTACATAGCATTTTATTTACCACAAGTGCTGCTTTGGAATCTTGTTGGATTAATGTACTTCTTCTATGCAGAAAATGTGTTGTCATCTTCAGTCATGAACAGTCAAAAACCTCCAAGAAGAGCTTCTAATGGTACTGGCACCATTGATGTGTTTCTTAGATTAACCCTTTCGGCTACTTTCCTTTCTTCCCTTTGAGATCCTTACATCCACTACATTTTTGTTCAGTGAAATTTACCATTAAATCATTCAAAGTGCCCGAGCTGATCCTAAATGTCCCTGAGACTGCAACTGTCGGTTCACTAAAGGTGTGCAACCTCCTCTCTTAATGATTTCTCCTTACATAATTTAATGGTCACAATAGGAGCACCCTTCCCTTTTGGGCAGTTCCTCTTATTCCTGCCTATCATCCATGAAGTCATACTAACTTCTTATGGGTTAGATTTCACATCATCAAGTCCAATTTATTTTTCACTTGATATTTTCTCAATGCAAGTTTGATTCCATATTTACTCTGGCTCGTGTAATTCTTGCAAATGGTGAATATTCCTGTAATATCACGCTTGTTTAATGTCTGCGGCATATATGATTGTACATGGCCGTGTATTCTGAATCTTTCTTAGAGAACTGCTCTGGATGCGGTGACTGCTATTCTTGGGGGTGGATTACGGGTTGGAGTTCTTCTTCATGGGAAAAAGATTCGAGATGAGAACAGAACTTTGTTGCAAACGGGTATCGCCCACACTGAAAATCTCGATGGTTTTGGGTTTATGTTGGAGCCTATCAGTCCTGCTCAACCTTCTCCACCAATATGCTCCGGAGGCCCTCCTGATTCACTTACTTGTAACTCACCTAAAAATTGTGCCAATAGGTGATTTAACTTTTTCAGTTAAATTCGTGTGTTCTTCTTATGGCTATGGTTCAGTATTTCGTCCCGTCTTTAACCAAAGAATGTCAAGAAAGGTGTAGATACTGATCCTATCTTGCTGCTATACTTACAGGTCTGTAGTGACTTTCAATGAAGATTTATCTCCACTAAATGCACCAGATAAATCTTCTTTAGTGGCTGATTCAGGAAGTTTTCAGGAAATGCTTCCATTTCCAACAGCTGAATTGGTAGATAAAGCAGAATCAAATTCTAAAGCTCTAGTGCCTGTTCCCGAAATAAGCACCAAACCTCTAGCTGTGGTTCCTGTGAACCCACGACCAAGGTGTCTTGAAATGGGTCAGCGTCGAACCAGACGCCCATTCTCTGTGTCCGAAGTAGAAGCACTGGTTCAAGCCGTCGAGAAATTCGGAACCGGAAGGTATGTATGAACGTTATGTCTTCTCAACTCCTATCCCCCAATACCAAAAGAAGTTGAAGAAGAAGAAAAATCAAGGCTTTTTGCAAGGGCTTTCCGTCCTGATTAAATTCTCACTCGCAGATGGCGAGATGTTAAATTGTGCTCCTTCGAAGATGCAAAGCATAGAACTTATGTGGATTTGAAGGTAAGAATTTCATTCTATATAATGTATGAATTTCCCATTTTCTTGATATTTAAATGCTTTCACGAATTGAAGCTGTTCATTAGATTATTCCTCTTAAGTAGAGATGTGGCTATAAATTCAACTATCCTTTGAGACACCCATTTTATTATTATTATTAATTTTTTTAATATTTGATCATTAATAAATAATCAAGAGCCACCCATGTTCCAGTTGTCTCTAAATGATTGTTTTGGCTATCTTCTGAACCACATTGGCTGTTTTTATTAGCCGCCCAGGTGCTTCATTAAGACTAAAAATGATACAAAGTACGGAAAATTGTTATGATTCTTTAACCATCTCAGCTCCGTTGCATACATCTAATGGCTAAGGTTAAAAGTTAAAAAAATAAAATGTTGAGATTATATCAGTTAATACTAATACTTGATACAATCTCCACCCTTCATTTCCCCAATTTTAATAGTGACCATTGAATGTGTAAGGGATCTAAGATGATGAGAGGACCATAACAACTCTCCTAAGTAAGAGTACACAATATGAAGGCTTATCATTATTGTCACATGAAGTGAGTTGTCTCTGTTTATATGCAGGACAAATGGAAAACTTTGGTTCACACGGCAAGAATCTCCCCACAGCAGAGAAGGGGAGAGCCTGTGCCACAGGAGTTGTTAGACAGGGTGTTGGCTGCCCATGCTTACTGGACTCAACATCCAGCAAACCGCCATGGCAACCACCGCAATGGTACCGGAACTCTTAAGATCGCCGATATCCCAGTCGAAAAGGCGGCCGCTTAGTGTAGATGTCTAATTTCATGAGATTCATGTAGGGTTGATTTTACAGAATTCATTGCCCGAGTTCAGTGGAAACTATTGGCCCCTTGTAAATGAAGTGAAGATTATGACACAGTTTATACATCAAAAGCAATATCTCTGTAATGTACCGATAAAATTACATATATCTGATCCTCACAGATTTTAAGTTACCGTAAAATATCGTGTATTATATCGCTCTCCAGATGAATTGAACACGGTGAGAGTTCTTTGATTATGTAAAAGAAAAAAACACTACTTAGAATAAATGAAAATTTGTGGCTTTTGTAAATTTATGATGCATTTCTGCACTTATTTTCTAAGTTATTTCTGAATGTTTTGTTTTCTCTGTCTATTGACGACTTGGGTGTTGTCTCATGCTCTTGATCTTTTTCTTAAGCTTCAATAGGTTTTTTTTGTTACAATAACAGGAGATTGTTTATTACTGTAAAGTTGAAATTTAATCATAATATTAAGATTATTTTATCATGATTAGGAGATTGAAGGTAATTATATATGTTCATTTATTAATTTATATTTATATATTGCTGTTTTGGATACCCGTTAATTAAAAAATTTAGTAACCAAAATTTATAAATTTTAAATATATCAACCCTAAATCAAATAGAACAGGTTAGTTATCCTATTTTTAGGTTTGGTTTCTATTTGACTTATCTGGTTAATAGTTTTTTTAATTCCTATTAAAAATAATATACTTAAATTATAAAAATATTTTTTTTAATGTGGATAAAAATATTTTTTTTAATGAGATATTACTAATTAGATGATATTTTAAAAAGAAAAATATTAATTATAGATCCAATTATATATTTATTTATATTAAAATTATTAAAAATAACTATAACTCCGATTATTTTAAAATAATAATTTAGATGGAATTTAAAATTTGCACATTTAGAAAAAGAGAGACATGGATTTTTATTTTATTTTTGATAAATAATATTCTAAATTATATATTTTGTAAGATTTAAAATATATATATAAATTAACAAGTTATGGATAAATTGTAAAAATAGTAATTTCAAAAATTAAATTGCATGGTTTTGACTAGTCAACTGCGTGAAGTGCTGGACAAGTATCTGGTAACCATTCGAATTCAGGGAGATTTCAATTTTTTTAAAAAGATAAAAAAAATTATTTTTTTATTTTAATTATTTATTTTTAAATAATTAATATAGCTTAATTATTTTAAAATAATTAATTTTAATCAAATTTTTACCTTTTTAAAAATAGTTAAATTTTAATTTTTTATTAAAAATTAACAATTAAAACTATAAAAAAATGAGCCTCTTCGTATTTATATTAAGCTTATAATTAACCACCATAGCATTTTTTTTTTAATTTAAAGATCTTAATTAAATATAATTTTAATAGTTTTTAAATTATAATTTAGGAGTGTTCATGGCAGTGAATAGCTATGCTTGGTCGGCTGCCACCGCAACCACCCCCACCACCACCACCACGGGCACAGGTTGTTGGCCTGAGGTTGCCAGCTTGGCATAAAATGGTTGGAATCCAAAAATAAATAATATTATTTTTTTAATATTAGTTATTTTTTTATTTTTTAAATAATTATAATTCATCATAAATTATTATTTTATTATCTATATTTTTTAAACTTATATCTTTAAGAGAAATAGAGTTTATGCATATCTTAATTTTAGTTGTTTTAATAATTTTTTAAAAATTAAAAATTATTTAAAATTAATTATTTTAAAGTAATTAAATAATGAGTTAATATATGTGTATATATATTAGTTGGCTGGAAAGCCAAGCATATGATCTTTCTTCAGAATACATGTTACTTAGAAAGGGAAAAAAATAAAATATTATTTAAAATTGTTATCAATTTATTTTTTAAATTATTTAAAAGTAATATAATATTTATTAATTTGATTATTTTTATATATTTATTAATCATATATATTATTAAAAATATTTTAAAAATACTAAAAAAGTGTACTGAAACAAGCCTAGTCACGTTATCCCACGTGAAGGGATGCTTCCACGTCACGTTTACGGTGACTCAAGGCGTAGCTTGTAAAATAGGTATTTTATTTTTTTTTTTTTTTTTATAAAATTTATATTTAAAAATGAATCAAAAAATATAAAATACCTATTTTACGAAACAAGAACCAATCTCACTTATTATGGGCTTCTTTTAATACTTGAAGTAAATAATTATAAATTAATACTAAAAAATCTATAGAAAAATTTTTAAATTTTATTTTTATTTTAATTTTTAATAAAATTTTAAAATTAGATTCGATCTTACTTATAACCTAAATTTCATACACTATAAATTTAAATAAGAGATCAAATATATGATACATGTTTTTTAATTTATTCTCTGACATTCAAATTAGTATCGCACTAGCATAGCCAAAAGGTAAATTTGAGAAGCAAATGAAGAAATACTTTTAAAAAACAAGCTTCTGCATCAAAATATTTTTACGGGAAAAAAGTTATCTACAGTATAAATTTCTAACATTTTCATACAAATTTGATTATTGTAGGACTTATATCTGAATAGCTATTCAGTTATAGATAACTTAATTTAATAAGAGAAGTGAAAGTAAAGAGATCCCCCTTTTCGTGCTGATAAGCCTGTATTTATAGCAGCATTGGTGGCAATCGTTTCAGTCTTTAATTAACTCAATATAATTATTCAGTAACTACTTACTTTTAATTGCTCAGCCTAATTCATTATCTTAGCTAAGTATTTATTTAATTATCATAAATATATTAAGTCTTTGACAGGACATGATTGTAATTTACAGTCATAGCAAGCCCATTTTATGGAAAATTTATTTATATGATTTTCTAAACGGAGTATATAGCTAGTTTTGACGTAAGAAGTCAGCTGGCATTGTCCCTGTTATATTTGGTCAACATTTAAAAACCAACTTGGATAAAATTTTTGGACTGAAAATTCAGCTGTCTGAAAATCCTATCATATTTGGCAACGCAGCTCTCCTACAAAGTTAGTTTCTGACGGCTCACATTTTTGAATGACTCCATTTTATCAATGTTGAAATTCAACACCCAGATATATTTGACCCGACACAACGAAAAAAATTGAATCTCTCGTTAACCATCAATCATCAAATTTATAAGCACAAATAATAAATAATGTATAATAATTTTTAATGTTAAAAATCTTTCTCGACTAAGAAAAATATTACGAGATAAATCTCTGAATAAATCCACTATAAATAATATCGGTTATAACAACTCACTTCGAACTTGAGTAAAAAATGGTTGAATATAACCCCCTCTCAACACACCCGACAATCCATAATAAAAATACAATGAGAAAAATAGTAGCCAAATGAAAATACGTTTCTAAAATCATCTTCAGACTGACATGCTCGACCTTAGTGAAGAACGAAACTCAAATCAGATATCGACCGGATGTTAAACCTCTTTCGCTTCTCTCTTCTTCTCTCCTATCTTCTTTTCTCCTCTCTCTATGTGCAGCGCTCCTCGTAGAAAAAGATTTTAGAATTCATAATCCTAAAATGCTTGAACCGTATTTTATACCACGTACCGGCGCTAGAGCACGCCGAGTTATGGATTCCACGCTCGAGCCCCTGTCATATGCAAAATAAGCACACCAAGTCTAAAATCCGTGCCTCTTCACCGTTTAAATGCGAGACGAGCGCCAACAATCTTCCATCAACTAACTTTTCTAATAAGATGGTCTTTTGATATCCATTTTCTAACAATTCATCTTTCTAATAAGATTATTTTTTATGAGTTATAATATTATTCATGCTTAGTTAGAATCAAATTGTAATTTGTTTATATGTTTTAAATTTTAAAAGAATGGCTAATTATTCCTCAAACGTATAATAATAATAATAATAATAATAATATATGATCTGTGGCCGTATTTTTCATTTTTTTTCTTTAAAAAATTATAACTCTAATTCTACCGTCGGCGGCCACCTTCTAAGGCCATCGCCACCCACCAAACGACCACCGCTGCTGGCAACACTGTGGCAGCATGGGCCACCTTCAAATTTAGCATTCAAACCCTTATCTAGTGAGGAGGGCTGCTTTTTCTATAGGGGAAGTAGCTTTCTATTACTCTAACTTTTAAATATGGGATCAAAATATAATAATTTTATTTTTTTAAAAAAATAATGAAGATAGTTGATATTTTTTTTTTTAATTTTTATTAAATATTAAATTTAATATAAAATTTAAAAAATCTAAAAAAAATCTTTAAAGCTTAAATTTTGCCATCAAATTTTTAAAATTTAACAGCGAAAAAATTTATTAAACTGTCCTTATATTCTATTATAAAAAATATTATTTATATACCTGATTAGATATCAATTTATATTAAATTTGTCAAATTAGTATAGAGAGAGATATGAGAGTGAAAATTAAAATAAAGTCAGATCCATAAATATTTATAATAATTTAATAAATTAGATATATAAATAAATATATAAATAATCTTACTCTTCTATTATACATTAACTGTTCATATTTTGTGAGGGAATGGGCTTTAGACTTGGGCCATCGACCTCATTGTCTTAACTGCACTTTGACTTCTTTCAGAAGGCCCATAGGGCCCAACTTGTTTACTATATACTTCTTGTAAAATGTTGTCCATTGTTGGAAGGCAGTAGTTGGGACTTCAATAACTAACCGGGCGGAGTCATTGTATCGTTTGACAAGCGACAAGGCAACATGAGAAGTCTCTGATCGGTGACCAGCAAAGGGGTTAGGGATATCAACAACTAGTAACCAATAGCAATCGTGAGAGCTACGATGGGTTGTGTATCGAAAGTCGACAGGTGTTAGTCGATGAATGATAGTTGGGACTTCAATAACTACCGGGCAAGGTCATTGTATCGTTTGACAAGTGACAAGGCAGCACGAAAAGTCTCCGATTGGTGACTAGCGTAGGGTTAGGGATATCGAAAACTAGTAACCAATTGCAATGGTTAGAGCTATGACTGATTGAGTGTTGAGAGTTGAGTGGTGTTAGTCGATGAATGATAGTTGGGAC
This sequence comes from Nepenthes gracilis, assembly GCA_033239525.1. Taxonomy (NCBI): domain Eukaryota; kingdom Viridiplantae; phylum Streptophyta; class Magnoliopsida; order Caryophyllales; family Nepenthaceae; genus Nepenthes; species Nepenthes gracilis. The sequence continues at coordinate 9,454,197 of BSYO01000038.1, read as the reverse complement.
TTTAGTAACTATCTGTATCGTTTGACAAGTGACGAGGTAGCACAAGACGTCTCTGGTTGGTGACCGGTGATAGGGTTAGGGATATTGACGACTAGTAACCATTGGCAATTGTTAGAACTACGATGGGTTATATGTCGAGAGTCAAGAGGTGTTGGTCGATGAATGATAGTAGTGAATAGAGATACATGCCAATGAACGAGGGCAAGGTAAGAAATGCTGTAAGCCGATGAGTGACGGTGGTAGCTCGAGGTTTTGCGAGTAAGTTGGTGATTGTCAATGGTCGACATTTACATTTATTAATGGATGGCGGTGGTTAAAAAGTGAGTAGTGAATGAGTTTTGTAAAATGATATTTTATTTTAAAAATCAACGGTCATTTTTTTAGAGTTTAAGTTTAATATTTTTATTTATAAGGAAAATATTTTTCAATTGACTTATTTTTCATATGTTTCAAAAATCAAAAATATGAAAAATACATTGTCATGCATGTTAAATATCAAAAAATTAAAAATATATTATTTATTAAGCTATTTTTTAACAAATAAATGAATTATAAGATTTTTTTCTCCTTTTAATACGAAAATTATTATATAATATAAGGTAAAAATATATATAATAAACTCAAATAAATCTATTATTATTATAATAAAAATATTATAATTATATTACACTATAAAAAGAATAATTATCAAAGGTATTGTCAATTTTTATTTTTAAATTCTGTTTTCAACTGTTACTTTAATACCCTTTTGTTGCGTCCGGGAACTCTGGCCACGCGAGAGATTGAGTGCGAACGGATCTCTTGGTACGCGGGCGGTCAGATTGGAGCAACACAAAGTGAATGGGAGTCTAGCGAGTAGAAAGGTATGGGAGCAGGGGATGAACACTTCGATTTACGTGGAAAACCCCTCAATGTTGTGAAGGGTAAAAACACGGTGGTGGACGTGCGGGCCCAAGAAATTCACTATGAAGAAGAGGAAATACAGTAATTGAAGCCTCGGGAAACTTAGCGCCCCTCGTGGTGATTACAACTTAGGGAGTATCACTTCTCTGTTTTCTCTCTTCTCTGGGATTTTTGCTAGAGTCTAGTTATGGAGTTCTAGGAGCCAAAGGTCCTTCTTCAGCTGTTTGAGTTGGGTATTTATAGGGAATGTGATACCGTAAGGAAGGCGACACGTGGCGCTGGCACGTCAGGATTGTCTACCACCATCGCCACCATGGAGTGGTGCACAGGACAGGACACTGTCACACCGCAGATATCGGGGCGCTCGAGGCGCATGGCCGTGTGTACGGTGTGTGTCGTGAGCCGTTGCATGCGCTGAGCTGGCATCTCGGTTATTTTGGTCTTTCTGATGGTCCCCGTCCTAAAGGAGTCTCATTGTTCTGGTCTCGGCGGCCAAGCAAGCCTAAACGAGCCACTGCTCGACCTGGCCGGTTCATGGGCCTTTTGGGACAACCTTCTTATGTGGCCTTTTGAGCTGCGTCAGTGATTCTCGGGGCCCAGTGTTCCAGACCCATCACGAGCCCCCCATGTCAAGCGGTTCGAGGATTCGGCCGTTTGACATGCCTCGCAAGTGTCTTTTTCGCCATCATAGACCGCGGTCTTCGTCTTCCGGGCCGCGTGAAAGGCGTCCGGTCCTCTTGTAAATCACGGAACCTATCTTTCGCCGCTTCTTCTCCCCATGGAGCATTGAATGCGATGGTCGATTGATGATGACGTCCTCAGAAACCCTAAGGCCTACGCCCGCCCACCGCGTATGGGGGAGTTAACACGTGGAATGGCCATGATGAGGGCGCTCTTCACCTTTTCAAAATCTCTTTAAATCCTTCGTCCGTATCCTCATTATTCTTCGCGTTTTCTCCTTCCTTCCCTTAGTTTCCTTCAAAACCTTCACGCTCGTTCTTGCTTTTCTTACTTGCCACCATGGCTCCCGATGTTGATGAGATTGTCTCTTCCTTACTTCGCAAGATATCGAGCGATCGGGGGCAAAGTATAACATTCCTAAGGCCGGACTCGATGGTGGTTCTGTGCGCCGCCGAGAAGGCGAACAGCCCGCCAGCTTGGTTACATTATCGATACGGTTCACCTTAAAGGTGGACTTCGCTTTCCTATTCCGCCGAGCTCCGCCGCTCGATGAAGGAGTTGGGTTGTGTCCTGGCCCAAGCTTCACTTAACGCCAATGTATTTGGTCTCTCTCGTGCATCTTCGCGCTACCGTCATGGCAAACCTCGAGGCGGTCATGGTGAAGATCATGTTCCGCTTTAATCGACTCTCGAGTGGATAGCCATGACCCCCGCCCGAGTTCACCGAGAGACGAGCTGGAACCTTGATTCCACCAAAAGGTGGAAGGACAGTATTTCTTTCAAGGCGGCCGACGATTGGGAGCTCTCCTCCGTGAGGGGAAACGTCGCTAGCAAGTATGGCTCCGACGTTACCGACGAGGAGAGAGAGGCTACCAGGGAGGTCACAGATTTGGTGCTGGCGAACCTGGACGGCTTTAGCGCGGGGAAGAAAAACATCTGGCTATCCCCTGAAAAGCTAGCGGAAGCCAAGTAGACGGTGCCATCCAGGGATTCTGCCATTGCCGCGTCGAAAAAGAAGAAGAAGAAGAAGCTGAGGAAAAGAGAGGGTCCTCTTGTGATTCAAGAGCCCTCCGAGCGGCCTTCCAAGAGCCCGCGGATTGAGGTTTCTGGGGATCCGCCGAGTGTTGTTGTCGAGTCTTCTGAGGAGGATGACCGCGTCATAGCCCCCATGGTTAGGGTGGCCGCGGCCGACGCCTCGGCCCTTCCACGAGCCCGAGGCCGCCGCAAGACTGCCTTCTCGTGTCGAGGCCCATCCCGAGGCCCTCGTGCCTGGAGGAGACGGTCTCGGGACGAGGTCATGGAGCCTCACGAGGCGGAGGCCGCCGCCGATGTCACTGCTGGGGAGATCTTTGACCTTCTCGGCGGCGAGGAGGCAATGGCCGCGCCTCGAGGTCCTTGGCCGTTGTTGATGCCCCGTGAGGTAGTGGAGCCCCCTACCCCCGAGGGTCCTTCTTCTGAGGCCATTCTCGATGCTCTCGCGGCGCCCGCGGAGTGCCCACCCGCGCCCGAGGTCCCGAGAGGAGATTGCCCTGAGGATCCTATCATCTCCTGCATTTCGCCGCTTATTCTTCGTCTCCATTCCCGCCAACCGTACTTAAACATTTTTTTATTCTTTCGCAGCTCGAGGATCTCGCAGGGTGGCCTTGGCCGGCCGGGTGGGCGAAATCGCCTGGCCTCGACGGGAGGCGGAGTCCTGAAGGCCGTCCGAGAAGAGAACCCAGCTGCCAGACGGGGTGCTTGCTTCATCTGAGGAAGCGCTTGCTTTATCTCAGGAGGCCCTTAGGATCTCAGAGGCCCGACATGGTTTCTTGACGGGACGAATCCTTCAGCTGGAGGAGGCGCAGAGGACTTCGGTGCAAATTACTGAGATGGCTCCTACACTGCAGTCTAAGTTCTCGGGCCCGGCATCCATCTCGTGGTCGCGGCTGATGCAGATCTCGCACCTACGCTTCCCACCGCTGTGTGTTGGATCCGCGTAACGCGGCCGCTGTATCCCCTCAGGACGTGTTTGGTCTTCGGGGAAGGCCATTTCCCGAGTCTTTGGTGCCGAGTCCTCATGTGGGTCCTCATCCATTAGGTCAACAGGACTTTGAGCCGCGGGCCGGGTCCTTTATCTGGGAGAGTCATCCGAGCCGGCTGGGCCCTCTGGCCCCCTGTGAGGGCTAGACTTTGTTCTTCTTTTTGTATCATTGTATTGTATTTTATGGAATAAAAGAAATCCTTGACTTTTGCTACAAGTGTCTCTTTCTCTTTTCTTCTTTTTATTGCACTCAAGTTTTGTTATGACATCGCCGCCCTACTGGGGCCGCTTCGGTCACAAGCCCGAAGTTTTTTTTTTTTCGACCAGGGGGTCTCTTGGGACCACGGGTCACAGTCGAAGTTTTTGAATGACCTCGAGGGCCCGCCTCTGGGACCGCTTGGTCGCGCCTAAGTTTTTGTAACGACCTCAACTACCTGGCTCGGGACCGCTTGTCGCACCCAAGTTTTTGTAATGACCTCAAGGGTCCGGCCTGGGACCGCTGTCGCAGCAAGTTTTTGTAATGACCTCAAGGGCTCCTGGGCCTGGGACCACTTGGCCACGCTCTCGAAGTTTTTGTTATGACCTCAAGGGCCCGCCTGGGACCGCCTTGGCCACAAACGAAGTTTTTGTTTGTTTGAGACGGCTCGCCACCGGTAGTACTTCCTTAGGTGAGCGGCGCTCTGTGCCTGGGAATCGCCTTGCCATCTGGGTACGTAGCTTGTAAGCTCCTCGAAGGATGGCCGAGACTAAGAACGGCCCTTCCCAATTGGGTGAGAGTCATTTCTTTCGCTATCTTTCCCGTGGCTTCCACTCTTCTCAATACGAGATCCCCAACCTCGAACGGCCGCGCCTTCACCTTCTTGTTGTAATAGCGGGCCACCCGTTGTTGGTAGGTTGCCACCCTAAGTCTCGCCCGGTCGCGACTTCCTCAAGGGCATCGAGACTTTCTGAGCCTGGGTCGTTATCCGTCATGCGCCAAGCATCCAACCGGACTAGTAAGGCTTACTTTATGGGATGACAGCTTTCAACCCCGTAGCAAAGGTTAAAAGGGGTCTCTCTCGTGGACTCCCGTGGCGTCGCTCTATACGACCTGAGGACCGAGGGCACCATGTACCCATGAGCCTTCCGATAATTCCACTGTTTTTAGCCCGTAAGATCAGGCGATTTGTTACTTCCACTCGTCTCGTTGGGCTCGCGGGTACGCCACCGAGGTGTGTACTGTGTCGATCCTCAGCTCGCATGCATTTCGTGAACGCCGCGAATCGCGCTCATATCGGGCCACGATGCACTGCACTCCGAATCCGCATACATGATGTCTCATCCGAGGAACTCCGCTTTGCTCATATTCGGGGCCGCTGGTACCGCTTCCACCCATTCGGGTGAAGTAGTCGATTCCCATGATCAAGAACTTCCTTGTCTGTGGGGCGAGAGGGAATGGTCCTAGGATGTCAAGCCCCCACCGGGCAAACGGCCATGGGGATTGTAGCGCCCTGAGTTCGATGGGGGCGATGGCTCATGTTACCGTGGAGTTGGCAACTTTCGGGATTTGCATTACGAAACCATGGCGTCATACTTCACAGTTTGGCCAAGAGTATCCTTGCCTCATGAGCTTAAAGGCTAGATTCTTTCCTCCAACATGGGATCCAGAATTTCCGAGATGCACCTCCCGTAGGGCGTATTCGGCCTACCGGGAGTAAGACACTCAAGTAGGGGGCCGAGAAGCCCTGCGCGACAAATTCTACTGCCTACGATCGTACCACCATGTCTTCTTTTTTATCTTCTTGGCTCGTCGGGTTCTCGTGCAACGAGCCGTCAGATAGAAATTTCAGACATAGGAGTCATCCAGTGCTTCCATCCGCGACTCCGCATCACCTCCCGCTCCGGCTCTTCAATGCCGGGTAACCTGTGATCTCTCGCATTCCTCGCGCACCGTCAGGATCTCCAGAGGCCGCGCCCGAGCGAGCGTGCCTGGCCAAGGCGTTTCCTCCCGCGGATGTGGATGAACTCTGGGTCGCCTTGAATTCCACGATCATGTCTCGACCTTTGAAAGGTACTTTAGACAGCTTGCTGCTGACGCCGGTTCCCGCGAACCCGATTTGATGACCAACTCGAATCGGGCCAGATGACGAGCTCGCCAAGCATTCTCATGAAGCCTGAGTCCGGCCAGCAAGGCCTCGTATTCTCATGGGCGCTGTTCGAGCTCCGAATCCCAATGTCAATGAGTACTTTATCTCCATTCCTCCGGGGCGCTGAACACGATCTCGCCTCCGCAGCCCATCCTTCATGGAGGAGCCGCCCACGTGCAAGGTCCATGCGGAGGTCCCGTTGAACTCGTCCGTGGTAGTCCGGCCCCGGCCACAGGTGGGTGGTGCCGTTGTCTCGACGAGAAAGTCCGCGAGTGCCGCGCCTTTTAAGGCTGGTCTCTGACGAACTCAATGTCGAACTCACCCAACTCGATGGCCCACTTGATCGCCCCGGCCGGATATCTCAAGCCTTCTACAAAAACACTTCTTAAAGGTTGATCTGCTAAGACTATTACCAGGCGCCCTGAAGTACGGGCTGAGTTTCTCATGGAACAAACCAACGCCAAGGCCACCTTCTCCGTCAAGGGATATCTCGCTTCTGTGGCCCCGAGAGTCTTGCCGGGCGTAATACACGGCCTCACGCTTCCATGCCGCTTCGTACTCAACACCGAGCTTAGTGCTGCGCTGGACATGAGAGGTACAAGTATAACTCTTGCCCCGCCGAGGGGAAGTTAATAGGGGCGACTCGAGAGATAGCTCGAGTCCTTGGAATGCTTCATCGCAGCCATCATTCCATCGAAAATCTCAGCATTTTGTTCCTCCGCTACTGAAGAACGGAGGTGCTTCTGCCGATTTCGCTAGAACGGGAGAGAGCGGCCACTCGCCCAAGAAGTCGCTGCATTCTCCTTCACCGCCAGGTGACCGCATGTTGTGATCGCTGATCTTCTCCGAGTTTGCCTCACCTCGGGTGTGACACGATGTAGCCCAAGAATTTCCCGTGAGGAAACACCGAACGCACACTTATCGGGGTTGAGCTTCATCCCATGGGCTCGAGCACATGGAAGGTCTCGCCAAGTCCTCACGTGATCGCCGCCATCCGGCTTCGACGAGCATGTCGCCAATGTATACTCCCAATGCTTCGCCCATCCGTCCTTAAACATTTTATTCACGAGCCGATAGGTTGCCCTCGCTTCTGAGACCAAAGGGCATTACCTTGTAAAGATGCGGCCCGTCCGTCATGAATGACGATGCTCCTCATCCTCGGGCTCATTTTGATTTGGTTATATCCGAGTACGCATCCATGAAGCTTAAAAGTTCATGGTCGGATGTTGAGTCCACGAGGTGGTCGATCCTTGGCAATGGGAAGCTGTCTTTTGGGGCACGCCTTGTTGAGGTCGGTGAAGTCCACGCACATTCTCCACTTCCCATTGCTCTTTTTCACCATGACCACGCTGCCAACCAGTCTGCACTGACTTCTGATGAATCCAGCCCAGGAGTTTCGACTTCTTCGCGGATGGCCACCAACTTCTCCGTGGAATAATTTCTCCGTCGCTCGACCGCTTATGCCGAGAGTCGACGCTAATTTCAGGGGACGATGACCCCGGTGAGATCCTGCATGCCACTGGGGACCATACGCGAACACGTCCGTTTTCCCTGCAGAAAGCCGACGAGTTGGTCCTCATCGCTCCGAGAGCGAAGCTTCCCATTTGGACATATTTCTCTTGATCCACGGGGTTCAACCGGACTCGACTACAGCCTCCCGGCAGAGCGTGTAGCAGCGTAGCCTCATCCCTGAGGTCGAGATCTTCCATGGGCTGTGGAAGTGTTACTTGCTCGATCTGGTCCAAGTAACACATCCGTTCGGTTGACTGATCTCCGAGGACCTCTCCTATTCCATACGGGGTAGGGAACTTCATCTTAAGATGTGGGATGGAGGTCACTGCGTTGAACACGGCCAAGCAAGGCCGTCCGAGTATCGCGTTGTAGACCAAGGGCAGGTCTACGACGAGGAAGGTGAGGGCTTTCGATGCCGTCCTCGGATAGGTTCCCAGGGTTACCTCCAGCTGGATGATACCCTGAACGGGCACTGGCTCGTTATCCAGCCCGTAGAGTGGCCCTTCCGGCGCTTTCATTTGATTCTTCTTGAGTCCTAATTTGAAGAAGGCATCGAGATACAGCAAATTGTGAGAACTTCCATTATCAACAAATACTGCTTCATCCGTAGTCATTTCGCTCCATTCAAACGAAAAAGCGTTACAACCAGGGGTCGGAGTGAGGAGAAGTTACATGATCTAGATCCCTACCGCTAAAGCAGATAACATCGTCTTTCACTTCTGTGCCCTTCGCTTTCTTCACGCCGCAAGTCCACGCCGTCTCCTCCTCTGGCCGGCCGAGATCATGTTCACGACCCCCACAGCCCTCCGGGCCCCGGGGGCTCAAGTCTCCTGTCTCGGTCCCGAGGACTGTCCCTGGCCCTCAAGGAAGCGGCCGAGGTGTCTTCTCCGATGAGCTCCTCAATCTCGCTCCGCAGTGGTCCCGCAATCCTCAGTGCTATGACCCCAGCGGTGGAAATCACAATACTTCGCTTGGTCCCCACCGCCCGGTTCTTCACTGGGCCACTTCAAGAACTTTTCTCCCGGATCGCATGAGGACGTTGGCGGGAGAGACGTCAGCATGGCGTGAGACGGTTGGTGGCAGCTCTCTCCGAGAGCTCGCTTGGCCTTATGGTGCTTCTTTGTCCTCCTGGGACTTTGATAGTCCCAGATTTCCTTTTCCCTCCGCGGGTTTCTCACGAGGGTGCTCATCCTCTCGTGCCTCAAGGCGTTGGCCTCCTCGGCCGCTATGTAGGCTCGTCGCAGCCTCGGCACCTCAGCCTCTATAAAGGTCTGCGGGGCTTTCAGGTATGAGGTGCTTGAAGAAAGCACCCTTCGAGGGCCGAGAGGAAGGCGTTCAGCCTTCACCTCGTCGGGTCGGCCTGGATTTTGCTCGGCCTCCGGGTAAAACCGCGCCAGAATCCTCTCAAGCCCTCCCCGGGCCCTTGCTTGACACGCAGTGAGGTGCTGGTGGCTGTCTCTCCACCCTTCGCTGGAGGAAAATCGAACAGAAAGCCATCGCTGTGTCTCCAAAGTCGCGGATGGAGTCCGCTGGCATCCCGTGAGAACCACATCCGCAAGGCCCCCTTCGTGAGTCGAGGGAAGCATCGACACATGGTTGTCTCGCCCAAACTCCCCGAGGCCGGTGCTCCTCGAAATGATTAAGGTGATCCATGGCATCACTGGGTCAGCTGACAGACACCTGTGTTGGGCATTTGAACTTCGGGGGAGCGCCTCGCCCCGATCTCCGTGGAAAACAGAGATTGAGTGTGTTAGCTCCTCCTCCACGCTCTCGCAGCAAGACGTTCCATCCTCTTCCCGGTCCGGCCTCCACTCGCGCTGGGGCAGTTGCCCTTCTTTCGCTCGTGCAGTGCCTTAGCTCGTAAGGCTCCCGAACTCGCGGTGGGACTGCAAGGGCTCCTCTGGGAGCACATCTCGGGAACCGCCTCGGGTCGCCGCGGTCGCGGTGGTTCCCCGGGCCTCCGAGTGGCGTCTCTCTGGGCTTTTCTGACCCGAGGACCTGGCCGGGTCCTCGACCCTTCGTGGCGCCCGCCGTATGGAAGCCACCCGGGTCTCGGGTGTTCCCTCCGACTAGGAGGCCTTCGCGCGGCCGCCTCCTTCGCTCCCGACCGCGGCGCCTCGGGCCTTGGGAGGCCCTATCGGAGCCGCCCGCTGAGTTGGTCGATTTTTTGGAGCAGAGGGTCACAAAGTCCTCGTGACATGCCGCCCACTGGGCGGCCAAGCCCTCACCACTGGACGGGTGATTCTCAACCCCAAAGACAGGGGTTAGCGCCTCCGTCCCCGCGAGGCCGCCTCCGGGGCCGCGCCGCCCGCACCCTTGTGTTCACCATTGCAAGATTTGAAGTCAAGCCGCTGGATACTGTAGAAAAACGGGAAAAGCCGACTTCGCCGCTTCCCCACAGACGGCGCCAATGTTTGCGCCCCGAACTCCGCCGCGCGAGAGATTGAGTGCGAACGGATCTCGGGTACGCAGCGGGCGGTCGATTGAGCAACACAAAGTGAATGGGAGTCTAGCGAGTAGAAAGGTATGGGAGCAGGGATGAACACTTCGATTTACGTGGAAAACCCTCAATGTGGTGAAGGGTAAAAACCACGGGTGGTGGACGTGTCGCCCAAGAAATTCACTATGAAGAAGAGGAAATACAAGAATGGAAGCCCGGTAAACTTAGCGCCCTCGTGGTGATTACAACTTAGTGGAGTATCACTGCGCTTTTTCTTCTCCGGGATTTTTGCTAGAGTCTGGTTATGGGAGTTCTAGGAGCCAAAGGTCCTTCTTCAATCAAGCTTGAGCCGGGTATTTATAGGGAACGTGATGCCGTAATGAAGGCGACACGTGGCGCCGGCACGCCAGATTGTTCCTCGCCACCATCGCCACCATCAAGGGTGCCGTGACAGGGACACTTGTCACACTGCGCAGATACGGGCCTTGGGAGCATGGGCCCGCGTGTGTACGGCGTATCAGAGCAGCTGCATGCGCTGAAATGCAGATCCGGGTTATTTTGGTCTTTCATGGTCACTGGCCCCAGGACCATTGTCCGTCCGGCGGCCAAGCAAACGAAACGAGCCACTGCTCGACCGCCGGGTTCATGGGCCTTTGGGCCAACCTTCTTATGTGGCCTTTTGGGCTCAAGGTTTCATGATTCTGGGCCCAGGTTCCAGGACCCATCACCTTTCTCAATTTTTAAGTTTTTTTTTTTTTTTTTTTGAGATGAGAATGTTATTAATTTTGAGTTGATTTGATGGTATAGAATAAACTAATATTAAATAAGAGATTAAAGAGTAAAATTTTTAAAATATAGAATATAATAATAATTTTTTAAATAAAAATTTGAAAATAATTTTAATACTTTTTGACTATAATAATAACCCTTCCAATGGTGGGCTAGACAACTTTCAAAAAAAATATATTTAGTATATCTTTTATTTTTATTTTTTTAATAAAAATTTAACAGTAAAAGTTAAAAGATATAAAAAAATTATATATGATATTTTTATAAATTTATTTTTATAATATTAATATTTATTAAATATTTAACTCAATAATAGATATAAAAAAATTTGAATATTAAAATTATTAATTTATGAAAAATAAATTTTGCATAAAATTTTAAATAATTATATTTTTGTACATATAAGTATTCTAAATTAAATTTAATTAAGCTAGAAATTAAAAAAGAGAGAGAGAGAGAGACATTTGCTATGAAACAAAGACATATTCAACAATTATTTATCAAATATTCTTAATAATATAATTTCTTATATACTTACTAATGTGTTCTCATATCTAAATTAGTATACCAATTAAGGAGACAATAATTATTTTACATTATCCGATTGATTTGACGTGGGTCCGCACTCTGAATATTTTAAAATTGGATCCTGTACAACACAATAAATATGGGATCAAATGATTAACGGGATTCTCTTATCGATATATCCTCTAACATTTAAGTGAGTAATCTTCCTTTGTGGAAAAAAAAGATAGGATATAAAGTGAAAATATTTATAAAAATATTTTTATTAAGTCCGCTTAATATAAAATATCTTAATGAGAGAGTGTATGAGTACTAGTATTTTAGGATTATCCTTTGCTAACTTTTTATACTTTTAGTTAAGCGTCCTCCTCTTTCATATTGGAACGGAGGAGCTCATATAGAAATAAGGGGTACTTAATCTTTCCTACTAACCGCCTAAAGAACCGTTCGGATAAATGAGAAGATGTTGTTTGGCCCGTGGTTCCTAACTAGCAATCGAGTCTGTTGAACCAAATGACAGATGAAAGTTATCTATTTTAATCAGTAAAAATTGGTTCTATCTTCATTCAGGAAATAAATTATCCGGATAAGACCGATAGGCTTATCTGCCAAATTTGAGTTATATAGGTCGACTGGGTTTCTATTTTATTATGGGTAAAATTATTTAACGGACTTTTCTCTTGGACCGTTAGTAATTATACTCATCATTAGCCCCTATGCTGGGGGCATAATGTTTAACCTTTCGGTATGATTTTCGAGGATAGTCAATTATTCAAACCCATATTTTTAGTCCAAAGGACTTCATTGGCTTGCTGAACGAGGACTACTAGTCCGGCGAGCTTCATTAAATATCCAGACAATGGCTCTTAGTGTGACGACCCGAGTTTTAGAATATGATAATTGGGAGATAATTAAGTTAAAATAGGTGAATTGCGCTTCAAAGGTACGGGAGGAACAGATTGAAAAGCTCAAAGAAACGGAATTAGTAAATCGGGAACCGAAATTATAAGTTGTGAAATGTTAATTTGTAGACAAGGTTTCGGGTTTTAAATTGTAATAATCATGACCTATTAAGGTTATATAATAAAAAATAAGGTACAAGGATGTGAAAGATTGGGTTAGAATGGTCAAAACGGGTTCCAAATGGCAAAAACGCGAAGTAAGCTTGCTGCGTGCTTGACCCGCGCCCTCCGTGGGCTCAAACCCACGGAGAGCATAGAATCCGAATTGGGCTGTGCTCGCCGCGCACTCGCCGTGCACTCGAGCTGGCCTGGGCAGTAAGGCTGCGCTCGCCGTGCGCTCAAGCGCCAGCCATTTTAAAGCTCCGTGCTATTTCGCGATTTTTATTTTCCCACGCAACCAAACCCTTTTAGAGAGAGAGGGCGACGAACAAGAGAGAGAAAGGAGGAGATCAAGGCTGTGGAGTCTGAATCCGGCTTCGAGCTAATTAGAGAAATCGTAGAGCACGTCGAGGTAAGTACATCTATACCATTTTTCTTTCATTTCTGTTGATTTTCGTCCGATCCCCTACCGGTATATTGTCCCGATACCCAACCCTATGTATATCATTGTGATACTCATAGTCTAATTATGTATATATGTGAAATTCATTGTCTGATTCATTAATTTTGCACCGTTATGCGCATCCGAAACCCTCACCCACGCGCTGGTACTGTTCATGCGTGATCGGGTGGATTCCAGCCTTTGATTTTTGGGACTTTTGCATGATTTAAGACTAGAATATGATTACCCATATCCCTCATAAGTTAATTCATCGGTTGGGTACCCGATTTAGTGAAATTATGTGAAATTCAGTTCGTGAAACCCAAACCCTACGACCGGGTGGTTTCGGGCTACGATTTTTGGGGCTTTTGATTTATTTGAGACTAGATTATGATTATACATGATTTGGGTAAGTTGATTTACCGATTGGGTATCCGAAATTGTGAAATTTGGTGGAAATTCGTTTGCGAAACCCTTGACTTGCGTCCGAACATCGTTTGAGCTTCTATTTGGAGTTAAATGTATAAATTGACTTGGGATTATAGTTACCCATACCTTGAGTTCGATAAATTACCTGTTGGGTGTCTGAAATTTCGAGAATTAATCGATTTGTATATATATATGTGCACTATTCACGTGCACTGTTTACAGTACTGTTCACCTGAGAATTTCGGACGATATTTTGTGTAATGTTTCCATGATTAAATGCCGATTAAGTGATATGTATTTATGTAAATTTAATTGTTCAATTTAAAAGTTTCAGTATGTCCAATTTTGAAAGAATTCATATTCGGAAGCTCTTCAAGTTAATCTGCTCCTTCTGGAGAGAGAGGAAGTTGAGGTACGACAACATGCACGAAGAGGAAGAAAAAGGAAGAAATCACTCGTTCCGATCCTAGTAAGGTAAAAATAGTGGTAGATCGGGTTCAAGCAATTGTACTTCGGACGTTATTTTTTGTTTTTACCGATTCTTTTGATTTAAAGTTGATGAAAATGCTCTAAAATATTGTTGTTGTATGATTAAAGTAAATGAAACATGTTTCCTTCGATTGTTCGATTAAATTTTGTGTTTACCCATATTTATTGCAAGTTTTGACTTCGATTTCATAAATGAGCATGTGATTAGTGTTCGATTTTGTCCCAAAATTTATCCCGAAAGCTTATGACAAAACCCTAGCTCGAAAATATTGAAAATTTTTTTGTTAAATAGCATGATTTAATATATGTGTATGGATTTATAGCATTAATTTCATGAATAAACGCATGTTTAGTGATCGATTTGAGTCCGAAAGTTTTGGCGAAGCCCTAGGTAAGAAAATGAAGGGGTTTTAATGATTTTTTAACCATACCTCCTATTATATAAAAGTTAATTGACACTGAAATGAAACTCCCAGTAATAATTTCTTTTGAAATTCTTGTATGAACTTACACCGATAAATTTTCACGCACCTTTGAAGTAAAATTGAAGGAGTTTTTAGACCGTTACCGTACGTTCTGAACGTTCTGAAGATAACTGAAAGTAAATTGTGAAACTCTGATTATGAAAGAAGGTTTTTAATAAAGAAGTTATTTCTGATACTGTTATTTAGGACCCGGACTGGTTACCGTCAGGTTAGGTTCTCCGGCATGCCTTAGAACTTTACGGTGGTAATCGAGTATAACTCTGTTCATTGAGTTATTTGTAGTTCGTCCTTCCTCGAGGCGCTACGGTCAGGAAGAAAGCATAGTTTCTGGCCTACCTTCGGGTGGCAAACCGTACCGATCCTGTGAGATGTGATACTTCTATTATAATTATAGGCATTGAATTGTGTGGAGTGAATACAATTTATCCTCGATCATTTGCCCCTCAACTAGTAGGGTATCTGGCAGGTCTGTTACCGTTATGTTATGTTACCATTTTATTATGTATCACCATTACCGTACTAATTTTTGTTCTGTGCCGTTTACTGTTTACTGATTACCAATTACTGATTACCGTTTACTGATTACCGTGTACTAATTACCGATTACTGATTACCATTTACTGATTACCGATTATCGACTACTGATTTCTTATTTTTGATTTTAATATCGTCAAAGTACGCTTTTTCTGTTTTCTAGGTTATATTCTATTTAACCGTTCTGTTTCTACATAGATTCATAACTGTTCTGCGTCACTTTTTTACTGCATATATGCATGTACCCTGTTGGGCCTCGACTCACTGTTTTATTATTTTTTTCCCTCCAGGTGAGACAGTAGAGTTAGTGCTCGACGAGAAAAAGCGATCGAAAGAAATTCCTGAAGACTTTTGAGGACCTGAAGCACTTCGGAGCTATTTTGGGAGAACCAATTGATATAAAGACTTGACTGGACATGTGATTTTATGTATAGATCTTGTATCTATGGATATTCATGCACATGTGGACTTTGTATAGAATGCATATAATATATGTAATGGTAAAAAGAAAAACTATACTTCTACAGGTTAATAGTTTAGCTTCTGCTCTAAACTTTTGGATATACTGTACAGGTCCTAGACGGCATCTCGTTATTAAACTGTTAGAGTAGTTAATGATTTTATAGATTTGTGTTATGGATGGCACATGTGATCCTGTGTATGCTTGTTGTAGAAAAAATTATTGTATAATAAATAGTTGTGTGTTTGTAATGGTTGATCATACAGCTTATATTTTTGGGTTTTCATCCAGTTATAAAGAAGACTCTGCCGAAATTTTTGTAGAAGTCTTGCCTTATATTTTAGCCAGTTAATTCTATTTCTATCTTGACAGAAGCTTCTAAGGAAAAAAAAATATCCGTTCCGTCAGACTTAATCTGACATATTTCATCTGTGCCGCCAGCAGCATCAAATACAAGCCTTTTTGAGTCCCACACCGTTCTCGAAGTAGTATCCGCTATCATTACTGACTTCAAATGATTAACGTGTTGCACAGCCTATAGGGTACTGACACGTATCGCTGTCCTGATGAGGTGCATATTTTTAAATTTTTTTTACAGAGCCCTTTTGACTCAAAGAGTTTTGCTTTAAATTGTTAAAATCATTTATTTCCACACTTTTCTGAAACCTTTTTGTTCGTTGCTCTCTTCAAACCCATTTTATTTTCTTCCTCTTTTCAAAATTTCTCTGTCTTTCCTAATGACTACTGGAGTTAACGACATCTAGTCGTTTTCACATCGGCCGACGTTGACTGTCTTCATGCTAGGTACAAGATTTCAAGTTCGTTAGTGTATCTCTTACCTGAAGTTGGTGGCAGAGCTTGTTCTCCACTAGATGGATATATTACTGTATACGAGACTCATCTTAAAGGAGGGGACTGATTTCCAGTAGCGTCGGAGCTATATAAAACCATGACAACTCTCCATATCCTGGTTGCAAGGATGCAACCCAATGCCATTAGGTATTTAGTTTTTATATGTATTTTTGAACGCATTCATAGCCTAGAGTTGGACACTAAGGCTGTGAAAGTAATTTTTAGATTTCATCATGGAGCAGATTGAATCTCGATCTCTCTTCGCCTTGAGTTTGTATTGAGTGGAAAAAATTCTGACTCAACCAAAAAATGGAATGATCGGTTCTTCTTCTTGGTGACTTCTCTGGATGGGAGCTCTCCAATGAATGGGGCCTAAGTTTCAACGTCTTTTAATATTGAAGTGCTCAATCACAAGGAGCTGGATAAGTCGTTGACAGATCTTATTAAGAAAAAAGCCAACTCCTTTACCGAGAATATGAAGAACCGATGGCTGCTAGTTGAGTCTCTGGTTCAGGCCAAATGGGAGCCTCTTTTGGAAGGATAGGACACGCCTCTAGCACTGTTGGCTCCTAAGAGGAAGTTGAAGAGAAAGTAGAGGCCTCTGCAAATAAAAAAGCCTTCTACCCAAGCGTCCGAGTGTGAGGAGGCCTCAATCGAGTCCTCCTCCGACAACGAAGCCACTATCAACCAACTTGTTAGGAGAAAAAGGTTATTGGTGAGGATGGGCCCAATTCTTACTTCATCCTCGGCCCAAACGTCTTGGGCTGTCGGACCAAATGAAGGCTACGAGCATTTGAAGTCTACTATAATTAGTGATACTGAGGCTAGAGCCGGAGACGTGGCTATCCCAACTCCAACCCTTACTTCATATGGGGTGTCGACCATTCTACCACCTCTATCCAAGGAGCCCCTGCCCGATCTTCTTGCCAACTTTGCTAAGAATGCTTCTTAGATCAATGAGACTCAATTTGGGAAGGCTGAGAAAGTGCCTCAAGTCGAGATTTCGAAGGCAAGCATCCCAGAGGTGGTAGTTCCAGAATTTTCTATTGAAGTTGTCGAGGCACCTTCTTTTGGGCCCCCATCACCCGAGGCCAAAGATAAAGATGAGGTCGAAGTACAAGTTGAGATGGCAAAAGTGCCATGCTTGGAGGCCCCCGCATCGGAGGTCAAGGGGGAAGCAACATCCGAGGCAGCATTCGGAGTGTCTTGTTCTAAGCCTTCAATGTTTGAGGCCCAGGAGGATTTTTTATTGAAGGAGTTAGTGAGACAGTTGAGGTGACCACTACAAAGCCCTCGGAGCTAGAGGTCCAAGAAGTTTTGGAGGTTCCTACTAGTGATGCTCCCACAGGGATCTCATCCTTCTTTAAGATATTGGTTGTAACTTATTGTTCCTTCTTTAACATTAGTTCCTTTATTGTTTATTTTTACAGTTTGTAACTTATTGTTCTCTTACAACTTCAAGAACTGGCTCATCATCTTACTTCCACCATTGACCGCCTGTCTGACAACTATATTGAAAAAGAGAAGTTTATGGCCTCGAATGAGCGTGTTTCCAGTCTCAAACACGAGTTGTCCAAGAAGAAATAGAAATATGTTCTTCTCCGTGACTAAAACTTCAGACTAGAGAGTGAGTTTTAAACTTTTATTAGTCCAAATGATATCAGGTTGATGATGGCGCATAAATATTGGGATAGTATGGGCCTTAGCACTACCTTTTCCATATTCCATCAAATGAACGCCAGCGCTCGAAACAAATTAGATGTGTTGCATCGTCTCAGAGACGATGTGCAATCTTGAAAACCTTTGCCAAAGACCTCACAGCCTCATAACGATCCTCCTTTGGAAAAAAAAATATTTTTTTTATCTTGTACTTAGTAATATTTTTTATAAATGAATAAAATGGTATTGTTACGATTGTATTTATCTTTTTTCTCTCTTTCTTTGTTATATATATATATATAAGCTAGCTAAGTATTATAGACTTAAATGTTGGGCTCTTGAGATAATTTAAGTCATTGTTCACACATAGCTTCTATCACATGGACATGCCAAAGGGTATTAGAGCTCAAATGTGTCTGACTTAAGTTTTTGGATTACGGTCAACTGTCAATACTATTTCCTTTAATTAGAGGTCTTTACATTTGTACTTTAAGAAAACCCTATAAATTTTTAGTCTTCGACCTCATGAGGGTCGCTTGTTATCGTGGCCAAGTTTTACAAGCCAACTTCATTTGGGTCACTCAATAATATGATTGAGTTTTGTTAACCACCAAGTGGTCGTTCAAGAAGCAGGTGAATGGACCTCACCAGATTTAGGAGTAGCTTAGGTCGTGCAATTTTATAAAATGATAAATAAGCATTCACATGAACAAAAAATAATTATTTTATTAATAAAATATAACACATTTTACATGCATTCTAGATAATGTGCACTAATTTTACCAGGCTACACGTATATTTATTGATAATATTTTTTAAGGTGAGAGGTATTCCATATCCTAGGAATAAGTTTGCCATTTTTAGTGCGTAACTTATATACTCCCTTTCGAAAAATGGTCGAGAAAGGAAATGCCCTTTCCAATTAGGTGAGAGCTTATTCTGGTTGGCATTCTTGTCGGTAACTTGAATACTTCATAGGACTAAGACTCTCACTTTAAATTGACGCGCTTTCATATTCTTGTTATCATATCGGGCAATCCATTACTGATAAGCTGCTATCCACAATCGTGCCATCTCTCGAGTCTCTTCAAATAGGTCAATGTTTTTTCAGAGCCTTTAAGAATTATTGAGTGAATCAAAATATTCAACCTAAAGATTGGACAATCCAACATCAATTGGAATGATAGTCTCAATCCCATAATATAGACTAAAGGGCGTCTCACGGATCAACTCTCCGGGCGTCATCCTGTAGACCATAATAAAGATGACAATTCGTCCACCTATGAGCTCCTAACACTTTCAAGTTTTGTTTTTAAACTATGTAATAGTATGCGGTTGGTAACCTATCTCGTGCAATGGTTTGTGGATAAGCAATGAAGGTGTGCACCAACTTTATTCTCAAGTTAGCATAATATTTTGTGAACCTCTTGCTTGTAAATTAGATCCCATTGTTGGTAACTATGACTTCTGAAATGCCAAATCTCCATACAATGCTTTGACGGTTGAATTCTGTTGCATTCTACTCGGTGATCTGAACCAGAGGGATGGCCTCAAACCACTTCATAAAATAGTAGATCTCGATAATTACAAACTTCCTTTGTCCGAACGCAACTGGTACGAGTTCAAGGATATCGAGTCCCTATCGTATGAATGGCCAAGACGACTATAGGGCTTGGAGTTTTGTATGTGATTGATGGGTGAGGTTCCTATAGATTTGACAATTTTCACATTTTTGTATAAAATTCATGGTGACGTGTTTTATGGTAAGCCAGTAGTAACCTTGCTACATGAGTTTGAAAAAGAGATTCTTACCTCCAATATGGGATCCGTATATGTCGAGGTGTACCTCTCTCAATGCGTAATCAACTTCTTCTGGCGTGAGACATCGTAGGTATGGGATAAAGTATCCACATCGATCTAACTTTTCATCCATAATGGTATACTAACCTACTGTCTTTTTCACGTGCTCGGCCTCATTCGGGTTCTTTGGCAGTATGCCATCGTATAAGTATCTTCTGTAGGAAGTCATCCAACTTTTTGTATCGGCGATTTGCATTATCTCTAGCTTCGAGTCGTCTACGTTGAAAATTTTCAGAACTTCAAGCATTTCTCATGCGTATTGCTTAGGTCCCCGGTTGCTCGGCCCTATTAATTAGTCTACTTTCCCATTCTTTTTCCTTAAGATGTGGATCATCTCTACACTATCAAATGTCAAAGTCAAGCCTCAGACTTTAAAGAAATACTTGAAAGCTATGGGTTGGAAGCATCAAAATTTTCTCAAACCTGGTTGACAATCAATTCTGAGTTATTGTAGATAATCAAATTATTGGCCGAGTACTCTTTGGCCAATCTAAGTCGGGCAAGCAATACCTCATACTCTGCGACATTATTGGTCGCTCGAAATCTGAGAGTCATTGAGTACTTTATTTCTGACCCATCAGGAATTCTCAGAACCACACTAGTACCACTACCTCATTGCATTAAAGATCCATCCACGTGCAAGGTCTTTGCAAGAGCCTTTTGCTAACCATTAGTCATAAAGGTCGAGGGTTTCCAAAGTTGATATTGTTATTTTAATAATTAAGTCTGCCAAGGCCTAGCCTTCTAGGGTTGGCCTTAGTCAAACTCCACGTCAAATTCATCCAACTTAGTGGCTCACTTAAACAGTCGTCCTGACATGTCCGGCCTCTACAAGATTTCTTTTAACAACTAATTTATTAGAACAATAATTTTATGTGCCCGAAAATAAGGATGGAATTTTTGAACATAATAGGCAAGTGCCATAGCCATCCTTTCAATATGATAATATTGGATCTCTAGGTCGGTCAAGACCTTACTAACATAATATATAAGCCGTTACCTGTCAAACTATTGTCAAATCAAGACCAAACTCAAGCTAGTATCAGATACTGCAATGTATAAATATAGCTTCTTGCCTTCTTCAGGGAAAATAAGAAGTGGTGAGTTTGAGAGATACTCCTTCAACTCTCGGAATGCAACTTCACAGTCGGTAGTCCACTAAAAGCTGGCGGCTTTGTCCCCCTCAAGGTTTTCAAAAAGGGTAAGTACTTCTCTGCTGACTTAGTCAAGAAACAAGAGAGTGCTACCAACCTTCTTGGTGAGCTTTTGGACTTCTTTCATAATTTGAGGTGGGTTCATGTCAAGAATGGCTTTAATTTTTTCTGAGTTTACTTCAATCCCTCGATGTGAGACGATGAAATCCAAAAAATTTTCTAATGTCACTCCGAACGTACACTTTGTCGGATTGAGTTTCATTTGGTGTGTCCGAGGACATTGAATGCCCGTCCAAATCATGAACATGGTCATCGGTTGCTCTATTTTTTACGAGCATGTCGTCCACATACACTTCCATATTCCATCCAATTTAGGCTTTGAACATCTTGTTGACAATCCATTGGTAGGTAACACCAATATTCTTGAGCATGTCCGGACGTTGAGTCTAAGAGTAGATCGATTCTTAGTAGCGAAAAGCTATCCTTAGGACATGCTTTGTTGGCGTCGATGAAGTCAATGCATATCCTCCACTTTCCATTACTTTTCTTTACAACGACTACGTTAGATAACCATTCTGGGTATTTGACCTCCTTGATGAATCCAATATCGAGTAGTTTTTTCACCTCCTTACGGATAGCAATAAGTTTCTCAACTGAATGATTCCTTTGTTTCTGTAGGATAAGTTTATAACCGAGGTTTAAACTTAACTTATTGACCATTACTCCAATTGGTATTCCTGACATGTCAGCTGGTGTCCAAGCAAAAATGTCAAAATTTTGCTTAAGAAAACCGATAAGTTGGCTTCGGAGGAGTTCTGGCAAAGAAATTCCTATTTGAACATACTTCTTTGGATTACTAAGATCTAAAGTGATCTGATTTGTCGATTCTCCAAATTGAGTTTGTAACAAGGTAGTCTCATCATGGATGTCTAGTTCCTTGAATGGTTGATCAATGGGTGTCTGAAATATTTGGGATAAGTAACATGTCTGCTCAGTCATTTGATCACCAATGACCTCTCCTATACCATACGAAGTGGAGAACTTCATTTTTAAATGTAGGATCAAGGTTACTACCCCAAAATTGGTCAGGTAAGAAAATTCAAGGATGGTGTTGTAGACCGATGGAAGGTCCACTACCAAGAAGAAAAGTGTTTTGGAAGCAGTTGTCAGATAAGTTTCCAATATAACTTCAAGTTGGACAACCCCCTAAATAGGTGCTGGCTCGTCCAGCCTATGTAGGCGTCCATCGATGGGTTTTATCTGATTTCTTTTCAGACCCAATTTAAAATATGCAACAGGATAAAGTAAACTTCTAAAGTTTTTATTATCAACAAATACTCATTTTAACTGATAGTTTATATCACTATCAGAGATGAGTGCAGATACAACCAAGAGATCAGAATGAAGAGATGATACATTAGTCATATCTTCGTTATTAAAACTAATGACCCTAACTTCTACCATCGGTCTTTTGTGGTTGGCGGCCATACTTGGGCAATTCAAGTGGTTGTTCTGTGCTCATCACATCGTAACCATGTTAATGACCTCGGCTGCCACTCGATTTTTTGGCTGCCCAACTTCATCCCTGTCTGCTCCTTCGAAGGTCTGTCCTGGTTTTTATAGAAATCTGGTAAGGTGTCCTTTTCGGATCAGATCTTCAATCTCCTTTTCAGCATTTGACAATCTTTAGTATTGTGACCTCCGTACCGGTGGTAGTGATAATAAATATTTCGATTGATCCCCTCCATCCGAATTTTTCAGTGCCTTTGGCCATTAAAAGAATCTTTTATTCAGAATCTGTATCAAAATATTGGTGTGAGAGTTGTTCAAAGAAGTTAGGTCCAGGGACCTAAACTCCCTTCGTGTTGTCGGCTTCATCTTTTGCTACTTCCTTGGTTCACGGGAGCCCACATGGTCTCCATTATTCTTTTTTTATCCACTATCCTCTAACAAAAATGTTCCATATGTTCCGTTTGTTTTGCTTTGTTGGCCTCTTCAACCGCTATATAAGCTCGAGTAATAGTCTCAACCTCTTAGAAAGTTTACAGATCCTTATGAGTCAGATGCTTAAATAAGTCTCCAGGCTGTAGGGTTGATCTGGAGGCACTCAATTTCACCTTATTAGTGAGTTTGGATATCTTCCGGGTCTTAGTTGTGAATCGAGTCAGAAATTTCTTTAAACTCTCGTTTGGCTTCTACTTGACACAGGTAAAGTGCAATGGTTGTTTCTCCTCTCTCCGGCTAGAGGCAAACTAAGATAAGTAGCCATCGGTCAAATCCTGAAACGTTCGAATCAAGTTGGGCAGAAACCGATAGAACTAAATTTGGGCATCCCTTTTGAGAGTCAAAGGAAAGTACAAATATATTGTAATCTTGTCTAAGCCTTGAAAGCTCAAAATAGTGTAAAAATGATCAAGATAATCCATTAGATCAGTACTCCCAACTAAGGATCTAGGGTGACATCTTGAATTTACGAGGGAGTGGATGTGTACGGATCTCCATCATGAATAAAGATCTCCACAAATCTGCAGTTTGTTCTTCGGCGTCTCCTCCGAAAATATGCTGCCATATTTTTTTAACTTCCTCTTCCAATTAAGGATAAGCTATCATCCACTTTTAATTGAGGAAGATTCTCAATTCTGAGGAGTTCTATGTAGCATGAGAAGTTGAACAACTCAAAACCTTCAAAAGGTGTACATTATGATAGGCTCCTCCTTGGTATGAAGGCTCCCTATCATCACGGGAGTAATGAGGATTTTATCTCTCGATACTATCCTCTCGAGTTCTGTAACTCAAACAACCCTTGAAGCTCATCAGGACCTTATTGCTCGATGTAGCTTGGGTCCTAAGGCCTTCAGGCCGACGGCCCTTCTCGATGGAGTGCTTTCTTCTCTTCCTTCACTTGAATGTTGCTATTTGGGAGGTGGAAGATGGAGCCCCCTTCGACCGCTCATCAAGTCATATGCAAATGGTTTCAACTGCCATGGAGATGTCGTCCATCCTTATTGTGAGTGCA